>OX940976.1:48927426-49610701 GCA_954871275.1 Leptopterna dolabrata | reverse complement strand
ACTCAGGAAATATTCATTTCTACTAATAACCAACCATCCCTGAAAATCTCAACAAAATTGGTTGATCTCTACTGGTCAAAAAACTTAAAAATTTTCTTCTGAAAAGTTATTATTTCCTATGTTGGCCCAGACGTAAAACAAAGAAAAACACTGAAAATTATTACACAACGGTTTTTTATTTTCTATATATAGATCACCCATCTGTAAAGATGCTGTTCCTTTTATAGTACCTACCGTAATTATATCGTAAGGTTCACATTTCGACGAGTACAATGAGTACCTACCTACCTGTAATTATCATTATCCGAATTATAATAACCTTCATTCATAACAAAATTCAGTAACTAAGGAAGCTTCTCAAAGTAAACTATCGGTGAAATCGAAAAAAACACAGAAAAAGTCGCATTTGATCAGGTGATGTTTGAAAAGTTATTAGAAGGTTATTAGAAAAGGTTATTAGTTTGAAAAAAAAAAAAAAAAAAAAGTTTGAACGGGTATTCGGCCTTGAATTTGCGATTCACACTCGTGTTTCTTCTCTTTTTTTCGCGAACGGTTGGTCCTAAAATGCTCCGCGAGGTCTCATTTGACGCAAAAAATTGCGATCTATTCGAAATCGATGGAAAAAATATACCTTCCCATTTGAAGTTTTCGAGCCAGGGCGTTTTGAAAATTGCATCCCCTATTTTCTACCCCTTAGAGTAGACTGATGGTAACGCCAAGCTGCGGGGCACAACTAGACCCCAAATGGATGTATACTAAATTCCATTAATTTTGGTCCATGGTAACTAAGGAAAGTGCCGCGTACGGCGGACGGCGTACGGCGGACGGACGAATTTTGGTTTATTATTTTCAATAATGAACCATTGGAATCGAGCATGAAAAAAAAATTCTTAACCCCCCTCAAAATATGATGGTTTACATTTCAAGGTATGTAGAATCCAAAACTGCAATAAAAATATTTCTGTCTGTCCGCCGTACGCCGTACTGGCCACTTTTCTTAGTTACCATAAAAAAAATTGATGAAATTCGGGTTATAGGTTCCGTTCGGGGTCTAGTTGGTCCTCGAAGCTCGACGTTACTGTCAGTCATCTCTAAGGGGTTCAAAATAGGGGTTGAAATTTTCAAAAAGCCTATACCTTTTTTTTACGCGAATCTTTTTACGGTTTTAAATAGTTCTTGAACTTGCGAGTTTTTTAAGACCACCCGAAGCACCGTACGTCCAGCCGTTCGTTCACAGTAAGGCCCCGAAGTTTGCACCGACAGGCATTTTCGACTCCAGTGTGAATGAAATTGTATACAACAGACGAAATCTCGTCACCAGGGACGCGTCGATTTTATTAGTGGGGTACCTAAGAGGTCGAGTTGGTTGTTCTGTGATATTATTTCATTTGAAAAATGATGGCTCTATTGGAGTTTGTTGATAGGTAGTGAAACCGATTTTATTGGTGGGGTACCTATGAAGCATTATTGCGGCAGTTGAAGTATTATTGATGGGTAAATTATTACATAATGGAAAATTATTACACAACGACAAATTATTACACAACGGTAAATTATTACACAACGGTAAATTATTAAACCACGGTAAATTATTACACAACGGCTAATCTACCAAGAAGGGGCTGGATTTTGTTGATAGGTACTTTTGCAACTTGAACAACCGATGAAGTGTTATTGATGGGTAAATTATTACACAATGGCAAATTATTACACAACGGCTCATCTACCCAGAAGGGGCTGGATTTTGTTGATAGGTACTTTTGCAAATTGAACAACCGATGAAGTATTACCTATTGATGGCTAAATTATTACACAATGGCAAATTATTACACAACGACAAATTATTACACAACGGTAAATTATTACACAATGGTAAATTATTACACCACGGTAAATTATTACACAACGGCTAATCTACCAAGAAGGGGCTGGATTTTGTTGATAGGTACTTTTGCAACTTGAACAACCGTTGAAGTATTATTGATGGGCAAATTATTACACAGCGGTTCATTATTCTATCTCCGTAGAAGTGGAACCTATACAGGTAAATTATTACACAACGGTTTTAGGGAGGTACCTAGTAACGAGTACGGGGTTAGGTACTAACCTACGGAGGTCTGCTCTAGGCACCCATTAAAAAAAGTGAAACTTGATTAATGTTACTAATTTTGTATCTAATATTCGTATTACATCATTATACCATTTATACCTGAAACATACTCATTTTCAATAAACCAGAGTGATAAAGAAGTGTCAAATCGCCTGGAGGTCGATTTCATTGACTGGAGTGTGGTTTTTAGGGGTATGCGTAAAAAGGCACATTTGCTGAAAACGGGACCACGTTTTGAGATGGGAAAAGCTGAATACATAAAATCTATAGTATCTTGCGAAAAAATTATTGGAGTAAAAGTTGAAGAAGATAACATGTCAAATAAAATAAGACCAATTTCAAGTCTCTAGGACAAATGGTTACTATGTTATGAGGAAAGAAATAATATTTTTATGAAACAAAGTGAGTTTTTCTGATCGTCACCTCAATGCGGCACGGGTTAACGTTATCCGATCGACCTAAAACTTTGCGAATCTCATTTTCTAGTCAAATGGCACCTTTTAGGGGGTGCCAGAAGTGATTTTCTCAAAAAAAATTTTGACCTATTGCCTTGTGGTCACAAAGAAGTCAACTTTCGAAATTCAAATCGTGGCAACCCCCTAAAAGGTGCCTATTCGACTAGAAATGAGATTCCCAAAGTTTTAGGTCGATCGGATAACATTAACCCGTGCCGCATCGAGGTTGAAGTTAGAAAAACTCACTTTTTTTCATAAAAATATTATTTCTTTTCCTCATAACATAGTAACCATTTGTCCTAGAGACTTTGAAATTGGTCTTATTTTATTTGACATGTTATCTTCTTCAACTTTTACTCCAATAATTTTTTCACAAGATACTATAGATTTTATGTTATTCAGCTTTTCCCATCTCAAAACGTGGTCCGTTTCAGCAAATGTGCCTTTTTATGCATACCCCTAAAAACCACACTCCAGTCAATGAAATCGACCTCTAGGCATCCATTAAAAAAAGTGAAACTTGATTAATGTTACTAATTTGGCATCTAATACTCGTATTATCATCAAGTAGACTAGTTTTGTATTTAGTTTGGTCGAACTTAGGCCACCCAACTTAAATTTTTTGAAAACGCTAGGTTCAGGACCAGTGGTCGAGCCTATCTTGCTATCAAACACGGCTTTCAAAATAATTTCCAAAATATGATGACGGCATGCTAAGTACAAAAGTTCTTTTTGCAGTAATTGCACCAGCAAAACACAAGCCCCCCTAACCCGACCAGTATTTGCAGCTGTGGTGTCAAAGCACATTGCTTGAATTTTGTCTGCTGCACCCCCACTCTTGAATGGCTCCAAATACCGCCTGGGCTTGCAAGAGTCCAGTACTATTTTCGAGTTGAGGAACTCCGATCAACTGTTCCTCATCTCCACAACTAATCAAGATCGCTACTCTTTCTACGTTTTTATTTTCAATATATCTGGTAGCTGGTAGTTACCTAGATCCCCCCCCCCCCCTTATTGCAGCCTCAACCTTTACATTTATACCTGAAACATACTCATTTTCAATAAACCAGAGTGATAAAGAAGTGTCAAATCGCCTGGAGGTCGATTTCATTGACTGGAGTGTGGTTTTTAGGGGTATGCATAAAAAGGCACATTTGCTGAAACGGACCACATTTTGAGATGGGAAAAGCTGAATAACATAAAATCTATAGGATGTAGCGAAAAAAGTGTTTAAGTAAAAGTTGAAGAAGATAACATGTCAAATAAAAGACCAATTTCAAATCTCTAGGACAAATGGTTACTATGTTATGAGGGAAGAAATAATATTTATATGAAAAAAGTGAGTTTTTCTAAACTTCAACCTCGATGCGGCACGGGTTAATGTTATCCGATCGACCTAAAACTTTGGGAATCTCATTTTCTAGTCAAATGGCACCTTTTAGGGGGTTGCCACGATTGAATTTCGAAAGCTGAATTTTTGTGACCACAAGGCAATAGGCAAAATTTTTTTTGAGAAAATCACTTCTGGCCATCCCCTAAAAGGTGCCATTTGACTAGAAAATGAGATTCGCAAAGTTTTAGGTCGATCGGATAACGTTAACCCGTGCCGCATTGAGGTTGAAGATCAGAAAAACTCACTTTGTTTCATAAAAATACTCTTCTTTTCCTCATAACATAGTAACCATTTGTCCTAGAGACTTGAGATTGGTCTCGTTTTATCGAAAATGTTATCTTCTTCAACCTTTAGTACCATAATTGTTTCGGTACATCCTGTAGATTTTATGTTATTCAGCTTTTCCCATCTCAAAACGTGGTCCGTTTCAGCAAATGTGCCTTTTTACGCATACCCCTAAAAAGCACACTCCAGTCAATGAAATCGACCTCTTCAACCTCAATGCGGCACGGGTTAACGTTATCCGATCGACCTAAAACTTTGCGAATCTCATTTTCTAGTCAAATGGCACCTTTTAGGGGATGGCCAGAAGTGATTTTCTCAAAAAAAATTTTGCCTATTGCCTTGTGGTCACAAAAATTCAGCTTTCGAAATTCAATCGTGGCAACCCCCTAAAAGGTGCCATTTGACTAGAAAATGAGATTCGCAAAGTTTTAGGTCGATCGGATAACATTAACCCGTGCCGCATCGAGGTTGAAGTTTAGAAAAACTCACTTTTTTCATATAAATATTATTTCTTCCCTCATAACATAGTAACCATTTGTCCTAGAGATTTGAAATTGGTCTTTTATTTGACATGTTATCTTCTTCAACTTTTACTTAAACACTTTTTTCGCTAGATCCTATAGATTTTATGTTATTCAGCTTTTCCCATCTCAAAATGTGGTCCGTTTCAGCAAATGTGCCTTTTTATGCATACCCCTAAAAACCACACTCCAGTCAATGAAATCGACCTCCAGGCGATTTGACACTTCTTTATCACTCTGGTTTATTGAAAATGAGTATGTTTCAGGTATAAATGTAAAGGTTGAGGCTGCAATAAGGGGGGGGGGGGGGGGGGGATCTAGGTAACTACCAGCTACCAGATATATTGAAAAATAAAAACGTAGAAAGAGTAGCGATCTTGATTAGTTGTGGAGATGAGGAACAGTTGATCGGAGTTCCTCAACTCGAAAATAGTACTGGACTCTTGCAAGCCCAGGCGGTATTTGGAGCCATTCAAGAGTGGGGTGCAGCAGACAAAATTCAAGCAATGTGCTTTGACACCACAGCTGCAAATACTGGTCGGGTTAGGGGGGCTTGTGTTTTGCTGGAGCAATTACTGCAAAAAGAACTTTTGTACTTAGCATGCCGTCATCATATTTTGGAAATTATTTTGAAAGCCGTGTTTGATAGCAAGATAGGCTCGACCACTGGTCCTGAACCTAGCGTTTTCAAAAAATTTCAAGTTGGGTGGCCTAAGTTCGACCAAACTAAATACAAAACTAGTCTACTTGATGATAATACGAGTATTAGATGCCAAATTAGTAACATTAATCAAGTTTCACTTTTTTTAATGGATGCCTAGAGGTCGATTTCATTGACTGGAGTGTGGTTTTTAGGGGTATGCATAAAAAGGCACATTTGCTGAAACGGACCACGTTTTGAGATGGGAAAAGCTGAATAACATAAAATCTATAGTATCTTGTGAAAAAAGTATTGGTGGTTGAAGAAGATAACATGTCAAATAAAATAAGACCAATTTCAAGTCTCTGGGACAAATGGTTACTATGTTATGAGGAAAGAAATAATAGTTATATGAAAAAAGTGAGTTTTTCTAAACTTCAACCTCGATGCGGCACGGGTTAATGTTATCCGATCGACCTAAAACTTTGGGAATCTCATTTTCTAGTCAAATGGCACCTTTTAGGGGATGGCCAGAAGTGATTTTCTCAAAAAAAATTTTGCCTATTGCCTTGTGGTCACAAAAATTCAGCTTTCGAAATTCAATCGTGGCAACCCCCTAAAAGGTGCCATTTGACTAGAAAATGAGATTCGCAAAGTTTTAGGTCGATCGGATAACATTAACCCGTGCCGCATCGAGGTTGAAGTTTAGAAAAACTCACTTTTTTCATATAAATATTATTTCTTCCCTCATAACATAGTAACCATTTGTCCTAGAGATTTGAAATTGGTCTTTTATTTGACATGTTATCTTCTTCAACTTTTACTTAAACACTTTTTTCGCTAGATCCTATAGATTTTATGTTATTCAGCTTTTCCCATCTCAAAATGTGGTCCGTTTCAGCAAATGTGCCTTTTTATGCATACCCCTAAAAACCACACTCCAGTCAATGAAATCGACCTCCAGGCGATTTGACACTTCTTTATCACTCTGGTTTATTGAAAATGAGTATGTTTCAGGTATAAATGTAAAGGTTGAGGCTGCAATAAGGGGGGGGGGGGGGGGGATCTAGGTAACTACCAGCTACCAGATATATTGAAAAATAAAAACGTAGAAAGAGTAGCGATCTTGATTAGTTGTGGAGATGAGGAACAGTTGATCGGAGTTCCTCAACTCGAAAATAGTACTGGACTCTTGCAAGCCCAGGCGGTATTTGGAGCCATTCAAGAGTGGGGTGCAGCAGACAAAATTCAAGCAATGTGCTTTGACACCACAGCTGCAAATACTGGTCGGGTTAGGGGGGCTTGTGTTTTGCTGGAGCAATTACTGCAAAAAGAACTTTTGTACTTAGCATGCCGTCATCATATTTTAGAAATTATTTTGAAAGCCGTGTTTGATAGCAAGATAGGCTCGACCACTGGTCCTGAACCTAGCGTTTTCAAAAGATTTCAAGTTGGGTGGCCTAAGTTCGACCAAACTAAATACAAAACTAGTCTACATGATGATAATAAGAGTATTAGATGCCAAATTAGTAACATTAATCAAGTTTCACTTTTTTTAATGGATGCCTAGAGGTCGATTTCATTGACTGGAGTGTGGTTTTTAGGGGTATGCATAAAAAGGCACATTTGCTGAAACGGACCACGTTTTGAGATGGGAAAAGCTGAATAACATAAAATCTATAGGATCTAGCGAAAAAAGTATTGGTGGTTGAAGAAGATAACATGTCAAATAAAATAAGACCAATTTCAAGTCTCTGGGACAAATGGTTACTATGTTATGAGGAAAGAAATAATAGTTATATGAAAAAAGTGAGTTTTTCTAAACTTCAACCTCGATGCGGCACGGGTTAATGTTATCCGATCGACCTAAAACTTTGGGAATCTCATTTTCTAGTCAAATGGCACCTTTTAGGGGGTTGCCACGATTGAATTACGAAAGTTGACTTTTTGTGACCACAAGGCAATAGGCAAAATTTTTTTTGAGAAAATCACTTCTGGCAACCCCCTAAAAGGTGCCATTTGACTAGAAAATGAGATTCGCAAAGTTTTAGGTCGATCGGATAACGTTAACCCGTGCCGCATTGAGGTTGAAGATCAGAAAAACTCACTTTGTTTCATAAAAATACTCTTCTTTTCCTCATAACATAGTAACCATTTGTCCTAGAGACTTGAGATTGGTCTCATTTTATTGAAAATGTTATCTTCTTCAACCTTTACTTCCATAATTGTTTCGCTACATCCTGTAGATTTTATGTTATTCAGCTTTTCCCATCTCAAAACGTGGTCCGTTTCAGCAAATGTGCCTTTTTACGCATACCCCTAAAAACCACACTCCAGTCAATGAAATCGACCTCCAGGCGATTTGACACTTCTTTATCACTCTGGTTTATTGAAAATGAGTATGTTTCAGGTATAAAACGCTGCAAATCCCTGCACAACGGTTTATTATTTTGTATAGAATACCCTTCTGTTACAGATCACAGCTCTATGTATTGATAACCCGTCTATATAATATGATATGTACTATTCTATACATATTATGTAGATCGCAGACCCTCCGTAGGTTAGTACCTAACCCCGTACTCGTTACTAGGTACCTACCTAAATCACGACTTAAATGTTGCTAAAATAATTCTGCCGATGACAAACAGTACCTAACAAAAAGAAACACACATTATGAAGTTCTGAAAAGACTATTAGGTAGGTACTGTTTGTCATCGGCAGAATTATTTTAGCAACATTTAAGTCGTGATTTAGGTAGGTACCTAGTAACGAGTACGGGGTTAGGTACTAACCTACGGAGGGTCTGCGATCTACATAATATGTATAGAATAGTACATATCATATTATATAGACGGGTTATCAATACATAGAGCTGTGATCTGTAACAGAAGGGTATTCTATACAAAATAATAAACCGTTGTGCAGGGATTTGCAGCGTTTTTACAATTCTAAGTGAATTCCTAAGTGCACTAACAATTACAATCCTAAGTGCAATCTTAGAGGATTACAATTACAATCCTAAGTGAATTAAAGTGCAATTGAAATTGTAATCCAATTGCAATTTCAATATTTTATTAACACAACTTTGCCAATTTTGGCGAATGTGGAGTGTAGGTATGTTTATAGGATTAGTATGTCGGGAATGAGGATGGGGATTTTAGGTAGAGTGGTGAGCAGTGGCCAATTGCAGTTGAAAAAAATTGTTGATGAGGAGTGAAAACGTTGGCCAATAGAATTGCAGAACCATTTCGAACAATGCCAATGCGCACCATGCCAATTAGACAATTCGAAATGAATTCCAATTCAAATTGAATTGAATTCAAATTAATTTGAATTCAAATTAATGAATTCCAATTCAATTAATGAATTCCAATTCAAATTAATGAATTCCAATTCGAAATCGATTGAATAAATTGATTGATTGATGGAATCGAGCGCTTCCCCGGTGACGAGCGCACAATGCCAATTAGGCAATTCGAAAAAAATTCCAATTCAAATTAAAGTTCAATAGAGTATACCAATATTTACAATTCTAAGTGAATTCCAATTGCAATTGAAAAATTGATTGATTGATTGTTCGATTGATTGAATAAATTGATTGATTGATTGAATATAGCGCGTCCCTGGTGACGAGAGTGTATACAATTTCATTCACCCTGGTGTCGAAAATGCCTGTCGGTGAAAACTTCGGGGCCTTACTGTGAACGAACGGCTGGACGTACGATGCTCCGGATGGTCTTAAAAAACTCGCAAGTTCAAGAACTATTTAAAACCGTAAAAAAATTCACGTAAAACAAAGGTATAGGCTTTCTGAAAATTTCAACCCCTATTTTGAACCCCTTAGAGATGACTCACAGTAACGTCGAGCTTCGAGGACCAACTAGACGCCGAACGGAACCTATAACCCGAATTTCATCAATTTTTATTCATGGTAACTAAGCAAAGTGGCCCGTACGGCGTACGGCGTACGGCGTACGGCGGACAGACAGAAATATTTTTATTGCAGTTTTGGATTCTACATACCTTGAAACGTAAACCATCAAATTTTGAGGGGGGGTAAGAATTTTTTTTTTCATGCTCGATTCCAATGGTTCATTATTGAAAATAATAAACCAAAATGGTATAATGATGATAATACGAATATTAGATGCAAAATTAGTAACATTAATCAAGTTTCACTTTTCTTAATGGATGCCTAGAGCGGACCTCCGTAGGTTAGTACCTAACCCCGTACTCGTTACTAGGTAACTCCCTAAACCGTTGTGTAATAATTTACCTGTATAGGTTCCACTTCTACGGAGATAGAATAATGAACCGCTGTGTAATAATTTGCCCATCAATAATACTTCAACGGTTGTTCAAGTTGCAAAAGTACCTATCAACAAAATCCAGCCCCTTCTTGGTAGATTAGCCGTTGTGAAATAATTTACCGTGGTTTAATAATTTACCGTTGTGTAATAATTTACCGTTGTGTAATAATTTGTCGTTGTGTAATAATTTTCCATTATGTAATAATTTACCCATCAATAATACTTCAACTGCCGCAATAATGCTTCATAGGTACCCCACCAATAAAATCGGTTTCATTACCTATCAACAAACTCCAATAGAGCCATCATTTTTCAAATGAAATAATATCACAGAACAACCAACTCGACCTCTTAGGTACCCCACTAATAAAATCGACGCGTCCCTGGTGACGAGATTTCGTCTGTTGTATACAATTTCATTCACACTGGAGTCGAAAATGCCTGTCGGTGCAAACTTCGGGGCCTTACTGTGAACGAACGGCTGGACGTACGGTGCTTCGGGTGGTCTTAAAAAACTCGCAAGTTCAAGAACTATTTAAAACCGTAAAAAGATTCGCGTAAAAAAAAGGTATAGGCTTTTTGAAAATTTCAACCCCTATTTTGAACCCCTTAGAGATGACTGACAGTAACGTCGAGCTTCGAGGACCAACTAGACCCCGAACGGAACCTATAACCCGAATTTCATCAATTTTTTTTATGGTAACTAAGAAAAGTGGCCAGTACGGCGTACGGCGGACAGACAGAAATATTTTTATTGCAGTTTTGGATTCTACATACCTTGAAATGTAAACCATCATATTTTGAGGGGGGTTAAGAATTTTTTTTTCATGCTCGATTCCAATGGTTCATTATTGAAAATAATAAACCAAAATTCGTCCGTCCGCCGTACGCCGTCCGCCGTACGCGGCACTTTCCTTAGTTACCATGGACCAAAATTAATGGAATTTAGTATACATCCATTTGGGGTCTAGTTGTGCCCCGCAGCTTGGCGTTACCATCAGTCTACTCTAAGGGGTAGAAAATAGGGGATGCAATTTTCAAAACGCCCTGGCTCGAAAACTTCAAATGGGAAGGTATATTTTTTCCATCGATTTCGAATAGATCGCAATTTTTTGCGTCAAATGAGACCTCGCGGAGCATTTTAGGACCAACCGTTCGCGAAAAAAAGAGAAGAAACACGAGTGTGAATCGCAAATTCAAGGCCGAATACCCGTTCAAACTTTTTTTTTTTTTTTTTTTTCAAACTAATAACCTTTTCTAATAACCTTCTAATAACTTTTCAAACATCACCTGATCAAATGCGACTTTTTCTGTGTTTTTTTCGATTTCACCGATAGTTTACTTTGAGAAGCTTCCTTAGTTACTGAATTTTGTTATGAATGAAGGTTATTATAATTCGGATAATGATAATTACAGGTAGGTAGGTACTCATTGTACTCGTCGAAATGTGAACCTTACGATATAATTACGGTAGGTACTATAAAAGGAACAGCATCTTTACAGATGGGTGATCTATATATAGAAAATAAAAAACCGTTGTGTAATAATTTTCAGTGTTTTTCTTTGTTTTACGTCTGGGCCAACATAGGAAATAATAACTTTTCAGAAGAAAATTTTTAAGTTTTTTGACCAGTAGAGATCAACCAATTTTGTTGAGATTTTCAGGGATGGTTGGTTATTAGTAGAAATGAATATTTCCTGAGTTTCAGCGTGACCGCATTATTAGTTTCTGTGGCCGCAACTTTTTTTAAATTTTAGGTACTGAGTAAAGTACCAGTAGGAGTTAACCAATTTCGATGACATTTTCAGGGATGGTTTGTTATTAGTAGAAAAGATTATTTCCTGAGTTTCAGCGTGACCGCATTATTAGTTTCTGTGACCGCAACTTTTTAAATTTTAGGTACTGAGTAAAGTACCAGTAGGAGTTAACCAATTTCGATGAAATTTTCAGGGATGGTTGGTTATTAGTATAAAAGGTTATTTCCTGAGTTTCAGCGTGACCGCATTATTAGTTTCTGTGACCGCAACTTTCTTAAATTTTAGGTACTGAGTAAAGTACCAGTAGGAGTTAACCATTTTCGATGAAATTTTCAGGGATGGTTTGTTATTAGTAGAAAAGATTATTTCCTGAGTTTCAGCGTGACCGCATTATTAGTTTCTGTGACCGCAACTTTCTTAAATTTTAGGTACTGAGTAAATTACCAGTAGGAGTTAACCAATTTCGATGAAATTTTCAGGGATGGTTGGTTATTAGTAGAAGGGTCATTTCACAAAAAGTGGCAATTTTGAATAGGGGAAAAAAATCTAAATTCACTTGCTTGAAATTTTTTTTTCCTGGTCATCGCCATCTATACTTTTTTAGAGGTCATCTACCAAAAAATGCCATCATAGATAAATCAGGTTTTCAAATAACAGCCATTTTGAAAATTTGGACCGCCCCAGTGGTGTGAAGTCAGTTCCAGGGGAGTGAAGTTAGTTCCAGGGGGGAGAAGAAATGACACCAAAAACAAATTTCAACAATTTTCTATTTGCAAGAAAGTTCTTAGACCTGCTCAAACACGCATGAGGTCGGTGAGTCATAAATTTCCAGCTTAAATTATGCTAACTTTTGATTCGTGACAGAAAATCTATGGACGGCATTGAAAAAAAGAAGGTCTTTAATTCACTCTTAATTATATGATTGGAGAAGTAAGTTTTAAATCTCTGAAAATCACATTCACTTACAACAAAATTGGTAAAGACCGAAAAATTGAGAGACTTCTGCTACGACCGCGTCAAATTTAGTGCTAAAAATAAAACGTTAAAAAATCTAATGTACACACCCTAGTTCTCTTGCAAGGTGGAATTTAATCCCAAAGTAAGTCTAACATGCCTGACTAGTTGTTAGCTGGTACATAATATTTATGGAAGAAATCATCACAATATTAAAAACAGGAACTAAAAAACCTGACATAGAAAATCACTCGAAAGTGTACAATTTTTTCTAAAAATAATTACATAGTTCATTTTTCGTTAACATCTATTGGGAAGGGGAAAATGTGGGTTACCTTTTCTCTTATTGATTTTTAGTTTTGGGTGTGGGAGAACCAGCATTATCTCCACTTTTTCAATCACACACTCATCATTCTCCTGAAGGACGAATTCCTTCCCGGTATTTCCAATGCGACGCAGGCCTTGCACCTGAAATTCTCCTTCTGCCGTTTTTTCTCCCAAGCAACAAACATATTTATAGTAATCTATTGACGAACTCGTGGAATCAAACTTGGCAAGTACGAAAGTTCGGGGTTTGAGGAGCACGTCGGAAATTTCACCCTTGGGTTTGTTTGAATGAGAACATGATGGTAAAGGATCCGGTCGGATGACTGGTTGGGCATGCTCAGTTTTGGCCGACGGGTCATCCATGGATACTGTTCACTTCGCAGGCTGTATGGATCTCGAGAATTTCTTCAGAGTATGGTTCTACTTCAAAAGCCGGCTCTTCAATAATGTGAGTACCCAACAGGAACTTGTGACATCCCAAGCATTTGAGACAGCTCAAAGAGTTTGGGGTACTCTCCGACCAAACAAACTGCTGCACCTTCATTGTTCCCTTGAATGGTGGAATATCCTTCGGTAACATAAGAGCAACAGCAGCGAACATTCTCTCTTTATCTTGCTGTATTTTCCAAAGTATGGGATCATTTCTTAACATCTCCATACGCAATTTTTCTGCTTCTCTCTTCTTTTTTAGAATATCCTCTTTTCGTTGTGCCATCATTATTTCTCCTATGAGGAAAAAAACAAAAAAAAAAACGTCAAATTTTTAGACAACTGTACATTTCTTCTACTTAATATATTTATTATGTAGGTAAAACCATTCGATCAATGAAATTGTGATCGATTCAAATTCATCAAAAGAACCATAACATTAAAATATTGTTTTCTGGCTAAGGAATTTTGAAAATAAATTACAGCAGTACATCAGGGTGGAGTATATGTGTGAGATAAACACAGAACAGCCTATTGGCCCCCACAATAAAGCAGGGAGGGTTATCCAGAAATAGGGGCCTAATAGTATGAAAACCATCAGTACCATAGCAGTAATTATTATGATTCCTTCACTTAAGTGGGACAGCTGCTTAACGGAGACTAAACAAATCCGGAAGGTAAGTCCCAGACTTTATGTTGACTGTACCATGAGGTAGATAGCAAAAACAGTTAATTCAACCCTCGTCTGAACCGAAACCCTGCATGAAATGTATGCAAACCTCACACCCCTGTCATGATCCTCACACCCCTGTGAATAGTTTCACAGGGGTGTGAGGCCCAGAAGAGTGAGGATTTTCTAGAAAACTTGAGCTGTGTGCACTATTTTCAAATGCTACGTTTTGGTTATTACTTTTGTCAAATATACTCCTGAACAGACTTCCATTAATTGTAGTATGAGCAGCAAATTACTTACATGAGACTTGTGATGAAGTCCAGAAGAGTGAGGTGGTTGAATGGAGACAGCACAACACTATAACTCGTTCAAATCACAGCTGAAACTGACACGTGTTCTCAAGAAAGTAGAGGTTATTGTCGGTTCTGGAGGGACAAAAGCAAGGTTGCCAACTGGAATGAATCACCATAACCTGTATTCTTCCGAGTTGGCGCCAAGTTTAAAAACTGGCAGAGGAGTGAGGTGCAAATGTTGTGACATAGCTTAACACTGTTCTCCTCCTTCAACAGCAAATAAATATTTATTTCTCATTCCGTCATGGCAAAGCTGGGAGCCCTGTTATTTAAAATACGTTCACGATTTCCCGCCATGTTTCAAATACCAAGTCAGAATCAACTCTGCCATCTTCGAACTGAGCCTCCGGACAAGTCAGGGGAGTGAGAAAATGGTGTTTTATTATTATTTTATTACATATAATTAAAATATTTTAAAGATTCTGAGTGACACATTTTATTTGCCTGGAACATCTCAATATGGGAAAAATTTGAAAATGACAAGAAAAGACGTGCATGTCTCACAATTCACTCTGGACTGAAGTTTGCCACTTTCTGTGAAATGACCCAGAAAAGATTATTTCCTGAGTTTCAGCGTGACCGCATTATTAGTTTCTGTGACCGCAACTTTCTTAATTTTTAGGTATTGAGTAAAGTACCAGTAGGAGTTAACCAATTTCGATGAAACTTTCAGGGATGGTCGGTTATTAGTAGAAAAGATTATTTCCTGAGTTTCAGCGTGACCGCATTATTAGTTTCTGTGACCGCAACTTTTTAAATTTTAGGTACAAGGTAAAGTACCAGTAGGGATTAACCGATTGCGATGAAATTTTCAGGGGTTGTGCGGTCACATGAGTAAACAATACCACCCGAGTTTCGTCGTGACCGCATGTGCAGTTTCCGTGACCGCGTATTTTTATTATGTGATAAGGCTGACCTGCAAATTAGGTGGTCCCGGGGAGAAATGCAGAAACAGACGGTCTCACGAAGGAAATATTAGAGCGTTTATATATACGAATTTTACGAGGCCAACGGCAAAATCTGACAACAATTCTGGTACGATGGGTGGTGACAGTTGGAGAAAACCGACCCCCCCCCCCCCCCCCCGCACACCCTTGATCTCGTCAGTGTTTCCGAAGACGACTTAACTTTAATTATTTTGAAAACAAGAAATCATTCAACCACTGGAGCTCTACTTCTATGTTCAATTGATCTAATTAACAAAACTAATCCGCATTATACTTAATATCTTTATCCACCGAGGAGGCATCAAGGTTGAATGGATTAGCACAAGTCAAAATTAATTACAGAGAGAAACCACAAGTTTTAAGAAGTTAGGTATCTGGAAACTACTACTCCCATCATAATTATAATAATCTGCTTTGCTATAATCCAAATATCTACGTATATATTGCCTTGATTTTTCCCTTGGTAAGTGCTGGCGCTGCATTAATCGTTTTATTTAATTTAAAGAATAGATAGGCGTTCGAATCATGATACTAGCCACAGATACCAGTTAGTACGTAACATGAAAGTTAGTCGTCTGTGTTACTACTGAAAATTTAGACAGCAACATTTATGAATGAAACCATTTACATACACGTATTTCAATACGATACAAAGAATAATGTTCTAGAAAAATAAATGTTCTAGAACATTATCAGTTATTTCATTGATCAGTTGATTTATGCAGTACATAATAATTATCATTAACTATTATCACTATCACCTTAATGATCGTGAAGCATAATTAAGAATTTGAATGAACTCATTTTCTCACTGAAAATCAGCTGGTTTTGTAGGCACTATTGAACCATCATCACCGTGCCGACTTAGTATATGTACGAAGCAGTTTGTAGATATTTTTCTAACCCACAATCGAATAGAAGTCTCAATTAGTCAATCGCTAATGACTTTTGGACCAAAATAGTTGTGTAACTTGCGAGAATGTTGCGTTGTGTAACTCTGAATCCGGTTGTTCGCGGTCCGGTGCTCAATGGAAACGGCATGGTGAGAAGTCACTTCCACAGCCAACACCACTCATTAAATTTCAGCTGTGTGTTGATTATAAATCGAGTCAAAGTAGGTAGATCTACGAAGTAATTATTACGCAAATCAAGAAAACATTACTGTATAATATTATGAGGAAAATTATGTAACAGATGCAACATAGGCGATTCTCTATTTTGGTGTCACGTTTGGTCCGTTTTCGCTTCGCCGTCTACGAAGGTAGCGGAAAACTTTCGACCACTTTTGGGAAGAAAAAAAGTTTGTCATCCAAAATCCAAATTCCCACTCGCATTTTGCTTTTTAGACTTTGCTGAATTCGGTCCCGCTTCCTTGACACAAAAAAAAAAAAAAAATGATACACTGATACTGATGAAATGATACTGATAAGCACTCGAAGAAAATGATCGTAATGAGCTGATATTTGGAGGGTAGGTGCGGGTTGGGCTATAGAAGATCACATATGAATATGAAACGTGATAAAAAAAAGAAGAATTACAAGAACTACAGCTATGTACGTAGTTGAATGAAACTCTCACAAACTGCAATCCAAAGCAAAATCTGGTCGCAAGATGGTCCCGAGGGTTGAAATTTGGTACACGTCGTCAGGGGCCCCTCGAGAATGGGTGTACGAAAATGGAACACCGGGGACCCCCCCAGGGGACCAAGTTACATGGGGAGGGGGGGAGGTAAAAACCCTATTTTTGCTGTCGTGTTCAACAGTGTTCTTGGTCGCTGTCGAGTTTTTTGGTTTTGGTTTATTATTCTGTGAATATTACACCTATGTATTCGATCAGCAAAATTTTTGTATAACACCCCCTCAAAATTTTTTCTTTTAAGTTTCAAGGTGCGTGGATTCCAAAAATGCGATGTCCGTCCGCCTTCCGCCGTATCATCCATATCTACTTTATTACCGGTCTGAAAAATTCGTTCATTCGCACACAGACTCCAATTGGGCCCTAGTTGTGTCCCAAAACTTTGCAGCCCGATTTACAGCTAAGCGTAAAATAGGGGTTTTTGGTGTTTTAGTAACACGAGCTTGTGAGGTATCGTTTTCCATATTTTTTAGAGCGAGAAGACCGAATATGAAGTTGATTTTGACCAAAGAGTGTAACGTAGGTTCAGCTCTCAAAATTTATTTTTTATGAGTTAAAAACCTAGGAAATTGTCTAAAATTATCATAAATGTGCACAATAACGCTAAAAGTAGTAGCAACTGGTGAATCAAGACAATTAAATGGCACGATCAATGATCAAGGATAATTTGTAAAAAAAACCTATTTTGTATTTTGGGGCCAAAATTGGTGGAAACCACCAAAAATGAATGTTTCAATCATTATTTTTTGTTTAAATGCACGAAAGAAACAATAAGTGAAAAGCCAACATTTCTGTAGGTATGTCCAATATAATAATAAACCCATGTGACATGAACTTTGCAGCGATTTTTTTTTTTTTGGCTCAACGTTTTAGTGTCAGGATTTCGGTTACACTTGAAATCTTGAATGAAAGTAAGTTGTTTTTTGAAGAATGAGTCAGAGGAACTGGATCCAAATCCAGATATTTGAATTTTTGTTTTCGTGGCAATCAGTGTCGTCATAGTTGTGCAGAACCTTCTATTCAAATGTGTATTCAGCCGAACTATTTCTATTAAAATATATAAGCAGCAGAACTATTTCTGTTCAAACACATATATACAGCTTGACACGGCAATATGAAATAGACAATCGTCATGTGGCTTCTTAAGTGAGTGAAATTATATCAATTTGCACATCGCGAGGTTTTGATGATATGTTTGCACAGGTGTTGAGTTTTCCCACATCGTTGTCCGTCGTACTCAGAAAATCGTTTATTATGGAGCACCCTAACAAGTGGGAGATAGGTTTTGTGAAAACAATAATGGCAGGATACGACAGTGATGTTTATTTCTACACACACTTCAGTTTGTTCAAGAATAGAATCTTCATCTGGGATGATAAAAATTACAGACTGTCATACTCTAAAATCTATGCGAAGGGAGTAATAGACTGATCTTCAAAGGGTCCAAAATTGGCGTCGTAAAATGGAACAGCTTGCGAACTTTTCACCCTCAGGATAATGATCCTTAGTTGTTGTAGATTTTAGTGGTAATTCACACCCCCACACTTTGATTGCAATGAAATTCATTGGAGATTCATAGATACGAAACCTAATTCCATAACCGAAGACTTATTGAATCAATTGACTACGACCGGAGAAAATGGGCGAAATTAGTGATTTTTGAAATCATGTAGCTATGGTAAGATATCGTCTGGAATTTGACCCTGAATTTGAGCTGATCATGTTATTAGTTTTTGATAAATTTACAGCATAGATTTTGCATGGATATATACCACAATAGTATACATCCACGGGTTTAGGTACTACAACAGCAAACGGTATGTATGTGGTTTGCAGGAACAGCTAATTCTGGGTCCTACGACTTGAATTGTTGAGATTCTACTCGTAGGATCATCATATTTCGGTGTATCGAGTTTAGTGTAGCGGTATATGAATTGATTGATTGTTTATGTAAAATTATAGTAACTAGTGTGTATGAATAAATAAAGCGACATAAATTAATTCTCACGAGATTTGGCTACGCTATATTTTCTAAGTAAGGACCTACACTAGGATCAACATAAGCACGTACAAAATTCCTTCTAACTTCACTTACAAACCTCTGCTTCCTCAAATCTTCCTAAATTTCAACAAGCTAAACAGGCACCCCCACTCCATGAACCAATGAGCTCTTCCAGCCACAGAGAACTTGCGTCTCTCTCGATCCAGAGTTCTCTAGCAGAGTTTATATACATTATAGATTATAATTAGGTGATCAACAAATACCCCTTCATTTAAACCATTTTTTCGAATTGTTAACAAAAAAAAAAAAAAAAATAAAACTTCCACAAAATCAGCAAAGGCAGACTGGAGAAACTGTGATTCCAAATAATAAACAATGAACGAAAAAAGTACACATTCCAATTTCAGTAGGTACTTTTTCACAAATATTTTTCGGTTGCAGATAGTTCAGGTACTTGATCCTTCATTTTGCCCTGTTGATCCAGAGATTTTCTGGACGAAAGATGTGTAAAGTGAGAAGTCGATAGGACATACTAGAATATTTATTTATTTACACACATACGGGCATTGCGTAATTACAAAATGCAAAGGCAATATAATGTATTAACAGAAATATAATAGGCAATAAGAACACGGTAGTTTTTTTTCCAGAAAACTTTGTATGAAAAAATACATTACTGCTGGGAAAGTAGAATGTTGGACAAAGTAACATGAACTCTAACCAGTGATAGTTCTCAAATATCTGTCTATCGTCGGTCTTTATGTGTCGAGGAAGTCAGTTGGGTGTTTTCGTTTGAGACGTCGTGCGGACCTTCTTTGGGGCGGATTCTCTGCCAGTTCCTTAGGAGGGGGTTAGGATGGGTCGATATTCCGTCGTGAAATATTTCGAAATTTCTTCGCATGGAATCTTTGACTGTGAGGGTGCTCAGATCAGTGTGCAGCGTAGAATTTCGAACAAACCAAGGCGCAGTCGTGATGATGCTTAGCACTCTGTTCTGAAATGTCTGAATCCTTTTCAGTAGACGAGCTTCTTGAGATGTAGTGGTAGTGAAGACGACCCTTGGTATTTCACGCTGTTTGACTCAGGTCATGCACAGCCGCCTTAGGAGTGTCAAAAAACATATAGCTGTGTATGTGCTACGAGTGTTTACATAATATTCTATTCAGCCATTTTTCAGATGAAGCTATTCGTTATGTGTGAATGCGAATCATCAATGTCTTCAAAGAGGGACAATCAACTCCCGCCTTCCCCTCCACCCGAAGAATTCCAGCGTCATTCAAAACGTATGATATAAATCCTAAGAAAAACGCGAGAGGTGACGAAAGTTCCATCGGAGTTTCGTTATTATTATGAAACAAGAAAATATATGTATCAAGGTGAGTGGGATAAATTCAAAGCCGTTGGAGGAATCAACTATAGCCTGCACGCTCTGCATAATTATTCTCTTAATTGCAAAAGGCAAGCATTTTCCATTTTTCCATCTCCATCAACAATAATTGGTGCCATAATCTAGTTTACAAGAAATTAGTTAATGTTGAAAAAATTAATAATTTGTATATGACATTCGTATTTTGTCTGGAGTTCTGTTGCCTAATCAGTGTAAAACTGGAGATCTGATTGCGATGGTTTTTTAGTTTATGCATTTCTTTTTATTTTAGCCAATTGATCCAGAGCTTGAGATCAATAGATTGGAATACGATTTCCAATGCCGTCATCGAGAAAAGGTTATTCTTTCAGAATGATTCAGCGAATAGCAGTACCTATCTAGTAAATATTTGATCTCACTAGATTCCTCCGGAATGAAAAAGCTGACTCCGGATAAAATCGTAAATCCTCTTTCATTCTACGCAGCATAATGGTCAAACATAATATCATCAGAATGGCACAAATGACAGTAATGACATTTTTCAATCACGAATTATGTAGCTTTTGATATGAAGGCTCTGGTTAATGTTGAAATTTAGTAGTCATGATAATTTTTGGAGTATGTTGGTTGTTACCCAAATAAAATATAAGTTGAGCACTGGTTTAACAGTTGAACTGTGGTTATGTTCTTATTTACAAACTTCATAACATGGGTGTCAGAAGTGGGATGAAACGTCCAGAATGGGTCCAGGTCGCTCATCTTGGACCCTCCACCAAACCACTTTTGTTTGGGCGGCTGGTTACGACAGATGGACAGTATTTTTTTATTCCACTTTCGGGTTCCACGTACCTTGAGTCGCAAAACCATCAAATTTTGAGGGGAGGTTTACATTTTTAGTTGCTGTATAAGTTCCGAAAAATACGTCTTTTTACTGGAATCAGCAAAAAGGCAACAAGACACAATATACATTTGACAGAATTCAACAAAACAAACATTGAGAATTCAAAGATCCAGAAAATAACAACATCAAAAACGTATTATTCCGACTACATAGTTCCATTTCTGGCACTAGTGGTGGGGCAGAACATTGTCAGGCGTATTTTTGATGTATATAACCAGTAAGCACTTCTTAATTTTTTATTTTTTTTATACATAACGGGCAAAGCCCAGTTTACAAAGAATTATGAGGTTGTGACGATATCAGTTGACAGAGTAATCAAGTAAAGGAAGTAATACACTAGAATAAAAATCATTTACAAATAAAATAATAAGAGCATTAACATAAAGCCACTAGGACAAGAATGGAATTTAATGTTACATAATGTCATTGGTATTAGAACTAACGGACTGAGATAACGTAGTCTTGAGGAAGGAAAGTGAGTTGGAGAAAAAGTCTAGGTTGGGAGTGACACTGAGGAAGTAATTTGCTTGACGGGGGAGCCTGACCAGGGGCTGGTGGTATAGGTACCTAGTTAGTGTGTGAGAAGGGTGTATGAAAGAGAGCTGGCTGACGGGTGTGAAACAAGGGCACATTAAACGATATTTTTGAGAGCAGTGATGGGCAGTCGAGATGACCATTCATCAATCTGTAGAGGAAGACTGTATCCGATATTACTCTCCTGGTCACGAGCGGATGTACACCGTGTTGCTCCAAGTTGGTGTGAGAGTGATGCTCGTGGTTCATGTTGAGTTTGAATGCGGCATACCGAATGAACCTCTTCTGAACCCTCTCCAGATTGTCTTTATGGACGGAGTAGTGGGGTGACCATACTATGGATGAGTATTCCAAGATCGGACGAACTATGGCTTTATAAAGGAGCAAAATGGCTTCGATACGGTGGAATTCCCTTGTGGCAATTTAGTTGATATACCTAAAATTATAGCCGGTTTTTGAATTTTGCGGTGACAGTGAGCGATATTCTGACTAATGCTTTCCACAATGGTAGAAAAAAGTTTTGCCGAAACCCGGGATCGAACCAGGGACCTTTAGATCTTCAGTCTAACGCTCTCCCAACTGAGCTATTTCAATCAAGCAATCAATCAATCAATCAAGAACATTTTATTGGCATGACTCATTTTACATATTATATTTACATGTGAATAATAAGATTTTAGTTTTTACAATACCTGCCTATCGGCCTTAAAAGTTTAATAGAATAATGAGTAGTATGATAATGACATGAATTAGGATAACTTAGAATATGCTTAAAGAGAAAGTTGATTTATAAAAACTCTTTGACAGGAGGAGTATGTACAATTTAAGTTATAATAATTATATACATATTTACAACTATTTACAGTGATTATAGGTGTTTACAATATTTACATTTCTAATAAGTATTTACAATATTTACAGTTTTAATGGGTGAGTGAGCTTAGACCCGTCTTGCATTTGATCCCCAATGGGGTTTGCGGAGTGTGGTGATGTGTCGGAGGAGGGTGTTGGGGTGTGTTCGAAGTTTGTCGGTGAATTTATTTCTCATTTTGGTTATGAATGTGTCAAGAGTATCAATGTTAAATTTTTTGTGTAATGAGTTAATGTTGCAGCGACGGGATGTGTGTGTGGCGAGGCGTATGCATTGGTTCTGTGTGACTTGTAGTTTGTGTAGCAGTGTAGGTGATGCTGAGTGCCAGATTGGGGATGCGTAGGTGATGGATGAGCGGATTAGGGCTTTATACATGAGGAGTTTGATATCATTGGAGAGGGAGTTGGATTTGAAGAGGTGGAAGTAACGCCCGAGTTTCCTTCTGGCCGTGGAATTTGCCTGTTTTATGTGCTCATGCCACGTCAGTCTTTTGTCGAGGTGGAGGCCGAGGTATTTGACGGAATTAGAAAGGGGGATAGGATTAGATCGGATTGTTATGTGGGAAGGGAGGTTACGTTTATGGGTAAATATGATGCCCTCTGTCTTGGCTGCGTTCACTTTTATTTTCCACTGTTCCAGTCGGGAAATAATGAGGTGGGCGGCGTTTCGGAGGCGGTTACAGGCTTTCATCGGGGATGGAGATGTGGAATATAGGGCTAGGTCGTCAGCAAAGCCTGCTATTTCCACATTTTTGGGGATGTCATGGAATACATGGGAGATGTATATGTTGAATAGGAGAGGGGATAGGACGGAGCCTTGGGGAACGCCGGCAGGAATAGTGATGGGGGCGGAAGAGGAATTGTTAATTTTGACGAGGATTTTCCTATTGGTGAGGTAGGAAAGGATGAGTTTGCAGAAACCTGAAGGGATATTTAGGTCAATTAATTTGGATATAAGGCCCTCGATCCAGACAGAGTCGAAGGCCTTTTCGCTGTCCAGGAGGAGGAGAGCGGTTGAGTTCTTACCCTCGAGGTTTCGAGTAATACCGTCAACTACTCTAGCGAGTTGGTGGACGGTAGCGTGGTGGCTTTTAAAACCCATTTGGGTATCGGGAACTATATTCAACCGCTCCACCTCAGCCTGGAGGCGCCTGATAATTACTTTTTCGAAAATTTTGGATAGGGCGGGGAGGAGGCTGATGGGGCGGTAGCTGGCAGGATCTGAGGGTTTTTTGTTGGGTTTTAGGATGGGGATGACGGAGGCGAGTTTCCAAGGAGATGGGAAGTAATCGAGTCGGAGGCATGCATTAAGGATGTTGGCGATGAGGACTATAGCTTTTTGGGGGAGGTTTTTAATAGCTATGTTTTGGATTTTATCGTGGCCGGGTGCTTTATTGGGTGCTGAGCTATTTCGGCGTACATAAATATATAATTAACAGTAAGGACATGCTTCCCCCCTCCCCCTGCCGGTTCAAGACATGCAGCATGAACTGAAGTGCGAATTTTCGAAGCGACATGCTTGGACTAAATAATTTGTACCTATGTACTACAATTCTCGAACATGGTTTTTAATTCAAATCTGTACGTGGGAGGAACAAAAATGCGTACTTATTGCTATTCCCCTCAAACCCCCGGTTCTTCCTTCATTTTCGACAATAAACTCTGAAATTTTCCAAGAAAATAAATTGTGTAAACGTTTCTCAAAATTTGTTTGTACCTGAACTGTTGGGTACTCAATAAAACCAACACGTTTGATTAAACGCATGTAATAATGGGAATGTAATAATGGCATCAGTAGAGTCACTCCGATCAACATCAGTACAAAAACTGCCCATTCCAACCGGGACCACTCAGGGCTGCCAACACTACAGTAAACACAAAAATCTATAGACGAAAACTTCTTTGCTCGTTTAAAACGAACGTAGAACTTTGACATTCGATATGCGGACTCTGATTGAGCCAAGGATGATCCTCTAATCCTGCATGGCAATTGTAATAATAGAATTTTTCGTTATGGAGGCTGTTCAATTTTTGACGATTCTTTCCCCAAAAATCTTCGGCAAATTTTAGCAACTGTTATTAATTGTGAGCGATTTTTTACCCAATAAAACTCATATTTGACGTACTTGTAGTGTTCCTAAAGGGCCCAGCTTTCATACCTAGCAACCTTTCTTTTGTAAGTATTACAAATGGTAAGTATTATTAGGTAAGTATTAGTAAGTTTTGAGACATTTGGATTTCGTATACCCAAGGTCAGATGATCATCAGGTCACGGAAAATGTAATAATTTATCCAGTGTTAAGCGAATGTCGAAAAACTCTCCAATTTCAAATAGCGGTCGAACTTCCAACAGATTATAGATGGATACTGTAACGCATTATTTTATTTTATGTACCAAACGATCACGCTGGCAAGCTACCCACCGAACGAAGTAGGAAGTGAAGGCAGAAAACGACGACGCCCATAAGCTTGATTACATCTCTTGCATAAATCCTCTCCGATGGCCTTGTCGGCGTTGTATTTTAGAATGTCGGCGTGTTCGCTCAACACGATATCGAAGTCCTCTTCTTCAGCACCTGCAGGATGTGGCATAAGCAGGCATGTGGGAAGACGTGCATGGCGTGAGCTGGGCGTCTACGAATAGGAAAATGGAAAGCGCCGTATCTGCACAGTTCGTTCCATTGTGATTCGTGGCAGCACGTCAAAGAAAAGGTTGTACGGCCTTCGATCCTGTTGTTTAATTACTGGACTAATGGCATTCGCTCGCTGAAAATGCGAAAGCCGTCGTTATTTTGAGTTACAATTTAGAGTTAATGGGATTAGCTATCCAAATCACGTTCAATCATTTCTCATTATGACATCAACCTCATCTTCTTGATCTGAGCAAGCCTGATCAGCTCTTTCCATAAATATTATTAACATGATAAGACACAAGCTGCTAATATCGAATGACCACCACTGGGGTAAAGATTTTTTGGATAATTATGACGTCTAGAGTAGGTGATGATTGACGCCACAGATGTGTTTGATAAAGTTAGGATCGTGTCATCTAGCAAATGGTCACACAAGTGGTTTCATAATTATGTACAATATGAAATTTTTAGCGCTAATTCTATTACAAATTAATACTCGTATCAGATCAAAGTTCTCATCAAACAGTCGCACATCAGCAATATTTCAGTGGCCCAGTCAAATTATACATAAAAGGCCAATCGAGGGAAAAATTCCCGGAGTTTTGGAAATTGGTACAGTGGTTCCTAAGAATGAAGGGAAGCAAGGTGAAGGGGAGGAGCCTAGGTTCGTCGCAAGAAGTGTTAACCCGAGCGAACGGAAATATGAATAAAATTTGCCGGTGGCTCAATACGCAATCTCTTACCATAAATGTGGATAAATCCAAATACATCTTGTTCTCCCGTGAAAGAGACAAGGATTCTCATCCATACAACCTAAAACTTGTAATTTAGATCAACTGTCATGTACCTGCGAAACAATCGAATGAGTAAAGGATGGCAAGCACTTGGGAATAATAGTAGATGAGAATCTTGACTGGAAGGAACAGGGTCAGTTGGGGTTAAAATGAGGAAATGTGTTCACATATTTTATAAGATCCGGAACTATTTCTCAAAGAAAACGTTGGTGCAATCAGTGCTCACCTGTGGTATCCTTTGGTGGGGTAATACATATGGTAGCGTGTTGGAACCAGTTAGGGTGTTGCAAAAAACTATTTTGAAGTTCATCATCAAAAAGCCCCCCAGGTTCCCCAGTGTTGGGCTGTTTGGTGAGGCCAAGGTATTCACACTGAAACAGCTGTACATAAAACACTCTGTGATGTACCTACTACCACAAGCACCCAGAGCACTGGACGTTGGGCAGATGTCGGTTACCCGCGCAAGGAGACCTACAACTCAAGCGCTCATACCAGCACCACCAAGCCGTTTGCATTCCACTACCCGCCATATCCATCACAACTTGCCGTACATATTACGCTCAACTCCACCTTCATTAACCAACCCTCACTCCGACAGCAGATCTAAATTCAAGAAAGCCTTATTTTCGTTCCTCATTACTACCAGTATCTCAGAATGCGAGGCCGTGACAGCCAGCACAATAAGTATTAATTACGAATTTAATTTATTTATTTTTATCAACTACAACACCAGTGAAGATGCAGACTTTTGTAGGCATATAAGTTTCTTTCTTTGTTTTTCTCTCTCTTAATTTAAGATATAGCTAAGATAGCTAAATATATAGCTATAGTTTTATACGTATAAGTATACAACTTGTACATATATATATATATATTTTCTCTCTTCTTGTAGAAACAAAAATGTCGTATTCAACTT
Organism: Leptopterna dolabrata; assembly: GCA_954871275.1. Classification (NCBI taxonomy): domain Eukaryota; kingdom Metazoa; phylum Arthropoda; class Insecta; order Hemiptera; family Miridae; genus Leptopterna; species Leptopterna dolabrata. Next base: position 49,583,892 of record OX940976.1, on the reverse strand, counting down.
GCAACTCCCCTCCTCGACACAGGTTCCAGACCTATGAGGGGGTTAGTTTCCACCAAGTGTATGTGATTGTTTATTGGAATGTGTTATGTGTCTATTCTTTATGAAAATAAATTCATTAATTAATTCATTCATTCATCGTCCATTATTTCCGAAGAAGTTCCATGTCAAACATACTGCTTCCAAGTATCAAGGTAGGGGAAGCTTTGTTTTCTATTCTGAGAGGGAACAAATTTTGGTTTATTATGTTCAATAACAAAACTTTGGATTTGCATGAAAACAATTTTTACCCCACCCCCCCTCCCCCCCTCAGGTTTGACGGTTTGCGTTTCAAGGTACGTATAATCCGAAAATGTAATAAAACCATTTCTGTGCACAGGTAGGTATCCACAGAAAAATCGACCCTACCGAATTAGGGTCTTACACTAATAGGAATTCAGTGATCTACGCAGAAGGGGTTTCTATACAGGAAAATAATAATGTGCAATGATTTCCACAATTAGGAACTCACGTTTTACGTTTTAGTCTGAACAAATTTGGTTCGGTGTCTGTCCGTCTGTGTGTCCGCAGAACCTAGCCTCGCGCCTACTTCCTCAATTCAAATCCGATGTAGCTGATATTTGGAGGCCACTAGAAGACATCAGAAGAGGGCGTGACATCGCCCAGCGATCGAGCCCACTCCGAAGTAATGATGAACAAGTGATTCCGGGGTGGTTTAGGTCAAGAGGATAAGGGTTAGTGAGTAAAGCCTCACACGGCTGTGGAGTGCGGACCATACGAAGCGTAAGTTTCAATATTTTCCTACTGTTTCCTTGAAGATATTTTCAGGGATCATGTGAGTTGGGACCTAGATGGTCCCCTACGCATTTCAGAACAATCGAATCATTGATAGAGCCTCTGCGCATGCGTACTCGCGAAATCCGAGGTACTCAATTTCTCACGAAACCGTGGCCTGAAGCTATGTGCCATTATATTTGGCAGGGTTTTCCCCCTTTCCCCTCTCCAGTTTCGCCCATATCGGTAACGATAACATCGATATTAATTTATATTGATGTCTTCGAAAGGGAAAGCCTGGAATAATCGTGGGTATAATAGGACAGAAACTACCTTCAAGGATGACTGTGTTTAGAACGAAGAACAGAGGGGAGGTCTAATTTGAATAAATCTTGGGGAGTAATAAATGTCAAGGGTGAATTAAGCGTAATTCAATAGCGCCTTCAGAGTTGTGGCTATGCTCATTGGCAGTACATTTTAGTGTTGCTGCACTAACAGTAAGTATTTTGTACCTCTGGCGTCGCCGTCGGCCACTGCACTTCAACCTATTAAATGTAGACAATTTGTTTCCTCTCCAAAATTTCGAATCAAGCACATCCACATTTTTAATATTTCAACCCAACTTCTTACAAATTTCTTACTCCTTTTCACAACTTTAAAATGTTACAAAATTTACATGCATGAGTTACATTTTATTATCCTCGCACATCGGAACAGTTGTACTGGAATTGTACAGGCCTAACAACGAGCAAACGTTTACCATTCTTGAAAATCATCCAGCAGTAAAATACGTTCTTCACTTATGGACTAGTGATGACGTGTTTCGCTACGGAATTAGTTCCTGCTCTGCACCAGTGCATACTCTTGGCTTTATGAACTAGAAAAAACCACTTCACTATTATTTGCTAGTACGAACTCCCATTTTCTGTTCTCGCACATTTTCCAAAGAACACGAGGATGTCCATAATCAACTGAGTGTGTATGAGGGTTGAATAGAACATGTTACCACTTTCAACATAATGCATCTATCGATTTTGTTGAGATGGTATGATGGATAATCATCTTCAAGTTATATCTTTTTCAGACTTTCATAACTGTTCAATTATTACTGGCAGTTTACATCATCTAGTGGATGCTAGGGATTCATGAAGCCAAGTCATACACCTGCTCGCCGTTCTATAATATTATTAATTACTGGCAATATTTTCGAAACTTGAGAACAAAATGTCCAAGGTGAAAAGCGACTGCCAAGCTTAACGGAAATGCTTCAGTACAGATTATAGTGATGTGACAATGTGACAAGTGAAGTGAGCGAGTGTTCTCTTGAGTTACAGCCACTGGGATAAAAACTCTACAAACAGCTAAAGCATATTATAACAAACTAACTTAATGGGCCAAGCTCAGTTGTTCTGTTACTGATATATCAAGTATATCGATTATTAGAATAAATAAAAACGCTGCAAATTATTACACGAAGGTTTATTATTTACCTGTACAGGTGTCGCTTCTGCGTAGATCTCTGTTTTCTGTGGTTCATACTTACTCCCGTACTCCTTCCCAGGAAAGCCCTAAATTGAGTACTGGACGCGGCCCCGGAATTAAATTTTCTTACAAATTCGCGGGATTCATTAATTATTTGTAGTTATTCATGAAGCATAAGGCAAATAATAAACCGTTGTGTAATAATTTACCTGTGTAGATGCCCCTTCTACGTAGATACTATAATGAACCGTTGTGTAATAATTTACCGTTGTGTAATAATTTGCCTATCAATAATACTTCAACGATTATTCAAGTTGCAAAAGTACCTATCAACAAAATCCAAAACAGCCTTCATTTTGGTTTATTATTTTCAATAATGAACCATTGGAATCGAGCATGAAAAAAAAAATTCTTACCCCCCCTCAAAATTTGATGGTTTACGTTTCAAGGTATGCAGAATCCAAAACTGCAATAAAAATATTTCTGTCTGTCCGCCGTACGCCGTACGCCGTACGCCGTACGCCGTACGCCGTACGCCGTACGGGCCACTTTTCTTAGTTACCATGAAAAAAAATTGATGAAATTCGGGTTATAGGTTCCGTTCGGCGTCTAGTTGGTCCTCGAAGCTCGACGTTACTGTCAGTCATCTCTAAGGGGTTCAAAATAGGGGTTGAAATTTTCAAAACGCCTATACCATTTTTTTACGTAAATATTTTTACGGTTTTAAATAGTTCTTGAACTTGCGAGTTTTTTAAGACCATCCGGAGCATCGTACGTCCAGCCGTTCGTTCACAGTAAGGCCCCGAAGTTTGCACCGACAGGCATTTTCGACTCCAGTGTGAATGAAATTGTATACAATCCAAACCAAATCTCGTAACCAGAGACGCGCCCACAATAGGAATTTTTGAATACGGCCAATCATTGGTAGGGATCACCTGATTATATTGGCGGAGTATGAAGTCGAGTTGGTTGTTCTGTGATATTATTTAATTTGAAAAATGATGGCTCTATTGGAGTTTGTTGGTAGGTAGTGAAACTTGAACAAACGTTGAAGTATTATTGATGGGTAAATTATTACTACGGTAAATCATTACTCAACGGTAAATTATTACACAACGGTTCATTATACCATCTACGTAGAAGGGGCTGGAGTTTGTTGGTAGGTACTTTTGCAACTTTTTTCACTCCTCATCAACAATTTCTTTTCAGAACTTCATTATGTGTGTTTCTTTTTGTTAGGTACTGTTTGTCATCGGCAGAATTATTTTAGCAACATTTAACTCGTGATTTAGGTAGGTACCTAGTAACGAGTACGGGGTTAGGTACTAACCTACGGAGGGTCTGCGATCTACATAATATGTGTAGAATAGTACATATCATATTATATAGACGGGTTATCTACACATAGAGCTGTGATCTGTAACAGAAGGGTATTCTATACAAAATAATAAACCGTTGTGCAGGGATTTGCAGCGTTTTTCAAGAAGAATAATATCACAGAACAACCAACTCGACTTCACACAGCCATCCGTGATAATAATCAGATTGATGCTCCATAGTGATGATATTTGGGCTGAATGTATACAATTTGATTCACACTCCTGTTGACCAAGCCATTCGGTGCAAACTTGGGAGCGTTACTGTGAAGGAACGGAGGGACGTACAATGCTCCGGGTGGTCTCAAAAAACTCGGAAGTTCAAGAACTATTTAAAACCGTAAAAAGATTCACGTAAAAAAAAGGTATAGACGTTCTGAAAATTTCAACCCCTATTTTGAAACCCTTAGAGATGACTGACAGTCATCTCTAAGCTGAGCTTCGAGGACCAACTAGACCCCGAACGGGACCTATAAACCGAATTTCGTCAATTTTGGCTCATGGTAACTAAGAAAAGTGCTCAGTACGGCGTACGGACAGAAATTATTTTATTGCATTTTCGGAATCTACATACCTTGAAACGGAAACCATCAAATTTTGAGGGGGGGGAGGGAGGGTTAAAAATTTTTTTCATGCTCGATTCGAAAGGTTCATTATTGAAAATAATAAACCAAAAGTACTGATTATGGTGGATTCAAAAATTCTATCTATAAACCGATTTTTGGTTATGCATGAAGCATATCGCGTAGTTTGAAAACATTTGAAGGTAATTTATTGTTAATTAAAATTAGCAAACGCATGCAAGCGCAGTAATCGAATGAATCATAACAATCATGAAAATTCGAGCCACTGGATCCAAGAAACTGAGGACTGCGGATTTCGCGTTTGCCCATACGAAGTCACAGTAACAATGATCCGCTCGTTCAAAAATCCGTAGAGAATCATCTTGGTCCTAACCCGCATGATCCATGAAAATGCCAACAAAATCTGATTATTTGAGTATGAATTGTTGAATTATTATTAGAAGTTATGCATGTGGCAAGGATTCACCGACAGACAGGCAGAAGAAATCACGCGGAAACGCCAAGTCTGAGGAACGTACTCAATTTCTCACGAACCTATGGCTCGAGTTTAATTAAATTTTCAGAAACAATAAATTATAGATGGAATTCTTGAATCAACCCTGTCTGTAAGTACTGGACTGATTATTTTATCATCAGCGTAATTCATTTATATTTATATATATTTTAAAAAAAGTTTATTACTGCTAACCCATTTCGGATGTCACAACTGGCCAGCGGTTTACTAAAGCTCGAGGCATCAACTCCGTATTTTTTAATAATAATATATAACCCAATTGTTATAGATAGGCTTCACTTGAGCTTTGATTGCGTCATTGGTGATGAGCTAAGCTACCAGGATATGAAAGTACATGCAAGTTTTTTACGCTTGTATTGGTACCTGGCCGAGGTTTGAAGTCCATCCGCCAGGAACCCTTTTCTCATGAGATAAGGAACCCAACGCCTTAGCCCACTCGGCCACTCTGACCCCAAGCTCAGTTAATGTGTATACGATCATGGTTATCGATACGAGGAAGTTATGTGCCATTAAACTTTGGAGGCGGTTTTGGTAATGTATTAGGTATACAGGAAAGTTAGCAGGAACGCAGGACCTACCAAAAGTGTTTATTTCTGTACAACAAGTGTCTATCTGCTTCAACAGACTGGATTTCATTTAATTTCACAGAATTTTGAGGAAACATTGTTGTCGTGGTTCCCCTCAAATCTCTACAGTAACCGACGGGAAAGTAGGCGAAGGGTCCCTTCCGTCAACCACCACCAGCTACAACGGTCATAACGGCCGATTATGGACTGGGGACGGGTGGAAAAGTTCCTATATAAACAGCCCTACAGGCCCAGCTCTTCATTCGACCGATCTCGCTCTCTCTTGCCCGACTTACTCTCTTCCTTTCCTTGTGCCTGCTGTGGTGAAAACCACGGGGTGCTCCGTCTGGTATCTCCTGTGGTGAAAACCGCGGGATACCACCTTCTCCTGACACCTGCTGTGGTGAAAACCGTGTGGAGCTAACCTCCTTTCCAAACTAACGCCTGCTGTGGTGAAAACCGCGGGGAGTTAGTAAAAAGACTCCTATGGAGCACATCCTTCCTTCCTAACCTAGTCCACCCGATGACTCTATCCCAACCCTACCTACCCAATCGGAGTCACTACAATTGTTGTATTCTATCATTAGCGGGATCTTCATTAGCCTACTAGGTGAACAGCTGAATCGCACATGAAAGTATTTCGTTTGCCATGCACAAACGTGTTTTTAGGTTCAATAATTTTGTTGCTTGGACTAAAAAGGTTTCCAACTACACGGTGCTGAATCAACGGAACTTTCGTTTTCGTATTTACGTTGTGACTATTGTTCCGTGGAAAGCGGTGGAAGAATCCTCGAACAATAGCGTAGGAACTGAAACTAAGGGGTCGGTCTGTTACTCGTGAAGCTGCTTCTTGCTCGGACAGTTCAAGTACAAGGGCGTTCGCTGACTCGCAAGTTCGCTATTACATAATCCCTCTTAGCACCAGCTAAGCAGTACAGCATGCAGTTCAGATTCGTCTCTAATAGTATACGCCGTCATCAATATCATCTGCTTCGCATAATAATTGTCATGTGTGTGCCTCAAACATGCTTGAACGACTTAATCGATTTCGACGTTGTTTCTTGCGAAACGATGATATATTTCCTTATTAGGTAACCTACTGACTGATTGACTCCCATCTATAAAGACGAAGGACCTTCGCGACAAAATCTGGATGAATACGTCATACGCCATCAACTTCTCGAGGCAGATGTGCATCTAGTGCTGTCCATTGAGAAAATCATAACGCCAGCAGTCGAACAACACCATCAATTTTTCGGATCAAGTTAAACAAGGCTCACAGTGGGTCTTCAAAAATCGATAGTAAATGTAAGACTTCGGTTCGTTGGCTTGATTCCCTGGCACTGTTTAGAAGATTTTATTGACTACAAATCATAAACACTTATCGAACGCTTTGTCTTTAGTGGCTGAATCGGCTGTCAAATCGTTTATCATTGAGATGATGCAACTTAGGGGTAGAACAATGAATTATATATAGAAAATAATGAAGTGTAGGGACAGTAAATAATTATTATAAAGCCTCGTCAATATTTCGTAAAAATCAAAGTTTGCGGAGAATTTATGTGTCCACTAAAAATTTCGTCTTTCATAACTACTATGATTAGCTAGGTAAATACCTTGCTGGATTTCTGAAATATGACAGGCATCTTTCTTGCCTTGATACTGAACCATCAAGAACCTTCTAATGTTCCTCCAATTTCTTCTTTGAACTGAATATAAAAGACGAATGCCGTTTAGTCCTCCGAATGGAGTCTCACTCTGATTTCCCTGGAGTGTACTGCACTGTCCCTATTTCACCTTTATTCTCCCTCAACTGCCGTCACGCCATTATCCAAGGTCACATCCTCACTGCTATATCACGACTACCTGCTGGTGAAGTATTGACGTATATTGGATTCTACTTCATTACAATTAAACAGGCATTTACATACTCATACTTACATACTCCATCATCATCACGAATGAACATTATCAAATAGGAGAAGGTATGGGTCAGAATTTTGTTTTGTTTCAAAATTGCATTTATCGCCCTCCAAACACAGTTTTAGCACACACCAGCGGACCCAGGACACTAGATTCAGAAATAGGTATTAAAGTGCCCCCTCCCGCTCCAGCAAGCGGAGGTGACGCCATCGTATGAATAAGCTGAAATACTGTGAGCTCACAGAAGTATACCACTGCTGAGTCACATGGAGTTGGTCTCAGGTTGTTGCATTATCTTCCTCTAGAATATTGAGGATTTATATTTTGTGTTCAATAATCAAGGTATCTCCTCCAATCGTTGCTTGCATCAAACGCTGGCAAGACGGGTGCATTAGCATGTAGACGACTGGACTGACCTGCAATGCCACAGCAACTAGACAGGAATACGAATTTAGTCAGAGAATGGTTATAAAAGCCAGATTCTAAAAATTGAAGGCTAAGGGGGTTAATAGTTAGAAGGGTATTACAGGGGTTGCGAGGAGGGACTTCTTAATAGAAGCGGCTTCTTCTACCTCCATGGGTAATAGTTAGACCAGTTATCATGTATGAGTACACCTCATTTCGGGAAACCCGAGTAATTGAAACTAAAATTAGGGCGCAGACGTAAGACATGAATTTTTACCAAAAAGATTCACACTATCTCATGAGGAATGGAGATTCCCGCTAAAGATTAGAACCGCCGAATTTCAGACGTGAAATTCGCAAGGTGGCAAGTAGCTGCATGGGACTTTATGAAAATGAATTATGTAATTTCGCTCTATAGTCGACTACACTGTTACCAACTTTCGGCCTTCCGAGAGCGGCTTGCTGAATGTGCCTGGGAAGATGGTGAAACACAGTTTGTCAATTAGCGGGTAGTTGTTAGGAGGCCATTATGGTAACTGAAGTCTAGGTACAACCACCAACTCCTCCTTTGCATCCCTTAAATAATGACAGGCAAACCCGCAAGGAGGAAAATGATGATTTGTACATTTGTGAGGCTTGCAGGATGAAAGAGAGTACTTTTCTCATTATAATCCTTCTATTGTATATTACTCCCTCGAGCACGTTCATATTATTTCACGGATCTCGATACGGGCTGGAGCGGTGGAGCGGTGGTGGGTTTTGGTACTGGAAAAAGATGTGATGAGTAAGGGAGATAAGAGGTTCACTAATGTGTACTCCGACCGATATTATCAAGTTCGGGTAAAATATATTGAATGATATACATCAGTGTACCCTACCACATAATATCATGCACCATAATGAGTGCGAATGTGTTTGTGCATGAATAAGGCACGAATGAAATGAATACACAAGTTTCAACGCATTTTTTGCAAAAACTTGGAAAATTCCAGGCCATGGTATTTATAAGCTGTAATGAGAACCCTGTAATCCTCCTCCTTTAGCCAAAAACAGACGCCGGCGGTCTTCCGTGAAGAAATTGGGATAAATACTTGTGTAACCAAGATAATTTTCAACTATCTCTGTCAAACGGCTTAGCTGTGGCGTGGGATCCACTGGAAATAACTTGAGGAATCAAGGACAATAAAACAATATTGTTGTCGGCCGAGTTATGTCGGCTGATTGGGAGTAAAATATCTCTTACTTCATTCAGTCTTCTTGCATCGTGATGTGTTATACTGTATACGGTAGTTATAATACGAAACGCTCAGGTGGAAACTCATTGGGCCCTCGACGGTGGCACAGTCTCAGCAGCTACTACTGACACGAGCTTGCCACACTATCGTCTCATTGTAAACCATACCCAACTCTCCTAATCTAACTTTTGAAGGGCTTTGGTTAATGTATGCATGACACAGTTTCGATACATCGCCGACACACCTGGAAGATCACATAGCGAAGCGGCAGTAGGCGTAAGCGTTCACGGAAATAGCCTACCAAATATATATAGACTACTATGATACAGATTACTTATGAAAAGTTGGGATATTAAGCTCGGAAAAAAATGTTCCGAATCACCAGAAACGGCGCGGAAGTGTGGAATTTTATTGCTTCCTTACATTGCGTTGTCAGTCCGATAAAGGGGAGAAACACTCTCACGGCAATAACGTAGGCGTATTCCACCTCATATAGTCGTACTACCTTGGAATAAATTTGAGACATCTTCATAATATTATAAGTAAGTATAACCTACCTAACATCGCCAGCTAAAGCACAAGGGAAAAGTAGGTATCGTTAGGCTGAAAAATATACTCATAAACTAAAGGAAATGCTGCCGTTCCTGATTTTGCAAATTTTAGGTATCTCTTATATTAGTTGTTGTTTGGGGCATTGCTAAATAGTCCTATCTGTTTGAAAAATTATTGGAACGAACCCCAAAAAATATACATGAACGTATGAGTGTAACCATTTCAACCTATATCTATGTTCAGTACTTAGTACTTACTTCAGTACTTTAGTGGATTGGATATAATTGAATACTGAATGCATATCATCGGTTTTGTTTCTTCCCTGAACATTAAAAGAATCCTGCTATCCCTTCCATCTTAGTCCTTGGGTTACTAAATATGTAGGTATAGTAGAAAATGCGAGAATAACCTCGCAGAATTCCTATCATACGAGTGACAAAGCCAGCGTGTGACTGCAGTCCCCAAAATGTGATTTCTTGGACGGAGCGCCTTCATAATTTTGGTTAGATGTTTCAGCAACTCTTGTCAATAGTGCGGTATCAATTGCTACGTCGCCTGGCTTTGTAGGCGTCGTCGGGTGGTTAACCTGTCGGAAGGATGGATGGTAGGTACTCATAATTTATTTAACGGATCTATTGAATAACAATACATCGCGTTCACGTAGATATATATCTACCCCGTTCGTGGTCAAATGACACTTCAAAGTACATTTGTACAACTCAGTAAATGTTCGTAGTAAACAGAAACTGATTACGACAAATCCAGGTTCAACTGCTCGATGATTATTCTTGCACCCTATCGGTTTTTAGAAAATCACTTTCCTTTTGATGTATTTAGTTTCCATTACCACCAGAGATATTCTAATAAGGAGGTCAAAACGGTGTCTATCTAAAACAGTCGCACCTACCTAGTAAAAATGGTAATGCTCAAACACATGGAGGGTGCCTTTCCCTAAACATAATAATTATATCCTATTGACGTAGGTAGCTCATTGAATTTTTGGTTTATTATTGTCAACAATGAACCTTTGGAATTTTAACCCCCGTTTCTCGGTACGTAGAATCTGAAAACCGACAAACTTCAGCTTCTTCTAATACTTTAACAAACGTTGAAGTATTATCGGTTAAATTATTATACAACGGTTTATTATACTATCTACGCAGAAGGGGCATCTATACAGGTAAATTATTACACAATGATTTATTATTTACCTTATGCTTTACGAATATCTACAATTACCTAATTATTCAATTAATGAATCCCACAGAATGTATGAAACTTAAATTCCCGGGCCGGCTCCAGTACTCCATTTAGGGCTTTCCTGGGGGGAGCTCGGCTATTGGCCACAGAAAACATTGATCTACGCAAAAGGGGCATAAGAAAGATAAATAATAAACCGTTGTGTAATAATTTGCAGCATTTTTTTGTGTGTGCATGTTAGTTCTAATTTTTTATAGTTTTCCTTGGCTTTCATTTCTTATTCTTCCCAGTTCGAACATAGCCGTATTTGATTCTCTCCAGCAATTTTCCAAAAATACCCTCTATACTAGACCATGGCCCCACACAATTCCCCTGCTCTTTAATTTCTTCTAGTGTTCTGCATTATTCCCAACAGTAACTAGAAAATCAGTGGTATAGCTATCCCATAAATGCTGCCATACTCATTATTATTCACCAGGTACCTCATCATAGTCATATTATTATTATCAGGGGCCAGACTGGCCATGTGGAATAAGGCGCTGGTTGCCTTGTGTGAGATAAAGATCCCCGGCGACCTGAGTTCAAACCATGGCCAGGTACCAATACAAGTGGCGTAAAATACACTTGCATGCACTTTCCATATCCTGCAGCTTAGCTCTTCATCTTTGATCCATTCAAAGATCAAGTGAAGCCCAAACAGTTCGGGAATAAACAAAAACAGGTGGCACTCCAGATTTAACAACAAACTGGAAAATTGTGACACCGGACTAATCGGGTTACCACAAATAAAGGGGGGGATATGTTATTATCGAGAGATTTACCTTCTGTAAAAGTTTAATAAGTATGACAAAATTCAACAAAAACAACAATTTGTACATTACAACTCAAAAAGAAAAAAATGAAGAGAAACGAGTGAAAATCGAAAGCAAACATTGATGAAAGGTCTAGCGTGACTCCCTACTTGACGTGACTCGAATCGACACGTACGCCCTCTTCGGAACCTACGTACGACTTCAAAAAAGTACTAGGTACTGGGCCTGTACAAGGCCAGTTATACTTCTCGATTTCTAGTGCTTTGGTAGACATTGCACGACAGAAATGCAAGCGGAAGTTTTGACTTTGTAAGACAGAATTTTTCTGTTTCTTGCATTAAAAAACGCTTGCATACGAGTCTGCAACGCATTGGGACATTTTCATGTCTTTCCCCTCCTTCCTTCTCACCTACCAAATTAGGTAGGTACCCTAATTATAAAGTCGCAATCTAAGTTGTAGTGTTGATCATAAAAGAATTGGTAATTAGACTCAGTTCTTCGATTAATGTAATAAACGTTGTATTATTGTTTAAATGAAATGTCGGCTAAGATTGAAAAGTGAATTTGAATTTGGCCAATAGATCTTCAGCAGAGCGCTGAGCCTCCCTCCATTGTGCTTGAGCGCGTCGTTCTTCTGTAAGAATTTGGCACGTATGTATAATCTTTGCTTGGTGGTTGGAAACCATTCTCGCGGCTCTATCTCTTTCCAATTTGTATATGATAATAACCGGAGAAGTTAAAGTTCCGTAGCAACGAATCGGTTGTAAGCGAAAATCATCAGAAACTTATATGAAGCTTGCATTCGTGTTGACAATATAAATTATTGAGAATGTTTCACCTGTGTGTAAACAATTATTTAAACAATCACGCTCATACCGCAGCTTGTCGGCCACGCACTCCGCAGTGGTTAACGTAGTATGGTTAGGTAAATCGAGAGCTATCCAACGAGTGGTGAACGATTTTTGTACGATGATAACTGGCGAAGATAAAGTTCCGTAGCAACGAATCGGTTGTAAGCGAAAATCATCATTGTGGCGACTTGGGACAATTTTCGTGAGCAAATTTCGTGATGATTTTTCGTGAAGATTTTCGTGACGATTTTTGGTTTATTATTTTCAATAATGAACCATTGGAATCGAGCATGAAAAAAAAAATTCTTACCCCCCCTCAAAATTTGATGGTTTACGTTTCAAGATATGTAGAATCCAAAACTGCAATAAAAATATTTCTGTCTGTCCGCCGTACGCCGTACGGGCCACTTTTCTTAGTTACCATGAAAAAAAATTGATGAAATTCGGGTTATAGGTTCCGTTCGGCGTCTAGTTGGTCCTCGAAGCTCGACGTTACTGTGAGTCATCTCTAAGGGGTTCAAAATAGGGGTTGAAATTTTCAAAACGCCTATACCATTTTTTTACGTGAATATTTTTACGGTTTAAAATAGTTCTTGAACTTGCGAGTTTTTTAAGACCATCCGGAGCATCGTACGTCCAGCCGTTCGTTCACAGTAAGGCCCCGAAGTTTGCACCGACAGGCATTTTCGACTCCAGTGTGAATGAAATTGTAAACAATCCAAACCAAATCTCGTAACCAGAGACGCGCCCACAATAGGAATTTGTGAATACGGCCAATCATTGGTAGGGATCACCTGATTATATTGGCGGAGTATGAAGTCGAGTTGGTTGTTCTGTGATATTATTTAATTTGAAAAATGATGGCTCTATTGGAGTTTGTTGGTAGGTAGTGAAACTTGAACAAACGTTGAAGTATTATTGATGGGTAAATTATTACTACGGTAAATCATTACTCAACGGTAAATTATTACACAACGGTAAATTATACCATCTACGTAGAAGGGGCTGGAGTTTGTTGGTAGGTACTTTTGCAACTTTTTTCACTCCTCATCAACAATTTCTTTTCAGAACTTCATTATGTGTGTTTCTTTTTGTTAGGTACTGTTTGTCATCAGCAGAATTATTTTAGCAACATTTAACTCGTGATTTAGGTAGGTAACTAGTAACGAGTACGGGGTTAGGTACTAACCTACGGAGTGTCTGCGATCTACATAATATGCATATAATAGAATAGTACATATTATATTATATAGACGGGTTATCTATACATAGAGCTGTGATCTGTAACAGAAGGGTATTCTATACAAAATAATAAACCGTTGTGCAGGGATTTGCAGCGTTTTTTGTTATGTGCCATATGAAAGACATGAAAATGTCAAAAACTCCATTGAGTTGGAAAATTTTCCTTTCATTTAGCTTCCTTCTTTCTTACGCTTCTGAACATCATGTTTGTGTTTTGGGTTGGCTTGATACTGAGTCGTAGGTCTAACATGAAAGTGAAGTCAGGGAATCAAATACACCTGCTGAAGAAAAGAATACTGCCAGGAGAGCACGGCTAAGAAAAACTAAGTTAAGAATCCTCTTTGTGGTGGTGGGTACGGTCATTCGTTTTTGTTGCGTTCTTTATATTTTTGATTTGAAATGGCGGGTAGGGTTCCCAAGCCGTCAGCCTCCCTAATAACTCCGAGGTGCCCCTGGAGAATACTGATAACCGGCTAATTTAGTTGAACTCTCCCCTCAACGTCTTTTGACAAATGCAACTCACTAAATCCATATTAATGGAGACTTGCAGAGGGGCGAAACGTGTTTGGGCGGTAGGAAACTGGAATAGTAGAAATTCGTAGGGGAACGAAAGCCGTGAAACTTCTACATTGCATCGGATGGCGGAAGTAGTCGGAGAGATATAAGCTAGTGCTCCCTAGGGGTTGGGGTACGAAAATCGATAATTTTATTTGGGGGTGAGAGCGGACAACAGGGGAAAAAGTATAACCATCGGGTCAACTTATAAAGAATTTCCTGGCTTTTGGAAAACTTATAGTTATACGGAACTTTGTGGATCCATTTCGTGCTCTGTATGTGTGTTTTGACCACCAGTCATAATGAGGTAAGGCATGAAACAACTATCATTTACTACCTATTAGAGAGTAATTTATTAGGAAATAGTTTCTATAAGTTTACTACCTATCATTTGTTTTTTTATTTTTCCCAAAATACCTGGTTACGAAAAAAATCTGAAAAGAACTGGAAATACCAAGGTAGTGGATTCCTCACACTTATCTGAATTCAAAATATTTTTAAAGAAAAAGGCTTGTTCTCCATTCAGTGAAACTTACCAGGAATAACTATTTAACGGATGCCGGCGTGTCCGAGCGAGCTAGAGCGTATCTTATATCCCCGTTTGAGCGCCGTGTCTGGTTCACGCATCGGTCGGCCACTAGTAGAAGCTCGATCATTATCTCTGGATAGATCATAATAAAGCCTACAAGAAGTAAAGGTTAAAAACGATAACGCTACAAATGATTACACAACGGTTTATTTTTTATCTGTATAGATGCCCCTTCTGTGTAGATCATTGTTCTCTGAGGGCCAGTAGGCGAGCTCCCCCCAGGAAAGCCCTAAATGGAATACTGGAGCCGGCCCGGGAATTAAAGTTTCATACAAATGCGCGGGATTCAATCAGTAATTAATTATTTGTAGTTATTCATGAAGCATAAGGTAAATAATAAACCACTGTGTAATAATTTACCTGTATAAGATCCCCACCAGCGTAGATAGTATAATAAACCGTTGTGAAATAATTGACCATTGTTTGTTCCAACGTTTGTTCAAGTTGCGAAAGTACCTGTCAACAAAATCCAAAAGATTCATCATTTTTGTCATGCAACTGACGCCTCGATCACTCTTACTGACATAGTCAGCAACGTAAGTCGCGCACGAATATTCATCACAAATGTACTGAAGATCCATGTTCGACTGCAACAATTCGAATATCACGGTATTGAAAGGGTTCGTTCGCAAGAAAGATATCTCGATTCGATATATTTATGTTCATCCTCATTCAAATTGGCATGAATCGTCCTGTAAAACGCATGAAGCGCTGGCTGACGACTCACAGGGTATCAAAATGCGAGTCGATCGCATCGGCCATTTTGGTATTTCGAATCTGCATTCCTTGCTGATTTGCTTCTTGTAGCAAGTGAATGTGTGACGATGTTCTTGAAACGTTCTACCCATAGTTTCGTAATTTAACCACACATCCATGTCAAAGCCACCAGATCGTCAATAATCGAAATCGTATCGGGCATATCTTCCGACAACTTCTCTTTCGGCGCTTTGCCGATCCACAATAAAATGTACGCGTGCGGAGACCCTCGGTGCTGAAACTCATATCTTCTTGAAGAAGTCAGTCACTTTCCAGCGAACGAACGGACCGTTGGGATTCTTCAGCATCGTAAGGAACGTCTCTACAAGTCGCGAGAAATACAATAATCACGGGATCGTTGTTAACGAGTTCGGCCTTTTTCATTGGATCCATCGCTACCAATTCTTCGTTGCTCAAATCGAGAACTGACGAATCGGTGTCGGCCCCGTGAGCGTATTTCAACAAAATTCGCAACAGTTTGGGCCCATACGCCTCAGAAGCGCTCAACGTGAGAAAGAGCGTCGGTTTGCCGAGTTGTCTCATCATGGCGAACAAATTCTTCTTTCTAGAGATCTAGCACTGAACAGAGTTGGGCACTTGTTTGAAGAACGACAAATTGTGATCGAACGACTCGTGCACAAACTCTGCGATCGCTTTGTCTCAATTCACTAGTGATCATCTGAAAAGGAGTGACACGAACGCGAAAATCTCGCGGCACTCCGTAATAAATAAAAATGGAAAAGACAATTCTTCGGCGCCTTCGTCGAAGCCGAGGGCGAACGCCGGTTTGTCGGCACCGGGAGCGATTTTCAACGCGTAGCAATCATCCCATATGAGGCTCTGTTGAATCGCTTCCATCGTCGCAACTCCGAACAAGCAATCGGAATGATCTTGATTATTCTTCTGGAGTAGTCTTAATCTTCTTCTCCGAGAGAATTATGATCCACCCGGATTTGGCAATGGCAGAATCTTCTTTTGTCAACTTTTCGTTTGTCACGACATAGTTCAGTAAATTAGGATCAACAACATTTACCATGAAAAATGATTGTGTCACATTGTATAACTTAAGTTTGATGAAAATGTGACGGATTTTCGTAACATCACTTTGTGTCGCTTTGTAGAATTTTGGGCTGAAACTTTGGTCTAATGACAAAAAAAAAAAGTGACGGATATCTCTCGGAGTAACTCTCTTTTTGTGTCGTGTTTCCCTCGCTTATCGTAGTCAGTCGACTACAAAACCATACCCTTCTATTGAAAGTTTTCGAGCTACGGCGTTCTGAAAAGTTCAACACCTATTTTGCACCCCTTCGAGATGAATGACAGTAACGCCGAGCTCCGCGGACCAACTAGACCCCAAATGGGACCTACAAACCAAATTTCATTAATTTCGGTTCATGGTAACTAAGAAAAGTGCGAAGTACAGCGTACGGCGGGCAGCCAGAAATTTGTGTATTCGGTTTTCGGATTCTACGTACTTGAAACGTAAAACATCAAATTTGGGCGGTTGGGGGTGGGGGGTCAGAATTTTTTTTTCATGCTCGATTCCAAAGATTCATTAACTGAAAATAATAAACCAAAAAACAAGAAGTGTTTTAGCGTTCGAGTAACAACTTCCCCCGGTAAATGTATAATGAGGTGGAATCCAGGGTATCGGATAGGTACCCTCAAGATTCCAAATCACCGAATTAGTTCTTTCTATTCACGTCATTTTTTTTGCCCAGCAGTAACAGAATTTACAGGAATAGCTTCGTCATTGACCTTCTTCATTCAAACGAAATGGCCAAACAGCAGACGTACCTATTTCCAAAACGGGGGACTAAAACCTTTTATACCAGTATATGATATTTATCGATGAGACAGTAACGCTGGGCTCTGGTGCTCAACTAGAACCCCCAGTGGGACCTGAATGTCTTATTTCTTTAAATTTGATCCATTAGTTTCGGATAAATACAACGGACGGACAACGGCAAACTGAAATTATTTATTTTCTTTGTTTTAAATTTGATTTTCGGATTCTACGTACCATGAAACGAGAAAAATCAAATAAAAATTATGAGGGGGTTGAAAAAAATCGTTCCATGCTCATTTCCGGAGGTTCATGTTACTGATACTGATAAACCGAAAAACCGTCCGTCCGCCGTTCACGACAGTTGTTCAGTTACCATGAACTAAAATTAATGAAATTTGGTATGCATGCCCCATTTAGGGTGCAGTTGGTCCTCGATACTTTTAGGTATATCGAGTTTGTTGTTCTGAGATATTCTTTAATCCGAGGAAAGATGGTTATTTTAAGGCACGATGTAGGTAGTAGGTAAATTGTTGTCCTGGTGGCCTTTAAAAATGCAACCAAATCTTTTAATTGCCTACTCTTGAATACACATATCCTCAGAGAGTCTGAGACTGAAAGCAGCCAAGTACTAAGATACCTGGGAAGCTGAATGTTCTCATGGCAGATAATGTAGCAGCTTCGTTAATAATGGTAGCGAAAGGTTCAGATCAGCATGGGTGCCTTCGTTTGCGGGGGGGAGGGGGGGGGGGGGGATCCACATAAATATTTCTAGCCGCTCATGAAAATCTCTCTCAGCTTCCCATCAACTACCGGACTGACCCGGGGCAGCCCTTTCCTCAAGGGGTAATGGAGTTTTGAGCCTGATCTCATGGTCGGGCGAGCAAAGGGTTTGAAGAGGAAATAACCATCGGAGGCTCGGAGAGCTGGGTTCCATCAAGCACACACGCCCTTCCCTGGCTTCAGTCCCTTTTGACTATACGAACCTAATTCCCCGACCTTCGGCTTCATGAGGCGGCTGGGGTTCGTGGCGTATCAGGGGGTGGAAGGAATGCCGCAGTTTCCAGCTGTAATAACTGCTGTCTACGAAGATCGCTACAGCAAGAATCAAGGACCCAAGCACGTTCGCCGGACTAACTAACCAAAGCGAAGTGGGTCAGTTTTGCAAAACCTTAAGTACGTCTCCAAAAATTGAAATTTTCAACAATGAAAATGGTACCTATACATGTTAAATAAATATAATTTTTATCTAAATAATTCATCTGGATGAATCAATGTTTTTATTTCCGTAAGTACTAAGCTATAACACTTATAAGGTATTAACAAATGTGTCTTTGGTTTCACGCTCCAAAATACAAAGTGTTCAATCATCTGATTCCGTTGGTTACGTTGATTGCTGGATTACGTTGGTTGCTGAATTACGTTGGCTGCATAGTGACACGAATACCTCTCCTCAAACTCATACGACATACTCAATAACAGTCGTATGCACGTAGGAAAACATTAGGTTAGTAAATAATCCAGATCTAGGTCCGCTACTAACTTGATTAATAGGTGAACATCGGTGTCGGATGTAGACTGTATGGTCTACCCAATTTATCCTAGTTGGTGGGCTCTCTAGATCGCAACACTACTAAGACTGTCTTATCTTTGTGGTAATATTGGTAGGTATGTTATCAGGTCTGGATTCATATACCACTTACCTTGTCTCAATAGGAATGAAGATCATTGTTGAGCTCGATCATAATTAGAAACTTACTTGCTCTACTAAACATTTCTACTACCTGTCCTTCGAACATTGTACTATCTTTTCGTTAGGTTTGTTCGCACTGACCATCTGACGGTTATCTGTCCGTGAGAAAGGCGTTGGGCCTTTCGCAGTGATTCTCGAACTCTTTTCTGACGGTAGTATCCATGACCGGCTGTTCGCAGTGGTTTCCTGACTATACAAAGCCATTTCTGTTTGCCATTCCTGTCCACAGAAAATCGGGCGTATGAGGATTAGCCATGCACTGCTTTCTCATTATCAGCCATTACCAAATCCTTGTAAAACGCTTATTAAGATGGTACTGGATCATGGATGACGGTTTATACGGTTTTCTAGGAATCAGCTAACCGTCAGAGAAAGGTCAGTGAGAACGAACCTGTTGCGCTTAATCAGCCTGTCAACGTAATAATTTTAACCATATCATCTGATAGCAACATTTCTCCAGAGCTACGATAGTATGATGATAGCAAGGTGGCACATATAATTATACCATCTCATTCTAACCGCATGAAGGGTGGTTAGAGTGACTGATTCTGTGATTGGCCGACTGATGTGGGTTCAACTAATTTCACCACGCCTTAATCAACTATATCAACCTAATTGTCTAGTAGGGGTACATTACAGGCCCCAGTCTCAGGTCCCCTCGCATTTCCGTGGGACGTTCCACAACTCAATTAACCACCCTAGAAATTATCATACTGCACTATGTCTGGAGCGCTGAGAGACTGAGTGTAAGGGCGCGCTAATGTGTCTTGTCACTATCTAAGGAGGGGAGAATCTCGTTCCTTATGGTATTGTGAGCTTGGGGCGTTACGAAATGTGTTCTATATCTAGGCATTCTCAAGCTTGCAGAGTCAATAGGTATCATGCACTTTATATCGCGCATTGTGCTAATTAAAATAACTACTGTTAACAAACATGAATTATAACATGGGAATCGTCTCAGATCTCAGGTGTGCTACTTCGGTCAGTAGGAACGTAGGCGCCGTAGCTTGATCTCGCATTTGAATGATGGCTGCTGCAGTCAGTAAGTTGGTAACAAACCGTGGTAGCGGGTGCTAACGCCAGCTAGATTGCCCCGAAACTCATGATTAGGATGAGCTTGCTGCCCTTGTAGAGTCGCTGGCCACAATATGACGGTATTTGACGGGCCTCCTGAGTACGCCCCACACAGATGAAGGATTTCTAGAATGAATTCTTATTGAGGAGTGGAGGTCAACGAGCTGTACGTCAATCCGCTAATCGTATAATTTGAAGTCATTATGAAGAGTATAAGTAATTCAACGAGAAAGAGCGAGAGTATGTTAAGCGAAGCGGATATGGGCATGCGAGAGGCGGAATGGCTGCTAGGCCTACACATTTATATATGCTATAATATATTAGGGTAAATCTTTAAATCTTTCAGCTAATACCATTTGAGTTTCACTGTCAACCCGTCGACGACTCCTTTATGGGTAAACATGCATCAGTAAACCTTCAAACATTTACTCGACTGAGAAGATAAATCTACAAATATCAAATGTTGCTTTTATTTATATGTTCGCCCATCTTCTCCAACATATCTCTCATCAGTTCATCAACTTCTTTTCTTTTGAATAGCGGCTTCTTGAAATCTTCTATTTTCTTGATCGACCTTTCTTTGCGGTTTTCTTTGGCTGCCCGTAAAACTGCCATTTCACACTTTTCTAGCTCATTCATCCAGGAATCTTCATCTCCCCACATGTGTGGTGCCTTGAGTATCAGCTCTATCATACGCTCAATGGTATCTGGTGTTTTGGTGTTGTCTCTTCTCATTTCTTCTTCTTCCACATTCTCTTCTTCTTCTTCTTCACATTCAACATCTACTTCTTCAATTTCGATTTCTTCCACTCCGTCAGTTCTTTTCCCCTCGATATTAGCGGGTTTCAAGATTAGGCGATCTTCACGCAAACCCCACCGTGGTCTTACAGAAAAGAATTCAGACCTTTTGAGTGTTGGACCTAGGTGCTTGAAATAAGTGACGAGTTCTTCATCTGAGTTGATCATCGATATGCAAGAACACTCTGCAATGCTGGGTGTTTTAATTTTGCACCAGGATGACTCTTTTTGAACACCCTCAGTTATATTGCTAGAGTGACTTTTTGCTGCTGAAGTCGCAGAACCTGAAGGAACTAAAAGATTGGAAACAACACGCGGAGGTTCTTCTTCAACCATCTCCTCTTCCCTTCTAACCGTTCGTCTGTACTCTAAAGCTGATCTCATCGTTGGGAAGAATTCATGTAGAGCCCTCGCAGATTCCAAAAGATGTAGAAAATTTTCTTGTGTGAGGTCTCCCAAACCTTCCTCAGCCGGACTCATGCACAGAACCAAATCCCATATTTGATCGTTGGTGACATCTTCTATCGGAATATCCAGCAGATCATCAACAGTGTCCCATCGATAAATTTCCTTCGTGACGTAATTGACTCGACCCATAACTTCTTCTAAGATCAGAAAAACTGTTCCTCGAGCAGAATCGAAGTAGCGTGGAACTTCGATATCACGGTAGGCCTTCAAGAACGATCTCGTTCTACCGAACAAATTATTGAGTTGAAATTTTTTGCTTGCCATCTTAGCAACATGAGGCACTAAAAAGTTATTAATCCATTTATTTGTGCGTTCACATTTCTCAAATGTAGACGGTTGCTCTTTGGTATAAAAATACCGACACAGCGTGGAATCTTCTCTGCCACATATTTTATCAACAGCGTTTGATATGGCGCATTTGCAGTTTTTGATTCCTTTACGGAGATTGTCAATGATGAAACCCAGTTTTTCTCTTCCAGAGTCATTCTCAAAGGTTCGGATTTTCTTTTCACAATCACATCCGGTTACACAACCATCCAATAAAACTAATTTGTATCCTTCCAATAATGATACGATCAACTGCGAATATTTAAATTTTGATTTTAAATGTTTAATCACATCTAATATAATCAGCTGAGGCACTTCACTATCTTTCTTTCTCCTCTTTCTGAACGGAAATAACCAGTCCTTGCCATAAGTAGACGGTAAATAAAAAGCGCAATTTCTGTAGTGTGGAGGGAACCCCATTGCCCAGTATTCAGAAACAGACTTCACTGGATGTATAATAAGCTTCGTGTCTATAAGGGCTCGCTTAGAAAATTTTAATCTTCTCTGACCTTTACGACAGTGTTTTGTCAATTTAGCAGTACGATCTTTTGGTAATAATTCCATGCCGCTGAGGTCCCTTCTTAGTACAAATGTTTTAAAGTTTGCTAAACTGGATAGTAGATCTCTACAAGGATCTTTCACTCTCGCAGTTCTGGTATATATATTTCCATCTGTATCAACTGAAAGTTCGGTAGATTCGCAGTCGACGATACTAAATAAGTTAATTGGAGGTTGAGGTACTTCTGATGTTCGGAAACACTCGAAGTTAATGTGTGCCTTCTGACTTGGGACGCCATCAGAATATTTATCAAAAATGCATTTTCTAGGCAGCACTTTCAGTTGGGTAGTATTATGATGACCGACATTGATATGGAAATGCCCTTCCGGAGATGTCCGGAGGGTGCAATCACCGGGCATAAAAAGTGTGAAAACCTCTTGATTAATGCACCCGCAACGAACTCCTGCGTAATGAGGATGGTGAACCGTGTATGACATACCAATCACCACGAACCCGTCTTCCTCCAGCTTGATTTTCTTCCTTCCTTCGCCTTCTTCTTCTTCGTCCAACTCCAAACCTTCGATAAATTCGTCGTAAACACTTTTAGCAATTCTCGGACTGAATGGGCGGCCTTCTGCATCGAAGATTTGTTCCATATCATCAACTAGTGTCGTTCCCGGGCTTGAGCTACCTTTTAAGGATGCAGCCACTCTAGGGCCATCTTCCCCAATTTCGAAATCATCCAAAACGAATTCATACCACATCATAATTTCTGTCTCATTCCAAGGAATGAAGTACTCTGTTTTGTTCATCCAGGCTTCTGTCCGTATTTCTGTACAGTCAGGGAAGCGTACAATCAGCGAACCATCGTCACGGAAAATGAATTTCGTACCGTCAGAACGTACTGTCATTCTAACGTTACAGAAAAAGTCATCGAGATCTAACATCTTTTCTCTATTAATCAGAATTCGTCGATCGTAGATTACTTGGAATTTTTCGCCGTGTGAGTATGTAATGAAATATTCTGGGCGAATTTCACCGCTTTCTTCTTCGACCATCTCCTCGTTCTCTTCCTCCTCATCAAAGAAAGGTGGGTTTTCAAGTTTTTCAAAGAAAACTTTTGTCCCAGTCGGATAATAAATCTCGAAACCTACTTTCAAAAATTTTATAACCGTCCCATTGGCAGTGATGCATCTGTAAACCTCGTCCTGAATTAAAAAATAATCTTTCCTTTCTATTAAGTAACTTTGCTTTATGTATTTAACTCCTTTCGTGTGTACATCTGAATTTGTCTCTAAGAATTGAATGTGAAGCCCAGTTGGCCACGAAACCTGAACTTCAAATTTCGATTCAGGGAGCGATGTGCCATATTCCAAGATAGTAGAATCTAAAGATTTACTATCAAAAGGGCTAAAAGTATATAGTTTTTGGGGCTTACTAACTCCACCAAACTTGGGACAAGCCCCAAATTTTTGTACTAAATTTGAACAGGCCTCACGCTTTTTCTGTCTCATTATCATATCTATACGCCTTTCATTTTTGGGAGCTTCGTCTTCCGATTCTATTCTTTCAATTGATTCTTCGTCTGGTTCTTCTGGTTTTTCTTCCTCTTCGGTGATCGGCTCCATGATGCCCAGCCATTTCCCTTGAGGTTCTGGGAATGTGTAGCATTTCCATTCCATACTTTTCATTCTTGAAGGTACCCAGTCTGATGTGTTGACTTGTAGCGGCTCTGGTGGCAGTTTCTGTTCTTCTTCAAACTCACTTTCCTCGACTTCATTTTGCGCTACCTGGCCCGGAGGAGGTGATGTAGATATTTCTCTAAAACTAAATATAATTCCATTCTCCAACTCAAACAATAATCTCCCCGTCTCATTATTTGGATAGAGGGGTGTTCGATAATTTAAGTTATGCTTGTTAAATTTCACATTAATCATGAGTTTATGTTTAGTTAAAATACTATCATCGTAAGTCAACCCCACTCGCGTTCCATCTCCGAAAATGTACGTCTTTTTTATTTCACTAAATTTCACATCTTTCGAATTTAGTTGGTAGAATTTGGGTTTGGTGGGTTCGTAGTGTCTTGGGAACAAGGGTGGTTCAGGAATGAATTGATGAGGCTTAGACTTGACAGCTTCTTCTATGTAGCTGTAAGGTTCGACGAAATAAGTGTCATCAACCACCAAATCCCCACTAATCACAGTTGCAGTCTTGAAAAATTCAGCATCACCTCTTAGACGTCCAACCTGTGATTCGAATGGCTTAGGTACGTCTTCTTCGGCTATGTTTTGCATGTTTTCCAATGTCGGTTTATTTTTCTCCATGGCTGTTTTGAAATATTCTCTAAAGCTAACGGTAGTCGGAAGGACTCCTTTCTTTTGGATAGTCGATGAGCAGTTGTATGTTTTGAATAACCCTACGTCTGGAAATGGAACGTGATCTTTTTCCGTTATGTCACTCTCCATCAACGCACAGTACAGTCTTTGAACCATTACGGATGGACATAGTTCTGAAAAATGATTCAGTTCTGTAGTATACTTGTCAATTTTTGGATCATCCGTTGAGTCCATGATACGTACCATGGAAAGGCACTCATCCTTATTACAAGGTGGCTCTCCAACCAATGTTTTTTTGCTCGCATTGAAATCTTCATCTGCAGCTGGAATTGGGCCTGCAGTAGTGAAAATATATTCCCCGTGGCAGGGATACCACTTGTGAGGCATCCCCATCATCGCGACGTTGGCTATGCCCATCAACCACTCAATGACAGGCTTGCTCTCCCTGATCCCAAGTAGTTTCTCCATTTTCTGACGATGAAAATCATGCACAGCGGGATGATCATCTTTCGATGCCACGAAAATCAAAGCGTTTATGTAGTTTTTCATCACGGCTTCTTCTCGATCTCGAATGAATTTTCCTGTTAAACAAAAAGTGTTGGAAATCGTTGCAAAAGTGTGATTTCATACTAAATTACTCGCTTCAAAGTAGACTTGAAACACAGGAACTTGTACTTGCTACTCACATTTGAGGACGTTTAGCAGGTAGAACGTGCCCAAATTCCACTCAACAACCACTGTTGAGTAGAATTGGGGAACTACTACATGTGAAATTCCTCAAGAACCAAAGAGATAAGTGAGAATGTAGGTACTTAGTATCTTTATACAACAGCCAGTTCATATTATACTCGCCCACGAAACCAAAAATAACCCAGGTCCTACGCGATAGGTGAACAATTAGGAAGCTATTAATAAAATCACGGCCGGCTTCAGAGAAGGCCGCGGCAGTAGAGAACTGGCAACGTCGCACTTCAGGCCAGCCGCGAGCACCATCCACCAATATAAGCCTATGATGAGAGGATTATTTATTTCCGGTTTTCGGTAGTTTATCTATAGATCTCGCGAATATTCTTATCAACAATAATATTGTTAACAAAAGTTATTGTTTTTAATGATCAAAAAATGCCGGAAAATTGTGTCGTGCCAGGGTACAAAAGTAATTACGTAAGTACAAAAGAATATGTGACTTCGTTTCGTTTTCTCAAGGATGAAGAGAAGAACTGGATTCGTGCGATTCCCCCTCACTAATTAGGAACCAAGACCAAGGTCAGCGGTTTGTATATAACACTTTTCCAAAAATGATTTGGGTACAGTAGATAAGTAGGTACCTTCAACAGGGAAAACTGAAGTAATTGACCCTTGCAAAACCTAAAGTGCTATCCATCATTCAAGTACTGTGATAGTATGATAATAGAACAGTCTAAGACATTCGTCATTGAATGTTACGAACATTTTAACCTCTCAAGTGTTCGAGGATATGTTTTTGAAGACTCCTAACCAAAAAGACATCATAACATTTGTCTCAGAGGGATCGCTTGGATGTGGGGATTCCGCATTGGAAGAGAGCATTACGTTGCGGATGATTTCGAACAATTATTATTCTAAGAATATTTGAGATCAAAAATCAAAAAACGGTGCGAAATCCTTCTCACGTGGGTTTATTATTCTATTGGACATAAAAAATGTTGGCTATTCACTTTCATATGTACTATTATTGATATAGCTATTTTTGACATTTTCTGCCAATTTTGGCCTCAAAAACTCGAATTAGGATCCTATTTTACAAATTATCTTTGATTATTGAACTTGTCATTGAACTGTCCTGATTCACCTGTTGATACTACCTCCTGCGTAACTATACAAATTTCTGGAGATTACCGCAATTTTCACATGTTTCTGACACATAAATATTGAATTCTGAGAGTTAAAACTTCGTTAGAACCTCAATACTTCGCACTCAGTGGTGAAAATCAACTTCATATTTGGCCTCCTCACCCTAAAAAACATGGAAAACGATACCTCAAAAATACCTAATTTTGCACCCATTTTTCACCCAAAAACCCGATGTTTTCCGATCGGGCTTCCGAGATAGGGGACATAACTAGGTCCCAAATCGAGCCTGTGTGCGAAAGAACGATTTTTTTAGACCGAAAATTAAGATAGATTTATCGATGACACGGCGGACGGACATTGCATTTTTGGAATCTACACACCTTGAAACGTAAAAGAAAAAATTGAGGGGGTGTTCCAAAAAAAATTTCCGAACCGAATACTTGGCTTAGGTATTATTCAGAGAATAATAAACCAAAATGACAGTTGCAAGTTGAAGAAGTTCCTGAAGTAGAAGGCTATAAGCAAACTATAATATTATTCATGTTCCATTTCCCTTTTTCCAAGCCATATCGTTTGTTCCTTTCTGTTGCTCTTGGTATTAGTTCAATACCTTTCATTTAAATAAAGGATTATTCAGAATACAGTTGTTTTCATTACTGAATGAATTCATGATTGATTCATTGGCTGAAATTAACCATGAAATGACGTAAATTTACCAAAAGTAATGAAATGGCGACTCGACACCGGACGAGACTTACGCAACAGTAATATACATTTTCCACAGAAACTCTGTGACAAATCTGAGTATTGTAGGGGGGAGCGATAGAGACAGACAGAGAGGAGGAAAAAGACAAAAAAAAGCCAAGTATTGTGGGGGGGGGGGGGGGGGTGTTTACGGTCGAAAACCACAAAAACTCACCTACACCAATTCACCAGAAGTGGCGACTGTTCAAAACAGACTCTGGCAAAAAAAAAAAAATTATAATATATTCTCCACAAAATACACAGATCTGTGAGTTGGCCAAAAATAGAAGCAAATTGTAAAAACGGTTGAAATCACTAGAAATTTGTAAATTTATGGTGATGTGGAATTGCGACTCGACAATGAAAAAGAGAGTCTGACAACAATAAAAAAACTATGCAAATCCCTGCACAACGGTTTACTATTTTGTACTACTACTATTTACAATAATGAAAAACATTTTCCACCAAAGTTTAACAAAATAATCAGAAGAAGTTGGTTGGCTGAAAATATATGTGTGGTAGTACCCCTCAAGAATACCACTTGAATCTTAGATTGTCCTAAATAAACCAAGTGAATGGAGGGCCTACGTGACACAAGTGTCATAGGTAGTCGTCCCCCTCCATCGATCCCCCAACAGCTCCTAACCACCTTAAGAGGACCGGGTAAGGGTAGAAGAGCTCCTATAAAACCCGCTCTTCTCACCCAGCTCGTTATTATACGCTCAGACCTCAAGTCGATGACTTCTCTCTATCCTTACCTTCCTTCTCAAACCTCTCGCCTAAATGAATTCAGAGTGGTGGAACCGGTCTGATGATAACCGACGTGGTGGAACCATCTGGGCACAACCTCCAGCATTTCTAGTGGTGGTAACCTCCCTGGCTTGGCTGTAGGGTAACCTTTCAAATGCTAGCTATCCAACCTTAAGCTTCACATCTAAACCTCACTTATCCAGGCCAAGCCTCAATCTTCTATCTTCACAATATGTAAATTGTAGAAATGTATCAAATCACTAGAAAGTTATTTGTATTATCAAAAGTGATGTGAAAAGGCGACTCGATGTGAATTTACCTACCAAAATCTTGGTGAAATTAATAGGGGACCATCTGGACACTGCACCCCAACTTCTCACCGAATTTAATCAAAATTGGGCCATGGGTTCGTGAGAAATTGAGCACCTTGGATTTCACGTTTGTGCATGGCCAGCGGCCATACCATTCATCCGACTGTTATGAAAGCGGTAGGGGGCCATTAATGTGAGCTACGCACCAAATTCGAGCAAAATCAGCCATTGGTTCGTGAGGATTTGGTACCTCTTTTCCCCTCCCAGAAGTGAAAACAAAGCTTCCGCTTCCCTCCCAAAGCTGTTTGATTCGTGAGGGGGGGGGGGGGGATGAAAATATCAATCTAGCATCTTGCTTAATGCTTAA
Source organism: Leptopterna dolabrata (assembly GCA_954871275.1). NCBI lineage: Eukaryota > Metazoa > Arthropoda > Insecta > Hemiptera > Miridae > Leptopterna > Leptopterna dolabrata. Next base: position 49,555,433 of record OX940976.1, on the reverse strand, counting down.
TGAGGTTTGAATTCCAACAAATGAAGAATTGATATGAAATTATATTAGGTGTATAATTGTTTTCATCACTATTCACTATTTAGTATGAGTTGAAAATGACAAGGCAATACTTACCTAATTTACCCAAATGAAGAGTTCTCCATTTTATAGCATCACCATAGACTACTGACCGAGGATTGAAAATTGCCTTGAGTGTTCGTGCACTATCTTCTTCTCGAGAAAGGTCGTATTCTCGGTGCAACTTGGGTATTTCTTCTTCCAATTTGGTTTTGACGGGTGGTTGAGGCGGATCTCCTAAAATCCATCCGTAAACATCTGGGTCGAACGGCAAATTGATATCTGTGTTGAACTCAACTTGCGCAAGAAGCGCATCCAGAATCATAGGGACCCCGTGAGATTCCGGAGGGATCGAGTTCATAATAGCAAAATACAGGAATATGTCCTGTTCACCAGTAACGTGTTCGTCGGTCGGATCAACGATATTAGCGCCAGCAATGTATGTATCGTAGAGTTTACGGATTCTATACGTGGTGTACATGAGACGAGATATGTCATCGTACAAGATATCTTTCAGTTTTTCCTTCCCCTCTTTCAGCTTCAAGTCCACCCTAGAAAGTCGCGGCTGGTACAGACCCTCAATAGTGTCCTTGAATGTCTCAATCTGTCCAGGATCATTCGAAAAAGGGATGAAAGTTTGCCAAAACTTTTGTATTTTGTTATTTTCTTTGATGTATTTACCAGTAAAGTCAATTTTTTTCCTGTGATCAGCTGTCCTTTCAAAGTACGATGCTGCCGTTTCGTGCTTAAACCTCTCTTGCTCTTCCTTCATGGGTGCTGCTACATCTTTCTTGTGGAATGGAACATCGTCATTGAACATTATTGTAGCTGTGTACGGCACTCCGAATTCCAGCAATTTCTTCGGAAGTTCCGGATCCCTCATTTGGGTAAGAACAAAGTAACCTTGAGGCCCTAGAATTGGATTATCTTCTTTGTACAACAAATCCATTGGTGGGATTTCTCTCCTGTTGAGGTCACTTTCTACGTCAAGCAATGGTGCACTTTTTCTCTTGACCTTCTTGCCAGCAGAAACTCCAACTGTGCTTTTTCGACCTCCTTTACTTTTACCCCCCACACTTTTCCGGCCTGCCATACTTTTCCTTCCGCCGACTTTACTTTTTCTACCAGCTGAGCTTTTTCTACCAGCAGCGCTTTTTCTACCAACTGCACTTTTTCTACCTGCTGCGCTTTTTCTACCTACTGCGCTTTTCCTTCCAACTGCGCTTTTCCTTCCAGCAGAACTCTTTCTACCCGCTGAGCTTTTTCTTCCAACTGCACTTTTTCTCTTCCCTCCTGTACTTTTCCTCTTCCCGCCCGTACTCTTCCTCTTGCTGGCAGTGCTTTGCCTTTTAGAGCCTTTTCTATGCTGTCCACTCCCTTTACTTCTTTTGCGCCCACCATCCAACATCAATGAGTCTTCTCTTTCAATCACAGGACCTTTTTCTGCCATTTTTTCGAATCGTAAATAATTCTCATCGTCTTCCTTTTCAAGGCCAACCAACTCATCACGTCGATCCATATCAATAGCCTTGAACTGTAGAATTATGTATTTTATGAGAGGTGCAAGAAGGTTGGCAGGTATGTCGTTTTCGAAGTTCTTACCGGCTGTTGACAAAAAAAAAAAAAAATGCAAATTATTACACAACGGTTTATTATTTGCCTGTATAGATGCCCCATCTGCGTAGATCACTGTTTTCTGTGGTCAGTACCCTCGATCTCCCTCCAGGAAAGCCCTAATTGGAGACTGAAGCCGGCCCGGGAATTAAAATTTCATACAAACGCGCGAGATTCAGTAATTAAATAATCAATTATTTGTAGTTATTCATGGAGCATAAGATAAATAATAAACCGTTGTGAAATAATTTACATGTATTATAGATGCCCCTTCTGCGCAGATATTATAATAAATCGTTGTGTAATAATTTACTGCTGTGTAATAATTTACCGTTATGTAATAATTTACCGGTGTGTTCAAGTTGCAAAAGTACCTATCAGCAAAATCCAAAAGAGATTTTTCAAATGGAATAATATCACAAAACCAACTCGACCTCATACAGCCATCCGTGATTATGATCAGGTGCTCCCTAGCAATGATACCTGGGCTGAATGTATACAATTTGATTCACCCTCCTGTTGAAGAAGCCTGTCGGTGCAAACTTCGGGCCCTATGAACGATCGGCTGGACGTACAGTGCTCCGGGCGGCCTAAAAAAAACTCCCAAGTTCAAGATCTATTTAAGAACGCCAAAAAATTCGAGGTAACGGCGTCCTGGAGATTTCAACCCCCACTTTTCACCCCTTAGAGATGACTGACATTAACGCCGAGCTTCGCTGACCAACTAGACCTCAAATGGGACCTACAAACCTAATTTCAATAATTTTGGTTCATGGTAACTAAGGAAAGTGCGAAGTACGGCGTACGGCGGACAGACAGAAATTTTTGTTTTATTATTTTCAATAATGAACCTTCAAAATCGAGCACGAACAAAAAAATTCTAACCCCTCCCCCACCGCAAAATTTGATGGTTTACGTTTCAAGGCATGTACAATTCGAAAATGCTATTAAAACGCTGCAAATTATTACACAAAGGTTCATTTTAGCGAATTTTCAAAGAAAATGAAGCTATTGCAATGGCTTCGAAATTTAAATAATATAAATTTTTGGAAATTTTCTTCATAGAAATCCGTTTCAGACCATTCTAAAACGATTCCTGAAATTTAACACTTTTTTATATGTATATATATATTTATTATATATGTGTCACTCCAGACGATAACTCTCGATAGAATTGAGATAAACAGCTCAAATTTGCACAAAAAATCTATCTTGGCAATCGAAAGGCTAAGTTCGAAGATGGGCGAAATTGGCCTACTCTAAGGAGGGTTTTGGCGCATTTAAAGTGCGCAAAAATTACCCAAAAATCCCCAAAATGTTATTTTCCAACAAGTGACCCCTCATTTTAAAGGTTTTTGCACGCTGAACACGATGGTGGAATCGGATTTTAGATATCTTGATCCGTTCTCAAATTAGAGCATTTAAAGTGCGCAAAAATTACCCAAAAATCCCCAAAATGTTATTTTCTAACAAGTGACCCCTCATTTTAAAGGTTTTTGCACGCTGAACACGATGGTGAAATCGGATTTTAGATATCTAAATCCGTTCTTAAATTAGAGCATTTAAAGTGCGCAAAAATTACCCAAAACTAGGATAATCTTTAAACTCTTACCCCCCCCCCCCCCCACCCCCTTAGAGTGGTCAGATTGAAAAATGTGAGAAGTATTAATTGAAGACGAGAGTTCGAAGCAAAAAAGGGGGAGGCAAACGATTAGTACAACTATCCTACCTAATATGAACCCACAGCGATCAAATAAATAAGCACTTAGTACAATTACGTAATAAACAAACGGTAGAATCAGGATGGACAAAACGTACAAATTAAAATAAATACGAAGAGAATATACATAGAAAACCAAATTTTAGACCGAAGTTTTCCTTTATTCAAAACCATAGCCATTAATTCGAATATTTCTTTGAAAATTCGCTCATTAAGTCATGCTGCATGACTGGTTTTTTTTTACCTGTATAGATGCCCCTTCTGCGTAGATCACTGTTTTCTGCGAACAGTACCATCGAGCTCCCCCCCCCCCCCCCCCGCACCAACCGAGGAAATCCCTAAATCGAGCACTGGAGCCGGCCCTGGAATTAAAGTTTCCTACAAATGCGCGAGATTCAATAATTCAATGATTAATTATTTTGTCGTTATTCATGAAGCATAAGGCAAATAATAAACCGTTGTTTAATAAGTGACCTGTATAGGTGCCCCTTCTACGTGGATATTATAATGAACCGTTGTGCAACAATTTACCTTTGAGTAATAATTCACCGTTGTATAATAATTTGCCCATCAATAATACTTCAACGGATGTTCATGTTTCAATGCCTGTCAACAAACTCCAAAAGAGCCATCATTTTTCAAATGAAATAATATCAAAGAACAACCAACTCGATTCATACTCCGTGAATATCATTAGGTGCTTCCTAGCAATGATGATCTCCGGCTAATTCCCGATTGTTAGCGCGTCCTTAGTGATGATATTTGTGCTGAATGTATACAATTTCATTGACCCACCGTTGAAAATGCCTGTCGGTGCAAACTTCTGGGCCTTACTGTGAACGAACAGCTGGACGTACAATGCTCCGGGTGGTCTTAAAAAACTCCCAAGTTCGAGAACTATTTAAAACCGTAAAAAAATTCGAGGTAACGGCGTCCTGGAGATTTCAACCCCTTATTTTTCACTCCTTAGGGAATACTGACAGTAACGCCGAGCTTCGAGGACCAACTAGACCCCAAACGGAACCTACACACCAAATTTCGTTAATTTTGGTTCATGGTAACTAAGAAAAGTTGCGAAGTACGGCGTACGGCGGACGGACAGAAGTTTTTTATTGCATTTTCAGATTCTACATAGGTACCTTGAAACGGAAACCATCAAATTTTGAGGAGGGGTTAAAATTTTGGTTTATTATTTTCAATAACAAAGCTTTAGCATCGAGCATGAAAAAAAAAATTCTAACTCCCCCCTCAAAATTTGATGGTTTACATATCACGGTATGTAGAATCCGAAAATGCAATAAAAAATTCGGTCAGTCCGCCCCACGCCATACGCCGTACGCCATAATTAGCACTTTTTTTAGTCACCATGGAAAAAAAAAATTGATGAAATTCGGGTTATAGGTCTAAGGGGTTCAAAATAGGGGTTGAAATTTTCAATACGCCATAGCTCGAAAACTTTCAATAGAAGGTAACGGTTTTTTTACGTTTTTAAATTGATCTTGGACTAAAGAATTTTTCAGACCGCTCGGAGAAATGTACGACCAGCCGTTCGTTTGCACCAAAAAAGCTTCGTCAACACGATCTTGATCCAAACGATATACATCCGGCCAAGATATCATCACTAGGAAGCACCTGATTAAAATCACCGATACCTGTATGAAGTCGAGTTCGATGTTCTGCGATATTATTTCATTTGAAAAATGATGGATCTATTGGATTTCGTTGGTAGATACTTATGAAACTTGAAAAAACCATGAAGTACTATTGATGGGTAAATTATTACAAATTGGTAAGTCATTACACAACGGCAAATTATTACACAACGGTAAATTATTACACAACGGTACTTCTACCTAGAAGGGGCTGGATTTTGTTGATAGGTACTTTTGCAACTTGAACAACCGTTGGAGTATTATGGATGGGCAAATTATTACGCAACGATTCATTATACTACCTTCGTAGAAGGGGCACCTATACAGGTAAATTATTACGCAACTTCATTATTATTAGCCTTATAATTATAAATACAAATAATTAATGGTTGAATTATTGAATCCCGCGCATTTGTAAGAAAGTTTTCCGGAGCCGGCTCCAGTACTCGATTTAGGGCTTTCCTGGAGGGAGCTCGAGGGTACTGAACTCAGAAAACTGTGATTTACGGGCACCTATACAGGTGAATAATAAACCTTTGTGTAATGATTTCTGTCCGTCCGCCGTACGCGGTATTTAGCACTTTTCTTAGTTACCACGAAAAAAAAAGAAATAAAAATTGATGTCATTCAGGTTACCGGTTCCGTTCGGGGTCTAGTTGGTCCTCGAAGCTTGTCGATACTGTCGGTCGTCTCTAAGTGGTTCAATAGTGGTTCTGAAATTTTCAGAACGCCGTAGCTCGAACACTTTCTATATAAGGGTATGGTTTTTTTTACGTTTCTAAATTGATCTTGAACTATAGCATTTTTTGAGACCAGCCGGAGCATTGTACGACTAGCCGTTCGTTTTCACCAAAAAGCTTTGTGAACATGATCGTAATGGCATAAATCCGGCCCAGATATCATCACTAGGGAGCACCAGATTATAATCACCGATGGTTGCATGATGTCGAGTTGGTTGTTCTGCGATATTATTTCATTTGATAAGTGATCGACTATTGGATTTTGTTGGTAGGTACTTCTGAAACTTGAACAAACGTTGAAGTATTATTGATGGGTATATTATTACACAATGGTAAATTATTACACAACGGCAAATTATTACACAACGGTAAATTATTACACCTAGAAGGGACTGGATTTTGTTGATAGTTACTTTTGCAACTTGAATAACCGTTGAAGCAAATTATTACACAACGGTTCATTATACTATCTACGTAGAAGTTCATTATACTATCTACTATACAGGCAAATGATTAAACAACGCTTTATTATTTGCCTTATGCTTCATGAATACCTACTAATAATTAATGATTGAATTATCGAATCTCGTGCATTTGTAGGAAACTTTAATAAATTCCGGAGCCTGCTCCAGTACTCGATTTTGGGCTTTCCTTGGGGGAGGTCGTGGGTATTGACCTCAGAAAACCGTGATCTACGCAGGAGGGGCATCTATATAGGTGAATAATAAACCCTTGTGTAATAATTTGCAGCGCTTTTTATAGCATTATAACTATCCGTGAGGAGGAAAAAATAAAATGGAACTTCCGTCTCTAGACGAAAAGAGAAGACGGAGAAACAGAAAGGGAGTTTGCTTATTTTTGGTTTATTATTTTTTACTTCCACGACTTGAAGTATTTCCCGTTGGCCTACCGCTCCATGAATATTAGTTGTTCAGAATTGAATATTTGCTAGGCGATACATGGACTCGGGCGGGATTGGTCGCAATGTGGGTTTGGGCGTCTGCTATGCGAAATACGGTCCTTGGGATGGTCTTACGACATGTTGTTTTAAGGGTATACTCTTGTGACCGTCGGAATTCGCCGTATAGTTTTGGTGTCACGACGGCACCCGGGTGCCAGCGGATGTTACGACTTTTAATTTTGTGGGTATAAGTAATTTTTACCATCGAACCCTAGAAAGTCACTGTGTCGGTTTTGGTGGCATGCCAGTGGCAGGAAATAGAGTCACCGCTTGATTCAGAACCTCCTTTTTTAAAATTACTAGTCAGAACTGTGTCCTTGTAAATACACTAAGAGGCCCAAGTATTACACCTCCACACGTTCTCCCAACATTCCTATCCAGTACATTATTCATAAGACAACCAATAAATTGAGGCAGGGTTGATGTTAGATTGTGAGATGGAACTGGGTTGATCGAGGGGGTTGGGAGCGCAATCCGTCTCTACCTCATGTTGACTGATATAAAAGACCATCTCATCCTGCAACTACTCTACCCACCAGCTTATTATTATTATTATGGCTCCGCTCAAATTAAATAATGACGGAAAAGCTATCAGCCAAGTAACTTACTATGTAACGGCATAAAGCCAGCTTGTAAACTTAGAAAGTAGACGAATAATAAGAGCGAGCATAACCCAGAGTTTAGCATTAGAAAAAAGTGGACAGCGACTTCTACAATGCTTCTTAATTAGATTGAGATTGCGCAACCCTTGTAAGCTTCCATACTGTAGCGAAATAGGTGTTTACCTAGTATCTGTCAAAAGGTGTCTAAATGGATTTGAGAGGGTGCCCACCAACATTCTTGATGGCTTCACATAGAACATTGTAAGGCTGCCATTCTGACCCTTTAGCACAGTTGTTCAGGACTCTCTCTTTAATAGTGTCCATAGATATGACTCTTATTGGCCACCGGTCTCCACGGAGGGATCTTTGGTTGAAGATATCTACCAACCCAACGTGATCGGCGTGAAATTCGTTTAGTTGGGCCGTATTGCATTTCCACGTGTCGTCACAGATCTGAAGATCACATAATATATTACGGCCACAATCAACAAACAGAACAGAACCAACATGTACATTTTTAAACCACCGTATCGTACTTACGGCTATTCAATTTACCTGTTTCTGTTCTAAATCCGCAATCCATGGATCTGGTCCCCACTCCTTCTTGCTTTTTTGAACCTTTTTTTTAACCTCTTTGGAAGCTTTACGGCTACCAGATCCCTTGGTATTCCTTCTCTTCATTGACTGCCGTTTCATCGACTGCCTTTTCATAGATTTCCTGCTAGCTGTTGACTTTCTGGCAACAGATTTCCTCGCAAGAGATTTCCTTGACATCGTTGACGTTTAGATATCTGTACGAAGTGGATAAAAGTTATATTCTCAACGAACGTAGATTATTACGGGTGAATACAATCTCGTTTTGTTATCCAAGGAAACCATGGTTAACGTATATTGGTCTCCAATGGGTTACTGCATGAATCAGACCCAGTAATTTTGGTTTACTGTTTTTAATGATGAACCGTTGGAATCGAGCATAGAACGTTTTTTCAATCCCCCTCAAAATTTGATGGTTTGCGTTGCATACGTAGAACCTCAAAATGAAATGAAACCATCCCGTCCGCCGTACGCGGAACTTTCCTTAGTTTCTGTGAACCATAATTAATGAAATTTTGTTCGTAGGCCCCATTTTGCGGCGAGATAGTCCTCTGATCCCGGCGTTACTGCCAGTCATCTCTAAAAGGTGAAAAATTGGGGTTGAAATTCCCTGAACGCCGTAGCTCGAAAACGTTCAATAAAATGGTATGTCTGATGTTTTTAAACTGTTATCGAACTTGCGGATTTTTTTTAGACCAACCGGAGCATTGTACGTTCAGCCATTTGTTCACAGTAGTGCCCTGAAGTTTGAACCGAAAAGCTTCGTCCAGTGAGTGTGAATCATGACTCCAGCCCCGGGATCATTGATAGGGAACACCTTATTGTAATCACGCAAGATATTATATGGTATAGAGTTCGCTATTCCTGATATTATTTCATTTAGTGAAAGATCGTGGATTTTGGAAGATACTGAATAATGGTAATAGGTACAAGGTACAATTTTCTACCTATTTGATTTTGGAAAATACTGGATACTGGTGATAGGTACAAGGTACATTTTCTACCTATTTGTTCACAGGTACAAGTTTCTTGTTCACGGCCAAACGAATCATTCAAATTAGGTAAACATTTGACAATATGTCGAGGTCCCTACTTAGATTCATAAGCTCCAGAGTTACCCAACCCATAACTCGAAAATTCATGTTGGCCCATAAGTACCGACTAATGTGTTTTCAAACAAAGAGAAAGTGGTCGAAAATCAGATTCTGTATCAAATGCTCTCCAGCAATATTAGAACTTAGTTTTAAAAACATGTTCAAAGTTCCCATAAGATCTCTATTTTCGACCATAGCCAATAAGACATTGAAAGAGCAATAAGAAATTGCATGTTTCAGATGAGAGATATTTTAAAATGAAATAACATACCTATATTTACAGGGAGTAATGAACTAGAGAATGCTACATTTGATGTTTCCGTCAAAATATCTTCGCTCCCTCATGACTCGTGGCCTGCCGAACGAGAGGCAGCAGTCAAGGGTCCATTTAGAAATGGGAAATCAGTTTAGAAAACAACTTCACAAGTCCTTAGTAAATAAAACTAGGGATTTTTCAATTTCTTTATGGAATAATTCTTTAAGGAAGTTAAAGCTGGTACCCAGGTGATTTTAAACTGGCTGAATCACCCCGATAGTTATTGAAATTAGGCACCCCCCCCCCCCCCCCGCCACCTCACATCCGTTTCATTCCATCAGAACATATAGGTAGATGTTTTACTACAATATTCAGTTCCCTTCCGCCCTTTCCCCACATACCCCCGCGTCTCGGTCAAGAATATGTCAATGATCTCAAATTCAAACCTGAACGGCCCTAGACACCTTCCACAATTTTCTCCGGAATCGGTTGGTACACCTAGGTAGATATATTATTTTACTGCAACGAGCGGAATTCCTTCCCCGATGCTTCCCACAACTACGTACCATTCTCAACCCAATATTGACGATTCCGATGATCTCATTTCAAACCAGATTTTCAAACTAGAACTGTCGAGACAAATTCCCGGAGTTTTATTCAAATTAGAACATCTTAATATGAATTTTACCAAATTTAAGCACTTTTCTCTCCAGGTTTCTTACATAACCCATTATTATTCCAGAACATGGAACATTCTGAAATAATAATGAAAGTATGAGACATTCGTAATATTATAAGGTACTCTATCTGAATTAGCTCTAGCGAACTAGATGTCTTCTGCTGAATCGAGAATAATTCGTTTAATAATTCGTATAATTCGGCTATCCTGATGTAGATTATCAGATGCTGATATCCGCCTTCCTCATCCTAAATACATTCACCTACTTGATCAAATTAACAACCCTTCCCAAGAAAAGTTTCCCCTCATATTTCGTTTGCATAGAACGTGGTTATGCGATAACTAACTTGCTCAAGAACGTCACAAAATTTGTCACAAAACTAATGCATATACAGTTTTCGGTACCTAGTATTTTCAAGAATGTCTATATCTATACTATTCTGAGGGTAATGAGGGTAATTTCCTTCCTATTCAACCCCTCAAGTACCGACTCCAGTGTAATATAAGATGTAACCAAATAAACGAGGAGACGGACGAGCTGGGGTAACGCGTCGGGAAAGAGAATTGAAGGGTCCCCTCCATCGAGCTCCCCAATGATCCCCAACGGTCGTAACGGCCGCTAGAAGATAGAGGTCGAGGAGGGAGGTCCTTATAATGACACCCGGCACCCCAGCTCCTCGTTCGACCGACCACTCTCCGACTTGCGACTTCTCTCTCGACCGCCCAACTCTCTCTCACTCTCTCTCTCTCTCTCTCTCTCTCTCTCTCTCTCTCTCTCTCTCTCTCTCTCTCTCTCTCTCTCTCTCTCTCTCTCTCTCTCTCTCTCTCTCTCTCTCTCTCTCTCTCTCTCTCTCTCTCTCTCTCTCTCTCTCTCTCTCTCTCTCTCTCTCTCTCTCTCTCTCTCTCTCTCTCTCTCTCTCTCTCTCTCTCTCTCTCTCTCTCTCTCTCTCTCTCTCTCTCTCTCTCTCTCTCTCTCCTCATTCTCTCTCACTCTCTCTCTCTCTCTCTCTCCAGTTTACCTCGAGCTGTCGTTGAGGCAACATCTCTGCTCTGTTTGTTCGTGATCTTGTTTTGTTGACTTAGTTTGTGAGTGTTGTGGTCGGTATGTCAAAGTGTGGTGCCTGTAATAAAGGATTTGCTAATAACGCGCATCGTTTAGGCTGCCAAACGTGTTCCGCCACATTTCATCTCGCGTGTGTCAATTTTAAAAAGGAGGATTATGAGTTGATTAGGGACAGTAAGCAGCCGTGGTTCTGTTCTACGTGTTTGAAGGCTCGGAGGTCGTCAGTAGTGATGGATGACCAGCCCGTTCCTGCATTCAACACTGATAATAAGGAGTTGGTGAAGTTGATAACTGAGTTTCGTGCCGAGGTGAAACGTTCGAATGAAAAACACTCCAATGAGATAAAGGACCTCCAGGTGCACCTGAGCCAGTACTCTGACCTTATTGAGCGGAATACAGATACGATTAACGGTCTAAGATCTGATTTGTCAGCGCTGAATGTTTCGTATCTGGAATTAGCTGAACGCAATAACACCTTAGAACGTCGAGTGAAGCAGTTGGAAGCCAGCTTATCTATTGTGGAGCAAGCTGCACTAGAGAAGTGTGTTGAGATTGCGGGAGTTCCGGATGAGCCAGGTGAGAATGTTTGTGAGGTTGTTAAGGACCTTGGCAAGGCCGTAGGTTTCGTAATTGAACCTGTTATGATTGACAGTTGTTTTAGAAGGAGGTCTTCGACCGCTTCCTCTCTCCCGGGTACCGTATCAGTGGTATTTGTCAGGCGGACTGATAAGGATGATTTCTTGAAGGCTGTTAGTAAACACAAGGATTTATCGACACGGCACCTCGGTGTGTTGACTGGGGAGAGCCGTCGTATATTTGTTAATCAAAGTCTTACAAGATATAATCGTCAGTTGCTTCAAAAAGCGAAACAGCTAAAAAAGGAGAATCAATACAAATTCGTCTGGGTTCGTGGTGGAAGAATCATGGTGAGGAAAAACGAGAGGTCGGAAGCTGTTGAGATTCGGACACAGGAGGATATAGCTCAACTTCGTTCAAAAAACGGCGATCCTGTTCCGAGAACCTCTATATCCTGATCGTCAGTATAACAAATTTTGGTATGGAATTGGCTGAAATTGGACTTTTGGTAATTGGACTAATCAAAAGTATTGGAACAATCAACTTTTTATCATGTATTCTCTTCGTAAGTTTATTTTTATTTCGATATTTCAGAGTTAATGGATCTTGTTTTGCTAGGTTGTTTTTCAGGATGTATATGATCTTAGTTAGTTCGATAATAGTATTTGTAATTTCGGAAATTTTGTCGATAATGCTATTGATACTTCGTTTGTGCTTGTGCCATGAGTAGTATAAATTCTTATTTACAAGGGCAACTTGCCGTTGGTAATGGGGTTAAGCTGGGCCATGTAAACATTGAGTCAGTGGTCGCTCACTTGGATGAGTTTCGGGAGATAATTGCCGGTCAATTGTTCGATGTAATTGCGTTATCTGAAACGTTCCTAAAACCATCCATATCCAAGGCATCTATATCCATTGATGATTATGAATGGATTCGTAATGATCGAATAGGAAAAGCGCGGGGAGGAGTGGCTCTGTTAGTCAGACGTGGTTTAAAGACCGAAATAATAGCGAAATCTCCTTCGATCTATTCCAAAGGTCCTGAATACATTTTTATCCGGCTAATGTACAACAAAACTCAACTTGTTGTTGGAGTTGTTTATAGACCACCAAAGCACGGTAGGATAGCGGAGGTTTTTGAGGTTATTAGCAAGATACAGGCTGTTCATCAACACTTGGTAGTTTTAGGGGACTTTAATACTAACATGCTTGTCGTAGATCCGTTATCGAAGCAACTTGTGAACCTCTTGGAGATATATAATATGTCCTACATTCCATACAGTGCCACCCACCATACTCAACATTCCGCTACTCTAATCGATTTGGTTTTGGTAAATGATCAACGGTTTGTGAAGTCGTATGGTCAAATAAGTGTACCTGGTCTATCATACCATGACTTAATTTTCTGTGTGGTTAAACACCCAAAGAATAAAGTGGATAAAAAATATATTTATGTAAGGGCTAAGCGTGATTTCAATAAGGAGCAGTTTTTGATCGAAGCGGCGTCACTTCCCTGGGATTCTGTTTACGTGGAACCTAACATAGACAGAAAAGTAGCTATTTTCAATAAAATAATCTCGGACTTGTATGACAAGCATTGCCCAATTATAAGAGTAAGATTAAAGCGTCCTCCAGCACCCTGGATTTCAGAAGAGATCAGGGAGCATATGGTAGTGCGTGATAAACAATATGGCATATATAAGAAGAATAAGACAAATGAAAACAAAAACATATATAAGTTATGGCGGAATAAGGTGAAGCAGGAGATAAGGAATGCAAAAATTAGGCATTTTTACGATCTTTTCAAGTGTAGGCGTCAACCAAAGGAATTTTGGAAGATAATTCGGAGTTATGGAATCGGTAAAGAAGAATCGAATCTTGAATCATTGCCAGTCTCTGTTGATGAACTTAACGAGCATTTCAGTCAAGGTACACCAATACAGTGTGATCCAGGTGTGTTGGGTGAATATGAGTCGGTGGCGCGGAGCCGATTGGATGAGTTCCACATGGGTGCGATAGACGAAGATTAGGTCAAAAAAACCATTATGTCTGTGACTTCAACATCAATTGGATGCGATGGAATTTCTATTTTGGTACTCCAAATTCTGGTAGATGTGGTGGCCCCAGTGTTGTGTCACATTTATAATCACTCCATTGATAATGGTGTGTATCCTACGTGTTGGAAGCAAAGTTTGGTGTTACCATTAAAGAAAGTAGATAAGCCTCTGGGGGTTGCTGATTTTCGTGCAATCAATATCCTGTGTGCATCGGGTAAGGTCTTAGATAAAATTGTTTATCTCGAACTTAATGGATTCCTGCTGCGTAATAGGATTATTGATGAGAGACAGTCGGCGTACCGGAAAGGATACAGTACGGAAACTGCCTTGGTGAGGGTGTGCGATGATGTACGAAAAGCTATGATGGACTCACGTATGGCTACGATCTTGGTGATGATCGATCTGTCCCGTGCATTCGACAGAGTACAGCATAGTCTTTTGATAGCTATCCTCCAGTCTGTTGGAATTTCAGAGCGTTTGGTGGATTGGTTTAGGTCATATTTGTTCGGTCGTTCCCAGTGCACCAAAGGGCCTGATGGAACAGTTTCTGGTGTGCTAAAATCTCAAGTCGGAGTTCCTCAGGGTTCAATCTTGTCGGCGTTGTGCTTCTCCATATTCATAAATTCACTACCTGCCATCTTGGAGAAATGTAAACATATGATTTATGCTGACGATATTCAGTTGTATTTATCCTCACCCCTTGACAAGTTAAAGGAATCAGTACGGACCATCAACAGAGATTTGGAAAATATTGGTAAATGGTGTGTAAAGCATGGTATGGCTATGAATGCGAAGAAGTGCTCGGCTATGTTCATAGCATATCCGCGCCTCAGGAATAGCGTATGTTTTGATAGAATTCCGAGGATCGTCATAGACGGCCAAACTCTGGATTATGTAGAAAAAGTGAGGAACTTGGGTCTTTGGTTCACTGCTACACTTTCATGGACGGAACAGGTGGCCAAAATGTGTAACAATGTGTATAGCTCACTGTATCAGCTTAGGCGAATGGCAATTGATTTTCCGTTTCATGTTCGTTTGCAGCTAGTCCAATCCTTGGTTTTGCACAATTTTGATTATGCGTTAACTGCATTTTGTGACTTGACTGGTGAGGATATCGATAAGCTGCAGAAGGCACAGAATGCAGTGATACGATTCGTATATAGACTCAAAATGGACGAGCATGTAACACCATATTATGTAAAATTAGGTATGTTAAAAATTAAAGAAAAAATTCAATACGCAGTGGCAACGATGCTATTTAAGAATTTGAAATTTAATACGCCTCGGTATTTGGCTGATGAATTTAGGTTTATGACGAGCGTACACAGTCATCAGACTCGTAACGATCTGCTCCAAGTGCCGTTGCATAGAACGGCGATTTATAACAAATCCTATTGTGCCCATGCAATTAGAGTATACAATAAATTCAGGGATTGCTTTGATTTAGATAAAACTGTGGCATCATTTAAAGCCAAGTTTGCATCGATACTATCAAAAGAGTACAACGTGGTGTGTAACTAATGGACGAACTAGATATAATAACGAAATATATGGTAATATATAGAAGAGACATGTACAAGAGATGAAATATTATTGTATTTTTGTGTTTATTTTTATGGTTTTAATTTATGATTCAAAAACATGTAGAAGAGATATTAATTTATATTAAATTATATTTGTTTACTTGATAATTTAATAGCATGTAGAAGAGATGTTAATTTTTAGTGGTGTACTTGCTAATTTGTATAACGATTGATCGAGGTTCAACAATTGTAATAACCCTTTCAGGGTTACGGTAAGAGAGGGCCTTAAGGCCCTATGTAACCCTGATTTGTTAAATAAAATCTTCAATCAATCAATCAATCAATCTCTCTCTCTCTCTCCCCTACCCTTCCTTGCACCTGCTGTGGTGATAACCGTGGAGTACTTACTCCCTCCTCGAATACTCGCTGTGGTGATAAACGCGGGGTATTCACCTCCTTCTTCCAGGCATATGCTGTGTGATAACTGCGGAACGCCTCCTTCTCCCCTAGACCTGCTATGGTGATAATCGCGGGGTGCTAACCTCCTTCTTCCAGGCGTCTGCTGTGGTGATAACCGCGGGACGCCTCCTTCTTCTCTAGCACCTGCTGTGGTGATAACCACGGAGTGCTAGCCTCCTCTTCCAACTAACGTCTGCTGTGGTGATAATGCGTTTTTTGAGACCACCCGGTACGTCCAGCCGTTCGTTTCCTCCGAAAAGCTTCGTCAACATCGTGAATCGTGATCGTGAATGAAACAGTATAAACCCGGCCCAGATATCATTGCTTGGATAATCACGGATGCTGTATGAAGTCGAGTTGGTTGTTCTGTGATATTATTTCATTTGAAGAATGATGGCTCTTTTGGATTTTGTTGATAGGTACCTACTTTTGCAACTTTAACAAACGTTTTGCTTCATGAATAACATCAAACAATAATTAATGGCTGAACTATTGAATCTCGCAAATTTTTATTAAACTTTAATTCCCGGGCCGGCTCCAGTACTCGATTTAGGGCTTTCCTGGAGGTAGCTCAAGGGTAGGTATTGAACACAGAAAACAGCGGTCTACGCAGAAGGGGCATCTATCTACACAGGTAAATAATAAACCGTTGTGTAATATAATTTGCAGTTTTTTCCCCACTGCGTACGTGAAAAACAAAAGGTTTTGATTTCAGGTAGGTAGCACATAGATATGAAATCCAGCAACTGATTCTTACGTGTTTATGCTTTCGCGTTTTTCAACATTCCAAAGTTGTGTGAGAAGACTCTCTTGTGACGTCCCAAGGCTTTTCATGATCAAAAGTAGGTAGTAGTGAAGGATGTGAAATCGAAAGACAAAAAGTAACCTCATGAAAAGAGATGCCCCCCGTTCAAAGCATTAAAGCATTGCGGGCTAGCCGAGGGATCGTGACCGGGAGCTGAGAGGAGGCCGCCGGATTGAATCTAACATATTCATGGCAGAAGGAAGTGACCTAGTAAGATACCATCAGTAATCTTCTTCAAGTGACTGCTATCCTTCAACGTTCTGTCCACTTAGCAAATGGACGTATCCTGGGGTTCCGGGTAAAGGGGGTATGAAGGGGTGGGTTTTCACGAGACAGGGGTGCCTGCTCAGCTCTTTCTTTTATTTATGTAATCGAGGCTGGCAAAGAAACTTCAAGACGCGCCCTTCTCACAGAAAACCTTCAGGCTTGAAACGCTGGCTGCCTCAAGAAATTCCAGTCCAGTCAAGATCAAAACAACTGAATTCAAGGGATGAAAGATGGAATATGAATTAAAAATAACGGCACAATATATATGATTGGGCCACCAGATTCTGGTGGGTCCATACTAACTTATTGGTTTATTATGTTTAATAATGAACCTTTGGAATCGAGCATGAAACATGTTTTTAAACGCATCCAAAATGTGTTGGTTTCCGTTTCAAGCCTACGCAGAATCCGAAAATGAATAGAAAGTCAGTCCACCGAAAGCCGTACTTCGCACATCCCGTAGTTGAGAAGAACCAAAATTAATGAAATTTCTTTTATAGGTCCCACTTGGGGTCTAGGCTGTCCGTGATGCTCGGCGTTACTGTCCGTCATCTCTAAGGGGTGAAAAATAGGGGTCGACATTTCAGAACGCCGTACCTCGAAAACTTTCAATAGAAGGACATGATTTTTGTTTATTATTTTCAATAATGAACTTTGGAATCGAGCATGGAAAAAAAAGTTTAACCCCCCTCAAAATTTGATGGTTTACGTTTCAAGCTATGAACCTATAATCAAATAATGCAATAAAAACTTCTGTCTGTACGCCGTACGTCGAACATAGCACTTCTCGTAGTTACCATGAACCAAATAATGAAATTTGGTTTGTAGGACCCGTGTGGGGTCTAGCTGGTCCTCGAAGCTCAGCGTTACTGTCAATCGTCCCTAAGGGGTGAAAAATAGGGGGTTGAAATTTTCAGAATGCCGTAGCTCGAAAACTTTCAATAGAAGGGTATGGTTTTATTAACGTTTTTAAATTGATTTTGAACTGAAGAATTTTTTGAGACCACCCGAACCATTGTACGACCAGCCGTTCGTTTGCTCCGAAAAGCTTCGTCAACACGATCTTGAATCGAACAGTATAAATCCGGCCCAGATATTGATAGGGAGCACCTGATTATAATCACGGATGGCTGCATGAAGTCGAGTTGGTTGTTCTGTGATATTGTTTCATTTGAAAAATGATGGATCTTTTGGATTTTGTTGATAGGTACTTTTGTAACTTGGAACTTGTAACTTTTGGAACAAAAGCACTTGTTATGCTTCATGCATAAAAAAAATTAATGATTGTATTATTGAATCCTGCTCATTTTTATGAAACTGAAATTCCCGGGCCGATTGCAGTAGGTACTCGATTTAGGGCCTTCCTGTGGGGGGGGGAATGAATGGCCCACCTCAAGAATTTGTAGGAGGGAGAGAAGTGCTCTTTATTGAATTTTACTGACTCATCTCTTGGAAGCCTGGATGTCAAGCTAAGATTAATAGTTAGTTTGACGGAGCTGATGTTATTTTTCTTGTACCCACCCCCTGTTGAGCTGCGTTAGGGAGAAAATCGCTTTGGCACTTCAAGAGAGGGAGCACATTACCTCTTGAAGAAGTGTTAAAAACCATCAATATCCAAAAACCTATAGGAAATACCTGGTTAGTTTTTTAGGGACGCCTCTTAGAAGCTAGGCTTTTAACGATTTAAGCTTTTATCGTTAGATGAGGGATATTTTTTCTATTTTTGCTGGCGGGCCCAGAGAAAAACTAACCATATGCAAATCATTAGATCAAAACGCTGCGAATTATCAGATCCATACAAGGGTTTATTATTTGCCTGTCTAGACACCCCTCTTTGCTTTTAAAGCCCTAAATCGAGTACTACATACAGCCGGCCGGGCAATTATCGTTTCATAAATATGAGGCGAATTCAAGAAGTCTATCATGATGTTTGTTGCTATTCTTGAAGCATAAACCATAGTTTTTAAAATGTTGATAACAAAAATCCTCCGTTTAGTTTGAAGAAAGTTCCTGAAAATTTCATCAAATTCGGGCCATAAGTTCATGAAAAAATTGATTACCTCATATTAATTTCGAGTTTGCGCATGCGCAGTGTCCGTACCAATGATCTGAACGTTTTCGAATTCACAGGGGACAATCTATAAGCAACACCCCAACCAACTACCCACTAAGAAGCTAACCACCAAATTTGATCAAAATCGGGCCATAAGTTCATGAAAAAATTGATTACCTCATATTTCGAGTTTGCGCATGCGCAGTGTCCGTACCAATGATCTGAACGTTTTCGAATTCACAGGGGACAATCTATAAGCAACACCCCAACCAACTACCCACTAAGAAGCTAACCACCAAATTTGATCAAATTCGGGCCATAAGTTCATGAAAAAATTGAGTACCTCATATTTCGAGTTTGCGCATGCGCAGTGTCCGTACCAATGATCTGAACGTTTTCGAATTCACAGGGGACAATCTAGAAGCAACACCCCAACCAACTACCCACTAAGAAGCTAACCACCAAATTTGATCAAAATCGGGCCATTGGTTCGCAAGAAATTGATTAGTTCGGATTTTGCGTATGCGCATGCGCAGAGGTAATACCAATGATCCGAGAGTTTTGAAATACAGAGGGGTCCATCTAGCGGCTACACCCTTCCATTCCTTCCATTCCTTCCTGGCCATTGATTCGTGAGAAACTGCACCGCGATTCGCGGTTGCGCTTAAGCAGTCGCCGTACCAATGATCCGATCATTCTGTGATTAATCAAGTCAATTTGGATTTTGATGAATTTTATGAGCCCCCTGGTTTCATTAAGAAAATCGCTAACAATACAATAAAATGAATATTAATAATGTCTTTATAATATACAATCTCATTTCAAATAGGTACGTAAAATAATAAATCTAACCATCTTGCGATCTAACCATCAATTTAATCATCGTAGGTTTCACAAAATAACAATAACAATAACAGGTGGGTCGTTCTACGCTTATTCTGATTTTTCATGTAACAAGGCATTTCCCAGCCCCGTAGAATGGGAAAGTAATAAATAAATTATCTATCATTTACTACTAAATCCAGGCTTTGCGGGTGACCTTGTTTCAGTCATTCAAATCATTAATTAGTGACAGTAATTAAACATTTAATTACCTGAATGTCACTACCCTGGTGTGTCACACGCCTAAGTTGGAATATTCACATACATGAAATATAATATAGCGTTTTCGGATTTTCATTACCAAAACAACGGGATCACGCCACAGTTATGATGTAGTTTATGTATGTATTGTAAAATTTCAATTGGTCATTCACTTTTGATTCTGGATGAGAAAATGTGTTTGTTACAAAGTTTTGTGTCACTTTCCTGTCTATTGAGGAAAAAGCCCCCCCCCCCCCCTTCCCTGTGGGGGGGAAAAATTCGGGTAAAAATCAAGTTGGCAGCAGTGATTTGTCACAGGTGGCCTCTGGGTTTGTTTTCCTTTTTTAGTGTTGTGTGCGCCCTTGGAGATCCAACTTGGTACACGATAACAGGTATGCAATTTTCATATATGTCACCTTCCTGTGCTCTGTATTTTCGTATTCATTTATTTTTTTTCTTTTCCCCTTCCATCATGCCATAGGTTTACTGAAGCAGTATTCGCGTACTAAATTCCAATCCTGTACTACCAGCGGTTTGGAAGCTATGTGCAGAAAACCCCAAACAAGTCACTTTCCTGTGTGTCACTTTCCTGTCTTTTGATGATTTTCATGTAGACAGGAAAATGAAAATCAAGACAGAGTAGTGACATGACTTCACTTGGGTAACTTATTCAAGCCTAATTTTGACGTTTTTTCACAGCTAGCGGGTGTGCTACCTACTGGGTACCTCAAGTCAACTTTGGGAATTTCAGATATAGGTACATGAGGGTAGTTATTCTTGGTTTCTAGTAAAATCACTACCCTGGAACTATATTTCCTTTATGGTCACTCCCCTGCCTACCATTTTTTTAAATTGGCAATATTTCATGTTCTGGTATGAATTAAGCTCGCATATTAATAACTGACATCATATGATCCGTCCTGAAGAGACTGAACTGAAAAAATCGTGAGTGTGAAAGGTTTTAAGAAACGAAAATATCAGGGGTCTCAAAACCACTCTAAGCGTAGAATGACCCAGGTACATACATGTCTTTCGTAGGGTTATAGATATTTCGAAGCTATTGCATGCAGGTGTGTCCTGGACAGAAGGGCTACCGAAGAATAAGCCACTGTGGAAGAATTACTCATGTTACTCTAATTTATTAACTTATTCATTTAATGTTGATAAGTATTTTTTTTTTCACGAATCGCCGGTCAGTAATTTTCTGGCGGAGAAAGGGATGGAGGATCTTGATAAATATAAAGTGAAAGATAGCAACATAAGCCGTGCTCCATTGTACACATCGGTGACAAGGTCTCGTAATGATAAATGATGATGGAATATTATTGCGGCAGTCTAAACCCTTTTGGTTCCGAACCCCCGCACCGGACCGTCTCATTTCCTGGCTCCCCCGTGGGAAATCTAATTCCGCTAATCCGAGGGTAAAGTCGACATTTTTAAGCATGGACACGAACACAGATTAGGATTGTTTCCCAAAGACGCGATCCTAGCCGAAAGGCTTGTGAGAGGATGCATATAATATAATCTGAATCCTTCCTACCGTCATCCTCCGCGACGAAGGATAACTTGAATCAGGGTGTTCGCATGCATGCTTGATTAATGACGTAACTTCATTCATCGTGCCCTCCACTTCTGGATAGCAATAATCCGGGGGGTTTACAAAGACCCCCACAGTACCACGGTGCCCACGCAGCTTTTCAGGGGATTTACATATCAACCATGTCTAATCATTCGCAACTCGTATAAAATCACGTATCACGCTCTACGAAAGCGATAATGGGCAATTTCCTTCGTAGCAATTTTTAATTTTTGATCTCAGAATCGGATTTAGCACTCCCGAAAACCTCCAACTGCCAACTTTCATCTCAAAACTCCAACTAGCTTGGGAAACAAACAGATAGAAAGAAAACGAAATGACGTCATGAGTGGATGGCCCTGAGGGTTCCCCCCTCCTGGCGGACGCGGGGGTGAGGGTCTTTACCTATGACGTCATTTCAGTTTCTTTCCACTGATTTATCGCCCGCTTTCGATTATCGGATACTCCTCATATAGCAGCTTTTCGGAAGCACTCGCCGAGATCTTTTACTTAAGAAAATAAAACAAAGCAAGTGAAATTTCCCACTATAAGCTTATTAGAGATCACAATAAAGAAACACGTGTAGGTAAAAATAATGATAGAAAAGGAAATAACCGACCTAATTGTTCGATGATTTATACTGAATTGTTCTGTTTAGTTTCGCGTTAGTTTCTCGAATGTTCGTTTCTTCGAATATTATTTTCTTTGACATGTCAATTTAACGACATTTTCGAATCACATCTTGGAGATAAGAACTTTCGCCTAAAACAAGTAGATGGACTCCTAACACGAACTAAACCTTTATCCACTATTACTACGTTGTAAAGTTGGTGTAGATAAAACTGTATTGAATAAAACAAATCAATGGCATGCGGTAGCTCTACTGTGCGCTCACTTGGCAAGCGTTTTTCTAAAGGATGACGGATGACGTTGACAGGCCTCTGAAATATTTAAGATACGCGCAAAAGCAAAGAAATTCTCTACCCCCAGCTGATGGCGCAGGAGCTGATCCACCTTATTAGCATGATTCATAGGATCTAGAATGGTCTGGTGCGGGGAAGGGAACCTGCGCACTGAAGGTTTTTCTTGAATGCAGCCTTGTTTGTCTGGGAGTAGGGAAAATGCAGCGGACGAAGAGTAGGTAGGGTGTGCATTGTGAATCTGTAGGGCTAATCAGTCCAAGCCCCCTTTCCCACTTAAGTAAGTGGCACTCCTAGGGCTCTTTTGTCTTGAGACCGACGTTTTTAATTCCCCTCGTGCACTACCCCATGAAGGGACGAGGGACGTACAAAAGAACTTACCTGAGGGAAAGGGTTCCCTTTGATCTCTATTTTTTTGTGCCAAAAAGAGAAGAAGAAGCGATGGCAGAATGCAACTTGACCTCTTTTGAAGATTTCGTCAAGAGGAGAACAAGTTTGCAATGTTTTGAGTAAGGGCCGCGAGGGACTCGACGAATAAGCGTCCTTCCTTTCCAGTATTTTTAAAGGGACCAATTCCGGTCGGAATACCAACGAGTGGGGATGGAAAGGAAAAATCGATGAACAACGAAATAAGAAGCAACCTGTCAGGACCTACTCATCTCTTTCGAGCAGCTCGGTGTCTAGTGCCTCAGCAGTTTTAACGTTAATTTCAAGGATCACTTCAAAGAGGCCTTGACATTGATTAGGCTCCAAGCTAATCTAAGATGAAAGTACATTGGAGGACTCCTGTGCCAGAGAACAAAACCTAACCTTATCACTGTAGCAAGATATTTTTTTGGAAATTAGTTCATATAAGATGACGCCCACTTTCCCAAAACAGCTTCCCAGGAACTGCGCAGTCATATCTTAGTGATCTCTTTAAAGCCAAAGGGAAATCGGGGTGAATTGAGAAACAATAGAGAATTCTGAAATTAATTACCCGTCTAACTTCGTCTTTGGAAGGAATTACTGGGCGTGAGTTTTACTCCGTTACTTATTTTAATTTCCTTTTTTATTCAGTGAATTTTAATTAACTGGTACTTGTCTATAATCATCTATAACATAATTTGACTGAAGTAATGTAAACTATAACAAATTCCGTAAAATGTGAGGATTACGCACTGTTTGTTTGGAGAGAAACCACACATATTATCAACCAAGTTTTCAGTCATGAAACATGCATGCATATGAGCGTATTTTCTGAGTAGCATTAGGAGCGTCTCGAGCTCTACGCGGTGCGGGACGGTCGCTAACGCAATTCTAGCCGACAAGTGAATGTGTACGATGTCTCGCAAGGAAAACGACCGTGATTAGGTGATGAGACAATAATAATAAATTAAATGACACGATGTTTTGTGAGAATCTGGGATCAGAGATGGCAGCACCATCGGGGCCAAATTTAGTTTACTTCTCAGTAGAGATATTTTAATTCTGAAAACGGAATCTTCATCAAGATTCAAGTATAATTCCGGGTAATAGGTTCAAAACGTGTGCAAAACCTCGAAAAGTATTTCATTAAGAGTAGTTAAATTATGATGGAAAACGAGTAGGTATCCACTCTACAAGCGGATACATAGGAACATGGATGTACCTTATGGCCGAGTAAAGGTAGAATTTAATCATATTCACATTCGTACGTATCCTCGTGTAGGGTGGTTACTCGTTAACAACGTTTGACTGGTGCAAGGTAAGGATTCCATGTAAAACTGGAATCCTTCTCACCTCGAAAAAAATTGTTCAGGTTCAAAAAAAATTGTTCAGGTTCGATAAAAATGGACACATTTTCAAAAAGTCGCACTTGTGTCAGACTGGTTGGATGACGTAAACATTGACTCGTCGACCGCTAGAATGCGCTCGCAACGGTCCGTACCGTGTTGAGCTCGAGACGCTTCTAGTTCGTTACTAGAAAAACGATTAAACTATGGAATATTTTCAATGGTTTTGTTGAAAAATTTAAACACTATTTTACATCTAAAAATTTTTTCAAATTCTAAATTATTTTATTATGCCACGTACTCATTCCCCACTTTTCTTTATTACGTCTTAGTCGTTGAGCCGTTATTCTTTTTCCGTTTTCTATTCTAAATAAATTGACAACAACACTCTTGTGACACTGTTGAGAAACAGTGTGTGTGGCTATTGAAATAGGTAGCCGATTTCTGCCTGGACTCACATTGATGGAATTTCCACCTACTATGTACATATGTGGACAATTTTAAAACCTAGAAATGGTTAGAGTCCAAAACGCTGCAAATCCCTGCACAACGGTTTATTATTTTGTATAGAATACCCTTCTGTTACAGATCACAGCTCTCTGTATAGATAACCCGTCTGTATAATATAATATGTACTAGTCTATAATATACATGTTATGTGAATCGCAGACAGCGTTGGCCAATAGAATTGCAGAACCATTTCGGACCATGCCAATGCGCACCATGCCAATTAGACAATATTCGAAATGAATTGCAATTCAAATTAATTTGAATTACAAATTAATTTGAATTCAAATTAATGAATTCCAATTCAATTAATGAATTCCAATTCAATTAATGAATTCCAATTCAAATTAATGAATTCCAATTCGAAATCGATTGAATAAATTGATTGATTGATGGAATCGAGCGCTTCCCTGGTGACGAGCGCACAATGCCAATTAGGCAATTCGAAAAAAATTCCAATTCAAATTAAAGTCCAATTCAGTATACCAATATTTACAATTCTCAGTGAATTCAATTGCAATTGAAAACATGCTCGATTCCAATGGTTCATTATTGAAAATAATAAACCAAAATTGATTGATCGATTGCTCGATTGATTGAATAAATTGATTGATTGATTGAATCGAGCGCGTCCCTGGTGACGAGAGTGTATACAATTTCATTCACCCTGGTGTTGAAAATGCCTGTCGGTGAAAACTTCGGGGCCTTACTGTGAACGAACGGCTGGACGTACGGTGCTGCGGGTGGTCTTAAACTACTCCCAAGTTCGAGAACTATTTAAAACCGTAAAAAAATTCACGTAAGTAAAACAAAGGTATAGGCTTTCTGAAAATTTCAGCCCCTATTTTGAACCCCTTAGAGATGACTGACAGTAACGTCGAGCTTTGAGGACCAACTAGACCCCGAACGGAACCTATAACCCGAATTTCATCAATTTTTATTCATGGTAACTAAGCAAAGTGGCCCGTACGGCGGACAGACAGAAATATTTTTATTGCAGTTTTGGATTCTACATACCTTGAAACGTAAACCATCAAATTTTGAGGGGGGGGGGGGGGGGGGGTAAGAATTTTTTTTTTCATGCTCGATTCCAATGGTTCATTATTGAAAATAATAAACCAAAATGCTCTGAAACGGATTTGCACCGAAAAAAAATTATTTGCTAAAAATTTTGGACACATTGTAGTAGCACTATCCTACCAAATAACCTGCCGAGCTAGAGGGTTGCCTCACACCTCAACTTAAATAATATGTACTAATAAACTATTCAAGTGTTACTGGTAACTCGTGAGATAACTATAAGCGTAGGAATATTATTAAATGGGTCTCTAATCAAGTTCATGGACTTTCTAGTCCCTTAACTAAACCAAGCACCTTTTGTAACTATATCCAGGCAGGTTCATAAAATTATGAACCTGCTCCTCCCAAAATTATGCTCCTCCCATTCCCATGAATATGTTAATCAAGTTGAAGTATTCTATTTTACGATTTTAATATTTTTAATTGAGTACCTTCTACTGTGAATGCCCGTTCCAAGATCCACCCCTTTCTGTCTCCCGGTCCCGTCATGTCATTCAGCTCACTGAACAGCTGTCCAGCAATTGTGCATGAGGGGGCTCCGAAAACAATGCACTTCGGCTTGGGTTACGGGCAAGTGCACGCCAAACAATACCCAAGTCCCCGCAACTCAGACGGCTAATCTGGCCCTCGTGTTGGAACAACAGACAGACATAATGCGGACGGTACAGGCATCAACACAGTGGGCTTGTGTCCCATCCATCTATTCAATTGGCTAATCATTTTCGTGACGTTGAAATTTTTTACTGCAGTGTACTAAAACTGGATTTGACATTGAATGATTGGAACGGATGGGTTACAGATGCTTACAAAGACCAATATACAGGTACCAAGCCACCGGGGGATATCGCACGATGTCAAAAAACGCTGCAAATCCCTGCACAACGGTTTATTATTTTGTACAGAATACCCTTCTGTTACAGATCACAGCTCTCTGTATAGATTATCCGTCTATATAATAATAATATGTAATATTCTACACATATTATTTAGATCGCGGACTCTCCGTAGGATTGTACCTAACCCCGTACTCGTAACTAGGTACCTACCTAAACCGTTGTGTAATAATTTACCTGTATAGGTTCCCCTTCTACGGAGATAGAATAATGAACCGTTGTGTAATAGTTTGCCCATCAATAATACTTCAACGGTTGTTCAAGTTGCAAAAGTACCTATCAACAAAATTCAGCCCCTTCTTGGTAGATGAGCCGTTGTGTAATAATTTACCGTTGTGTAATAATTTACCGTGGTGTAATAATTTACCGTTGTGTAATAATTTACCGTTGTGTTATAATTTACCGTTGTGTAATAATTTGTCGTTGTGTAATAATTTGTCGTTGTGTAATAATTTGTCATTGTGTAATAATTTGCCCATCAATAATACTTCAACGGTTGTTCAAGTTGCAAAAGTACCTATCCAGAAAATCCAGCCCCTTCTGGGTAGATGAGCCGTTGTGTAATAATTTACCGTTGTGTAATAATTTGCCATTGTGTAATAATTTACCCATCAATAATACTTCAACGGTTGTTCATTTGCAAAAGTACCTATCAACAAAATCCAGCCCCTTCTGTGTAGTTGAGCCGTTGTGTAATTATTTACCGTTGTGCAATAATTTGTCGTTGTGTAATAATTTGCCGTGGTGTCATAATTTACTGTTGTGTAATAATTTGTCGTTGTGTAATAATTTGTCGTTGTGTAATAATTTGTCATTGTGTAATAATTTGCCCATCAATAATACTTCAACGGTTGTTCAAGTTGCAAAAGTACCTATCCAGAAAATCCAGCCCCTTCTGGGTAGATGAGCCGTTGTGTAATAATTTACCGTTGTGTAATAATTTGCCATTGTGTAATAATTTACCCATCAATAATACTTCAACGGTTGTTCATTTGCAAAAGTACCTATCAACAAAATCCAGCCCCTTCTGGGTAGTTGAGCCGTTGTGTAATTATTTACCGTTGTGCAATAATTTGCCGTGGTGTCATAATTTACCGTTGTGTAATAATTCACCGTTGTGTAATAATTCGCCGGTGTGTAATAATTTGCCATTGTTTAATAATTTACCCATCAATAATACTTCAACGTTTTTTTAAGTTTCAGAAGTACCTACCAACAAAATCCAATAGTTCATCACTTGCCAAATGAAATAATTATCGTAGAACAAACAACTCGACTTCATACAGCCATCCTTGATTACAATCAGGTGCTCCTTAGTGATGAAATCCCGGCCGGATTTATACCGTTTGATTCACGATCGTGTTGACGAAGCTTTTTGGTGCACACGAACGGCTGGACGTACAGTGCTCCGGGTGGTCTTAAAAAATTGTTTAGCTCAAGACAAATTTAATATCGTAAAAAAAACCATACCCTTCAATCTAAAGTTTTTGAGATACGGCGTTCTGAAAATTTCAACCCCTATTTTGAACCCCTTAGAGATGACTGACAGTAACGTCGAGCTTCGAGGACCAACTAGACCCCGAACGGAACCTATAACCCGAATTTCATCAATTTTGTTTCATGGTAACTAAGAAAAGTGGCCCGTACGGCGTACGGCGGACAGACAGAAATATTTTTATTGCAGTTTCGGATTCTACATACCTTGAAACGTAAACCATCAAATTTTGAGGGGGGGTAAGAATTTTTTTTTTCTTGCTCGATTCCAATGGTTCATTATTGAAAATAATAAACCAATAATACCATACCTAGGATATCAACACAGTTCCACAGTTTCGGTCATATTATCAACAGTTTCGATAGCAGGAACTTATCGGTCACTCATTATAGGCAGACAGGGGTATGGTTTTAGGCTTGTAATGAAGTGCAAAATCCAATATGAAAATTTCAGCCGTTCACCTTGAAAAATCGGTTAAAAAAATGGTTCATTATTGAAAATAATAATAAACCAAAATTGGATAACTCTCTCTTGATGAACTATTTGAATTGACAGAGGAGCATTTTATACTTTCAATGATGAGCAAAATGTGCTACTGATATTTACAGCCATCTGTCCCCATTATACCTACATAATCAGATTAGTGAGTCCAAAAAGGTGGTGTACAATTCTACCAGATACATCAAGATGGCCGAATTAGTATGGTTAGCAATTGGCTGGAGAGATTTGGCCGTGCGAAGTGTTCAATCGTTTCGAGTCGTTCTATAATTTATTCCTCCACCAATTATTTGATTTTTAATCGACTGCCATAATATAAATCGGCAATTTTAAACTGACAGGCGTGTGATTCCTGTAAACAAACTTTTTCTACTCCTACGGTTTCTTCATAGGCTGTACGACTAAGAGCTTCAAAATGATGAGCACCTACTAAAAACTTCAGAGGTTACACACTACGGTAGGTACCTACGCACTTCTTGGTTGTCATTATGCCGTTTGACCAATGTAATACTCATCATGTTTGATACGTGAGACGGCTCATAATTTGATGGGAAATTGGTGGGAGTAACACGGTTTAGGGAAACGAAGGTACGGGAACCTCCAAACATAGTTATTCATAATGGGTACAAACCGTGGCCTTTAGAACGGCAGTCAATTTTTCGAGCATCCATTATATCAATTAAATAGGTAGGAAGGTATTTGACTATGAATCTTTTTCAGGGTGGTTCAGGGATGAGCACCAGAGGCGAGAAAGGAGATGGAGGGCCCAGCCGAGCAAGTAAGAAGGGTGAATGTTGGGCCAGGGAGAGTTGTGCTCCCCGCTGGATCTGACAGCTGTGGCGGGAAGCCGGACCTCTCTGTGCCTGACATGTCTCTCGAACCCCGTGTCCAAGGGGTGGACATCGCCTCAGCACGTTTTGCGGTCAGCCGGAAGCTCGCCCTTCCGTGTTCCCTTCTGGTGAACGACCCCTTACAACTACGGTGCCATCGGTATGTTGATGGTGTTCCGTTCCTAAAGGGAGGTCGAAATCTGAAGTAATTTGTACTTGGTAGTGGGAGTTTCCAGAATGGTTGAATCGAGTTGGTGTTGAAGAAAAATTATGATATGGTCGGTCACCTATACAGGGTGTCTCATGTGCAATAACCACTTCATCCCTCTGATGTATATCCTCTTTCTTCATGTATACCCAATAGCAACCGTGCCGTAGGTACAGGTCCCTACTCTTGTGAGTATGCCGTATAAACGACAGCTACGACTATATGAGTATATATCGAGATTTTCCATAGCGATGTATTTGTGGCCATTATTACGACGGCTAAGATTTTGGGATTGACTTTGTATAGCCCATGGAGTATATCGATGCAAATATTGTTAGTATAATGCAAAGAAGTGTACATATATAAATCGTACTTAATGGGAAAAATCCACCCTCATGGCGAGTAAATACGAACCACATTTTCGTATTTTCATGTTAACTGATAAAATTCAGTGTGCTTGTTTTCAATCCATGCATATAATATCCTTACGTAGATACTTTTGGAATTGTTTCAGAAACCAAAGGGCCGACTATTTACTTTGAGTTATACCAAAATCCCTTTGAACTCGGGAAGAAGACCAGGGGCCATACTAACGATAACAGGTCAGGCAGATGTAACCTTGAGGGGGCGCTCTTCTGTTTGTCTTGAATTAGACGTGAAGCGGCCGTTCCACTTGTCCAAATAGACGAGGTTTCCCAGCGTCAAAGCTTTGCGAAGCACCGCCAACAAAGCCGTCCACTCAAGAAATCCATTACTCCTAAGCGGATATCTCTTCAAGTACGGGACAACAGGAAGTTACAACTAATCAGTGTTCCAAGATACACATACCCAGATATTTTCCCTAAATGGGAAGAACTTCAAGAAGCAGTGATTCCTCCTGTCTCTGAACGGTTGTTTTTGAAGATCAGGTAAACAATGCAGACTAAATTAATATGGGTTTACACCACAAAGAAAATCGATGTTTCTTAGATTTGCAAGTTCATTACTTGGAACAGTTTTCAATGCAGCTAAAGATATCAAATATTCCAATATTACTCAATTCATCCCTCAATTAGATGAGTAGGTACATAATCCATTCTAATTATTACATAACGGTTTATTGTTTACCTATATAGATGCCCCTTCTGCGTAGATCACTGTTTTCTGTGGTCAATACCCTCGAGCTCCCTCCAGGAAAGACCTAAATGGAGCACTGGAGCCGGCCCGGGAATTAAAGTTTCATAC
The DNA here is from genome assembly GCA_954871275.1 of Leptopterna dolabrata. Classification (NCBI taxonomy): domain Eukaryota; kingdom Metazoa; phylum Arthropoda; class Insecta; order Hemiptera; family Miridae; genus Leptopterna; species Leptopterna dolabrata. The sequence goes on along the minus strand of OX940976.1, from coordinate 49,524,593 downwards.
AAATGCGCGGCATTCAATAATATATTCCCCGCTATGAAAATTGTACTGATGTTATATAATTTGATTAACGCTCATGCTGATGATATCCTTCAGAGAGCCAGGGCCTCGTCAAAGTTTACGAAACCCAAACAAGCTAGAATCCTTTGTGAAAAACGCTGAAAATTACAACACAACGCAACGATTATTATTTACGCACGCCCTTGTGCGTAAATCACTGGAATCGTGCTTCCCCCAGGAAACCTTTAAATCGAGTACTGGAGGCGGCCGGGCAGTTGCAGTTTCATAAATATGCGGTAGATTCAAGAATTATCGAAGATATATAGATACATATTTATACCACAGTATAATGTTGACGTTTGTCAATGAGCTATGGAGGTATCGTAGATTTTCCTTTAATGTGCATTTCAATACGGGAAGGATCAAAGCATGACGCCAGTGACGTCTTATAATGCAGAATGATTCAGGCGAGATTAATTCACACCATCAATACTGTTGTGATCGGCTGCTCCTCCACAACTCATGTATTGTGCCAACATGAAGTACCTCAGAGTGGGGACCCCCCGACCCCCCACTGATCATGTCAGGGGAATATAAAAGAGCCAGTGGCCACTAAATATACAACCATTCTCAATCAATCTTCCGGCCTCGTCTGTTGCTTCCTACATCACTACACTGGTGACCCCGACGTCGACAACGCCGCTCAGCGCCCGCCGTTCGACTGCGTCGTAGCACCGCCTCCGCATCAACGCGCCCCACCACGCGCGGCCCCCACCGATGCCACAGCGGCGCCCCACTTCGACGCCCGCCTCGACGGCTATAGCAGCGCCTCCCGCTACTACGCCCCACCATCTCCGATCCTTATATAAGGAAACGGACGCCGGCGCCTAGCACACTTCCTGCTGACACCTCAACGCTCTGGCACCTTCCAAGAAACCGAAGATGACGGAGCTGAAACCGAATACAACTCCCGAAGCGGGTACGACATCGATTCTCAAGCTCCAGCCATTCGACCCCGCATTTCCGCACGTCTGGTTCGCACAACTCGAGATCATTTTCGCACACGAAGGCCTCACGACGCCACATGCGAAGTTCGCCCGAGCATTCCTCGCACTCGAGCCCCGACAAGCGGATATCTGCGCCGACCTCAACCCCTCGAACCCAGACAGCTACCAGACGTTGAAAACCCGCCTTCTAGCTACACACGCACCTTCAGATGGTTCCCGGCTCACCGCCCTACTCCAACCGGCCTCCGACGACGAGCTACCGTCTGTCCTCGCTCGCCGACTCACCCGAGCACTTCCGGCTGACACACCGACACCACTCGTCCGACACCTTTTTCTCCGCGCCCTCCCAGAGAGCATTCGCCTACACATAGCGGCGCGTGACGAACCCGACATTATGAACCTCGCTGCGCTCGCCGATCGCCTCCTACCCTTCGCCCCGCCTCCTCGGGTGGCTACGGTCTCCGAAGAGGTTGAAGTGATACACAACAGACGACAACGGCGCTCGCCGACGCAGCCGACATCGAACACACGTCGCCCGACGACCACCCTATGCTTCTACCATCGCACATGGGGCCCCCGAGCACAGAAATGCCGCAGCCCCTGCAGCTGGCGCACGAAACCGTAGGAAAACGCCAACGCACGGCCCGACCAGCCATAACGGCCGTGCGTAACCCACCAACATCTCGGCTCTTCATCAGATGCAAGCGAACCGCCCTACACTTCCTAGTAGATACCGGCTCCGACGTCTCGATCGTCCCGAACACCCTGCTCCGTCGAAAAACCACACGTCCAAGCGCTCTACGTGCCGCAAACGGCACCGAGATCAAGATGTACGGAACACACTCCGCCTCAGTACACCTACCGGATCTCCCTCCGTACGAGTGGACCTTCACAGTCGCCGACGTATCGACACCGATCCTCGGCTCCGACTTTTTGACGTACCACGGCCTACTCGTTGACCTACCCAACGCCCGACTCATCAACGCAGCCACGCAGCGGTACATCACCGGAACAGTAGAACTAGTACCCCCGAGCCAGTCAATCTGCACGACGACAGCGAACGAGCCTCGATTTCAAGCCCTCCTCGATGGCTACAAACCATCCGACACACCATGTGACGCCCCTGTCGAACATCACATCGTCACGAAGGGAACCCCGTGTCATGCGAAACTTCGCCGATTATCACCGGACCTTTACGCGAAAGCAAAGGCCCATTTCGGCGAATTATTAGCGGCGGGGGTCATCGAACCTTCGGAAGCGCCCTGGTCCAGCCCACTCCACATCGTCCCGAAACCCGACGGTGACATTCGCCCCGTCGGTGACTACAGAGCGCTGAATCGATTAACCATACCGGATCGCCACACCGTCCCACACCTACACGACTTCACAACAACCCTGTACGGGACTACCGTGTACAGCACATTCGACCTCGCCCGCGCATTTTTTCACTGCAAAATCAGCGAACGCGACGTGCCAAAAACAACGATCCTGACACCCTTCGGCGCCTACCAATTCAAGCGAATGAATTTCGGCTTACGAAACGCAGCGCAAACGTGGCAACGCTACATGGACCACGTCCTACGCAACCTACCTTTCGTGTACTGTTACCTCGATGACATACTGGTCGCCTCGGCCACCCGGTCTGAACACTACACCCACGTACGCACGCTCCTCGAGACCCTCGCTAAATACGGCCTACAAATAAATACAGCCAAATGCCAGCTCGCTCGACCCTCAGCCAGATTTCTCGGCCATAACGTTTCAGCCGACGGGATCACACCCCTACCCGAACGCACGGCCCTCATTAAGAAATTCCCTCGACCCAACACTGTCCACGAGCTTCGAACATTCCTCGGCCTCATCAATTTCTATCACCGAGCCTTACCACGAGCCGCACCTACTCTTCGCCCCCTAGAGGAAATGATACCACCCGATGCGAAGAAAAAAGACAACCGCACGCTCACGTGGACCACCGACGCAGCTGACGCATTCGACCGCGCAGAACGCTTACTCGAAACCTCTGTAACACTCGCCCATCTGGCCCCGACCCAACCACTCGTCCTACACACGGACTCATCGGATTTCGCCGTCGGCGCAGCGCTGCACTTCATCGACAAATCGCACCTACGCCCGCTGGGTTTTTCTCACGCACCCTCAACCCGGCTCAACGTAACTACAGCGCATTTGACCACGAACTGTTGGCTATATACCTCGCCATAGTGCATTTTCGCCAACAAATCGAAGGGCCCCCACTGACAGTCTATACGGACCACAAGCCCCTAACGACCTCCCTAGCGACTCAGTCAAATACGGCCCCGCCAACGAGACTTCGGCACCTTCGATTCATCTCCGAATTTACTACGGACATCCGGTACGCCGAGGGCCCAACGAACATCGTCGCCGACTACCTCTCTCGCCTACCACCAACGGCCAACACAACCACGGCCCACGCTGTCACGGATCATAGTACCCCCTTCACGATCCAACAACTCGCCGACGCATAGGCCGCCGATGACCACCTCACCACCATGGTTCTCACGGCACACCGAATCCAAGGCCACGATATCATGTGTGACAACACCGACGCCTCGCCCCGCCCCTACATCCCCACGCCACTACGCCTCGCTGTTTTTCGCCACCTACACGGGATGACACACCCGGGGATTAAGGCAACCACCGCCCTCATCCGCGCTCGATACTACTGGCCAAATATGACCTCATCAATCAGGCTATTCACCCGCGCCTGCCCGAGCTGCAACCGAGCAAAAACGACACGCCACATCAGGGCCCCCCTCGGCGAATTTCCCGACGCAGCGCCGCTCGAACACGTACACATCGACCTCTTCGGCCCACTACCACCGTCGGCAACAAAAAAATACATACTGTCGATGATCGACCGCGCCACCGGCTGGTTCGAATGCGCACCCCTCTCGACCATTTCTGCCGACGCAGTAATCACGGCCCTACACACCCATTGGATCGCACGCTACGGCTCCCCTGCACACATAACCACCGACCAGGGCACACAATTCACCTCCGCCGATTTTCACAAATATTGCGCTTCCATTGGCACGGAGGTTCATCACACGAACACCTACCACCCCCAAGCGAACGGCCTAGTAGAGCGACTGCACCGCGTCCTGAAGGACGCAATAATTGCAACAGCCACGTCCCGCACTTGGGCCACACACCTCAGCGGCCTCCTCCTCGGCCTAAGAAACTGCCCGGGCCCCGACGGCTACTCGCCGGCCCAACGCCTCTTTTCGGCCACACCACGCCTCCCGGGGGATCTGTTCACTCAACCGCCACCGACAACTGTACCCCTCCGCACGAACGAGTCCTACCGCCACTACACACAGTCTTATATGCCTACTACCATGCGCACAGCGACCCATGTGTACGTCCGCGTTGACACACCACGGGGTAAACTAGAGCCACCCTACACCGGCCCCCATCAAGTGCTAACCAACGACGGGAAAACAGTCACATACCTAACGGACGATCGCCGTACGCCATCGGTATCAATCGACAGATGTAAGCCGGCACCCCCACCTACGTACAACACGGGACCCACCGCAACACCGCCAAACGCCCCCCACCACACAACGATGGCCATAAATTCGCCACTACAGCGTCCACGGCAACCGCCGCTCCCGCCAAACCACGCCCGGAGCCCGAGCCTCGCCCGCCAACACTACGCACTCTATGCCACCGCCCCACGACAACGACCCACACAACCACCCGGACAGCCACCACGGAACGACCACAACCAGCACACGCACCTCCCACGCCCGGCACCCGCCACAGCGAAACAACGAAAATTTAACTCACTTTTAGCGAATTTTCAAAGAAAATGAAGCTATTGCAATGGCTTCGAAATTTAAATAATATAAATTTTTGGAAATTTTCTTCATAGAAATCCGTTTCAGACCATTCTAAAACGATTCCTGAAATTTAACACTTTTTTATATGTATATATATATATATTTATTTATATATGTGTCACTCCAGACGATAACTCTCGATAGAATTGAGATAAACAGCTCAAATTTGCACAAAAAATCTATCTTGGCAATCGAAAGGCTAAGTTCGAATATGGGCGAAATTGGCCTACTCTAAGGAGGGTTTTGGCGCATTTAAAGTGCGCAAAAATTACCCAAAAATCCCCAAAATGTTATTTTCCAACAATGACCCCTCATTTTAAAGGTTTTTGCACGCTGAACACGATGGTGGAATCGGATTTTAGATATCTTGATCCGTTCTCAAATTAGAGCATTTAAAGTGCGCAAAAATTACCCAAAAATCCCCAAAATGTTATTTTCTAACAAGTGACCCCTCATTTTAAAGGTTTTTGCACGCTGAACACGATGGTGAAATCGGATTTTAGATATCTAAATCCGTTCTTAAATTAGAGCATTTAAAGTGCGCAAAAATTACCCAAAACTAGGATAATCTTTAAACTCTTACCCCCCCCCCCCCACCCCCTTAGAGTGGTCAGATTGAAAAATGTGAGAAGTATTAATTGAAGACGAGAGTTCGAAGCAAAACAAAACCATAGCCATTAATTCGAATATTTCTTTGAAAATTCGCTCATTAAGTCATGCTGCATGACTGGTTTTTTACTTAAATTCTGGGGGGAGCAGTGTTGTGATCGGCTGCTCCTCCACAACTCATGTATTGTGCCAACATGAAGTACCTCAGAGTGGGGACCCCCCGACCCCCCTCTGATCATGTCAGGGGAATATAAAAGAGCCAGGGGCCACTAAATATACAACCATTCTCAATCAATCTTCCGGCCTCGTCTGTTGCTTCCTACATCACTACAAATACAAAGTTGCTTGGCACTGTCCTGTCGCCATAGTCTCCTATTCCGCAATTATTAGTGTCAACGTCGGCTTATCTTCCTCGCAGTGTAGGTGGGTAAATTTGACAGAGAAATTGCAATGTGTGGCAGAACTTGAACGCGAGGAGAGTGGAGACAGGTGTATATATATATATTATACTGAAAACTTTTGAAACTTTCAGGAAATCATACAAAAGAAAGTAAAAGATGGCATGACACATTTATTGACACGAACATATTCTGTGATCTTCAAAATTTAAAATCAAAAGAATAAATAGGTATCGGAATAAATAGGTTGGGTGGAAGCTTCAACTTCAAATCCTGCTTCTTGTTGTAAGTACTGTAATGTTGTTTACTCGTTGAATTCCTACCTATGTGTGTCAAGGATGGATGGCGAGCTAAGGCATAAAATTTGCAGGTGGAATTCTACAAGTACATTACCAAAAGTTCGCAGGTTGACATATCGTATTCGCTCAGCAAAAAATTTTTATAACACCCCCTCAAACTTTCTTCTTTTCCGTTTCAAGGTGCGTAGATTCCAAAACGCTGCAAAGTTCTTGTCACATGGGTTTATTATTCTATTATTTTATTGGTCTACAGAAATGCTGGCTGTTTATTTATTGTTTCTTTCATGTAAAATAATTGAAATAGCTATTTCTGGTGGTTTCTACAAATTCTGGCCCCCAAAACTTGAATTAGGTACTACGCTCCTTTTTTTTCAAATTACCTTTGATCATTGATTGTACCATTTAATCGTCTTGATCCACGTGTTGACACTTTTTCTAGGGTTATTACAAATTTATGGTGATTTCAGACGATTTCGCAGGTTTTTGACTCATAAAAAATCAATTTTGGGAGCTGAACATCTGGTACAACCTCAATTTTCCACTCCTTGGTCAAAATCGACTTCATATTCGGTCTTATCATCCCCAAAAACATGGAAAACGATACCTCAAAAGCTCATTTTACTACTATGTTACTAAAACACAAAAAGTACCTATTTTTATACACATTTTCACTCATAACTCCCCTGGATATATTCCGATCGGGCTGAAAAGTTTCGGGACACAACTAGGGCCCGAATGGAGCATGTGTGCGAAAGAACGATTTTTTTAGACCGAAAATGAAGCATGTACACGTGATACGGCGTACGGCGGACGGCGGACGGACGGCATTTTTGGAATCTGCGGAACTTGAAACGGAAAAGAAAAAGTTTTGAGGGGGTGTTATACAAATTTTTTGCTGAGCGAATACATAGGTGTATTATTCACAGAATAATAAACCAAAATGCAATGTCCGTCCGCCGTCCGCCGTACGCCGTACGCCGTACGCCGTATCACGTGTACCGGCTTCATTTTAGGTCTAAAAAAGTCGTTCTTTCGCACACATGCTCCATTTGGGCCCTAGTTGTGTCCCGAAACTTTTCAGCCCGATCGGAATATACCCAGGGGTGTTATGAGTGGAAATGTGTGTACAAATAGGTACTTTTTGCGTTTTAGCAACATGTTGGTAACATGAGCTTCTGAGATATCTTTTTCCATGTTTTTGGGGACGAAAAGACCGAATATGAAGTCGATTTTGACCAAAGAGTGGAAAATTGAGTTCTACCAAAAATGTTCAGCTCCCAAAATTGATTTTTTATGAGTCAAAAACCTGGGAAATCGTCTGAAATCACCATCAGTTTGTATAATAGCACTGGAAAAAGTGTCAACACGTGGATCAAGACGATTAAATGGCACTACCAATAATCAACGATAGTTTAAAAAAAAAAAATTAAAAAATAAAAAATAAAAAGGAAAAAAGGAGCGTAGGTACCTGATTTGTGTTTTAGGGGCCAAAATTAATGGAAACCATCAGAAATAGCCATTTCGATTATTACGCATGAAAGAAACAATAAATGAACAGCCAACATTTCTGTAGGTATGTCCAGTAGAATAATAAACCCATGTGACAAGGACTTTGCAGCGTTTTGGTTTATTATTCTGTATTCGCTCAGCAAAAAATTTTTATAACACCCCCTCAAAATTTTCTCTTTTCCGTTTCAAGGTGCGTAGATTGCAAAAATGCAATATCCGTCCGCCGTCCGCCGTATCACGTGTACAGGCTTCATTTTCGGTCAAAAAATGTCGTTCTATCGCACACATGCTCCATTTGGGCCCTAGTTGTGTCCCGAAAATTTTCAGCCCGATCGGAATATATCCAGGGGAGTTATGAGTAAAAATGTATATAAAAATAGGTACTTTTTGTGTTTTAGTAACATAGTAGGTAGTAAAATGAGCTTTTGCGGTATCGTTTTCCATGTTTTTGGGGACGAGAAGACCGAATATGACGTCGATTTTGACCAAGGAGTGGAAAATTGAGGTTGTACCAGATGTTCAGCTCCCAAAATTGATTTTTTATGAGTCAAAAACCTGCGAAATCGTCTGAAATCACCATCAATTGGTATAATAACACTAGAAAAAGTGTCAACGCATAGATCAAGACGATTAAATGGTACAATCAATGATCAAAGGTAATTTGAAAAAAAAAAAAAAGGAGCGTAGTACCTAATTCAAGTTTTGGGGACCAAAATTTGTGGAAACCACCAGAAATAGCTATTTCAGTTATTTTACATGAAAGAAACAATAAATAAACAGCCAGCATTTCTCTAGACCAATAAAATAATAGAATAATAAACCCATATGACAAGGACTTTGCAGCGTTTTTATACATAGTGTTGCCGGTTTGGTTTAAATTCTGAATGAAATCGACTGTAGAGATAAATAATGGGAAAGTGCCAGTAGGACTGAGTCAATCCTGTACTGTAATGCTGGTGATAGTTGATGAGAAGGTGGAAGGGATCTACTTTAATGTTTGATTAAGTGTAAACTGAACTTCAGTTAACAAGGCGCCGCACGGGGAAATTATACTAGTTGTGAAGGAGTGGGGAGTTGATGACAAAGGTGCGTCCGTATCGTTCACTAATTGAACACCTGCTTTTATTGACTGTGGAGACTCGATTGAGTGTGAATCGGCGAAAACGAGTCGATGCCCTAAATCCTCCGTTATATAACCTAGAGGAAAAAGCAAAAAGCTTGGTATTTGATCGAAAACTATGGGCGTTTGGCTCCTATTGTGATTGTGAACCGATTTTGAACTGGAGTTTCGCTGTTTCGTCTATGCATGCGCAAACGTGTAATAATTGAAACGTCCATAACTACCTTAAATATCGTTGAAATGAGTTCGAACTTGGAGGGTCGATCAGGAATAGGTAGTAATTTAATACTTCCATATGAATTTCATTGGAATCGTACCGTAGCTTTCGTCTGCGCATGTTCGAACATGAAATGTTGACCATTTCCTTGTAAAGCTTCTAACGCGAAATATAGTTGTAGAGAGCTGAAATTTTGAGGGTACAGGCGGGTTGGATCGCAAATCCAGCTATTCTATACGTTCATGTGATTCAAGTGAGGGAGCTATATTGCTTCTCGAACTGGCAGACGTTTTTTGCAACGGGTGGAAGCTAAAAAAACCCAAGTAAAAATCTTAAGGTACTAGGTACGCAAAATGGGACTGGCCTTCTCATTTTACGCACCCTCGCTCGATGTGGATATAGAACCTGTTCCTTCTTCCTCTGTTAGAATGTGTATAGAAACCTGTTCTTCGCCCGGGAGGCAAAAAGGTGCCCGCCGAACCGCGGTGAAAGAAATTTCACGGTTTGGGGTGAAGGAACAGATTTCTATACACATATCCAACAAAGAGGGAAGGAACAGGTTTCTATATGCACATCCAAGAGCGAGGCGCGATATGAAAAAAAAAATCGACCGATCGGATTTAGATTGTGAATACTTTCTCATCAGGGAGCCAAATTTTAGCTCTTAAAACCCTTTCTCACCTACTCCTAGAAACTGCAACCCCCCCCCCCCCCATTCCTCATCCGGGGAAAAAATGGGGAGCAGATCACTGAAGAAGAACAAGCAGAAAAACTTGAAAAATATCGACTTTCAAACTTCTATAAATTCGGCAACTGATGGTCCGGAGGGGTGAAATATGGTAAGCGTCCTCAAGGGCCCCTCGAAAATGGGTTTACAAAATATCAACACCTGTGAACCCCAGGGGGCCGAGTGATGGCGAATGGAGGAGTAAAAACCTTACTTGTTCTGTCGTGTAAACACAGTTCTTGGTGGCTTGGGAGATTTTCGTCTGTTTTCTTTCATCTCCCGCGTCCCTAGATATATTGGTAAAGTAGGTAAATAGCCTTGAATTATGACAGTTTGTTCATCTTTTTCTCTGTCTGCTTTCCTGAATGTCTGTCTAGCCATCACTGTTGTTCAATGTGAGGGGGGGGGGGGGGGGGGGGTTGGCAGACAGATGCTGAAATGGTATGCACTGAATTGCTAGGTACATCCTGCCTATGTCCCTAGGTACCTTTGTGATTCAGATGTAGCCATTGTATGTTTCTACCAACATTCCAACCAAACTGGCAAAGACAGTAATATTTCTGTATTACTTCGGTTCCTACGTTGCTATGCTCCTGACATTGTGAAAACACGAGTTTGACGGTGGATTACTCGAGTATAATTCACTGACTATTCACGATTACCTATTGTAATAATTACTTATCTAAACTTCCTACGTCATTTGATGACGCGAATTATTACAGTCATAATGTACAGTCCGGAACGTGAAATATCATAACTATGAGGAATTATACTACTTTCAAGATCTTTTACTAGGTTCCAATAATAATAAATTGGTAAACTGTAGATAAAATTACTCATTAACGTTAGGTTTCTGAAGCTTAATGACATTCCAGCTCAGCAAAAGCTATGCAAATTCTTGCCATCACACCAGTGTCGTTACTACCCTCCGTTTGAATATGATAGCAATAAAGCAATGTTCCTAAGTAAAAGGTCTTTCCAACTGAAATAAGTAGGGATGAGACCCTTAACAGCCATGTTAAAAATTACAGTTTTTAAATCCTTTAGTAATTTCTGCTGTTTCCTTAAACTAAAACCTCGTCTCAAACAATTGGTAATCATACGATATCACTCCAACCTTTGTTCACCCATTAACTCTCGAAACTTGATGATGTCGGAACAGAATATTTATTTCGAGTACACTGCAAACCCTCTCAACTCGAGTTTATTTTAGATAGAATGGAATTAAATACCTAAGTTGTAATACATCGAAATGTATTACAATCATCCTTACACATCCCTTACAACCTTATTGCCTTGACAAACTATTATATTCTAAAACAGAACATTCGTTGAAGATATTTTCTTGATGATATCATCCCGAATGAAACTTTTATTGTTCATTTCGATTTTATGAACCTGGCGATTCGCATTAATACCAGTCAGTTAGAACTAAAAGCTAGTCACCTCCGATGCGCATCAAAATTTCTATGGATTCGGATAGCATAAAACCATTGTTCTCTGATATTAGAGACAGGGAAACTATAAAATAAAATTTCGGGCTTCACGGCAAAATCGTTTATTTTATAGATTTAAAACTGTCTAAAAATTGGAATGAAAACATTTTCAGAATGTCAGAATTGAATCACACGAAAACCGCTCACAAAACAGTAGAAAATACGAATAAGAAAATGGCCGCTACAGTAGAAATAAGATGAAAAAATATCAAGTAATTAATAGGTAAGTAAAAATATCAACAAAAATCTGTTCTTGAGCAAGGGAACCGGCAAAACATACGATTATAAAAAAAAATAAGACGATAAACACAAAGAAAACACCCGTCCGATGAATAAATACGTGTAGGTAGGTCAAAATCTAGAAAAAAAGTGTATCGATAAATAATCACAGAACAATTTAGGTATAACATTATTGTTAGTTGAAATTCAAGAACTACTATAATATAGGTACGGAAACGAATCCATATATTTATGTAATGTGTGTTTCAGATCACTGCCGTCATGGCACTCACACAGCCAGGTAGTATCGAAGGAGTTGATGATATTTAAACTAAGACTTTTTTCTTTCCAAATCGACATTAAGACGAAGTTTTAATGTTAATCTGGGCATGCTTACACATTCTAAAAAATGTCAGACATTTTCATACCAATGATAGGTAGGTATATTATATGTAATGGAAGTCGTACTGTCACAATGAAAGGCACCTATAATAAAAACTATGATAGTTTGAAATCTATGATGTCTTCACTGTATTTTACTTTTGTAGCACCATTTACAGTGTTCATGTACAAAAACGGAAGAATATAAATAAAAAAGGAATTGGCGAAAGAATGTATAAAACATGAAATTAAATGGAACGTCCAAATTAATTTCTACGTCCAAACTAATCTATCACAGCGAACTACGTCATGAATTTATAATAATTTACAGTGCAATTTTCAACCGGGGCAACATGATTACAGTTGTGATTCATACTGTATGATCATTCGCCATATTAGGGATACTTGCGGTGATTTCAGAGGACGCAGCAACTTCATAAAGGAATTATTTGGATAGATACAATGTTCATAAAATTCGCACGTCATATTCGATTATAGGTGTAGTGGTGAACTTCACAAACAAAGGCTCTGAAACCATCGATATTCTTAGTATAAATATCGACCGTTCTTAACGAACTAAAGTTTTGGTATGCATGCGTATGTTTTCTCATTGTGCAGTTTTCATTCATTTTTCCCTAAATTATTGAGTTCGAAAAATGGTAACTGAATTTTCATGGTACCTATATAGAAGATGTTAGTATGCGAATGGATGTTTCCGTTTAATAAATTGGTGGTTTGCTAATTATCTCAAAATATTTAAAGGAGAATGATTTATTGATGAATTACGGGCTGTAAAGGTTAAGATTAAAAGTTAACACCAACGAGATCTGGTTTTGGGGCGATCCCCCCCTTCTTTTACGAGCGGTTTGTGGAATTCGCGTCCCGGGTAGCTATGGATTGTTGCCCAGCAGGTCTCGCAATAATACTGCAAGCAAGCGACGTTAGCGCAGAAAAATGAAGCGAATTTACCACCGCACTGTTCGCCTCCGCATTCGTCACACATTTGGTCGTCTATGACGTAGGGCTTGACTTCCACTCGTTTGTCGATCTCACCATGTTGCAACTGCACGAACCGGGTACTGATGGCAGCAATGTAGCTGTGAAGATTGCTGAAAGAAACACGTCCAGCTCCTTTGGGGTATTTCAATTCTGGATCTGTGTCTATCCCAGCGTAGCAGACACCACCGTATAACTTGTCCATTATCATGGCCAGCTCTATGGCTTTCAGAGGTCTCGGGACGCCTCCAATGAAAACAGTCTTTCTCGGATCCAAGGTCATCGATGCATCTAGAACGAGATCGGCATCTGACAGCTTCCACGGCCTGATTTGGACCGGCTTGCCCGTCACAGTTGGGGATGAAACGTAGAAATATAGTTTATCATCTTCTTCTATGCAAGCTTCAATCATGCGGTGAACGGAGGACTCTTCTTGGTATAACAGAAAAGCGTAACCTTTTGGAGGAAACCGTGACTTCATTTCTTGCTTATGCGGCCAATCCACTGCCAAAGGTCCAAACCTTCGGAAGCTCATAATGATTTCATCTTCATCTATGTCCGGTGGTAGCCCGCCGACGAAAACCTTTCTAGAATATCTCTCACCATCTGGAATGGTATAATGTGCACTGCCACGATGCTGGTGATCGTTACGTGGACGGAAAGGGGTCAAACGAGCATTATGAACATCATGCGTCATTGGTGGTTTAGTTATGTCGAATAAAACCGGCACATTCCTCGCAGCGTCTGCCACGTGGGAGTTGACGTTGTAACTAGGCACGCCTCGGTTCCGCTGGAAAGACGCGTAATTTTTGTCGACACCATTGAACAAATCTTGCACGTTTTGTTGTTCACTCACGATGCCGCAGAGAGGGAGCGAGCTCATATCACTCATCAGAACCGCCGTAAAACGTGGTTTGAGTCGAACAGCGGAGCGTGGGAACTGGGCACCAATCGGTTAGCGGACTACCGCGAAACTGAGTTTTGAACGGTTCGAATGCCCGACTCGACGCGAAAAAATAAAACTGATGCACCTTACCTGGCCGAAAGTAACCTAACCGTACCAAACAGTTGTCATAGCTCTCCCATTGTATAACAAGTGTGATTGAGCAGCGAGTGGAAGGGGAATGATCTAGCGCGGTACTGACCTTGTGATGTCACTGGAGTAGTTCACTCAATTGAGTTGGGCCAACCATTTGAATTGAATCACCAGCGGTGGAAACGCTACCTGAACAAAATAAAACAACGGTCATCGCATTCACAAAATTTCCACGGACATCTCGTAGAGAATCGCGGCATTAATTTATTTTCCATAGAGGCTCATCCCATGTTCGAGTAATAATTAATAATTATTATCATTGAGTTAGCTATTATCGTGCCTGTCACATATCAATATACAGTTAGTCATATCGAATATTTATTATGATTGGATTTAATCAACAATGTTTAAGAAGTACCTATCAACAAAATCCAAAATAACCAGCAACGACCACCATATTCCACAGCCATCATTATTCAAATGAAATAATAATATCACGTAACAAGACCCGATTTCATTCAGCCATGCGTGATTATAAACTCAGGTGTTCCCTAGCAATGATATCAGGGCTGGATGTACATACCGTTTCATTCACGATCACGTCGACGAAGCTTTTCGGTGCAAAAGAACGGCCTACAATGCTCCGGGTGGACTCAGAAAATCTCAAGTTTGATATTAGTTAAAAAACGTTTAAGAAAACCATACCCTTCTATTGAAAATTTTCGAGCTACGACGTTCTGGAAAATGCAACACATATTTTTCACCCCTCAGGAGTGACCCCAAATTTCATTAATTTTGGTTCATGGTAACTAGGAAAGTGCGCAGTACGGCGGAAGGACAGCTATATTTTTAATTCGTTTTTCGGATTCTACGTAGGTACCTTGAAACGGAAACCATAAAATTTTGTGGCGGTTGATTTTTTCTGCTCCACGCTCAATTCCAAGGTTCATTATTTTAAATTATAAACAAATAATAAAATTTCTGTCCGTCCACCGTACGCCGTCCACCGTACCTCGTTCGCAGCGAAGCCCGGCGATACTGTCAGTAATTTCTAAGGGGTGAAAAATAGGGATTGACATTTCCAAGGCGCTACTATCTCGAATTTTTTTACGTTTTTAAATTATTCTTGAGACCACCCGGAGCATACCAAGCTCGGGCCAATAGCCAATCAGATGTCAATAACCTGATACGCCATTTCTTGCCGCAATTTTACTTTCAAACACCCTCATTTAAACTACCAGTTTTCCAAGAGTGCAGGATATTTTTTCCAAGAAAAATTATTGATGAAAATTCCCCATTGGATTCTAATTTATCATCAAAACCAATCAAACGTAATAAAAAGTGGGGTTTCACTTCATTGCCAAACTTTTAAACCGCTCCCACCAATATCAAAATGTTTGCATTTCCGATACACCAGCGATAGAAAGTACAGCATTATAATGGTATGGAACTTCTAAATTTCTAGTCAAATTTTTATTTAAATCACATAATATATAATGAGGAGTACCTACTCATGACTTCGGTTTATATTACTTTCCCATTTTCAAATGAAAGTAGAGTCCATTCTAACAATTTTGAGACAAACCGCACCCTCCTACGATGAATAGTTCTTTTTCTATGAGCTTTCAAAGTTTCGGCCACGAGTGACGTCATTGCACCCCTCCCGCCAGGGAGGGACCCCCTTCATCATTGTGACGTCACTCATTCCCAAAATTTGAAAGCTCATAAAAAAAGAACTTTTCATCCTAGGCGAGTGCGGTTGGTCTCAAAATTCTTAGAATGGAACCTACTTTCATTCAAAAATATAAACAGTAGTACTCCTCATTATTTATGTACTATCCCATTTGGCATCATCTGTGATATGCATGGGTATAGTTAATCAAAAGCAACTGGTTCGATTCGAATTTCGAAAATTTTATTAACTCCTATCTTTCAAAGATCAAGAGATGGCACACAATTCAAACTGGGCTGCCCATGATGTGATTCTATGTTTCATTCAAATTTCGACGCCTGGAAATTCCAAATCGAGGCAGTTCTGGTGAAAAACGACCTTATCGGCGTACGTACTTGACTTTCCACTCTCCGGGAGTAGGGAGGTCATCCCGAGTTTCTATCGCGCATCTGAAGTTTTCAAAGCTACCAGGAAACATAATTGTCAACAAATCCTTGTTGATGTCTACTTCCATGTCTTTCAGCTTATCGACTGTGTCGAAAAACTGCATCAGATGTTCCCGAACGTCATCATCTTCAATCATTTTCTGTAGCATGAGTTTTTTCAGCCAAGTTGCCTTCCTGGCAGGTCCGCTCGATTGGTAGATGGACCCAAGTTTTTGCCACATTTTGTAGTATCTTAGTTCAGTAGGTGAAATGAACAGAACAAGTTCAGCTTTCGCCTTTCAGTTAAATTTCTTCCGGTTCACCTCTTTTTGGCGCAGTTCTGGCGTACGCCGATAAGGTCGTTTTTCACCAGAACTGCCTCGATTCGAATTTCGAAAATTTTATTAACTCCTATCTTTCAAAGATCAAGAGATGGCACACAATTCAAACTGGGCTGCCCATGATGTGATTCTATGTTTCATTCAAATTTCTACGCCTGGAAATTCCAAATCGAGGCAGTTCTGGTGAAAAACGACCTTATCGGCGTACGCCAGAACTGCGCCAAAAAGAGGTGAACCGGAAGAAATTTAACTGAAAGGCGAAAGCTGAACTTGTTCTGTTCATTTCACCTACTGAACTAAGATACTACAAAATGTGGCAAAAACTTGGGTCCATCTACCAATCGAGCGGACCTGCCAGGAAGGCAACTTTGCTGAAAAAACTCATGCTACAGAAAATGATTGAAGATGATGACGTTCGGGAACATCTGATGCAGTTTTTCGACACAGTCGATAAGCTGAAAGACATGGAAGTAGACATCAACAAGGATTTGTTGACAATTATGTTTCCTGGTAGCTTTGAAAACTTCAGATGCGCGATAGAATTTCGGGATGACCTCCCTACTCCCGGAGAGTGGAAAGTCAAGACCATCGAGTAAAGAGACTCCCGTAAAGACAAAAATGCAGATCAAAATGCTATGATGGCGAAGAAGAAATTCCTAAACAAGAAAAAAGGAAAACAGTCATCAGAAGAAGAGAAGGGTGAAAAATCAATCCCCTACAAATGTAATTCGTGCGGTAAAAAAGGACAATGCCGAAAGAAGAAACAAGTTCAATCCGCAAAGAACAGTCCGGAGGAAAATACGTTGGGGACAGAAACAGCACCGAAAGTTTCATTTTCAACGAAATAGTGTCTTGGCAGTGGTTGCAGGTTGGTTGGTGGTTCCAACATACGCAGCGATGGTGAACGATTTGTGACACTTGAAACTGCAGGTTGCAGCATAGTGAACCGCGCTCATACATTCTCATCAGATATACAGGGTGTAACGCGAGTGAAGGCGGACCTCTCTCCCACGTGTTTTACAGCTAATTTCCGACAAAAAATGCCTCCTAGAAATTTTTGATTAGAGGCTTCAGTTTCAAGTTATATAGTTTTTAAGATTTTTTTCGTGTTTTCGACCTTACATCACTAAAATGGCCATAATTCCCTTATTTTGCATGCAAATTCAAATCCGAGGACACCATTGAAAAGTGCGTTAAATTTCCTATCTTTTCAAGGCCTAAAATAATTTTTTTAGGTGGATCTGGGGAGTCAAAATTGAGTCCAAAAAGTGATTATTGCCCAAATTCGAAAAACCTCATGTTTTTCAAACGGTTGGTAACCCTATTAATTCTTGCAGCTGAATTGTGAAAGTTACCTAAAAAATGCGCCAAAACGTCAGCTTTCCAACGGTATACTCAAATTTGAATTTTCTGTTGAATTTAAGAGAGAAAATTAGGTTTAAATGGGAAAAAAAGTGTTTTTTCCGTCTAAATCTTGCGTTTTTCATGAAAAAGAGATTTATTCGTTATTTTCACTTTAGGGCAGGGGTGTTGACGATGGAAACAATTGAGCTGAAGAAGTAATTTTTACAATTTATTGCAACAATTGCTCAAAATGTCGGGGTTTTGCCGAATGCAAAAACCTGTCCTCCGGTGAACTGCGTCGACGGCATTCCGCAGGTCTGCCCGGTTCTGTCCGATGTCTTCTGCGCATTGTGTTATCCTTTCGATCAGGTGGCCTCTCGACTGAATCCTGACCTCGTACACCTTTGATTTCAGGGCCCCCCAGAAATAAAAATCCAATCCACATTTTGTATCCTTCACCTTCCCATCCACCGAATCAAAGACTAACGAGTATCCAATGTTATTGTTTGAGAACTTCATTTGATGCTTGGGATCTAAGGAAGAAATCTCTCACAGCAGAATTTCGATACAATCGTCATCATCCACCATCACTGGAAGTAGCGATTCATAGACAAAGTCACAGCTAAGGGGACTTCCCTCAAATTATTTTATTTGTTGGATGAAGATTAAGTACCATCGAAAATGTGTTGCGACAGAATTCGTCGTTAGATCCCAAACTTCAAGTCTCAAACATTAAAATCGGCTCATTTTTCGCGAATACTCTTAGTTGGGAAATTACTGTTGATTTCTTATGGAAGAAGGAAACAAGGCCATCCTGGCCTTGCCCGCCAACCCAAAACCCTAACGTATGTTTGTTTTCCATGGTAGGTGGATTGCGCAAAATGGACCTGTCAGGTGGCCCCCTCGCAGTCCTGACCTGACACCTTTGGATTTTTATTTCTGGGGGGCCCTAAAATCAAAGGTGTACGAGGTCAGGATTCAGTCGAGAGGCCACCTGATCGAAAGGATAACACAATGCGCAGAAGACATCGGACAGAACCGGGCAGACCTGCGGAATGCCGTCGACGCAGTTCACCGGAGGACAGGTTTTTGCATTCGGCAAAACCCCGACATTTTGAGCAATTGTTGCAATAAATTGTAAAAATTACTTCTTCAGCTCAATTGTTTCCATCGTCAACACCCCTGCCCTAAAGTGAAAATAACGAATAAATCTCTTTTTCATGAAAAACGCAAGATTTAGACGGAAAAAACACTTTTTTCCCATTTACTTAAACCTAATTTTCTCTCTTAAATTCAACAGAAAATTCAAATTTGAGTATACCGTTGGAAAGCTGACGTTTTGGCGCATTTTTTAGGTAACTTTCACAATTCAGCTGCAAGAATTAATAGGGTGACCAACCGTTTGAAAAACATGAGGTTTTTCGAATTTGGGCAATAATCACTTTTTGGACTCAATTTTGACTCCCCAGATCCACCTAAAAAAATTATTTTAGGCCTTGAAAAGATAGGAAATTTAACGCACTTTTCAATGGTGTCCTCGGATTTGAATTTGCATGCAAAATAAGGGAATTATGGCCATTTTAGTGAAGTAAGGTCGAAAACACGAAAAAAATCTTAAAAACTATATAACTTGAAACTGAAGCCTCTAATCAAAAATTTCTAGGAGGCATTTTTTGTCGGAAATTAGCTGTAGAATACGTAGGAGAGAGGTCCGCCTTCACTCGCGTTACACCCTGTATAATGAAAATGCATTGTAAAGATGAAAGGGTGAATATTACATTAAAACAGAGTGATTTGAGATCAAATTTATTCTCAATCAGCAAAATGAGAGATTAGGGACATACTGTGATTTCACAAAAACGTCTGCAGAAGTTCCGAATAAAGAAAGAAGAACTTTACTCACTGCAAAACGCACGAATGATCTCTATTTCGTGGAGGAAAGCTCATCTGAGGAAGCGAAAACAATATAGGAAACCCAAGCCAAAACTTGAACTATGGTATCAACGATTTGGGCACTTGAATGAAGTGGCTCTAAATGCACTTTAAAACAAAAATAGGGCATTAGGAGTGAACTTGAAGGGAAATTAAAGTTGACCGATTGCACTGTATGTGCGCAAGAAAAGCATACGTTGGATATATCTTGAAGCGTTTAGGCATGGAGGAATACGTTACCTACACAAGAGGATGTCCTTCCCGAGGGCTCTTTTAGTTCGTCTGGATTCCGCTGGGAGCCGGCAGCGTGTTGTCACTGTTGCCAGACAGTATTTTCGGCTGATCTTTCACCAGCCCGGCTGATGCTCCCCGCAAAACACAAATTTTTCCAGCCCGACCAATTCGCCCCATAAAATACAAAATGTGGATAGCCCGATTGATGCTCCCCGTAAAACTCAAAATATTGTAATAATTACGGTGTTACGGTAATTTTGGAGAGCACTATTTTATGGTGAGCATCGGTCGGGCTGGTGACAGATCACGCTACATGTGCGCCATCCAGACAATCAATCAGACGCAACAGCGGACTCCACACGAACTAAATAGCCCTCGAGAACGCCATCCTCTCCTCAAAACCAACCAAAAAACAAACTGTTTACAAGAGTGAGGTTGGAGTTGATCATCACAACTTCATGGATACAGAAGATCGAACCGAGGGGATGAAAGGGAAGTGCGATTTGATAATTCTGCAATGTTATTGTTGATAACGCTTGCCTGTGAGGCTGTAGCCCTGTCGAAGAGGAACAAGAAAAAGAAGAAGAACTAGAAAAACTTGAAAAATAGCGATTTTCCAACTTTCATACCTCCAGCATCTGATGGTCCCGAAGATTGAAATTCGTACACGTTCTCAGGGCCCCCTAGGAATCCTGGGTACCAAAAATCAACACCGGTGACCCCCAAGGGGGCCGAGTTACTGTGGTGGGGGCGGGGTGGGGTGGGGGCGAGCAGGGGTAGTAAGCCCTATTTGTACAGCTAATAGAGATAAGGTGTTATCAAATAAAATATTTATAACGTAAAAGTAGCCAAAATATTGTGGTTCCAATTATGCATACAGGCGGACAAATTTACTATTTAATTTATATATGATTGTTAACCTAATATTCCTGATGTATTGATAGATTCATTCGATATGTTAAAATTACAATGAATGTTTTGTGTTACTGTTTTCATAAAACATTCTCGTCGCTCCTCGTCTTTAAACTTCGCTCACAAGAACTAACTGGTAGAGATCCGTTGATATGATTAGTCCAGCTCTTGCGTTTGCAGACTCTGGCTAATAGCTAACTACCACTGAATGAACAAGGAAGTGGGGAAACTATTTCATTAACAGCATTACAGCTAAGTGCAGCGATGGCTTTGCGGGAACTTTACTTTTAGTAAAATTAAACTTTTATAATAGTTTGAAGAAGGGGAAGTGGCGGTGAGCTCCTCTCCCAGGAGCGTCAATTCACTTAGCTCCCCCGCATCACCTCTTCCGGTATCTTCTCGTACGTTTTAATCTTGGTCTGAGCTATAATTCTCTTATCGTTTCTCGCGCACTCTCCCGTCATCTGAGCGTCTTAAGTCTTCTGCATCCGTGGAGACGGCGCGGCGCTTCCAGTTCAGAGGCAGATCTTTGTTCATTCTAGCGGTTAGTTGGACAAAACTTCGCTCATATAAGCAGATAGAAGGGATATCCACAAACAAATTTCCCTAGGAAATAAGAAGGTCGAATAAAATGATAGATTGATATAATAAATGTGATAGAGCAGGTAGTTGCATAAAATATTAATTTTGGAGATTAATGCTGGGCAATTTTCTCTCTGCTAAAGTTTTAAAGATTATATCTATCTATGGTTTACAAGACCATTATTTTGCTTAAACTATTAAAACTCATTTCTACATATTCAATAGGTATTTTATATAAAATATTCCTTTATATTTTGATATAAATCATGTTTTGAAAATATAATATATTTTTGTTCTCAAACATGATGTCACAATTGCTTTTTAGCATAGGTAGTCCCCATTTTTTCCCAGGCAGTTTTGATAACGCGTCATTCGGTTTCAGTGTATCTTGCTGAACTTCTTGCCTTCAAGAAGTTCTTTCAGATTGGTAAACATGGTTTACGCCGATTCAAATTGTCCGTCATTAGAAGAAAAGCTTATTTGAAGGGTGAATCGCGAAGTGGGTCTACTCCCCTAGAAATTTGTTGGAAATCTTTTGGAGAGCTCTGACCGGGCTGGGTCATAGCCGCAGTCATCCCAATGTGCTACTGGCGATGGAGAGGAAGAGGATTTACCTCCGACGCTGCACGGTGGAGCCGGCACTCCAAATTAGAAAAGAAGAGAGAGAGAGAGAGGTAGCACTGAGGCAGTGGCAGCTTGAGTGGGAATCTGATAGCAGGGGAGCGTGGACCCACGTGCTCATTCTGGAGGTGCTTCCATGGCTGGACAGGAGGCACGGAGAGTTGGATTTCTATATTACCATGTTCTTGCCAGGCCATGGATATTTTTGGGCTTACCTTCACAACAGGGAGATAGCAGACACCACCAAGTACTGGTACTGCAGGACACCGAATGATGACGTGAGTCCAGGGTGGATTACGTCAAGGATAAGGGTTAGTAGATGAAACCCCACACTGCTGAGGAGACTTTTTCAAGAGTTTCCCACTGTTTCCCTCGCAAAAAAACCTGGCTTCGAGTAGGCACGTCTAAAACCAGCTGCATTTATGTAGAATCGTTCTTTAGCGCATATGGAGAGCTCAAAATAAATTTGACCTTACCGAACTCCGACTCTCTATAGGCTATAGCTCTAGGTCCTTTGGATCTGGAAGTGCAGTTCAGGAGCCGTGACTGATAACGTTGTGAAGTTTTTGGAGAATTGTCTCAGTTCCCGTGGCGCTTTGAAGTCATAATAGCCGCAATTCCTCACGATTTATTGATAAAAAATTAGGTATAAGTAATGATTCGTCGAAATTCCATGGGTTCGAAAGGTGAGTGCACAGTGAGTGAGTGCAGAGGGTTGTAGTACGGGATTGTGGAAACGAGTACAATCAAAATAGTATTTATTCTATTCAGTTTTCTCTCCTCTCGTCAAAATGTTATCAGCGGTGGCTGTGGATTGTTTCTCCAGAGCTTCCACTTACTTAACTCATGGTTTTACAAAACCACTACGAAAACACGCTCGATTTATAACAGCGATGTTTTTGTTAGCGGGGAGCGCACAAGGGAGGGTATGCTGGTTGGCTTCAGCTGAAGTTTTCCATGCTTTTCTTTCTCCACTTCACTTCTTCAGTTCGGATGAGACGGTGAAAATGTTCCACTGAGTTTGCGAAGCAATACGGTAGGAATCGATTATTCATAATTAAAACCAGCATCGGCCACTCACTTTGCTTGCCGGCGGTGAAAGTGCATGAACTCATGAGAGAATCAGTTCCTAACTACTTCTACATTCACTAACTATTGGTTCGAGAGAGAACATTTGATTCGAGCATGGAAAATAAACTTAAAAAATAAAAATAAAATAAGATAAAAAAATTGAAAATTTACCACTCCCTCAAAATTTGTTTTAAGACACGTAGAATCCGAAAATGGAATTAAAAACAAAAATTCTTTCCACCCGCTGCACGCCTCACTTTTTTCCATAGTTACCATAAACCAGAATTATTGACATTTGGTTTGTAGGTCCCGTTTGGGGTCTAGTTGGTCCACAAAGCTCGGCGTTACTGTCAGACGTCACCTCTAAGGGGTGAAATATAGGGGTTGAAATTTCCAGAACGGAACACGAACATGATCGTGAATGAAACGGTATACATTCAGCCCACATATATCACTGCTAGGGAACAGCTGATTATAATCATGCATGGCTGAATGAAATCGAGTTGGTTGTCCCGTGATATTATTTCATAGAATGATGGATATTTTGGATTTTGTTGATAGATAGGTACCTACTTTTGTAACTTGAACAAACGTTATTCTTCATGAATTACAACAAATAAAATTAATCATCGAACTTTTGAATCCACCGCATGTTTATACATGATTTAGGGCATTCCGGGGGGCATCTATACAGGTTTGTGTAATAATTTGCTGCGTTTTAAAATGGGACCTACTGGAAATCAACCCGTATATTCTTAATAGTAATTGAAGTTTCAATTGATATAGCTCACCTTTGCAGTGATCCAGACAGAAGGGTTTTAACATCTACTTTGGGGATTACCAGCCTAAATCAGGAATCAGTTGCGGAATAAGTGCTTAGCATCTAAATCAGGAAATCATCAGCATTTACTGTTGACCGGCGGGTTTCCCAGTTGCAAAATCCTGGTAATAAAGGCCCATTGAATACGGATTTAGGAATGTACCTACTTTACTGCTGCATACTGCTTGTTTTCGTGATGATGATGATTTTTCTTAATTTTAGTGTAGAAACATAGAAAACGTTAAAATAAGGAATAAGGTTACAATAAGGTTACAATAATTAATGAGAAAATTGGCTATGAACAGAGAGGTTCGAAATTTATCACAGAGTTTCTCATAAAAAATGGGTAGGTACGCACACATGAAAATAATGTAACAATTAGAAGTAAGGTATGTTGGAGGAGGGGAGGGGAGGGGGGTCACTCCTAGTCCTCGAGGTGAGAATAAGAATAAACCAATTATTCTATTGAGAATACGATAAATCTTCTTACCTCGATGCTACTATCTTTGAGGGCGTAACACCCGAAATAGGTTAAGCACCACTGAGTTACACGAAAATGATAGCGCGTAATGGAAGATTTTGCAGCGTTTTTGTATTACCAATCAATTCTCGTGGGGATGCCGTGGTGAGGTTCAAGGAAGTCATTTCCACTCAATTCAATTCAGTAAGAAATTGGAAGTCTGACACGATCGCAAGGCGTATTTGGTGGTGGGGCTTTTTCATATTTTAATGAAGAAATATTTTTCACTACTTCTATGAACTCATTCTCCTTCATTATGTTGTTTTGACCTAAAAGTAAAACTTTGAATCGTTTCATGCACTCTTCATCTTTAGCAGGATTGCCTGGAAGTGTTTTGAATTCCATACAAGGTTCAGTATCCACAGCTGGTTTCTTCAATTTTCTTGATTTTCTATCCCGGAGTTTCCCAATCCGGACAGCTCCACCAGCAGACATGCCGGACAATTTCCCATTGCCCGACTGTTCTTGCTTCTTCCCCATCTCCATTTGCTCCTTCTCAAACTTGATTTGGTCATCCTGCAACCGTTTATTTTCTTTATCTGTCATCCTCTTCTTTGCAGCTTCCAGACTTTCCTTAGTTTTTCTTAATTCTTTAATTTTGTATTTTTCTTTTGCCTTTTTCAATATGTCCTCTTCACGTTGTAACAGATCGTCATACTCTGCTATCATGTCATTAATATCGAATACTTCATCTGGATGAAGTTTACTTCTTGAATCCGAATCGGCTTCCAGTTTTGCTAAATCCAGCATTTCTCTCTCATAACCTTGCAGGAAGTTTCCAATCCCAAACGAGGTTTTCGATCCTCCGTCATCCAACCCTCCAACGTCTACTCGACGATAAGCACCTTCGTCTTCTTGAGCCTTTTCACCGGACGTTTTTCCCTCTCTATCTCGCGAACCTCGTTTATCACCCTGGTTGTCTTGTGTCTCCTTCTTACTTTTAACCCGACCAGCATCCGAGCCTGAATCCGATTCTTTCCCTGTAAGTTTTTTCCGTCGAAGATGCGAAGGCTTCTCACCTCTCGTAATCGCATCTTTTGCTCCCCAGACCCTGTCTAATACATTCATCATCCAAGGAGGACAATACTCAGGTACATCCATTCCCTGTTTAATTAGCTGACCGATTTTTTCTTGATCCATCCTATACATCCGATGGACCCATTTGGGATAGTTACACATTGGAAAATCCCATTCGGGATACCTCCTGGATTTTTTTAAATCTTCCAAACACCTCATCATTTCCGACGCAGTTCTCTGTCGACCTGTCTTGGATTTATCTCTTTGGCTCCTACTACTTCCCTCTTCAGAGGAATCCCCGTCACCACCTTTCTTCTTACGAATCTTCTTTTGGTCGTACTTACCACCTTTCCCTAATCCTTTGCGTCTTTCCATCTCACTTTCAAATAGAATAAAATTGCCTTTAGAATCAAAACGTCCTCTCCCTTTATCCTCCAAAAATTTCCTGAAGTCGACATCCTTATCCAAATCCCCAAAGTCCAGTTGCTCATCAAGATCAGTGTATTCTCGAGGTCCGTTTATTTCATCACGCCTAAAACCGACCTTTCCGGTGATGGGGGTGTTTTTGTCGTACATGTTTTTCCCTTCTGGGATGGGCTTAGTTCTCTCTTCCACCATTTTGTCAATCATTGCGACTAAACTCTCGACCCCTAACCCACGCGGTCTCCTCCTTTCTTCTTCATCATAGGTGCCAGCCAACGGCCGAGAGTGCATTCCCAAGCTATACTTATCAAAAACGTCTACGTCACTGTCCTCTAGTGGCTCCCTTTCTAATTTCTCTTGGCGCCGCTTCAGGAACGCCCTTATGGCTTCGACGTCGATATCAGCCGGGCATTCAGGGTCAACTGTTTTCAGAAGGTTCCTTGAAAAAACACCAAAATTATTCAGAATAGTATTTTATTGCTATTGATATGCCATAAATATAATGAATACATCGTACGCCAAAATCCCAATCTTGAAGGACGCCATGAGGGAACGTGGTTGTCTCCGTAATCCACGTGGAACGATAATAATTATTGCATAACTAAGAATATTCCTGTTAATGAAAATGGGCATATAGGTACCCCAAGCCTCCTGACATTCAGGTAGCGGAAAGGTGTCCTTCTATTCTTGATAGTAGGGGCCAGAAGCCTCCCAGCGGTACATATTTGCAAATAGCTAACCAAAGTAACTCTTCTACTGAGACCCTGCACATACCGATCAAAAAACGCTGCAAATTGTTACACAACGGTTTATTATTTACCTATACAAATGCCCCTTATGCGTAGATCACTGTTTTCTGTGGTCAATACAAACCCTCGTGCTTCCCCCAAGAAATAGGTAGGTACCTAAATCGAGAAAAAGAACAAGCCGACCAATCACATTTCATAATATATGCGGTGAACCCGAGAATTCCATCACTAATAAATATTATCTGTTTTTATTCATAAAGTATAACGTCTGTTCAAATTAAAAAAGTACCTATCAACTGAATTCAAAATAAATATCATTCTTCAAATGAAAGACAGAAAATGAATGACAGAAATTTTTGGTATATTATTTTCAATAATGAACCTTCGAAATCGAGCATGAAAAAAAAATTTAACCCCCTCAAAATTTGAAGGTTTCCCTTTCAAGGTACGCAGAATCAGAAAATGGAATTAAAAAATTTCTATCCGTCCGCCGTACGGTGTACCTGATTCCGCTCGCACTTTCCTTAGTTACTATGAACCAAAATTAATTAAACTGGGTTTGTAGGTACCACTTGGGCTCACTTGGGATCTATTTTACATAGATATAAAATGTAAAAATAAGTAATATAGTTTTGGTTTCGTTTCCTAGTTGGTTTCGTACATAATATATTTTAGTTTCCATACATGTGGATCAACTGAGCCCCCTTCTTCTTATTCTCCTTAATCATAGAAGGTTTACACAAGTGTCGGACATAACATCATCTTCCTCTCGAAATAATTCCTGTTATCCACGTTATCATTTGCAACTGAACAAGATAATACCTACTAGTCTTGATACTAACATGAATTATGAATTTATTAGGGTCCGTGACGATATGACAAGGTACAAAAATAATTCTTACTGGTATCGCACTCGTTTTCTCATTTCCTGGGCAGATCGGCGTATTTCTGGAGGTTTTTCCCTTGCCAAGCTGTTGTTCTGCGTTTGAATGATGGGTATTCAAGGAGGCAGGAACTGGAGCCAGAGACTTCCGTGGGACACTTGAAGTGTAGGTAATGTCCCTTGACATCAGGTACTTGAGGGATAGATCCTCGAGCAAGTGACTTCCTAGGTGAGCCTGAAGTAGATAGGCGGGTAATATCATACTCTGAGTGTTCTCGGAGTTAGCTACAGGCTCCACAACAGGCATGGAAGTGCTGGGTTGATGCATGGCCTCTAGCTGCTGATCAGTAGATGGAACGTTTACGAGAGGCGACGATGGTAAGTTTATTAGAGTCTCTGGGTTGCACACTACGGGTCCACAGCTTCTCATATGTTCCAGATGTCGTCTCCAAAGTTGACCATCAACCGAAACAGTGTACTGACGGAACTCAAGTACCTTGACATCAGGTACTTGAGGGATAGATCCTCGAGCAAGTGACTTCCTAGGTGAGCCTGAAGTAGATAGGCGGGGTAATATCATACTCTGAATGTTCTTGGAGTTAGCTACAGGCTCCACAACAGGCATGGAAGTGCCGGGTTGATGCATGGCCTCTGGCTGCTGATCAGTAGATGGAACGTTTACGAGAGGCGACGATGGTAAGTTTATAAGAGTCTCTGGGTTGCACACTAGGGGTCCACAGCTTCTCATATGTTCCAGATGTCGTCTCCAAAGTTGGCCATCAACCGAAACAGTGTACTGACGGTTTCCATCTTGGCTGACAACTTTACCGAAAATCCATTTTCTGACAGGTGAACGGTAGTCTCGAACTGCTACTGTTTCTCCTTCCTTGAATCCTTTGTCTGTGAAGACAAAATCACTTTTCCTCAGGCGATCTGCGACGTCTCTGACGGGATCTGGCTTCACAATATCAATCTTTGATCGAATTTCGCGTTTCAAGAAAAGTTTTGATGGAAATTCTCCAGCAGTGATGTTGGGAGCTCGTCTAAGTGCCATCAGGAAGACATTCAGACGATGTCGCAGTCCACCCTCGTAGTCCTTCATAGCCCTGACAGCTTGCTTTAGGGTAAAGACGTACCTTTCCGCTTGTCCATTGGATGCTGGATGGAAGGGTGCTGTGGTGAGTTATTTAATTCCATGCATTTGCACGAATTTTCTAAAGAGGATGCTAGTAAAGTCTGATCCATTATTGGATACAAGTGTTCTAGGTAAGCCATAGCGAGCAAACAGTGCTTCTAGAACCTTGACTGTATCTTTGGTAGTAGTCGATTTTACTATGAAGGTTTCCAGCCATTTGAAAAGCGAGTCGACCACTAATAGGAACGTATGGCCCATAAATGGCCCAGCAAAATCACAGTGAACTCTCTCGGGATACTCCCAAAAATGTTTTTCACTTTTTGCTGGTTGACGCTGAGTACTGCAGCAATCTGAGCAATTTTTGCAGGGTTACTCTATGTCTTGATCAATTTTCGGCCAGTAGACCACCGATCGTGCTAACGCCTTCATCTTCACCATTCCCAGATGGCTTTAATATAGCTCGCACAAAATTTTGGGTCTAAGAGCTTTGGGAATGTAAACCCGGATTCCGTTAAAAATGCACCCTCCTTGAATTGAAAATTGGGTTGAGTTCGGACCAACTGTAGCGCCACATTGCAGATTTTCATAAATTTTGCGAGTTTCCCCGACTTCAAGTGTAGCTTTTCTTATGTCTTTAGGCGTTACAGGTAAGGTGCTGATCTGCTCCAGCTGGAAGATGGTAGTGTCATCAGTCAGTTCTCACTCTTTTTAATGGTGAGGAAGCATTGACAAGAAATCGGCATTTCCATTACCTTGTGATCTTCTGTATTCGATGTTGAAATCAAACATCTGTAAATATATGGCGTAATGTAGAAAAGTCGTGTTATGGTATGAGCAGGTAGATTCCCTCCTTCTTTGCGTCCGAAAATATGGTATAGAGGTTTATGGTCAGTGACCAAACTAAATTTTCTGCCAAATAGGTAGTTGTAACATTTTTCTGCTCCCCAGCGAATGGCAGTGACCTCTTTATCGATTTGCGAATAATTTCGCTCACTGGAATTTAAAGTTCTAGAGGCAAAAGCAATGGGACGTTCAGCCTTCCCAAGCCTTTGTGGTGTAAGTATTTCGGAAGACTTGGGGCTGACAGGCAAATGTAAGAAGGCGGTAAGTAACATTGCAGGTACAGAAGGTTTTGTCACCAGTTAGCTTTGTAGAAACTTCGTCAAAGCTTGGAAATTGGTGATTCGGAATTTGTAGTTGGAAATTGACTGTGCCAGAATAATCCGCGCAGATACGGATATCCCCATTTAGTTTGCGAACGGGGACAATGGGTGTAGGCAAATCTGAAATAGTGGTTTTGGAGATTATACCAGCACCTTCCATTCCTTTTCAACTCCAGGCATAAGTTTAAATGCGACGGGACGAGCTCTTTTGAAAATAGGCTTCGCATTTTCCACTAACTCGACACAGTAGGTAAAATTCTGAACCGCGTTGGCTTGCTTTTCAAACAATGAATTATATCCTGAAAGCGACTTATCGAGCATTTAGTAACTTGAAAGTAGGTTGACTGGAATAGGTAAAATATCAAGTGCGTTGATCCAATCTCGGCCCATGATACTAGAATAATTTCCATAAACAAAAAATAATCGCAAATTTTTGGTTTATCATTTTCAATAATGAACCTTTGGAATCGAGCATGAAAACAAATTTTTAACCCCCCTCAAGATTTGATGGATTCCGATTCAAGGTATATGTAGAATCCGAAAATGCAATAAAAAAATTGCTGTCCGTCAGGCGTACGCCGTACTTCGCACTTTTCTTTGTTACCGCGAACCAAAATTGACGAAATTCGGTTTATAGGTCCCATTTGGGGTCTAGTTGATCCTCGAAGCTGGGCGTTAATGTCAGTCATCCATAAGGGGTGAAAAATAGGGGTTAAAATCTCCAGGACGCAGTTTTCTCGAATTTTTTTACGGTTTTAAATATTTCTCGAACTTGGGAGTTTTTTAAGACCACCCAGAGCATTGTACGTCCAGCCATTCGTTCACAGTAAGGCCTAGAAGTTTGCACCGACATGCATTTTCAACAGCAGGGTGAATGAACATACATAAATGAAAAAAAAAAAAAAAATGAAAAATTGAAAAAATGAAATGATATTTGGGATGAATGATACATTCAGCCCAAATATCATCACTAGGGACGCGCTATCATTCGGGAATTGGCCAGAGATCACCTGATTTTAATCACGGGGTGAAGTAGAGTTGGTTGTTCTGTGATATTATTTAATTTTAAAAATGATGGAGTTCGCTCTTTTGGAGTTCGCTGACAGGTAGTGAAACTTGAACAAACGTTGAAGTATATTGATGGGTAAATTATTACACAATGGTAAATTATTACACAACGGTTCATTATACCACCTACGTAGAAGGGGCTGGAGTTTGTTGGTAGGTACTTTTGCAATTTTTTTCACTCCACATCAACAATTTCCCTTCAGAACTTCATTATTTGTGTTTCTTTTATCCATTTTAGTTACTGTTCGTCATCGACAGAATTATTTTAGCAAAATTTAACTCGTGATTTAGGTAGGTACCTAGTAACGAGTAGGGGGTTAGGTACGGAGGATCTGCAATCTACACAATATGTATAGAATAGTACATATTATATTATATAGACGGGTTATCTATACAGAGAGCTGTGATCTGTAACAGAAGGGTATTCTGTACAAAAACCGTTGTGCAGGGATTTGCAGCGTTTTTGTGATCGAGTTATTCAACACCTGCATCACAGCTTCACCCAATGGTGTAATGTTTTGCTGGTTGTAGTTCATGAAAGAAATAGTTGTCGGCCTCAATATTCCACTTTGTTGGCTCAAAAACATCCTTACTGATTATTGTTGCTGCTGCACCTGTATCGACTTCTAGGGGTACTGATTTCCCATTCATTTGTACGGCTATTATCATAGGAGGTACCCCTTTTATTATCATAAACAGTGTACAGTGGCAGGGGCTCTGTAGATTCGTTCCTTGAATTATTATCTTTTACTTCTTTGACATTCTGACAAGCTTTCTTTTTAAAACATACGGCTTCAACGTGGTTTTTGGTTTTACAATAATTGCATGTAAGGTTTTTAGCTCTACAGGTACGTGTTGTGTGGTTTGTACTAGCACGTCTAAGGCATGGGATTCCCTGACTATGAGATTTATTATGGTCGTTATAATAACGATTTCTGTGGTCGGATTGCTTAGATTTTGTAGGAACACAATGCATAGAACATGCAATGCTTAGATGCAAAGGAACACGATGTACCTATGTATGGTTGGGTTGCTCGCTGTGTACGATTTCGATCGCGCCTGACGTTGCTTTCTCCATAGCATAAGCGAGTTCGAGTGTTTTATAGAACGTGATGTCATTGTTTTCGAACAGACGATCGAAAACCATCTTGGACCGAAGGCCACTGACGAACACATCTCGCAACACAGTCTTGAGCATGTCTTCCAGATATTTGCAAGGTACTGCCAATTTTCGTAAGTTAGCCAGATACGCCGAAAGCGACTCACCTTCGTGTTGTTTGCGATTCAGAAATGCATGATGGGAAGGTATCACCAACGGTGTTGGATTCAGGTGGGCTAGCAGGAGTAACTTGAGATCGTCGAACGTTTTGTCAGTAAAGCTATCCCGATACAACAGGCTATTGAGAAGGGCAATGATTTTGGGGCCCATCGAGGGAACAAAACAAGAAACTGCGAGATTCTGGTACACCTTGAACCTCAAAGAAGGCTGTAAGCCGTTGACCTCGTCCTCGTTGTACAGATCAAACGCAATTCCGGAAATGCCTGTTGGAAGTTGGGTCTGTTGAATCGTTACAATTTTAGCGAGATCAGCAATCATTTTTTGTAAATCCGCCATTGAAGCCTCTCCACTGGCGGCAGGGTCGCGCGTAGGGGGCATCGTAAACACGTAAGTAGGACCTAAGAGGTCGTGAACTGAAAACCGAACTACGGAGAAAAAAACACGAAAGGTTCACTAACGAACTGCGCCACTTTTTCCTAGATGTAAAATGTAAAAATAAATAATATAGAAGGGAAAATGATATAGCAGTAGTCGTTCTAGTTGGTTTCCTACATAATATATTTAAATCCATACATGAGGATCAACTGAGCACCCTTCTTCCTATTCTCCTTAATCACAGAAGGTTTACACAAGTGTCGGACATAACAATCTGGTCGGTCCACGAAGCTCGGGGTGCCTGTCAGTCATAGGGGTGAAAAATAGGGGTTGAAATTTCCCAAACGCCGTAGCTCAAAACCTTTCAATAGAAGGTTATAGTTTTTTCAACTTTTTTTAACTAGAGAATTTTTTGAGACCACCCGGAGCATTGTACTCCACCCATTCGTTTGCATCGAAAAGCTTCGTCAACATGATTGTGAATGAAACGGTATAAATCCGGCCCACATCATTTCATTGCTACGGAACACCTGATTATCATCGATGGCTGTATGAAATCGAGTTGGTTCTTCTGTGATATTATTTCGTTTGAAGAATGACGCATCTTTCAGATTTTGTGTATAGGTACTGTTGTAACTTGAACGAACGTTATCCTCCATGAATTGAAGCAAATTATTAATGTCGAATTATTGAATCCCGCGCATTTTTATAAAACTGTAATTCCCGGGCCGGCTCCAGTACTCGACTTAGGGCTTTCCTGGGGGGAGCACGAGGGCAGGTATTGACCACAGAAAACATTTATCTACGCAGAAGGGCATCTATACAGGTAAATAATAAACCGTTGTGTAATAAATTGCAGCGTGTTTTAAAATTCTATTTTCGGATTCTGCGCACCTTATAACGGAAACCATCAAATTTTGAAGGGGGGGGGGGGGGATTTTTTTTTTCTTTTTTCTTCATGCTCGATTCCAAAGGTCTATTATTGAAAATGATAAATCAAAAACGCCTATAGCTCAGTCTTATGTTGGCTTCCAAACATGATCGACAATAACTTCACATACGGTCTCCAGAAGGAGTTGAAACGTGAAATGGTGCGTTGGACTTGCACAGTGAAAAGTTTTCCAACTGCTGTATCATTTGAAGATACGAGCATTGTACGAGTATTATAGGAGGTAACGAAGACCACATCCATGACGCTGCATCCGACTCCAAACTCTCTAGTCCGCCACTCAACAAACAAAGGAAGAATGAGCTATATTTATACTGGAGTATATTGACCAACACAGGAGTGGCCAAATTACACGGTTCGATTTTGTCAATCTGATGTCTAAAAAGAACAAACCCCATTATAATATTCTGGTTAGAAACTGATTGAAATTTGCACTGACGATAAAGTAATTGTTGAACAAAAATTTATGTGCAGCTCGCCTCCTCGCGGTTCACCCTGCGTTACGCTGAACGAACTAGAGGTGGAGATTAGGATGACGGATGGAGGATGGAGATTAAGCCCTACGTTCGACGTCAGAGATGCATCGGGATCATGGTGTTATTTGGTCTCACTCGGTTGGAAAGCTTCGGGACGACTAACCGCTCTATGAGAGCGGTACGACCATGAAAACTGACTATGTGAATTTATTTTATACTGACCAAAATATGGATTTGATCTCCTTTTCTTCATCTTGAAAGTCCTTGAGCTTGGGTGGAAGATACGTATCGCTGTCCGGCCGTTTCTTCAAGTTCCTGGTCATGGTAATCTCTTTAACAGACGGTGATTGAACATCCGAAATTGTTTTATCAGAAAAGGTTCTGCCGAGAAACGTCTGCATGGTATCTGCACTATAATCTCTGAGGGAACCAGATGCCATCGAATGAATCTTTTCTCTCAGCCGCATGTCCGACTCATCAGCCAGTTTGAGGATCTCAACCCGGGACTGCTCGTTGATGAACGAACCTATTGGTCTTAGAACTTGGTACCAATTCTGGTACTCAGTCATATCAGGGAATAACAAGTATGCTCAGTGGTTACGTACTAGCGAAAATTAGCTCACTCATCTAATAACTGTTTTTGGGAATAAACATTCTACGAAAATGTTTAGATGGTAGTAGTTTCCTGGGTAAAGGAATCATCATATTATTGCTACAGTAATATCGATAATGGCGTTGTGTGGTTAAATTACCTATTTTAATTTATTTGAGTCGGATTCCGTTGCATTTCCATCTTACTATATTATTATTATAGATAGCCAAATAACCTTAAACACGGACCGATGCGAACCCAGTAGCAACAGACAACTAGCTGAGTGCACTGTTGCTACACATCACCGTGTTTCGTCGATAGATCAACCAGCTGAACCTGGTAAGGAAATCCTTATACCTTTTCTAGGCTAGCTAGTAGCATGCGTTGCCCAGGAGCAAAGTTTGCAGGATTGCCGCTCTTCAAAAAATCAGTAAACTTTTTCGTCCGGGAAAAGGAGGGCAAGTGAACGCAGTGAGTGGTGAGGGCAGTGAGGGAGCTGTCTTTGAATGGGGATGAGTCTCTCTAATTAACTCAACTTATTCAAATCTTAGAAAATTGGATTGGTAATGATTACAATATTATGTTTTCCTGATTCTATTCAAATTTGTAACTCATTTCAATGTTGTGTAGTTACCTACATATAATTTATTAAATTAGTTTGTATATTATGTATGCATGTATCTGTAATTAATAAATAGAGAATTGCCGCAACCATTTTCGGAAAAACTCGGCGCTCCGCGCCTCGCCAGGGGGCAAGCCCCCTGGACCCCCGGTTACCTCTATTTACATACTTCGGACGAAATTATAGAAACACAGAATGTGTTTTAGCTCACGCGTTTCACATAAACCGCAACTCAGCTGATCCGAGGCCTGGGCAGCGTCAAGTTTAAGTCCTAAGGTGCCCACATACCAAATTACAGCTTCGTAGAGTGAATATCATAGAAATTAGCTTTAGGAGCAACTCAGCTGATCCGGTGCCTGGGCAGCGTCAAGTTAAAGTCCTAAGAAGCCCACATACCAAATTACAGCTTCGTAGAGTGAATATCATAGAAATTAGCTTTAGGAGCATCTCAGCTGATCCGGGGCCTGGGCAGCGTCAAGTTAAAGTCCTAAGATGCCCACATACCAAATTACAGCTTCGTAGAGTGAATATCATAGCAATTAGCTTTAGGAGCAACTCAGCTGATCCGGGGCCTGGGCAGCCTTCAAGTTAAAGTCCTAAGGATCCCACATACCATTTTACAGCTTCGTAGAGTGAATATCATAGAAATTAGCTTTAGGAGCAACTCAGCTGATCCAGGGCCTGGGCAGCGTCAACTTAAACTCCTAAGGTGCCCACATACCAAATTACAGCTTCGTAGAGTGAATATCATAGAAATTAGCTTTAGGAGCAACTCAGCTGATCCGGGGCCTGGGCAGCGTCAACTTAAACTCCTAAGGTGCCCACATACCAAATTACAGCTTCGTAGAGTGAATATCATAGAAATTAGCTTTAGGAGCAACTCAGCTGATCCGGGGCCTGGGCAGCGTCAAGTTAAAGTCCTAAGGAGCCCACATACCAAATTACAGCTTCGTAGAGTGAATATCATAGTAATTAGCTTTAGGAGCAACTCAGCTGATCCGGGGCCTGGGCAGCCTTCAAGTTAAAGTCCTAAGGTGCCCAGATACCAAATTACAGCTTCGTAGAGTGAATAACATAGAAATTAGCTTTAGAAGCCAATCAGCTGATCCGGGGCCTGGGCAGCGTCAAGTTAAAGTCCTAAGGAGCCCACATACCAAATTACAGCTTCGTAGAGTGAATATCATAGAAATTAGCTTTAGGAGCAACTCAGCTGATCCGGGGCCTGGGCAGCGTCAAGTTAAAGTCCTAAGGAGCCCACATACCAAATTACAGCTTCGTAGAGTGAATATCACAGTAATTAGCTTTAGGAGCAACTCAGCTGATCCGGGGCCTGGGCAGCCTTCAAGTTAAAGTCCTAAGGTGCCCAGATACCAAATTACAGCTTCGTAGAGTGAATAACATAGAAATTAGCTTTAGAAGCCAATCAGCTGATCCGG
This sequence comes from Leptopterna dolabrata, assembly GCA_954871275.1. Lineage (NCBI taxonomy): Eukaryota > Metazoa > Arthropoda > Insecta > Hemiptera > Miridae > Leptopterna > Leptopterna dolabrata. The sequence goes on along the minus strand of OX940976.1, from coordinate 49,488,057 downwards.
GGCCTGGGCAGCGTCAAGTTAAAGTCCTAAGGAGCCCACATACCAAATTACTGCTTCGTAGAGTTAATATCATAGAAATTAGCTTTAGGAGCAACTCAGCTGATCCGGGGCCTGGGCAGCGTCAAGTTAAAGTCCTATGGTGCCCAGATACCAAATTACAGCTTCGTAGAGTGAATAACATAGAAATTAGCTTTAGGAGCCACTCAGCTGATCCGGGGCCTGGGCAGCGTCAAGTTGAAGTCCTAAGGAGCCCACATACCAAATTACAGCTTCGTAGAGTTAATATCATAGAAATTAGCTTAAGGAGCAACTCAGCTGATCCGGGGCCTGGGCAGCGTCAAGTTCTTATAAACCGAAGGACGATTCGCGAACGACTGAAACTCCGATTTACATAAATAAAATTACTCACTTCAAACGGGTTTGTCGCAATAAACATCTGGTGATATGTTTGTTGGTTGTCATGTTAATGTCACACATTTCGTTCCCATCCCGCGTTCCATTTTCGGCTAGTTAGTCCATGGCTAAAACACATTCTGTGTTAAAACGCAACTAAAACCTAACTCTGTTCTGTAGCGAAGAACTCGGATAATAACTATCTAACGTTCAGGTAACTCCGGATATATGTTGAAGTGACGTTAACGTTATAATTTGTCAATGATATATAATCTGTCCGTCAGGTTAAACTCTTTTTTCTCATACTAGCTCGTAACATAATTATTCAGTTAAAGTAATTATTCCATTTTGATGGTTTTCTATGAGTTTCGAACAATTTCTAGAAGAGCAATCGTGCCCTTTTACTGTAGGTACTACGCACGGCACGGTGAGACCTTGGGTCATTATAAGGAATTATAAGCACTTACCATTCTCATGGCTTTCAGATGGCAATGATCAAGATGAATAGGTACGCGAACCACATGAAGTTCAAGCTTCCATATATACCTAAAGAGAACGCAAAATGAAGAGAACGCAAACGGCGGAAAACCTTCCCCAGGCCGGCTCCTCCTGTCTACAAAAACCCAGCATCAGGGCGACGCGATAGCATAGCCATGGAGATCGAATTTGGTTATCCTCGAAGAAGTTTACTCTCCTGATCGTCAGATTTTTTTGGTTGTGACAACTCTCTAATGTCTCACCTATAAACTATGTGTCTGTTGTGCATATCCTTCTTTCAGGCTCGAACGGTCCACCGAAGGCAGATCGATCTAATCCTCTGGTGGACATAGAGCTCACTGAGGCCCCTAATCCAGGACAACCCTTCCTTCAGACGTGGCCCGGTTCTAACCCCCCAAGAATCCCATCCCATCCTCGTCTCATCCTTGCGCTCCTGCTCTTGCAGAACAGTAGAAGGGGGCCGAGATTAGCTCCCCTGATTTAGTGCCAGTCAGGTCCTGGGATAGGGTAATTGGTCTCCGACGCTAAGTTGCTCAGTTTGTGTCAGAGCGGGTGAGGCTTCCTACGGGCCTTCCTCCATAACTAACGCCATCTTGACACGTAATGACAGCCACTTTTCATCCCATGCGTCTTCCACAAGCGGCACTTGTGATTAACTCGTGGGGCTTGTTTAATCAGGCCAGCGGCATACCGCCTTGGATTAAATTTTCGCAAGTAAATTCATGTTCACCGAGCGGGAGAAAAGTCTCAACAACTCGACAATTATTATCAAGTTATGAAATCTGATAAAACAACTCTTTATAAATATAATGAAAATAATGCTCAAGGTATTAGTACCTACCCACTACGAACGACGGAATCACGTATTCATCACTCAAAACAGTAACACTGTCTATCTTTTCCGGTGTAAGATGATAACGAATTCAGATCAAAACGCCAGGAATCACCCACTTTACTTTAAAGAAACTTGGAGAGCACCCATAAAAAACTGTTAGTGGATGAAATATAGCTGAGAGCATAAAAAAGGGTTGTAAAACCTAAATGGAGTTCTTTCTGCGGGAACCTTTACACCAAACTACGAGTATTAATAGATATGCCGCATATTCTATATATCTTCAATAAATAGACACTCCACGAACTTTATATCATTCTTCGATTTCTTAGAATTTTGCATACTTAAGAAAGTCATTTCAATTCTCAATTCGTTATTCACTAAAAACATCATAATATGGTGGAAATGTTGTTCCTATATCAATATGTACGGCAAAATATACTGAGAAATTAATTCTTCACATAATATAATATCAATCTATAATGTGTATTGATGTATTTTTGAACGTCCTAACTGTTTGGAGGGTGGAGGACCATTGTCATTTTGATGGGAGGGGATCGCCCTAAGAAAAAACGTCATTTAACTTCCAAGTCCAACTCGGAAGGCAGAATCAGGATTAGTTGAGGCGGGTTGGATACCGGGAGACAAACCCAGTGACTAACTGCCCGCCATTAGGGAGACGTTTTCTGGTCCTGGGCTCTTGGGGTTTCGGAAAATAGAGTCATCTATCCAATCGGATGGAATTTAAATAGAGATGGATGGTGCCTTGCTTAGCTTCTTTTTTTTCGTCGTCTTCAGTCTTTCTGAGATAAGCGGTGGTTGCAGATAAAGAAGACTGATCTTGTACCTGACCGATTATTCCAGCTGGACGGAAAAAAGAACGAATATCAACTTAGTTTCCTACCACCTGCTGGAATGGCGTGCAGTGACAAACATAGTAGTTCGGATGTTGCCCGAAACACGAATTTAGAGTGGTCTTAATGACGTGTTCTTCTACTAATTTTTTTGGTTCATTATTTTCAATAATGAACCATTGGAATCGAGCATGAATTTTTTTTTAACTCGCCCTCAAAATTTGATGGTTTCCGTTTCAAGGTACGTATGTAGAATCCGAAAATGCAATAAAAATCCCTGCACAACGGTTTATTATTTTGTACAGAATACCCTTCTGTTACAGATCACAGTTCTCCGTATAGATAACCCTTCTATATAATTATATTATGTACTATTCTATACATATTATGTAGATCGCAGACCATCCGCAGGTTAGTACCGAACTCCGTACTCGTTACTAGGTACCTACCTAAATTACGAGTCAAACGTTGATAAAATAACTCTGTCGACGACAAACAGTAACTAAAATGGCAAAAAGAAACGCAAATAATGAAGTTCTGAAGGGAAATTGTTGATGTGGAGTGAAAAAAGTTGCAACGTACCTACCAACAATCACCACCCTATGTAGATTCTACGTAGATGGCATAATGAACCGTTGAGTAATAATTTACCATTTTGCAATAATTTACCATTCCGTAATAATTTACCCATCAGTAATACTTCAATGTTTGTTCAAGTTTCACTACCTATCAACAAAATCCAAAAGAGCCATCATTTTTCAAATGAAATAATATCACAGAACAACCAACTCGACTTCATACTCCGTGAATATGGGCTCCCTAGCAATGATGATCTCGGGCCAATTCCCGATTGTTAGTGCGTCCCTAGTGATGATATTTGGGCTGAATGTATACAATTTCATTCACCCTACTGTTGAAAAAGCCTGTCGGTGCAAATTTCTGGGCCTTACTGTGAACGAATGGCTGGACGTACAATGCTCCAGGTGGTCTTAAAACGCTGCAAATTATTACGCAACGGTTTATTATTTACCTGTATAGATGCTCCTTCTGCGTGGATCCTACCCTCGTGCTCCCCCCAGGAAAGCGCAAAATTGCGAACCATTATTTGTTGTTATTCATGAAGCATAAGATAAAATTCTAAACCGTTGTGTTATATAATAACCCTTGTGTAAGAAACCGTTGTGTAATAACCGGCTGTGTAATAATTTACCTGTATACATGCCCCTTCTGCGTAGATCAATTTTCTGTGGTCAATAAATTCCCTCCAGCTCCACCAAGGAAAGCCCTAAATCGAGTATTGGAACCGGCCCGGGAATTGCAGTTTGATAAAAATGCGCGGGATTCGATAATTCAATAATTAATTATTGGTTGTTATTCATGAAGCATAAGGTAAATAATAAACCGTTGTGTAATAAACAGTTGTGTGTGAATCATTAATTATTTTTTGTTATTCATGAAGCATAACGTAAATAATAAACCGTTGTGTAATAAACCGACGTGTACAAAGAAAAACGAAGATATTGAAAAAATAATCTATTTCCACTAATACACGAAGAACGAAAAAAACACTGTTATACCGGTTTCGGTGATCAAACCATCGTCAGTAACACACAATAACTGAAGGCATACTGGAGAGGTGACCTTATATATAGTCAAAAAGTGAAATGAATTTTTGGCAGACAAGACAACCTAGGTGCATGCGGGTTCATTTCTATAAAGCCTGGTTTGTACATCGAAGAAGAAGGTGCAGCTTCAGCAGAAGCTCAGCCAACTCCGGAAGTTCCAGAAGCCAAGACCTCCGATGCCATCTACTACACCATCTTCGTGCCCTACCTTCTTCAAGAAAGTTGAGAACCTGTCTGGAATTTCCTTTTTACCAGCAGAAGTATCCCTTCTGGAGAAAGGGTTGAAGCACAACCCCACCTCATCCCATGGCCTTGCTTCATCACGGGACCTAGCATTCACCATAGAAGCTACTGAAGGTCCACTCGTGGTGAAAACATTGTGCGCAGAAGAGCTGAAGAAGGCGACGACGACACCCCCTGGACAAGAAGAACGACTGGCAGCAGCACTGAGGAAGAAGTTTGAGGACAAGAAGCTTTTAGCCCTACAGTCATTATGACAAAAACTGATTATGTTGCCAAAACTGTTAACTTTTTGAATGACAATAATTATGTAAACCACTGCCATCAGATCCAACCGATAAATTTCAAAAAATTGTAAGTCTGAAAAATAGTAAGTCTGAAAATATCTTTAAAAATATGTAAAAACCAGGCTTTATAGAAATGAACCCGCATGCACCTAGGTTGTCTTGTCTGCCAAAAATTCATAAGGTAGGAGCACCAATGAGACCAGTTGTATCATACATTGGTGCTCCTGCTTATAAGTTGGCGAAAAAGTTGAATAGTTTGTTTAGAAGCAAAATTAAATTTCGACCACAACATACTGTTCTAAATTCTTACGATTTGGTTAGCAAAATTAAGGATATTCAAGTGCCTCCAAATGCTAAACTTGCTTCTTTTGACGTGGTCAGCCTCTTTACCAACATTAATGTTGATAGATGTAAAGATGTTGTTAATGGGTTGATTCACGATTCTAATTTAAATTTGTTTGAAAAAGATGAATTTTGTAATTTAATGTCTGTCTGTATGGATCAGAATTATTTCTTGTTCGATGAGAAATACTATACTCAACCAGGGGTTGCAATGGGATCTCCATTGTCTCCATTGCTTGCAGATATTTACATGGATTTTCTTGAAAAACAAATTTTCCGTAAATGAAAATCAGATAGCCTTCTTTATTGGTATAGATATGTAGACGAAATCATCATTCTTTAGAATGGGACTGAGAGACAACTTGGTTCATATCATACACAAATTAATAACGTAGATCCATTCATTAACTTCACCTTAGAATTCGTATGTGATCACCTAAATGTTCTTGATCTTTCCATTTCGTTGAATAATGGAAACATGAGTTTTCCATATAATATAGGAAAGATACTTATAGCGATATTACCATTCATAGGACTTCAAATCATCCAGTAGTCCACAAACATGCTGCTTTCCATAGTATGATTAACAGAGCTTTATCTATACCAATGAGTGAACAGAATTTAGCTAAAGAAAAGTTAACTATTAAAAGCATAGCGGCGAGTAATGGCTATGGGGGAGATCTCGTTGATACAATATGTATAGGGAAGCTATGACTGAGGAAAAAATTTGGATCAGTGTACCGTATTACGGAAAAATTTCGGATAAAATTCGTAAAATATTAACTTCTAAAGGGTTCAAAGTAGGATATAAAAATAATCTCAGATCTTCATTAAGTTCAGTTAAAGATCAAATTAATGTTCAAGATAAAAGTGGTGTTTATAAATTAAAGTGTTCTTGTGGACTTGACTATGTGGTCAAACTGGTAGGAAGTTTAGAGAAAGAATCCCTGAAAAAGATTTCAGGGATAATAAGGGTGATTCGGCCTTTGCACATCACTTGAATGAATCCAGTCATAGCTTCAATTTTGATTTTGCAGACAGACAGTTCATTGAATATCTTCATTTTTGCCCAAAAGGGAGCATGTTGGATGTACTTGAAAAATTCGAAATTATTAAGAGTGATAGGTTGGGTAAATCTTTGAATGATGTAGTTCCTTTAACTTTTTCTCCATTATTGCGTTCATTTCTGTAACAGTTTGGTTTCACCCCTCTCCCCCCCCCCCCTCATCAAACCACGATCACCTCATGTTCCTTTCACTTTTTGGCATTTTCTTCCTGGGCCAATCAGAATCGACCCCCCTTCCTTTGTTCCCTTCACCATTATTCTTCATAACCAATCAGATTCGACCCCCCTTCCTTTGTTCCCTTCACCATTCTTCTTCACACCAATCCCAATCGACCACATTTCACTTTTTGACTATATATAAGGTCACCTCTCCAGTATGCCTTCAGTTATTGTGTGTTACTGACGATGGTTTTATCACCGAAACCGGTATAACAGTGTTTTTTGCGTTTTTCGTACATTAGTGGAAATAGATTATTTTTTCAATAACTCCGTTTTTCTTTGAAATGGGTTTCCACGATTTCGTCGCGAGTGATTTAGTCCGATGTGTACCCTCGACCTCTCCCTAGGAAAGCCCTAAATCAGGAACTGAAGCCAGCCCGGGAATTGCATTTCATAAAGATGCGCGGGATTCAAAAATTCAGTCATTAATATTATTTGTTGTTATTCATGAAGCATATAACGTTTGTTGCAAAAGTACCTATCAACAAAATCCATTTGAAAAATTTCAAATGGAATAATATCACAGAACAAACAACTCGACTTCATACAGCCATTCGTGATTATAATCCGGTGTTCCTTCTCGTTCACGATCATGTTGACGAAGCTGCAAACGAACGGCTGGACTTACATGCTCCGGGTGATCTCAAAAATGTCTTAGTTCATGATCAATTTAAAAATGTGAACAAAACCATGCCAATTTATTTTTTTTCATGCTCGATTCCAGAGGTTCGTTATTGAAAATGATAAACCAAAAAATTATTATTGATAACCTGTACCTAACTCACGTGATAGCAGTCATGAGGTGTATACATAAATGGCAGAATCACTCATTTTTCACCTTATTATTTGCGAGAAAATACTATACTGAGCTTCTAAATAATCTAATAATGATACAGCTCATGTTGTAAAGAGCAAAACCTACATCTGAGTCATTAAGGTACGAGATGCATGACAAGTTCGGGGCTTGCTGGATTATGCTTCTAGATGGGAAACAATTATACTTAATTAGTGCTATGAATATAGCATTACTTATACCCTTCTTGCAACGAAGCAGTTATTGGAGAAATAATATTAGTATCGGATGCTTTACCACACAAATTGCCACCATTATCACAACGTGACCGCTTATTCATTTCAACGCGGTTGATGAGATAAATGTGCAACATTCTCATGTCAGTGTTCTTCTGTTGTGGGAAACAGCAAAGATAAGAAGGACGCGCAATCGCCGACTCTGGCTTCACAGGTTAGTTGCCGCTCATTATAATGGCCTTTAGCTTTTGCTATCCGTGCTATTCCTTCCCCTCATCCTTTTTTTGTTTATTATTTTCAATAATGAACCATTGGAATAGAACAAGAAAAACATATTCCAACCCCCTCTCAAAATTTGATGGTTTGCGTTTGAAGGTATGCAGAATCCGAAAATGCAGTAAACTGTGGTCAGTACCTACCCTCGTGGTCAAGTATAATGAACCGTTGTGTAATAACTTGCCCATAAATAATACCTCAACGTTTGTTCAAGTTTCACAAGTACCTACCAACAAAATCCAATAGTCCATCACTAATCGAATGAAATAATTCACAGAACAACCAACTCGACTTCATAAAGCCATCCTTGATTATAATCAGGTGCTCCCTAGCGATGCTATCCGGGCCGGATTTATACCGTTTGGTCACGATCGTGTTGACGAAGCTTTTTGGTGCACACGAATGGCTGGACGTACAATGCTCCGGGTGGTCTCAAAAAATTGTTTAGCTCAAGACATATTTAATAACGTAAAAAAACCTACCCTTCTACCGAAAGTTTTCGCGATGCGGTGTTCTGAATATTTCAACCCCTATTTTTAACCCCTTAGAGATGACTGACAGTAACGCCGAGCATCGAGGACCAACTAGACCCCGAACGGAACCTATAACCCGAATTTCATCAATTTTGTTTCATGGTAACTAAGAAAAGTGTCCAGTACGGCGTACGGCGGACAGACAGAAATATTTTTATTGCATTTTCGGATTCTACATACCTTGAAATGTAAACCATCAAATTTTGAGGAGGGGTTAGAATTTTTTTTTCCATGCTCGATTCCAATGGTTCATTATTGGAAATAATAAACCAAAAACTCCAAAGTTCGAGAACTATTTACTTAAAACCGTAAAAAGATTCGAGATAACGGTTCGATAACTAGACCCCAATGGGACCTAGAAACCGAATTTCGTCTCTGGTTCATGGTAACTAAGAAAAGTGCGAAGTACGCAGTACGGCGGACGGACAGAAATTTTTGGTTTAGATATTATTTGCGATAATGAACATTTGGAATCGAACATGAAAAACAATTTTTAACCCTTCCCCCCCCCCCCCATCAAAATTTGATGGGTTCCGTTTCAAGGTATAGAGAATCCGAAAATGCAATAAAAAAGTTCTGTCCGTCCGCCGTACACCGTACTTCGCACTTTCCTTTGTTACCATGAACCAAAATTGACGAAATTCGGTTTATAGGTCCCATTTGGGGTCTAGTTGGTCCTGGAAGCTCGGCGTCCCTAAGGGGTGAAAAATAGTGTTTGAAATCTCCAGGACGCCGTTATCGCGATTTTTTTACGGTTTTAAATAGTTCTCGAACTTGGGAGATTTTTAAGACCACCCGGCGCATTGTACGTCCAGCCGTTCGTTCACAGTAATGCCCAGAAGTTTGCACCGACAGGCTTTTTCAACAAACAGCAGGGTCAATGAAATTGTATACATTCAGCCCAATCATCATCACTAGGGACGCGCTAACAATCGGGAATTGGCCCCAGGCAATCATTGCTAGGGAACACCTGATTATATGCACGGAGTATGAAGTCGAGTTGGTTGTTCTGTGATATTTTTGCATTTGCTAAACGATGGCTCTTTTGGAGTTTGTTGATAGGTAGTGAAACTTGAACAAACGTTGAAGTATTATTGATGGGTAAATTATTACACAACGGTTCATCATACCATCTACATAGAAGGGGCTGGCTGGAGTTTGTTGGTAGGTACGATTGCAACTTTTGGTTTATTATTTTCAATAACGAACCATTGGATTCGAGCATGGAAAAAAAATTCTAACCCCCCTTCAAAATTTGATGGTTTACGTCTCAAGGTATGTAGAATCCGAAAATGCTATAAAAAAATTTCTGTCTGTCCGCCGTACGCCGTACTGGCCACTTCTATTAATTCCCATGAATAAAAATTGATGAAATTCGGGTTATGGGTTCCGTTCGGGGTCTAGTTGGTCCTCGAAGCTCGGCGTTACTGTCAGTCATCTCTAAGGGGTTAAAAATAGGGGTTGACATTTTCAGAACGCCGTAGCTCGAAAACTTTCGATGGAAGGGTATGGTTTTCTTTACGTTATTAAATTTGTCTTGAGCTAAACAATTTTTTGAGACCACCCGGAGCATTGTACGTCCAGCCGTTCGTGTGCACCAAAAAGCTTCATCAACACGATCGCGAATCAAACGGTAAAATCCGGCCGGGATATCATCACTAGGGAGCACCTGATTATAATCAAGGATGGCTGTATGAAGTCGAGTTGGTTGTTCTGTGATATTATTTCATTTGATAAGTGATAGACTATTGGATTTTGTTGGTAGGTACTTGTGAAACTTGAACAAACATTGAAGTATTATTGATATGAAAAATTATTACACAATGGTGAATTATTACAGAACGGTACATTTTTACAGAACGGTAAATTATTGCACAACGGTTCATCTACCAAGAAGTGGCTGGATTTTGTTGATCGGTACTTTTGCAACTTGAACAACCGTTGAAGTATTATTGATGGGCAAGTTATTACACAACGGTTCATTATACTTGACCACGAGGGTAGGTACTGACCACAGACAACAGCGATCTACGGAGAAGGGGCATCTATTTCGCTCCACATCAACAATTTCTCTTCAGAACTTCATTATTTGCGTTTTGCCATTTTAGTTACTGTTTGTGGTCGACAGAATTATTTTAGCAAGATTTAACTCGTGATTTAGGTAGGTACCTATTAACGAGTACGGGATTAGGTACTAACCTACGGAGGGTCTGCGATCTACATAATATGTATAGAGTAGTAAATATTGTATAGACGGGTTATTTATACAGAGAGCTGTGATCTGTAACAGAAGAGTATTCTGTACAAAATAATAAACCGTTGTGCAGCGATTTGCACCGTTTTTCACTCCACATCAACAATTTCTCTTCAGAACTTCATTATTTGCGTTTCTTTTTGCCATTGGGTACTGACGGAGGGTCTGCGATCTACATAATATGTATAGATTAGTACTATATTATATAGAAGGGTTATCTATACGGAGAGCTGTGATCTGTAACAGAAGGGCATTCTGTGCAAAATAATAAACCGTTGTGCTGGGATTTGCAGCGTTTTGAAACTGGTTTTAACTTATGTCCCTATGTTTGTCTCATATTCTATTGATTTGCATAAAATGAATATTCATGAATATTATTGTAAGTAGGTAATGTAATAGAGAAGTGATCGTTTTGCCTTCTCATCTGTTTGATGTAGGACTATCAAGAACCCAGTGACGGTAACCGGATTGAACCTTTAGGTTCCGCAGGCATAGTATCCGCAGGCAGCGGTAACACCACTCCCATTACGTCGTTGCAGAGCGTGGTTTGAAGTGCATGGGCGCTTCAAACCATGACCTTAGCTCTCCAATTATTTTTATAACTTCAATTTTGAAGGTTTCCAATCTCATAATTTAATCATGGGCTCCGGAATTCCATTACTAGACGCCACAGTGATACGAGCACTGGGGTGCAAACATTATCGTATTGAATTAGGAAAGGGAATATCATATCTTTTCGTCTTGCAGCTGCCCTTGGTATGAGTTAGGCAGCTTCACTGTCGTGATATTTAAGAGAAACTGGGATTGCCTGGAAAGGAATGAGAGGAAGGGGTAGCTGCATCCAGACCGTAGAGAAAATTCGGTGCTGAACGTGGCAAATGGCGGTTGTGAGGGCGCAAAAGAGAAAAGTTTCGACCTATCCGCATCCCCCATTGTTCCAACCTGGTTCCAATAACAAAGCCTAATATTTTATTATATTTTTCTCTATTTCATCAACCTACGTTTTAACCACATAGGAATGCATAACAGCTAACTGAACGGCTATGGAAACATCTTTATATAATATGAGCGTCAGTCGATGATGACAAATTCGTGATGAGCTCTTCTTGCGTGATCATTCAAGTCCAAACCTCCTTCCGTGATGATAATAACACCTAAGTTTGGAGCTTCCGTCGCCCTCATAATGCTACCGGTAATACTTATATCGGTCCTGCCTGACAATGCTGGGCAATCATGTTCAACATGAATGCTTTCACTCACGGCAAGCTCTTTGACATCAAATACAGGGCATCTCAGGGTATTAATGGCAGGTCCCAGTTTACAACCGTTAATTATTATCCTCGGGATTTTCGGGAGAAGATGAAATGTCGAAAGTAATCTTTTGTAGTAGACCTATTACACGGTGGGTGAACCTGAGGTGAACACAGAACAAAACGAATACAAAATAAGAGTGACTGCATGATGAAATTAAAAGCTGGGAAACCAGCAGTTGAATGAGTTCTCACAAATAGGTGTTCGTGACATAAAATATGTGGTTCTGGTTGTTGTTTTCTACGAGGAGACTCTGAGTACATTCGTAGATGATGAACTTCTTCATAACAGATCGATGTGACAGCAGGTTCCTTAAAAGCCCTTGGGTGTCTTCAAAAACTTGACGATCGTATTCAGCGAAACAAAACCTTAGGGTCAACCGGTATCTGTACTAACTTAGTTTAAATTTTATCCTCTGGCAGAGGGAATAGAATTTAAAAAGAGTGCTAACCTAGGATCACAAAAAACCCAGGGAATTATAGTGATGAAAAAATATTATTTTAAAATCATCAGTTGCTCGAAATGTCTTTCAACAACAATTATTTATGTAACTGTCAGTAATAATAATTATCGATATTCCCATAAATTGATATTATTTAAGAATTAGGTAGGTACTTATATGCGGGGGAGGGGGGATAAATACAACTATGAAACAGCCGGATTTACAAATTTAATTTCTCTTTAGGTTCAATCTAGAACATATTTATTACTACTCTTGAGTTAGGTATACTAGGTTCCTCACATTTAGAATTATCAACAGTCGACTTCCTGGTCGATCTCAATGATTTGGCTTGAAATTATCAACAGCTTTGCTTTAGGTCGAAGGAGAACCTGGCAAAACACGACAGGATTAACAGTACCTATCAAATTAAATGAGTCGGGATCGGGGGAATGTTGCCGTCTTCATGAAATTTTTCGTTTAGGTGATTGAGAATCTCCGATTCGGGATATACAAAGACAAGACGCACCATCAACACCCGTCTAACGCTTTTCTTCAGACGTTTCAGGCACTAATAAAGTATCCTAAATCCGGATATGAATGAGGGTGAGACCATCTGAAGGCTTCTTCTACCCATACAGTGCTCGCCGGAAAGTCTCATGGTGCCCTGCAATGGCCCCAAAGCTTTATGGCGCCAATTTTTCCTTTCTATCTCATCTCCAGGCCCTTTCCCCAGCCCAACGTGGAGGGAATATCGTTGGAAGCCCATTTCCTCCATGACAAGGGGGCGGGAGGCGCAATTTCTCTGCTTGATCGAGATGTTTTATTCCCATGTCCCACTTTTATTACAGCCCTTTCTCCCTCCAACATCCAAACCGAGTTGCTTTTCATGCAAGGCGCACTGCCTACCAATAACTTACAAGTAGAAAAGATAAACTATGGTACATTGTCGGCCTTGCCGCGCATCGACGATTTCTTATGGGTTGTCTTGGGATTGGAGCGAGCCAACCGTACAAGAAATATTTGTACAAATAACATTATCCTACACATTCAGATTCAATCTCTTCTAGACACTGAGATACTGGACATGGAACAAATCTCCTCTTCTCTACCTTTATGAATGTTATGCTCGAAGAGTGAATCTACTGATATTCGTTCGTGAGACCTCCACTAGCGTTTACCGAAACACAAATGAAAGGCGAAAACAGGGGTTGATGTGGAACACCCAGGCAGCGGCAAGCCATTTGGGTGGGCACTTACAATGGTCATGCAAACAAGCTAACACAAACAGTTAATCATAGGCTAATAATTAGCTTATAGAACACTCTTCAATTAGCTAGTAGTAGAAGCGTAATAGAAATAGCTCTGGATCCACGCAACATGTAAGTCAAGCCCATGTCCAGATTCCATTGGAAGGAGGGTTAGAACAGGATGAACCCATTTGGTTTGGATTTCTGCTATGGGCCCCTATGGGGCTGATCCATGTGTCCCACTGCTTGCAATCTGATCACTCGGCAGTGGTCCCAGCGCATGGGGCTTGTCGTCACTGCAAAGACATAGTGTTTTGTAAAGTCTGAGGTGTTTTGTGAAGTCACGAGTAGTCATTCGCCTGATTGTTAGTTTCTTCTTTTGTACTCTAACATCTCAAAGGATGAATAGGAACCAGTACCTAAGCGCCTCTTGCTTCTGTACTTAAACAGTATCATTATTTTTCCAGTTTTTTATTACATTTAATTTGAGTTTTCATTATTATTTTTGTGTCGTTTTTATTTTCTATTCATTGCTGTTATTTTTGACGAATTATTTAATTTTATTAATAATGCAGGTGTATCAATAATATTTTTCCAGTACGATTCAGGAACACGTTTTGACTGTTAGAGAGGTTTTCGCAACATAATTTATTTATTTTTGAATAATTTTTATTAATTTTTTAAACAAAATTCAAAATAACGCTGCAAATCCGTGCACAACGGTTTATTATTTTGTACTGAATACACTTCTGTTACAGATCACAGCTCTCTGTATAGTTAACCCGTCTATATAATATAATATGTACAATTCTATACATCTTATATACAGCGCAGACCCTCCGTAGGTTAGTACCTAACCCCGAACTCGTTACTAAGTACCTATCTAAATCACGAGTTAAATGTTGCTTAAATAATTCTGTCGATGACAAGCAGTAATTCGAACGGCAAAAAGAAACGCAAATAATGAAGTTCTGAAGGAAAATTGTTGATATGGAGTGAAATGGATGCCCCGTCTGCGTAGATCACTGTTTTCTGCGGTCAATACCTACCTTCGTGGTCAAGCATAATGAACCGTTGTGTAATAACTTGCCCATCAATAAAACGTCAACGGTTATTCAAGTCCGATCAACAAAATCCAGCCCCTTCTTGGTTGATGAACCGTTGTGTAATAATTTACCGTTGTGTAATAATTTACCGTTGTGAAATAATTTACCGTTATGTAAGAATTTACCGTTGTGTAATAATTTGCCGTTGTGTAATAATTTACCATTGGTAATAATTAACTCATCAACAATACTTCAACACTTGTTCAAGTTAAAAAAGTACCGATAAAAAAAATCCAGCCCCTTCTTGGTAGATGAACCGTTGTGTAAAAATGTATCGTTGTATAATAATTTGCCGTTATGAAATAATTTACCGTTGTGTAATAATTTACCGTTGTGTAATGATTTGCCGTTGTGTAATAATTTACCATTGTGTAATAATATTTACCCATCAATAACACATCGACGTTTGTTCAAGTTTAAGAAGTACCTACCAACTAAATCCAATAGTCCATCACTTATCAAATGAAATAATATCGCAGAACCGCTTCAGAAACGCTGCAAATCCCTGTACAACGGTTTATTATTATGTACAGAATACCCTCCTGTTACAGATCACAGGTCTCCGTATAGATAACCGTTCTATATAACATAATTATGTACTATTTTACAGATATTATGTAGATCGCGGACCCTCCGTAGGTTAGTACCTAACCCCGTACTCGTTACTAGGTTCCTACCTAAACCGTTGTGTAATAATTTACCTGTATAGGTTCCCCTTCCACTGAGATAGAATAATGAACCGTTGTGTAATAATTTGCCCATCAATAATACTTCAACGGTTGTTCAAGTTGCAAAAGTACCTTTCAACAAAATCCAGCCCCTTCTGGGTAGGTGAGCCGTTGTGTAATAATTTGCCGGTGTGTAATAATTTGCCATTGTGTAATAATTTACCCATCAATAATACTCCAACGTTTGTTCAAGTTTCAGAAGAACCTACCAAATAAAGCCAATAGTCCATCACTTGTCAAATGAAATAATATCTCAGAACAAACAACTCGACTTCATACAGCCATCCTTGATTATAATCAGATGCTCCGTAGTTATGATATCCGGGCCGGATTTATACCGCTTGATTCACGATCGTGTTGACGAAGCATTTTGGTGCTCACGAACGGCTGGACGGACGATGCTCCGGGTGGTCTCAAAAAATTAGCTCAAGACAAATTTAATAACGTACAAAAAATCATACCCTTCCATCTGAAGTTTTCGAGCTGCGGCGTTCTGAAAATTTCAACCCCTATTTTGGACCCCTTAGATTTGACTGACAGTAACGTAGAGCTTCGAGGACCAACTAGACCCCGAACGGAACCCATAACCCGAATTTCATCAATTTTGTTTCATGGTAACTAAGAAAAGTGGCCAGTACGGCGTACGGCGGACAGACAGAAATATTTTTATTGCAGTTTTGGATTCTACATACCTTGAAACGTAAACCATCAAATTTTGAGGGGGGGTAAGCATTTTTTTTTCATGCTCGATTCCAATGGTTCATTATTGAAAATAATAAACCAAAATTCTTACCACATGGTTCATTATTCCATTGGTCTTACCTACAGGAATGTTGGCTGTTCATTTATTGTTTCTCAAAAACATGAATTAGGCTCCCATTTTTTTGTTCACACATTATCTCTGATCACTGACAGTGCCATTTAATTGTCTCGATTCATCCGTTGATACGGCTTCTAATGTTATACAAATTTATAGATTTTAGATAATTTCCCAGGCTTTGACTCACTAAAAATGAATTTTGGGAGCTCAACCTTCGTCACAACCTCAATTCTTCAATCTTTGGTCAAAATCAACTTCATACCTATTTGGTCTTCTCGCTCTAAAAAACGTGGAAAAAGATACCACACAAGCTCATGGTCACTGAAACCCCAAAAACCTCGAAAATCCCTATTTTTACACCCAGTTTTCACACGTAAGACCCCTGTGTGTATTCCGATCGGGTTGCCGGGCTTCGGAGCACAACTAGGAGCCAAACGTGTTCCCCAAATGGGGACCCAACTGTGTGAGGAACGACGATTTTAGACGAAATTTAAACGTAAATTTAATGCTGAAACTTCGTTAGAACCTCAATTTTCTACTCGTTGGTCAAAATCGACTTCATATTCGGTCTTCTCGTCCCCAAAAACATGGAAAACGATACCTCACACGCTCATGTTACTAAACCTAAACCTAAACCCCATCTTTGCCCCCATTTTCACCCATAACACCTTGGGTACATTCCGATCGGGCTGCAAAGTTTCGGGACACAACTAGGGCCAAACGGAGCCTGTGTGCGAAAGAACGAATTTTTTGGACCGAAATTAAAGTAGATAACATGCGCGATACGGCGGACGTTGTATTTTCTAGGACGAGGAGACCGAATATGAAGTCGATTTTGACCAACGAGGGAAAATTGAGGTTGTAGCGAAGTTTCAGCCTTAAATTTACGTTAAAAATTGGTCTAAAATCGTCGTTCTACCGCACAGTTGGGTCCCCATTTGGAAACACGTTTGGATCCTAGTTGTGCTCTGAAGCTCGAATGCCCGATTGGAATACTCCCAGGGGGGTTACGGGTGACAAATGGGTATACAAATAGGGGATTTCGAGGGTTTTTGAGGTTTTAGTGAACATGAGCTGGTGAGGTATCGTTTTCCACGTTTTTTAGGGCGAGAAGACAGAATAAGAAGTTGACTTTGACCGAAGAGTGAAGACTTGTCGAAGGTGCTCTGACGCGACGGGTGCAGCGTCTTCGGGGTTGCTGGCCGTTCGGAATAGCTTTCGCGACAATCACCCAGGTGATAATGATTTCTGTATACGTATCTGGCACAGACCAACAATAAAATGTTATATTTCAAACCAGGGCCATCACACGTCATTTATGCAGCAATATGAAATTTCTGACCCTCGTTAATCCGCTCTCAGGAATCATCACGTTAAATTGTCCCCTATGAATTTATTCCCTTTTGCTGCAATGAAAACGGTAGTTTGGGCCCCAACGAATTTCATGGTGACCACACAGCAATAGAAGCACCTGAGCAAGCGCGGATGATCATAGCTGCGATGCCGTTAGAGCAGTTGAACGTGAAGCTCCTGCCTCAAATGGATGGCCTTTATTAACGTCTCAGGTAAATTAAGTATCGGGGAAATAGCTTCTGCTTATGCGCACACATGAATCCTAGTAATTTTCTGATGTGTCCTTATTCTTTTTCCCCCCTCAATGATTTGGCCGATCCGACTCAATTTGAATACTTTTTGTTGCGAAACCTCGACTGAAACAAACAAAGTTGAAACATATCAGTGGAACCAACTAATTCAGACGTCTTGGATAGTAGGTTAATTTCATTTTTCGACCGGCAAGACTACAATAAAAAATAATGTGAATAGAATATCTGCCGATGTCGTCAATAAAATGCACCCTTCACTGTTATGGAAAGCGTGACGCTGAAAGTAGTTTTTATCACCATATGGAATTAACCACATGGTCACAGCACCCTCGTCCGAACTGGGCTCCCCAAGAGAGCCACCCTTGCACTAAATTATCCCTCGCTAATCCTTCGGACAGCCATCAACCGTAGCATGACAACAGTCGCACGGTCTTGCTAAAGATTCAGAATTTGAAAAGAGGTTGGTTAACCGTGGTGAAGGGGGGAAGTCCAATCCGTTAAAAGGGCCGCTGCGGCGCGAAAGATTATTGGAGTGTTGCCCAATATGTTCCGAGATAACGTTTTCGGAGGGTGAAGAGCTAGCGTGAGAGGTGGGAATGACGATTACAATAGCTGTAGGCGCATGGCATTATAAATATTACAAACTCCACAAAAAGATATGCAGAAGAAAAGGACTGCATGAAAATTAAAGTACCTACCAACAAAATCCGTGGAAACTTGTAGCACCTCCAATTTCCACGGTATGATAACTATTTAGATATTATACCTAGTATGATAACTTCATAGTAGGTGCTAATATTTTTATGATTAATGCTTCTGGTTAAATGTGAATACTCGTGCCACGTCATGGAGGCACAGGGTGTAGTGGATAATATGATTATTTTCAAAAGCGTGTGAACTGAGTTTGAAAAGGTTTATTAAACGAAATGATGCATCACATACTTTAGCTCTCTGTCAATTCTGCATTAGTCAAAATATTCCATAAAATGCTGAAAACCTTTAAAATATAAATAAATTTCATGTTACTTATTGGGTATCGATGTTGCTAAAATATTGGAAATTAAAGGAATTTTTTTGGTTTATTATTGTCAATAATGAACCTTTGGAGTCGGACGTGGTGACTCACATCACAAATTTGAGGTTTCCCTTAACCTTAAGGTAGAATCCGGAAATGGAATATAATTATTTATGTCCGCCGCTTTACTCCGTGCGCTGTCTGCCGGACTTCGTTTTTTCATAGTTACCATGAAACAAAATTAATGAAATATGGTTTGTGGGTCCCATTTGGGGTCTAGTCGGCCCACGAAGCTCGGCGTTACTATCAGTCATCTCTAAGGGGTGAATAATAGAGGTTGCAATTTCTAGGGCGCCGTTATCTCGAATTTGATCACGTTTTGGTTCTGGTATTATTTTCAGTAACAAACCTTTAGAATTAAGCATGAAACAAATATTTAACACCCCACTCAAATATTGATGGTTTCCGTTTCAAGGTACGTAGAATTTGAAATATCTATACATAGAGCTGTGATCTGTAACGGAAGGGTATTCTATACAATCATTTTTCAAATTAAACGTCTGTATAACTGTTGAGGAAACTAATTTCTCCCTTGAGAGGGAAAAACATTAAATCATGTTTAATGTTTTTCCCTCGCAAGGGAGAAATTAGATATAGTTTTTTAATGTCAAGAAAAAATGAAAGCCACAATTTCACTGAACTCTACAAGTATAATGTTGCATTTACTGTACTTATTATAGAACTCGCCATCAACATATGGTTGCTACAACAGAAGGTAGTAACTGTGTAGTAACCAATGAAAAACGTTGCATATTTGCGTGTCGGAATTCACAGAATGACCCCCAGCCCTAAAACATTAAACATGTTAAATGGAATAAACAAATTTCTGTCCGTCCGCCTTTACGCCATCATCTGTAGGTACTTTCCTTAGTTACAGCGAACCAAAATTAATGAAATTTGGTTTGTAGGTTCCATTCGGGGTCTAGTTGGTACCCGCAGCTCGGCGTTACTGTCAGTCACCTCTAAGTGGTGAAAAATAGGGGTCGACATTTCCCGAACGCCGTAGTAAGAAACGTTTCAATAGAAGGGTATGGGTTTTTTTAACGTTTTTAAATTGACCTCGAATTAAAGCATTTTTTGAGACCAACCGGAGCATTACGACCAGCCGTTCGCTGGCAAAGAAAAAATTCATCAACATGATCGTGAATGATTATAATCCCTGATTATAATCACGGATGGATGTATTAAATGGGAGTTCGTTGTTCTGTAACATTATTTCATTTGAAGAATGACGGCTCTTTTGGATTCTGTTGGTAGGTACTTTTGTAACTTGAACAAACGTTATGCCGTGACAACAAACAATTAATGATTGGATAATTACTAAATCCCGCACATTTTGATAAACTGTTATTCCCAGGCCACCTTCAGTACTCGATTTAGGGCTTTCCTGGGGAGCACCACGAGGGTAGAACACAGAAAACAGTGATCTACGCAGAAAGGGCATCTACATGCAGGCAAATAATACTGTTGTGAATAATTTTCCGCGTTTTTAAATTGATCTCCAACTTGGGAATTATTTGAGTCTGCCCGAAGCACTGTACGAATGGAATCGAGCATGAAAAAAAAAAAAAAAAATCTAAACCCCCTCAAATTTTGATGGTTTATGTTTCAGGGTATGTATAATCCGAAAATGCAATTAAAAAATTTCTCTCTGAATTTGATGAAATTCGGGTTATAGGTTCCGTTCGGGGTCTAGTTGGTCCTCGAAGCTCGGCGTTACTGTCCATCATCTATAAGAGGTTAAAAATAGGGGTTGAAATTTTCAGAACGCCGTAGCTCAAAAACTTTCGATAGAAGGTCAACAAGGTCGTGAATCAAACGGTATAAATCCGGCCTGGATATCATCGATAGGGAGCATCTGACCAGGGATAACCAGGGATGGCTGTATGAAGTCGAGTTGGTTGTTCTGCGATATTATTTCATTTGATAAGTGACGGACTATTGGATTTTGTTGGTAGGTACTTCTGAAACTTGAACAAACTTTGAAGTATTATTGATGGGTAAATTATTACACAGTGGTAAATTATTGCTAAACGGCAAATTATTACACAACGGTAAACTATTACCTACATACCGATAAATTATTACACAATGGTAAATTATTACAGAACGGTAAATTATTGCACCACGGTTCATCTACCAAGAAGGGGCTGGATTTTGTTGATCGGTACTTTCGCAACTTGACCAACCGTTGAAGTATTACTGATGGCAAGTTATTACACAACGGTTCATTTTACTTGACCACGAGGGTAGGTACTGACCACAGAAAACAGTGATCTACGCAGAAGGGGCATCTATACAGGTAAATAATAAACCGTTGTGTAATAATGTGCATATTTATAGAATATTACATATCATATAGACCGGTTGTCTATACAGAGAGCTGTGATCTGTGACAGAAGGGTTTTCTGTACAAAATAATAAACCGTTGTGCAGGGATTTGCAGCGCTTTGAATAATGATGGTTACTTTGGATTACATTGACGGCTACTTTTGTAACTTGAACGAACGTTAAATGCCTCATGAATAACAACATTATAATTTATTAATGACATGATTCTCCAATCCACTGCATGTTAATGTTTATGAATCTGTAACTTCCCGGCCGGCTCCGGTTCTCGATTCAGGGCTTACCTAAGGGGAGCACGAGGGTAAATACTGACCACAGAAAACTGGGATCTACGCAGTAGGGGCATCTATACAGGTAAATAATAAACCGTTGTGTAATAATGTGCAGCCTTTTTTTCCCCATGTAAACGTAACATAGTGTTAAATATATATAGTATTTTGCCAATTATATGTCTCGTGTATGCCATTGATATCCTTTTTCCATGGGATAGTACCTACATGTTATCGAAAAACAATGCACTGGGCGAGATGGGAGCTGTGAGCGCTGAACTGAAGTCGTTGCTCCACCGTTGAACCTTTCATCTTGATAGGCTTAAAAGAACATGATGGCCGGGCGAAGAGCAGGGTGAACGCCACCTGTGCGCTTGCCGCTTCCCTGATTTATGCCAGAAAGTTACCCTTCCCAAATGTCGCACTTCCACGCAAATTCGAACAAGCGGCATGAGAGCCCTCTTGCGAAGGAGAAGTTTAATTATTCGGGAGGCAACTTGATTTCCTTTTTTCCGATCTAGAAATAACTGGAGGGAGACGTCGGATTTCCAAAACTAAAATGAATAACGATTTGCTCCAGCTAAGATTTGCCCTACGATTTGCCTTATTTAGTAATCAAATCGTGATTTTATGTTCATCGGATCAACTAGCAGTAGGTGTCTTTATAGAATGCAGTAGCTCTTGACATGGCCGGTTACTGGTGTGTGCATGTATTTGTAATGCATATGTATCTACCTAGCTGATTCTAGTGAGTAGCAAAATATTATTCATGTTGGCTCATCCACAGTCGAAATATACTGTCCAGTTGTGATGAAATGCCCGTACATGCCTCCACTTGTGAGCCATCCCTCTGAATTACAAGTCATGACGAGCAGTATTTCTTACGGTTATGCACATAGCAAGGATTTCATACACTTAATTTCAGGTGGTTTCGATCACTCTTTTGTACCTATAGTTATGGCCTACGAGGCCATAACTGTACAAAAGAGCAGTGTGTGCAGAATCTAGCAGAGTATGCACACACGCAGGCAGGACATAATGTAATGGAAAAATCTTGATTTTGGAGGACAAAAACTGTTTCCCCTCATAACTTATCACAATGCTACCGCTATATTGATAAACTCTGATGCAAAATTGAAGCGGGGCATATCAAGATGAAGAATTCGTAATATTACAGCTTGTTGTGGTATCCTCCCTGTAAAATTAAGATCTCACCAATAAACACAGAAGTGGGGACGGAAGACGCAGGAGAACCGAGGAACCCAATGGGGATCCCCACCATCCTCCACCAGTTGGAAGATGGAGGGAGATAGCCCTAAGGGCTATAAAAACTCGCCTCCTTCGCCTTTCCATTCTACGCTCTCCTCTAGTCGCTGACTATTGTCTCTCTCCTCGCTCCTCATCTCTTTCTCCTTACCTAAAAGATCCTGGGCATGGTGGTAGTCCTCACGCTATAACCAAACCGGGCACGACCTACCCTAGCGTCTCGAGTGGTGAATGCACGTCACCCATGCATTCACTACACAGCTACTCCCTTCTCCCCAAGAAGAGGACGGAAAGATTAAATTCATACGCAAGAAATTAATTACAACTTCTCACTGCTGTCAGTATCCTACAAGACATGTGGCGTCACGGTGTGCGACACACTTACCGATCTACTTCTTTCCTTGATCTCCGGTAAGTTAACATTAACATTACGTTTAACATTATGACTCCTTACATTTCCGCTCGTCTTTTCGGAGTGCTGCAAGAATGTTCCTTTACGAGTTCGCAGGATACAGGTAAGTAGTGCTGGGTGGCATAAAGATGAAAGGGGACCGTAGAAAAAGAGAAAGTACGACGATCCAGGATATCAGTTTTTGTTTGTGTTGTAGCGACACTACAGTTCATTTCTAGTTTCAAAATTTTCGTTTCGATCATATGTTACCAAAATCAGTTCTGAGAGTATTGAATTTTGGTGGCCGCCGATTTTTTTTTTTTTGTGCAAATTCTTCCAATTCTCCCAATTGACCGATTCTTCCGATTTTCACCAAAACCAGTTCTTCCATTTTTCAGTATTCCGTGTTAATGGGTTCCGTTAACAATAAATCTTTTGGAGTCAGATTGAATCAGTGTATAATTTGTAGTCACCACATACGCATTACTACAAAAGTGGTGACCCCGACGTGATCTGAACAGCGAACATGGAATCCCGAACCTCGTCTGAGCTACAGCCTCCGTCACTTCAAGTGAATCGAGTAACCGTAAAAAGGGTCCCGCCTTTTTGGAAGGCGAATCCCAGACTCTGGTTCCGACAGCTCGACTCCCAATTTTTCAATGCGGGCATCACGAACGACGTCACCAAGTACCACACGTTAGTTGGAGCTGTGGAGAGCGACGTGTTGGCGTGCGTCAGCGACATCATCCTGCAACCACCAACACAGGACCTTTATGCCACCCTCAGACGACGGCTGGACGACCACTATTCCGAATTGGAGGAAAAACAACTTCGGAAGCTACTCAGCGACCTTGAGCTAGGTGACCGACGTCCTTCTCAACTATTACGCGAGATGAAAGATCTGTCCGGAGGAATGGTAAGTGATGCACTGCTTAAATCTCTCTGGCTACAGCGCCTACCCACGCAGATTCAGGCGATTCTCACTGCTAGCACCGGCGACCTAAATCATCTCACTACCATGGCCGATAAAATCAACGAAGTCCTTTTGGTTTCACATCCTACTATCCGTGCTGTGAGGCACCCCCAGCCTAGCACTAGTCAGAGTAGCAGTGCCAACAAATCGGATAGTGGGACGTTCGACCAAATTTTAAACGAGATCCGAAATTTGTCCACACGCCTAGACGCCCTAGAAAATCAAACATCTCGGCCTCGGAGTAGGTCGCGCAACCAAAGGCTCGACGAGCCAACACACTACGAGGGGGTGTGCAAATACCATCACCTTTACAAGAATAGGGCGTACCGCTGCATCACACCTTGCACTTTTTCAGTCAAATCCACTCCACAGCATTTCACCGACGCTCCGGAAAACTCCCAGGGTCGTCGCTAGAGGCGACGGACGCTTCGACCCTCACGCAACGTCGCCTGTTTGTGGCAGACAGGGCTTCCGGATATCAGTTTTTGGTTGATAGCGGTGCGGATATTTCGGTCATCCCTCCTGCTAATCGTGCAAAATTTACACCGAAACCTGGGGAGTTCCAACTTTATGCCGCCAATGGGACGACCATCAACACATATGGGTGTCAAATTTTAGAGTTGGATTTTGGTTTGCGACGTTCTTTCCGTTGGTCTTTTACAATTGCTGCAGTCGACAAAGCGATCATTGGCGCAGATTTTTTACATCATTTTGGTTTGTTGGTAGACATCAAAGGTCGGAGACTTGTAGATAATTGCACTTCCCTCCACGTTTCGGGCACTCTACAAGACGTTTCATGCGTTGGAATTTCTACAGTAGGGCCAGTTAACGATTCTCCATATCTTGCATTACTTTCTCGCTACCCTGATTTGACAAATCCAAATTCCGTTGGAAAATTTACTCCTAAACACTCCGTCACCCATCACATCCTAACTGAGGGACCTCCAATTCATGCACGAGCTAGGAAGTTATCTCCGGAGAAAGAGGCCATAGCACGGGCCGAATTCTCTTACATGCTCGAACGAGGGATTTGTCGACCTTCCAACAGCCCATGGTCCAG
Source organism: Leptopterna dolabrata (assembly GCA_954871275.1). Classification (NCBI taxonomy): domain Eukaryota; kingdom Metazoa; phylum Arthropoda; class Insecta; order Hemiptera; family Miridae; genus Leptopterna; species Leptopterna dolabrata. The sequence continues at coordinate 49,462,968 of OX940976.1, read as the reverse complement.
CCCTCTGCACATGGTTCCTAAGAAAGACGGTACCTGGCGGCCGTGCGGGGACTATCGTGCCCTGAACGCTTGCACCATTCCTCGGTATCCCCTCCCAAACATCCACGACTTTGCCCATACACTCACTGGAAAAACAATTTTTAGCACGGTCGATTTGGTCAAGGCCTACCACCAAATCCCAATGGAGCCAGCAGATATTCCCAAGACTGCAATTATTACGCCATTTGGCTTGTTTGAGTTTACAGTCATGACGTTTGGCCTTCGGAATGCAGCCCAGAGTTTCCAGCGTTTTATCCACGCAGTCACTCGAGACCTAGCTTTCTGTTTCCCCTACATTGATGACGTTTTGATCGCATCCACAAACGAGGAGGAGCATCTTGAACATCTCCGACAGCTCTTTGAAAGGTTTCGCCAATTCGGAATCGTAATCAACGCTAGCAAAAGCAATTTCGGAATTCCCGAGGTGAAATTTCTGGGCCACCTAGTCTCGCCGCAGGGTAAAAAACCCCTCCCGGAGAAGGTCTCAGCCATTCGGGACTACCCCAAGCCAACTACCATTGCCGAGTTACGCCGTTTCTTAGGAAAACTCAATTTTTACCGTCGTTTTATTCCACATGCTGCTGACAGTCAGGCCATGCTTCACGCACTTCATGACGGGTGTAAGGAGCGCGACAAGACTCCCATTCACTGGACTCCTGAACTGGAGCAGGCATTTACCAGCTGTAAGGAGGGTCTGGCAGCGGCCACACTCCTCGCTCACCCCGTTCATGATGCCGCTCTTTCTCTATCGGTGGATGCGTCTGGCACCTCGATAGGCGCGGTGGTTGAACAATTAGTCGAAGGGTATTGGCAACCCCTGAGTTTTTTCTCCAAAAAGATGAATCCAGCCCAGACTAAATAGAGCGCTTACGATCGAGAGCTCCTTGCAATTTATGAGGCCATTAAACATTTCAAACATTTATTGGAAGGTCGGGTGCTCACGATATTATTTACTGACCACAAGCCTATCACATTCGCATTCCGACAAAATCTTGAAAAGGCAAGCCCTAGGCAAGTTCGCTATCTTGATTACATTGGTCAATTTTCAACCGACATTCGTTTTGTTTCTGGAAAGGACAATGTAGTGGCGGACGCGCTTTCCCGAATATCAGCTGTCTCTTCCTTTGCTCAAATGGACTGGGCTAAGGTAGCTGAAGAGCAGGAATGTGATGACGAGCTCAAGACACTACAACAATCCAACTCATTTAATTTCATAAAAGTATGCATGTATGATTCTGACATCCCCATTTACTGTGACACTTCTACAGGACGGGTGCGCCCTTACATCACTGCCAACTTTCGTCGAACAGCTTTTGACATGGTGCACAACTTGTCCCATCCAGGAAACCGAGCTACCCAGAAAATGTTGAAGGCGAGGTTCATTTGGCCATCAATCACGCGTGATTGTCAAGTATGGACCCGCTCATGTATCAACTGCCAGCGCGCCAAGGTTCAACGCCACACAGTTAGCCCACCAGGCGAGTTTCTCGTTCCGGGCGAAAAATTCGCGCATATTCATGTCGACCTTATAGGTCCACTTCCGTCTTCCCAGGGCTATTCTTACTGCCTCACAGTCATAGACCGTTTTACCCGCTGGCCTGAGTGTATCCCCATATCCACGTCCGTGTATCCCCCCCCCCCCCCCCATCCGTCCCCATATCCGTCTGAGTGTATCCACGTCCGAGTCTGTTGCTCGGGCGCTAATCGCTGGTTGGATCAGTCGTTTTGGTGTCCCACTCAAAATCCCTAGTGATCAGGGGCGCCAATTTGAATCCGCACTATTCCGGTCACTGTCCAAAGTTCTGGGAATGCGTCACATCCACACTACTTCTTTTCATCCATCTGCCAATGGTTTGGTTGAACGCCTGAATAGAACTATTAAGACCGCTCTTCGCGCGCATGCATCTCCCCAGTGGATTGAATTCATCCCGATAGTTCTCCTTGGCATAAGATCTGCATTCTACGAGGACCTGAAAGCTACCACATCTCAACTTGTGTATGGGACTACATTGCGTCTGCCAGGTGAGTTTCTTGATGCCCCCGCTGAACAGGAACCATCAGAGTTTGTGGCCAATCTCCAAAACATCATTGGTCAATTAAAGCCTGTTCCAACAACTCATCACGGGGCCAAGACAACGTTCGTCCATCCCGAACTTCGATCCTGTTCCCATGTTTTTCTTCGTCATGACGCCTCCCGACGACCTTTGCAGGCACCCTACGATGGACCCTTCATTGTTTTAGAGCGATCCGACAAGTTTTTTAAGCTACATGTCCGGGGCAAGGACACCTTTGTATCCGTGGACCGTCTCAAGCCAGCGTATGCCCTTGCCGAGTCGCCCCAAACACTTGGCTCTGTAGAGCGGATGAAGGAAGTCGTATCTCTCAAACCCCGCGGCGTGCATCGGGTGCATTTCTCGTCCCCGGAGGAAGGGGAGTGTCTGTAGCGACACTACAGTTCATTTCTAGTTTCAAAATTTTCGTTTCGATCATATGTTACCAAAATCAGTTCTGAGAGTATTGAATTTTGGTGGCGGCCGATATTTTTTGTTTTGTGCAAATTCTTCCAATTCTCCCAATTGACCGATTCTTCCGATTTTCACCAAAGCCAGTTCTTCCATTTTTCAGTATTCCGTGTTATTGGGTTCCGTTAACAATAAATATTTTGGAGTCAGATTGAATCAGTGTATAATTTGTAGTCACCACATACGCATTACTACAGTGTATTTCCTAACTAAGCTGTGTTATCAAACTTTCTCATTCGGTGCGGGCAGTCCGCTAACAAAATCCACTATTCCAGTGGTCAACACCCTTAATCCTTTTTCTGTTGGGCCATAGTCGAATCCACAAAAATAATTCGTTTTGAACGCCAGTACAATCCAGTTGTGTCATCAATCAAGTAACTCAGAAATAACCCCAAGTGCCATCACACGAGATTTCATTGGCATATGAAAACGTCTGCCAGGGGGTGAGCAGTATACCTTCCTCACATCGTTCAGTAATATGATCCATATAATTAGCTGGTTTGACGCAAATATTTACCAACTAGGTACAGATTAATAAATAAAGACTTCCCAACAAGGTGCGTATAAAATGTGTGTATAATCGGACGAAGTTTCTTCAAAAAGTTAAATTATTAATTGGATTTCATATTTTTCGCAGAGCTCTGGTTACTTGAAATGCATAGAGGACAATTTGGGACCCTTATCTGTGTGACCACTGAAAGTGTCATGCGAATCGGTCCAATAGAACGAGAAGGGGGGTTCTTGATTTGCGCATGCGCAGATGCTGCTATAATCACGAATGATGTAAATCATAAGGAATCATTGGGAACTTCACCTTCATAATTCTCCCAAAGTTTTGCTGAAATCTATCAAAAGGAACCGGAAATAGGTTGGTACCTATATGCGTTACAGTTTTCGTTGTTTGTGCGTGCGCATAGACACTGCTATCATTCCGATTGCTCTGAAATTCTCGAAGGAACCATTTGGGACCCAACATTCATGATTCCTGGAAATTTCTAATAGAACCAGATTTACAGAAAGGTAAGGAATCTAATGTTTGCACAGACGAAATTTACGGTTGGATTCTGATGTGATTCATGCGAGACTACCTGTGAAGTAACCCTCACATACCTTACAGATTTCAGGTTATTTGAATTATTCTTTCAACAAAATGTGGTGCCTTGCAAGGAATTGCAAACAGATCGACAGAACTCGGAGGTACACCAGAAACCAAATTATTTTGTTCTCTGAAGTCAGAAACGCAAAATGTGAGTGAAAATTTTGATTTTGGTGGGCATGACTTTTATGGCTGTTGCATGAATACAAGGCGATAGTTCCCGTCCCTTATTTGTTGGGGTTTTGCGTACATATATTTAGGGCTTAACTTGTAATGATTGTTTATTATTGTTTATTACACATACGCGCACGCGGTGTGTGTGTGTGTGTGTGTGTGTGTGTGTGTGTGTGTGTGTGTGTGTGTGTGTGTGTGTGTGTGTGTGTGTGTGTGTGTGTGTGTGTGTGTGTGTGTGTGTGTGTGTGTGTGTGTGTGTGTGTGTGTGTGTGTGTGTGTGTGGGTGTGTGTGTGTGTGTGTGTGTGCGTGTGTGTGTGTTTTGTTGTTGGATGAATTCTTGGCGGGATAATCATCCTTAAAAACATCATAAGGATCCTCGTGTCTCAATACAGAGTGAGTTGTTACAGAAAGCTGAACACAAACAATAGTCTCCCAGTATTTTCTCCGGTTTTCCCCCTTTTCTGGAAATAATTTAGAAGCTCCGATCCAGAGGTATGAAGCGAGTTCTCAATTATAGCCGTTTGTTCCAGGTGCTGCAAACTACGGGGGATCTTTTGAAACGAATGACCAATACCCTCAAGTTCGGGACCGCGGGCCGGCAGCGCAAATGGCTCCCTCAAACTCCACTGTGTTGATCTAATGAGGTTATTTATGTTTCCTCGGCTCTGGGAGCCACTAAAGGCGAGCGGAAGACTGATCTATTACTGGAGCATGATCCGAATCGCACGGAACACTTGGAGCTCCTTTGATTGGCTTCCCCCTCCCACCACATCACACCACCATCTCCTTCAATCTGACACTAATCAAAACTTATCTCGCTCAATCTTCTCCGCACAGTTCGGGAAGGGTTAAGCGAGATTCTCCTCCTATTTATTAACCCTATTCCAAGAGCCACCCCAACGCACTTCGAGTTCCTTGAAAACCGATCGGCACAAGGTTATCGGTTGTATTGGTGCTAATGACTAGAATTCATAGTTTATCATGTATTCCAATTATTGAAAATTTTGTCAATATTGTCAATCAAAGTATTACCTGCTTAACACGGAAGTATTACCTGCTTATTGGACTAGGCCTAAACTAACACCTAAATAGGAAGTATGAAACATATTTAGATCAAATAAATTGAAGGGAATTTAGATGGCACACCCCCACACACATGCCCTGAAATTCGCAGTTTATTTTAACAATAGTTTTCGTCATTATGGGAGAATCGGGTCGTCGGCTATGGGAGTTTCAAGGAAAACGAGATTTTACACAAGCGCAAACGAAAGTTGTATCCGATTTTGATGAAAGTTATATTATGGTACTTCGCACGTGTCAAAAAATCGTACGAGTTTCAAGAACATAATTGTAAGATGCTTTGTTTTATTCATCTTGAACTTGAAATAGTTTTCACTCTGAAGTGTTTCCGCGACAAAACCCTCAGAATTTTAGCTCATTTCAAATCATTTTAGACAATTATCGCGAATACGAAATACATCCGTTATACAGCATTCTGAAACCATCCCTTGATGTACGTCCATAACGGGAATACAATGAATTAAGAAATAAAAGTTTCAGTAACAGTATCTGGCGTATTGGAGTTTAACAGCGATGGTGGTGCAGATCTTTACAAGTGATAATTCAATTCGACCTCTTCCGACTCTTTGGCACGATGAAACGCCTAGAATACGCATTTCAATGGAGTGAAGGTAAATACCATTACCCACAGTTGCGTCGCCAAAGGTTCCTTCACGGTTAAAATTTATTTGCTCTCACAAGCTCGTTCGTTCCTCGTATCACCAATGTTTTTACTTCAAAAGGTATCCAGAGGCTGGTTCGGTTAGGAAGTAAATGAGGAGGCCTTGTCTATCCGGGTAATCAAGATGCAGATGTTGCTATGTCCCTCTACTATGGAGATCAGGCCCTTGAGATGCTTGCGAAACCAGACCTCATCACCCCTGTAGGTTGACTCATTGCAAAGGGAAGACTATAGCAGCCCCTATCAGACACCTGAGGTGGTTTATTTGAATGGACCATAGGTACTAACAATAACCCCCACAGATTGCCGACTCCTCTGGTGTCACTTCACTGACAAGTTCCCGAACAACTCAATATAGGTATGTAGTGATAGACAGTTTTCTTGGTTAATGAAATTCCACATCGATACAGGTTCAGAAGCAACGTTAAACCCTGTAAGGTAATTTGCAATAAGGGAAGTGCAACAGCTGTGGGACAATAAAGGTACTTTCATTCCTTGTAACATGAAACTTCCAATACAAAATGATCATAATCAGGTGCTCTGGTGGATGGGAACGGGGAAGTTCCCAGCCCAGGGATCCAAACAGTAATCAAATACCTACCTGCTACGAACTAAGTCACTCGCGATGAAATCGTGGAAACCCTTTTAAGAAAAACGGTGTTGCTGAATCGTTGTCTATTTCCACTAATACACGAAATATACACTGTTATACCGGTTTCGGTGATCAACCATCGCCAGTAACAAACAATAACAAAAATAGTAACAATAATAAGTTATTATTTGTTAGTAACGATGGTTTGATCACCGAAACCGGTATAACAGTGTATATTTTGTGTATTAATGGAAATAGACAACCTTTCAATAACTCCTTTTGGTTTATTATTTTCAATAATGAACCATTGGAATCGAGCATGAAAAAAAAAATTCTTACCCCCCCTCAAAATTTGATGGTTTACGTTTCAAGGTATGTAGAATCCAAAACTGCAATAAAAATATTTCTGTCTGTCCGCCGTACGCCGTACGCCGTACGCCGTACGGGCCACTTTTCTTAGTTACCATGAAAAAAAATTGATGAAATTCGGGTTATAGGTTCCGTTCGGCGTCTAGTTGGTCCTCGAAGCTCGACGTTACTGTGAGTCATCTCTAAGGGGTTCAAAATAGGGGTTGAAATTTTCAAAACGCCTATACTATATTTTTACGTAAATATTTTTACGGTTTTAAATAGTTCTTGAACTTGCGAGTTTTTTAAGACCATCCGGAGCATCGTACGTCCAGCCGTTCGTTCACAGTAAGGCCCCGAAGTTTGCACCGACAGGCATTTTCGACTCCAGTGTGAATGAAATTGTATACAATTCAAACCAAATCTCGTAACCAGAGACGCGCCCACAATAGGAATTTGTGAATACGGCCAATCATTGGTAGGGATCACCTGATTATATTGGCGGAGTATGAAGTCGAGTTAGTTGTTCTGTGATATTATTTCGCTTCAAAAATGATGGCTCTTTTGGAGTTTGTTGGTAGGTAGTGAAACTTGAACAAACGTTGAAGTATAATTATTGATGGGTAAATTATTACTACGGTAAATCATTACTCAACGGTAAATTATTACACAACGGTTCAGTATACCATCTACGTAGAAGGGGCTGGAGTTTGTTGGTAGGTACTTTTGCAACTTTTTTCACTCCTCATCAACAATTTCTTTTCAAAACTTCATTATGTGCGTTTCTTTTTGTTAGGTACTGTTTGTCATCGGCAGAATTATTTTAGCAACATTTAACTCGTGATTTAGGTAGGTACCTAGTAACGAGTACGGGGTTAGGTACTAACCTACGGAGGGTCTGCGATCTACATAATATGTATATAATAGAATAGTACATATCATATTATATAGAAGGGTTATCTATACATAGAGCTGTGATCTGTAACAGGAGGGTATTCTATACAAAATAATAAACCGTTGTGCAGGGATTTGCAGCGTTTTATTTTATCTTCATAAGGGAAAAGGAATATGTATCGCTTGGCTTCGTTTTTCTTTACCTACCTACCATTTCGGGAATGAGTTTCATCATTCAAATCATCATCCAGTAGGTATGTATACAGAATACATACCTACGTTCATTTGGTTGTTTCGTGGGCAATAGTCCTATGATGGTTGGGAACGCTCGTATTGACGTAAATAAATAAATAAATAAATCTGTAGTCATGAGCATATTATTCTTACGCCAATAGGTTGATTACGTACTTTTCGCGTGGCAATTTCCTCAGTCCGTGGGGTATATTGAACAATAACAACTATGATCTAAAATAGGATTTCCATTCAAATAAAATTCTCAACATCAATAATTTTCGACGTACCCCTTGCAATCACACAAAAAATCACTGTGGCCATTTTCCGAAGTTGTTCGGATGGCAGGTGCTCGCACGCCCCTCTCAGAACAACAGTCAAGTCACGCCGTGCAGAATAAAACCAAACATGAGAGATTTATCCACCTTCTACGTTAATGTCGTGATTTGCATTGCTGGCTTGTAGCCTTGATAAATAAATCCATAAAGTCGCGGGAGCAACGTGCAATTTTGGTTTATTATTTTCAATAATGAACCATTGGAAACGAGCATGAAAAAAAAATTGTTACCCCCCCTCAAAATTTGATGGTTTACGTTTCAAGGTAAGTATGTAGAATCCAAAACTGCAATAAAAATATTTCTGTCTGTCCGCCGTACGCCGTACGGGCCACTTTTCTTAGTTACCATGAAAGAAAATTGATGAAATTCGGGTTATAGGTTCTGTTCGGGGTCTAGTTGGTCCTCGAAGCTCGACGTTACTGACAGTCATCTCTAAGGGGTTCAAAATAGGGGTTTGAAATTTTCAAAACGCCTATACCATTTTTTTTACGTGAATATTTTTACGGTTTTAAATAGTTCTTGAACTTGCGAGTTTTTTAAGACCATCCGGAGCGTCGTACGTCCAGCCGTTCGTTCACAGTAAGGCCCCGAAGTTTGCACCGACAGGAATTTTCGACTCAGTGTGAATGAAATTGTATACAATTCAAACCAAATCTCGTAACCAGAGACGCGCCCACAATAGGAAATTTGGCGGAGATGAAATCATTGCTAGGGATCACCTGATTATATTGGCGGAGTATGAAGTCGAGTTGGTTGTTCTGTGATATTATTTAATTTGAAAAATGATGGCTCTTTTGGAGTTTGTTGGTAGGTAGTGAAACTTGAACAAACGTTGAAGTATTATTTATGGGTAAATTATTACTACGGTAAATCATTACTCAACGGTAAATTATTACACAACGGTTCATTATACCATCTACGTAGAAGGGGCTGGAGTTTGTTGGTAGGTACTTTTGCAACTTTTTTCACTCCTCATCAACAATTTCTTTTCAGAACTTCATTATGTGTGTTTCTTTTTGTTAGGTACTGTTTGTCATCGGCAGAATTATTTTAGCAACATTTAACTCGTGATTTAGGTAGGTACCTAGTAACGAGTACGGGGTTAGGTACTAACCTACGGAGGGTCTGCAATCTACATAATATGTATAGAATAGTACATATCATATTATATAGACGGGTTATCTATACATAGAGCTGTGATCTGTAACAGAAGGGTATTCTATAGAAAATAATAAACCGTTGTGCAGGGATTTGCAGCGTTTTTTCTAAGTAGCCCATGCAATTTTTTTTCTGATTATACCCCATAACTAGGCTAATCCATAAATTGCATACGAGGGCCGCCACGCCGCTTGGAAGCGTAGCAGCTCGATTTTCAACCTAGTAAATTATTATTATGATGGTTGCAAGTCCCAAATGTGCACCAGCTTTAATTACCAACATATCATAATAATAGTTACCGCTTCATTCATTAATGTGTCCATGAAAACTATTTTTGATGACGTTGAAATGGTTTAGATTATACCTACCGACTATACGCCAAAAGTGCGAGGAGTTTAAATTCTGACGTTCTGGAGAAAACATCCAAAATCTTAGTAAGGAGCTAATTTTGTGCACCACCAGAGACGATTTTCAGATCACTCGAAAAAATATGTGGGATGGTAGCAGCGGTCCAAAGTCGGCGCTCCTCACCCACCGGTCACCGAAAACTTTAAAGGAGCCTCACTCCTGCTAGCCTTAAATCATGAATTGCCCTTGGTGAGAGAAGAAAGTGATGAAAATTATCCCACAAGGTCTTCTGAATAGTTAGTGGCCAACCATGATTTAATAATCGTATATGAATAAATGAAATGGTAATCGTACGAGTGTTCAAACACTCCCCTCCACACTCCTTTCCATAAACAATCATTAATCGAAATTGCAGAAGCAATGAAGCGGAGAACCAGAACGCTGGTTTTTGATGAGGCGTTGTAACTTTTGTCTTTGAGCGTTTAAATTCGTAGAGTTGCACTTCTAAATTCTTACCCCGTTCCCGACATTTGACATAATATGTTCTCCAATTCGTAAGGAAAAGAGTTTGTTTTGGTTCATCATTTTCAATAATGAACCTTTGGAATGGAGCATGAAAAAAAGATAGAAAAAAAAGAAAACGAACCTCCTCCAGAGTTGATGGTTTCCGTTTCAAGGTAACGCAGAATCCGAGAATGGAATTAAACAATTTTTGCCCGTCCGCCATTCTTAGCATTTTTCTGAGTTACCATGAATCAAAATGAATGCAATTCGGTTTGTATGTCCCATTTGGGGTCTAGTTGGTCCGCAAAGCTCGGCGTTAATGTCAGTAACCTCTAAGTGTCGAAAAGGGGGTGGAGGGGGGTAGTTGCAAATTTTCTAACGCCGTACAGTAGTTAAAAACTTTCAATAGAACGGGTATGTTTTTTCTGTTTTTTTTTTCTACGTCTGCCTCCTCTCCTTTTTATCCTCTTCATATCCGATCTACCAAAATATCTGATCGATCAGTAGGTATGCCTGTGGTGTGAACATCGAGAAAACCCAAATATGCTCACTTGAATACGGGGCGACTTGGTACTCCTGGCTGATACTCCAAGAAAGACGCAAAAGGAGCTAAACATGATATTAAGCAGGTACTGCTCCAAGAACGGCTTGACTATTAACGCCTCAAAGACCAAAGTATTGATTTTTCATAAAAGCCCGAAATTCAAGGAAATGCCGGATTTCTTTATTGACGGTCAGAAAATAGATAGGGTCCGTAAGTAAAGGTATCTCGGAATCGAGTTTTCCTCATCTGGGAAATTCGCCCAAGCCCTCTCAAAAGCCACGACCAAAGGGATGGCGGCACGGTCCCAGTTTCGCAAAGTCCTTATTGGAAAGCCGGACTCCTCGATGGTGGCGGTAAAACTGTTTCACACTAGTGAGCCCCAGCCTTCTATAAGTTGCAGAGATATGGGGACTGAGATATTTGGACGCTCTGGAGGCAGTGGGCACGAGGTTCTTTCGATCCTCTCTCTTCCTGTTACTCAAAAACGCCTCACTATATGATCCGGTAGGTATGAGATAAATTACGGCTATCTGGCGGGTAAAGCAGTCAAACTGGACCTGAATTGGTGGGCCTTGAGGTGCCCAAGTCTCGTCTGCCCACGATCTGCATGAATAATCTCTATGCAGCACACGAACTGGGAGGGGGATCTAATATTGGTTTCAACTGGGTCTCCCAGATAACTGATATCCTCAACCAGCTGGGCTGCACTATCCAACCCACCAGTGTCACCGCTAACTGGACTGGAGGCAACTTGGCGGAAATTTGCGAAATTATCATAACCTCCACAGAGGGCGGGTTATACAAGGAACACCTTTTTGTGAGGCGTACCCATTGCACCATGTATAACGTGACACCTCTTACCGCAATTATAAAGTAGGGATCCCCAAGCTGGGACTTGTAACTAATTTTTGAAAAGGGCTAGGCTCTAAATGCAACTACAATTTTGAATCTGAATCTTGAATTTGTTAAGCTGGAACGCCTCATCAAAAACCGACCTTTTGGATTCTTCGCTCCATTGCTTCTGCAATTTCGATTCATGATTGTTTATGGAAAGACGTGTTTGAACACCCGTATGATTACCATATAATTCTTGATTGGCTACTAACTATGCGGACGAACTTGTGGGATAATGTTCACCACTCTCTTCCCTCATCAAAGGCAATTCATGATTTATGGTAATATTTAAGTTTGTTTCTTTTCGAACTTTTACTGGTCCCTCCTTCCCTCCTATCAATGGTGTGAATATAATAAATTATTAAGAAGTACTTTTCGAAGAATTTTAAACGCATCGCACCTTTCTCTACCGGAATAATAGTAAAGGCGGTTCTCAGCAAATCGTTACTGAATTATACATTACCCAACACTGCTTACGAGGCCTCCTCGGGACATGGTGACCTCCTGAATGAAATGATGATGAGCTGTAATTGCAATTTAAATACGCCTGAAAGGACATCAAAGGCTGCCCCGAGAATTACATTCGCCTCCATCCCCTTGGGCCAATTCTGCTTTGGGTTGCGCTAAAACCGGGATTAGGCAGTACACCTGCAGCAGTAGAGGGGCGGGGGGTCGCCTTCAAATATTTAACGAAAGTCACAGGCAAAGTCTAACGGTAATTATCAGCGCGTTAAAGCGGCTGGGTTGATTTGGTTGATGAATAAGTTATGGAACACAGGCAAGGAGTCTGTCAACCCCGATTATTCAAAATGCAAACAATGGCCAATCCACTTAGAACCAAACTAAGATGATTGGATGGGTTTGGAGCTGGAAGTGGAAGGCAGGACTGGGACCAATCCCACAATAATTAAGCATGTTCACCTTCAATTAATTGAGCAAGTTCACCATTATTATTGCATTCTCCTAACTGAGATCATATCGAGTGCCATCCGAAGAGTGTGCAATGTAATGGTATCGACCAAGGATACTAGACTAAGGCCCACTTTCACCAAAAATTTGAAACGAGTTTAACCCGGAAGAAGTTGCAAATTAACGGAGTGTAGCGCTCACTGTGTTCCACCAGAGCTCTGTGCGAGTTTAAACTCCCACCGAGGCGGCTCGAGTTTAAACGCCCGAAATACGGGAAGTTAATATAGCTAATCTCCGTTAGCCGTGAGATCCTAATATGGCCACCTAGCTTACAGCTGATTTTCGGTTCTGTTGTTATACGGTTGTGAAACGGTTTATTATTGCAGCGGAACAATAGAAGCGGGAATCAACATCAGCTGAGTGGTGGTTGTTGTTGTTTTGACGAGTTTATAGTCCCGGCGTCATATTGTCCAACTTTTGCTTGCACATTTTAAACTAAACTCCGTCAGGCAAACTCCGTTATTTCAAACTGGGTTTAACCGACTTTTGGGCTGGTGAAAGACGCTAGCTGCCTTTCCAGGTTTAAACCTCGACGTTAACTTTAACAGAGTTTGGCTAAACTCCATTAAATAATTTTCTGGTGAAAGTTGGCCTAAGGCCCACTTTCACCAAAAATTTGAAACGAGTTTAACCTGGAAGAGGTTGCAAATTAACGGAGTTTACCACTCACTGTCTTTCACCAGAGCTCTGAGCTTAAACTTCCACCGAGGCGGCTCAAGTTTAAACACCCGAAATACGGTAAGTTAAAGTCGCTAATCTCCGTTATCCATGAGATCCCAATATGGCCGCCTAGCTCACAGCTGATTTTCGGTTCTGTTGTTATAGGGCTGTGAAATGAATTAACGCGAGTTGGCATTGTATTGTTATTTACTCTATACCACGTGTTCCACAATGATATTATAGGTACCTTACCTCGTGACTGGAGTCGTTGTAAATCAGAAATCACTTTGGCAAATTACAGTTTATTATTACAGCGGAACAATGGAAGCGGGAATCGACATCAGCTGAGTGGTGGTTGTTGTTGTTTTGACGAGTTTATAGTCCCGGCGCATCATATTGTCCTACTTTTGCTTGGACATTTTAAAGTATACTCCGTCAGGCAAACTCCATTATTTCAAACTGGGTTTAACCGACATTTGGGCTGGTGAAAGACGCCAGCTGCCTTTCCAGGTTTGATCCTCGACGTTAACTTTAACGGAGTTTGGCTAAACTCCGTTAAATAATTTTCTGGTGAAAGTGGACCTAAGAGACTAAGGCCCACGGAAGGTACCTATGGTTTTTTTACGTTTTTAAATTGATCTCGAAATAAAGAAAATTTTGCGACCATGCGGAGCATTGTACGACCAGCCAAAATCGTCAAAATGATCGTCGGTTGTTCCTATATTATTTGATTTGAAGAATGATGGCTGTTTTAGGTTTTGTTGATAGCTGCTTTTGTAACTTGAAGAAACGCTATGCTTCATGATTAACAACAAATAATTATTAACGATTGAATAATTGAATCCTGCGCTTTTTTATGAAACAACTGTTATTCCCAGGCCAGCTCCAGTACTCGATTTAGGGGTTTACTGCGGGGATCACGATTGTGGGTACTGACTACAGAAAACATGCTGACGGGGCATCTATACAGGTAAACTATTATTCAACGGTTTTTTACACAACGGTTTCCTACACAACGGTTAATTACAGAACGGTTTATTACTCACCTTGTGTTTTATGAATAACAACAAATAATATTATTGATTGAATTATTGAATCCCTTGCATTTTTATGAAACTGTAATTCCCGGGCCAGCTGCTCAATTTAGGGCTTTCCGGGGGGGGAGATTGAGGGTAGGTATTGACCAAAGAAATTAGTGATCCACCCAGAAGATCTGTACAGGTAAATAATAAACGTTGTGTAATAAGTTGCAGCGTTTTTTGGTTTATTATTCTGTGAATAATACACCTATGTAATCGCTCAGCAAAAAACACCCCCTCAAAATTTTTTCTTTTCCGTTTCAAGGTGCGTAGATTCCAAAAATGCAATGTCCGTCCGCCGTCCGCCGTATTACGTGTACAGGCTTCATTTTCGGTCTAAAAAATTCCTTCTTTCGCACACATGCTCCATTTGGGCCCTAGTTGTGTCCCGAAACTTTTCAGCCCGAACGGAATATACCCAGGGGTGTTATGAGTGAAAATGTGTATAAAAATAGGTACTTTTGTGTTTTAGTAACATGTTAGTAAAATGAGCTTTTGAGGTATCGTTTTCCATGTTTTTGGGGACGAGAAAACCGAATATGAAGTCGATTTTGACCAAGGAGTGGACAATTGAGGTTGTACCAGATGTTCAGCTCCCAAAATTGATTTTATATGAGTCAAAAACCTGCGAAATCGTCTGAAATCGCCATTCATTTGTAGAATAACACTAGGAAAACTGTCAACATGTGGATCAAGACGATTAAATGGTACTATCAATGATCAAAGATAATTTGAAAAAAAAAAGAAAAAAAGGAGCGTACCTACCTACCTAATCCGTGTTTTGCGTTTTAGCAGCATGTTGATAACATGAGTTTCTGAGATATCGTTTTCCATGATTTTGGGGACGAGAAGACCGAATATGAAGTCGATTTTGACCAAAGAGTGGAAAATTGAGTTCTACCAAATGTTCAGCTCCCAAAATTGATTATTTATGAGTGAAAAAGCTGGGAAATCGTCTGAAATCACCATCAGTTTGTATAATAACACTGGGAAAAGTGTCAACACGTGGATCAAAACGATTAAATGGCACTACCATGATCAAAGATACCTAGTTTGAAAAAAAAAAAAAAAGGAGCGTACCTAATTTGTGTTTTAGGGGCCTAAATTAATGGAAACCATCAGAAATAGCTATTTCGATTATTACGCATGAAAGTAACAATAAATGAACAGCCAACATTTCTGCAGGTATGTCCAATAGAATAATAAACTCATGTGACAAGGGCTTTGCAGCGTTTTTATTTCGTTTTCGGATTCCACGTACCTCGATACGGAAACCATCAAATTTTGAGCGGGGTTTAAACTTTTTTTTCATGCTCGATTCCAAAGGTTCATTATTGAAAATAATAAACCAAAAAACGCGGAAAAAAGGGGGGCAGTGGACCTCAAGATTTGATGGGTAAGCAGAATCCGAAAATAGAACTAAAACGCTGCAAATGATTACAAAACGGTTTATTATTTACCTGTGTAGATCTACCCTTCTGCGTAGATCACTTTTTCTGTGGTCAGCACCTGCCCTCGTGCTCTCCCCAAGAAAGCCATAAATCGAGTACTGGAGTACTGGAATTACAGTTTCATAAAAATTCGCAGCATTCAATAACTCAATCATTAATATTATTAGGTGTCATTCAAGAAGCATAAATATAAAGTTTGTTCAAGTTACCAAAAAACCTATAAACAAAATCCAAAAGATTTGTCATTCAACAAAAGAAATATTATCACAGAACAACCAACTCGAATTCATGCAGCCATCCGTGATTATAATCGGGTTTTCCCTAGCAGTGATATCTGGGCCGGATATATACCGTTTCATTCACGTATTTTGACGAAGGTTTTAAGTCATCATTTGACGAAGTTTTTCGATGCAAGTGAATGACTGGACGTACAGTGCTCAAAAAATCGGGATGGTCTCAAAAATTATTTAGTTTTGAGATCAATATAAAGACGTAAAAAGCCACACCCTACTAATGAAAGTTTTCGAGGTAAGTACGCTGTTCTGAAAATGTCAACCCTTATTTTTAACCCGGTAGAGATGATTGGCTGACAGTAACGCCGAGCTTTGTGGACCAACTAGAATGAACCAAAATTAATGACATTTTTTGGTTTTTAGATTCCATTTGGGGTCTAGTTGGACCGCGAAACTAGGTATTCATTCATCTCCATGGTGTGAAAAATGGGGGTTGAAATTTCCCGAACGCCGTAGCTCGTGAATGAAACGGTATAAATCCGGCATAGATATTGCTAGGGAACAGCTGATTGTAATCACGCGCGGCTTATGAAATTGAGTTGGTTGTTCCGAGATATTATTTCATTTGAGGAATGATGAGGACCAAATGTAATGATGAAGGTAATTATAGAATTCCCCCGCATTATGAAATGCGATTGCCTGGCTGGCTCCAGTACTCGATTTAGGGTTCTCATAATGTTGCTTATAACAGCTGAATCTCCCAGGAGAAAGCAAAGCGACGGAAGTGGTTGTTGGTGGTGGGGTGGGGGGCATTATTAGCAATGGGTTTTCCGCACCGACTCCTCAAGCGTTACCCTTTTTTGAGATACTAAGGGCCTCCACCCCACTAAAACTCTTCCCATCCACTTTTTAATATGTTTTCCATATAAAAGATTTTCTCCTCCTTGTTTCAAGGAGAAAGAACGTTCCCTTCGGGTTACCTTGCGGCAATCACATTTTTCATGATGGGGCCTTGTTGTGAAGATTTTGGAGTTGTTATTTAAAGCTCACTTCTAACATAATGTATTGGAAGAAATTTTTTTAAATAATATGAGAGAGGGAGTCAACAATAATACCGCTTATTTTATTTCGTGATTTTTCTTGTGGTGAGTTACTCCTCTGGATTTTCCACACAGTACTTGTATAAATCTGCATACTATGATTAGGAGATGATGGTTTTTTTTCTTCAAATTATAACCCTGGGTTTAACCCGCATGGGTGTATCTCGGGGGAATTTTTACTCGAAAGACACAGAAACTAGCTTGTTATTGCATCATTTGGTCCCATTCAGAACATGATTACTGTCACAGCTGAAGAGCAAACGCAAGGTTTCCAAGGCTTGTATCGGATGTCCGCCCGAGGAGAGAGTCAGAGACGCCGCGAACTTTTATCCCAAACGAGGATAATAATTATTATAAAGATCGGACGCCCACTCGGACACCCCGGCCACGGGACGGTACTCCACGGGATTTTCCACACAGTGCCTTTACAGATCTGCATAATTATATTTTAATGATTGTGATGAAGGTGATTCAGAAATTATTTAGATAGGTACTTTTGAACTACATGAAAACATCAGCTACGTCCCCTGAAAGACAGAATATCGTAAGCGCCCTTTTCCGAATTTTATAGGATACGAAAAACTGTGGAAGGATCTTTTCATTGCCCAACCCGTTAAAACTTGATGTCAGCGTAAATTTGACCGTTTTCTTTCGATTTTTTCAAAAAATTACATAAAAGCCCTGAGAAGTAGTACTTTTTAGAAAAAGGTACTTACGCTATTCTTGCTATTTCTAAGAACTGGGTAAATAGTTATAGATACGATACGATTTCGGCACTTGATGTCTTGCAGGAAAATAATTATTTTGACTAGCGTATCTCCACTCGTGCGCACTCGGGAAGAGGCGCTTACGATACTTTGCTCAAATTCGATAGGTGCTTATGACAGATGTAATTATATTAACATACATTTTATCGCAAGGTACAGTAGGAATGGGGCACACGACAATGGACAATTTTTACCTCGGTATTTACATTTGGCTCGTGCGCTTACGTTCTGAATGACTAGTGGATACGATATTCTACCAAATTGGCGGTTATAATTCAAAAAGTTTGAGGCTGTTTTTGAATGCCTTAGAGACGTATGTCGCTTAAGATTAGTAGCTAGACAGATGCGCCTTTTCAAGACGAATCCAACGGTTAAAATAACTCAAAATCGCAAAAAATGGCGCTTAGGATATTCTGCCTTTCAGGGGACGAGCAGTTCTTCAGTAAATTCTGTATTTAGTTACGTTTCATATTCGAATTCTCCGATAGCCCAGCTTAATTTTGTTTTTTTGATTCTGTAAGTATGCCATCAGAGAGGGCGACAAGCTCTGTGTATTGAAAAAATGGAATAATGACGAAAAAAAGTTGGTAAACTAATAAAAACCACATCCTCCGATTTCGCTAAAATATTATTGTTAGCTGGGGACTGGCGAAATCATGGACCCATAAAAGTGCCATCCACATGCACAGCAGCAGTAGTCTCAGCCTGCTAAGCTCTTTTTTTCTGTCAAGCATTGGAACATGTTTGCTGGTTTTGGTGTGAAACATTCGAAAGCACTATCGTTTAGTATCATGTAGGTAAATAGTCATACCGAATCCCACGCGACTAAAAACAGTGCTGCAAAACTTTATCGATAGAAGCGATAGGCATGCAAATTTTAGGAATTTCCTCATCCCATCTCCCCACTTCCGTCTTTGTGTTAGTGTATAAATTTTTCACATAGTTTAAAAAAAAATCAAGTATAATCTTTCAACTCATTACCTACCTATAGCCCAGGCAAATTAGATTTTTACCTGCGAAAAAATCTTGTAGAGCTGGAAATGATTTTAAACCACACTTCGAACATCCCAGATAAGACTATTATGAGTTTGCGATGGTTTCTGAGGATAGCTAAACTTCTGGGACCAAGAAACAGTGACATTTTAGCACTTCTTTAAATTTTTGGCTTTTAAAATCTAAACGGTGCATCCATCATACAGAAAAGTTTACTCGCACCAAAATTAAAGACCTTGAAAATTCTTCGTCGAATAATTACCTTAAATATTAAATTTAGTTCAGCTGTATAGTCGAAATCGGTAGTAAAAAATTGGCAAATTATTCAGCTTTGACTGAAAAGTATGTAAATGCTCTGTTTCACACGCCTGTAACTAAAAACGGTTATTCCCAAATGAACATGTCTTGTAGAGCATACAATTCTGCGTTGAGAGCACCCTTAGTACAATAAATTATTAGTGCTCAATTTATAATTTCAAGTTTTTAATCAATTAAAATTTTAAGTTGAATATTTTATTAAAAATATGGGTGCTGTGAATAAAAAAAATTTACGGTCTGCAACACACTTTAAATAGTCAAAATTCTGCGTGTTTTTGACTGCCGATTCCGACCCAACCACTGAATCAAGTTTAATGTTTAAAGTAATCATTCAACGCAAAATTTTATGATTTTTAATTTTGGCGCGAGTAAAGTAGATATATCCTGTACCGTGCACCCTTCAAATTTTTTACGCTAAAAACTTTAAAAAGTGCCATCATTTTGATAAAAAATTAGTTGTTTCACACACCTGTAACTAAAAAAAAAAGTATCTCAAATTAAAAATGGCATACACATCAACTGTAGAGCATCAAAATTTGCATTGAGAGCAACCATGTATTTTGGCGATTTTTTGGCTCTCAAAAGTTATTTTACCTCAGAAACAGTCGCAAACTCATATGTAGAGTAACTACTCTTATTTTGGATGCCGAGTGGTTTAAAATCATTTCTAGCATTGTATGAATTTTTGCAGGCACGGCCTTTTTGTGGTCTGATTTGCTTGAGCTATTACTTCAGAAAGAAAGGGATCATGAGCACCAATCACAATCGGGGTACCTGCTTCTGCTGCAAATAGGTACCGATATTCCTGATGAGGCCTACAATGCGTGAAAGGACCTCGATAATAGTGAATAAATAAATAATAAACTGAATCGAGGAACCAACGCTTCAAAATCCCCATAGCCAGTCTAGCCGATGGGCTCCCTAATATCAGAACTCTTGATAGTGCCGAATATTATTGAGTTTTACACACTTTATTTTCCGAATTCAATCGTCGCACTATTTGGTGAACGAATCGATAAGTTGCACAATCATTTCCCTTGGCGATTATATTTATGGCGATCGGTGCTAGATGGGTGAAATCGAAGTTCGGCCAGAGTTGTAGTAGGTTTAGGTCTGGCGCCACGTGATAATAACGCTCTTTGTTGACATTGCTGGGAGGAGAGGCAGCTTTCGAACAGATGGGTCTTAAATAAGATGAATTACGAGTCGAACGTTGGATTTTGGGATAGGGTAGACGAGAAGGGGGTGGATGCTGTGAGATGTAGAAGGGTACAGTTGAGTGTTGCGGTGCGGATTGAGAGAGGAGAGGGTGGGACGAAATTGGCGCCAGTAAGTAACCACAGAGAGAAATACTGGAGGGGTTGAGGGCACGCAAGAAGTTTTGACTAAGTTGATTTTCAGGGGACTTCGAGAGGGGCCAGTCGGGAGGAAGTTTTTAGTGTAACAGATGACGTTCTTGTTGTCGGATCTGCAAGGGTCTTTATGTACTGTGATTCAGAGACCGATAGCTTTGTTCCAGCAAGGAGTGTCCTATCTTGAAATGGGTCTCCCTCTTCATGCAAATGCAACGGTGTTTCACAACCTGACACGCTGTATGAATTAGCCGGAAGTTCATTTGAAATCTTAAAAAGATTTCAGCTGGAGCTACCCTGGAAAAATTTACTTATGACACTAAAATCGTACGCCGACCATATAATGACGTCAAACCATCAATCAGAAACGGTTGGACAAATTGATCAACTTAGTGTGCTAATACAAGATTAAATTGAGAATGGATCCTGTATCATGTGAACTCTCTGGTCAGCCCCTAGCATTTCTTCTAGGAAATGGTGAAGTCAAGATATTATAAAATATTCTTGGGGAATATAATAAAACTAGATTAATACTCACCTTGGGAGGTTCAAAAATATTCATAGACCAGAATAATGATTATCATAACGTACATACGGATTTTGATGCTTAGTATCTCGGGACGCGGTAAAAAAATTAAAAACTGGTCGAATGAACAATCTTTTTCATTTTATGTACTTTAGTTTCATATCACTGCTTCGTTTTTGACACATGGAGTGACCAAAAATAAAGTTCAATTGATAGGTATATCAGTATTGAGCATCATATAACCATGAAGCGACTGAAGCATTAAAATTAGAATAATGGGATAGGGCTCGTTCGACAGAACCTGGTAACACGTCACCCTGAAATTACCACAGGTTTTCACGAAATGTGCCGCTCGACAAAAAACAATAATCGATTTTTCTACTGACAAATACGAGGCTACGACAGGGTTACGTAAACCCCCAAATCTCTAGGGTTATACTCAGGGTTGAGTAATCATGAAGTCAATCCCGTTTTCTATTGGTCGAGAAAGAAAGCGCGGATAGGAAAAATCAACTGTCATGTTATATCTCGTTTCCTATTGGTTCATTTTCGTTGTTCTTTCTCGTGTATATTAGCATGTTGCTTTTTCTGTTTCTCAACATCTCAAGTTGTAACAGCTAGTGTTCATTATGTATGAAAGTGACGAAGATGGTTTCATGGATTTGGCATCACCTACCGTTACACCCTCGACCGAGTTGAAGTGAAATCGAGTTCTTCGAACGGGAAAAAATCCGAATAATTTCAGCCATAATTTCAGCTTATCAGAGATAAGTTGGTTCCGAAATATCGAGCACGAAATATTCTGAAAATACTGAAATATGTAAATGTTTACTGAAATATTTTCATCCACTTGAAATCCCCATCGAAATACTAGGTACTAAAACCTAGTAGGAATAGTAGCTAGGTACTCTACATACAGATATATAGAATGCAATTGAGGATACGCGCTTGGTAGGTACCTACGGCATAACCAACGTTGCGTTTTCAATATAGGTAGGTACCTACCTATTTAGGTATCTTCTGATTGGTATTTTACTTTCAAATTATAGCGAAGATCGTTTTCTATCCACTAGTTTTGTGGTTACGTTTTCTACTCAGTTTGAATGAAGGTGAGGTCTAATCGAAGTTAGGTACATAGTTTCAACAGTGGAAAACCTTGGATAGGTTATCTTTAACATAAATATGGATTTTTGTTCGAATAGGATAGTTATTTCCATAACGCACTTGTAGCATTAGTTCGGAAGACAGATGTAATGTTTTTATAGCTCCAAATTCTAGAAAAACTGTGACTTGATCAAGCTGGCTAGATCCAGAGGCTTGATGTAGATACCTTACCTATCCGAATTTGCTTTTTTCCAACAATGTAAATGCAATGTAATTTATTTTACATGCCTCCGGATTTTAGTCAAACACCATCGACTGAATATAGTACTGACTGACCAATTTGAATTTAGTATGAAACTGTGAAAGCAAGGAGTGCAATTGATTGTTAGTGTAGTGGTGATGAATAGGAGATTGCCTTCCCGATACTACCTATATCTAAAGTATAGGGGTGGATGTTTCTGCAAGAAGGCAGGCAGTCTACTTATTCACATTCGGCCAATGGAACATACGCATGAACTGGGAGTACAGCTTTACTTAGAATTTATTAAACAGTTAGCCCCTTACATACTGGACATCGCTTGACAATGAAAACAGTGGAAATAGCGAGAAAAACGGAAAACTGAGTAGATAGCACACCACAGTACCAGCGAAATAAAGAAGGTTATCTGGTTATCACTGATTGAAAATGCGGGGAAAAACCCGTTTAACCCAAACAGTGTTGCCAAAAATATCATTATAAACGTAAAACTGAAGAAGTATCCATACCCAATTTAAGTTCTTGGGGTTACTTTGATGTAACCTCCAATAATCGAATATTGACACTGTCGAACGCACTTCTAGGGTTGCCTCGAAGTCGAAGGTTACGACGGGTTACAGTAACCACAGGGTTACTCATTTTTCTCGAACGGGCCCTGAGAGCGGCACGGAGGTTTTCACCTATATCTAAAAAAAGGTTGGAAACCGCTGGTAGGTGTGTACCTATCTACGCATTTCATTCCACCCTTCCCGCTATGACCTATCAAATTTCTTCATAATGTGCCTACAGAAGCTTTAAAATAGCTATTTTTCAAGTTTGTCTACTTGTTCTTCTTCTTTGACAGGGCTGCAGCCTCAAAGACATAACGGATCGAGCTGAAATTTACATGCAGATTTGTTATACTCCCAGGAAGTACCTTTTTGGAAATCCCCCCCCCCCTCGTTTTCTCACCATTTGTGGAGGGAGGGGGTTTGCAGTTTTTAAGAGTAGGTTAGCGAGAGTTTTAAGAGCTGAAATTTGGCGCACTTGTTCACTGGGGCTCCCTGCGGGATTGTTGAAAATCTGAACCCAATCGGCCAAACAACTTTTATTTTTAGGTAGGCACTTTGACAAATTTTTTCTTAGGTAGGTACTACGAAAACATATTTACCTCATCGATGCAAAATAATGTGATATCCCCCTCCCTTTTACATCCTTGTTCTAAAAACTTGCCCCCCCCCCCCCCAGGAAAATCTCCTTAGCCGCAGAAAGGATTCATATCCATTTTGCCCGCCAAAATAGCATGCTCGATACTTCGCATGCTAGGATATGCATATAGCTGTTCCTTTCCTCTCCTTTAGAGATATTTATAGAAACCTGTTCCTTCCCACCAAACCGTGAAATTTCTTTCAACGCTATTTGGCGGGCAGCTTTTTGCAGCCCAGGCGAATTGATATTTTCGCGGCTGATGAGGTTTTCTTGGCGGGTAAATTTTTACAGCAGGGTTGTTTGGGAGGGAGGGGAGCGTTATATAAAGGCTGATATTTAAACAGGACCGGAACAGTGAAGTGTTCTATCAAATACCGTTCCCATCCAATCATTGGTTTGGATGGTTTTTCCATATCGGCTTGGTACGAAAGCAGGGAGTATCAAACAATAAGTAAGTACTTTTGTCTCTTCAGATTTAACTGTGGAGCTGCAATCCATTGTAATCGACATGTTCGGGTCTTTCTCCCAATCTTCATTGAATCATAACAAGCTCAATTACAATGGCAAGCTCCTTCACAAATGCGACGCCATTATTTTAATGAGGGTAATAAGAAACGCTGCGTAAGTATATCTCGAAGCCGTGTTGTGCAGCAGCCGTCAAATTTAATGCAAGACTCACAGGGACTATTTCGCTTTCACTTATCGTTACTAACTTCACCCTATTGTTCCATAAGTGCAAGTTGCTAGTCACGATTTATGAATCGCAAGGCAAACCACTAGTTTGTCATTTTGAAATACCTCGATTGTCTATGATCAATACGATCCGTATCACAATGTTTTGTTAGTGAGGCATGATCTCGGTATCATGCTGTGAAATTACTTCCATATCAGCCCTCACCACGATTCGAAGAAATTAAAATCCAAGGAAAAGTAAACATAAATAACGTAGGTAGCAAGAAACCCTTTAAGATGAATATACCTAACCATATACAAGGGTAGTAAAAAAGTTCCATTCATGCAATAAGAACATCTTAGCAAATTTTCGAAGTAACATTCTAATATGAACTATTTCATACAAACATTTCTTCAAGCAACGCCCGAACATACCGAAAATTTTCAACGTTATTTTAACATATATGTACATAATATATTTTAACATGGAACATGTTTTTACGGGAGTAAACCGGGCTGGAAAGCGTCCGCATCCTGTTCTGTAAACTCGGCTCCCCTCCCCGTCGCCCGCACAGTTCTCCCTCTACCCCACTCCTGCCACACAACCCACCTCCTCCTCTACCACACCTGGTGCCTTCGCCGAGGAGTCTGGCCAGACCTCACTCCGCCGAAAACTGCCAAGGGGGTTCTTCCTACTCGAAAAATGCCTAAAGCAGCTGATGACGTGTATTACATTACACTGCGATAGGTCGCTAGTCCAAGGCTTGGAAATCCCACGAAGTTTTTTGCTTCCTCACTACCGAAGGTAGGGAAGCCTTGGATTCGTGATCCAAAACGGAAATTTCCACTGCCATTGTCCGTTTCAGACATCGAGGAACATAATTTGGTTCCGTGTCTGTCTGTGGTAATTCCTTGCAACACCCATAACTACCCGAAATAATGGTCTAAGTGGGCTGAAATTTCGAGGGTAGGTGCGGGTTGAATCACAAATGGACCCATACCAAAATCACTGGAAAATTACCGTAACTTTCGTCTGCGCATGCGTAAATGTGAAATAATTGGAACACCCATAACTACCCTAAATATCGTTGAAATGAGTTCAAACTTGGAGGGTCGGTCAGGAGTAATACTTTGATAGTTCTAAATTAATTTCATTGGAATCTTAACGTAAGTTTTATCTACGCATGCGCGAACATGAAATGTTGACCATTTCCTTGTAACGCTTCTAACTACGCGATAAATAGTCGTAGAGAGCTGAAATTCTGAGGGTATACGCGGGTTGGATCGCAGACGGTCCCATTTCAAAATCATGAAAATCATTTAGTCTCCGCATGCGCAAACGTGAAATACTTGGAGTGCCCATAACTACCTTAATTATCGTTGAACTTCATTGGAGTCGTACTGTAATTTCCCTCTGCGCATTCGCAAACATGAAATGTTGACCGTTTCCTTATAACGCTTCTAACTACGCGAAAAATAGTCGTAGAGAGATGCAATTTTGAGGGAACACGCGGGTTGGATCGCAGATGGTCCCCTATCGTAACTAACCTGCCCAACTAGTCTATACGTTCATGTGATTCAAGTGAGGAAGCTATACTCGACTTGGCAGAAGTTTTTCTACATATCTCCGCATCCTCTGTTATCATGTACCTATTCGAAAAACATGTTCCATGTTTCCTTGCTTTGATCCTTGATCTAAACTGCTATAATCCGGGGGTCTGGGGGTTTCCCCCAGATTTCATTCGAAAATAAACGTACCGTCATGAACACAAGCCAGTACCGGCTAGACGCCCCCTACGGCAAAGCTATTTTTTCAACATTTTCCATGGTTTTCTACCACAAAAACGCAGCAAATTATTACACAACGGTTTATTATTTACCTGTATAGGTGCCACTTCAGCGTAGACTACTGGTTTCTGTGGTCAACACCTATGGTAAACGACTCGAATACCGACACTTTAAGGAAATTTTCCCACATATTCCAAGCTGTATTCGTTGTTTTCCAACAAAATTAAATCATAATCACCTCAAAAAAAAAAAATAAATAAATGCTCGCCAAGCTCTCCCCTACAAAATGCACTAGTAAAATGTTCAAAGTTGATACGTTTCCAAATTTTAATATTTGAAATTCAAAAGTATGATTTTGCTCCTAATTCCGACACCTTCAGGGGGGATGTTTCTAATGCCGACACTCAACGTATACCTAATTCCGACACTTGGAAAAAACGCTGCAAAACCCTGCACAACGGTTTATTATTTTGTACAGAATACCCTTCTGTTACAGATATAGATCACCCGTCTATATAATATGTACTAGTCTATACATATTATGTAGATCGCAGACCCTCCGTAGGCTACTACCTAACCCCTTACTCGTTACTAGGTACCTACCTTAATCACGAGGTAATGTTGCTAAAATAATTCTGTCGACGACAAACAGTACCTAGCTAAAATGGGAAAATGAAACGCAAATAATGAAGTTCTGAAGGAAAATTGTTGATGTGGAGTGAAATAGATACCCCTTCTGCGTAGATCACTGTTTTCTATGGTCAGTACCTACCCTCGTGGTCAAGTATATTGAACCGTTGTGCAATCAGATGCCCATCAATAATACTTCAACGGTTGGTCAAGTTGCAAAAGTAGGCACCGATCAACAAAATCCAGCCCCTTCTTGGTAGATGAACCGTTGTGTAATAATTTACCGTTATTTAATAATTTGCCTTGTGTAATAATTTACCATTGTGTAATAATTTACCCATCAATAATACTTCAAAGTTTGTTCAAGTTTCAAAAGTAGGTACCTTCCAACAAAATCCAGTAGTCCATCACTTATCAAATGAAATAATATCGCAGAACAACCAACTCGACTTCATACAGCCATCCTTGATTATAATCAGGTGCTCTCTAGTGATGATATCCGGGCCGGATTTATACCCTTTGATTCACGATCGTGTCGACGAAGCTTTTAGGTGCACAGGAACGGCTGGACTTGCAATGCTCCGGGTGGTCTCAAAAAATTGTTTAGCTAAGACAAATTTGATAACGTAAAATAAACCATACCCTTCTATAGAAAGTTTTCGAGCTACGGCGTTCTGAAAATTTCAACCCCTATTTTTGATGACTGACAGTAACGCCAAGCTTCGAGGACCAGCTAGACTCCGAACGGAACCTATAACCCGAATTTTATCCATTTTTTTTCATGGTAGGTAACTATGAAAAGTGACCAGTACGGCGTACGGCGTACGGCGGACAGACAGACAATTTTTATTGCATTTTCGGATTCTACATACTTGAAACGTAAACCATCGAAACTTGAGGGGGGGTTAGCATTTTTTTTTTCATGCTCGATTCCAATGGTTCATTATTGAAAATAATAAACCAAAATTGAAAAACCCGTGAATAACTTTTTTTTAACAAATATATGAGATAATGCATGAAGCGTAATAAAGCCATTATTTCCTTTAAACTACCAGTCACGACAGCGTAGAACAGACAGAATAAGTAAATGCAAGACTAACATCACCATTACAGATTTAATATTGCCATCATTCACAAGAATTAACTGCATATTTACCTACGTTAAGTGTATCACTCAGTTACAATAAGTTTGAGAATACAGAATGTCAAAGGAATGAATGAGATTGAAACGAATGACTAATATTTGAAAACGTGAGATAATGAGATCGGTTGTAGTTTGAATAGCTACTAAAAACAATTAGGGATGGTTAGGGATCACGGTTTTCTGTGGGCAATACCTAGGTACCCTCGTGCTCCCCTCCAGGGAAGCACTACATCGAGTACTGGAGCCAGCCGGGCAATCACAAGAATTGAATTGGAAAAGAAGTGGATTCTAGAATTCTATCATTTGATCATTTGTGTTATTCAAGAAGCTTAACATTTGTTCAAGTTGCAAAAGTATCTATCAATAAAATCCAAAATAACCACCATTCTTCAAATAAAATAATGTCACGGAACAACAAACTCGATTCCAAGCAGCCATCCTTAATTTATATTCAGGTGTTCCCTAGCAGTGATATCTGGGCTGGATGTAAACCGTTTCATTCACGATCATGTTGACGAAGCTTTTTGGTGCAAACTTCAGGGCCTTAAACCAATGTGAACGAACGGGTAGGCGTACAACGCCCATAAAATATTCCTGGAAACTCTTGAAACACCACCCAATCCGAAGAAATGGGGAATACCCACTTAATTAGTTCAATTTTGTAATTTAAAGTAGGTAAAGTGAGATGAGTTTGAACATATTATTTCTCATTCGGACGAGACTTACGTAGTAAATTTTTAATTAAATAGTGTGAATTTTTTCATGATTTCATTGCCACCCTTCTATGGATAAAGCTTGTTTTATAATCCTCGACATTGAGGTGAGCTGTGACATCGATGCTAGAAGTCGCGGTGTCTGTTCTGCATTGCTGTAGCATGGAGGAAAACGTAGCGACATCGCGAACTCCACGTCATCTAGGGAACTAAACAAATATATTCTATTCCTGCGAACCGGTTCGATTTTTCTACCAACAAACAATGCAAAAAAAAAAATTTGGTAAAACTAGCAATTCCAGAACCATGGGTATTCCGTATTGCCCCTCCCCAACGGGTCGGGCGCAGGAGCAGTGGAGATCAGGACTGGAAAGTGTAGGTACCTTCAAGAACGATTTACCGCCACTCACCAAGACCGCGCTGCCATTGGAACAACGCGCTCTACGTGAAATATGAGCGTCCCCCTCAATTAATGGGCCTTGTCCACAAACCAAGGAAGTTTCTCTGTATATTGGGGGAAAAGCTCAGATAGGCATACTAAACTGTTGTTCGTTCTACTGGGAAGAAAAAAGAGGGGTTTTCAAAGAAGCGACTGAGTCGTGGAACGGCTAAAGGAAGATAACGAAGGAACATACGACGAAAGCTCGGACGAAAGTTTATTAATGTGACTGAAAGGACGTGGCAGGGGATGAACGAAGGATTCCTATTTTGCTTTCTTAAGGATAAACAGATCCTGACTGACAGGGACCCTTAGGCGATCTGACAGATGCACTTGGGTCTCGGAAACTTTAATAGGATAGGGATCCTAACCCTCCTCGATTTCCATAACATCTTCAATTTATTCTTCACCAGATTAGTATGAGAGTGGGGCCAAATCGAGGGTAGGTTAGCCTGCAGTTTACTATACGTTCATCATAGCTTCCCCGTTAGAATTCTTGGGCAAACATCATCCGTTGGAGCAATTTCGATTAGAAAGATAAAACCCAACGTTGGGGTTTCTCAGCTCGCCATGCCAAAATTATTTAGGATAAAATCATTAACTAGCTAAAAATAATTAATTAGGGTAAAATTTCAAGAAGAAATTGACGGAAACTGCTTTCCCTCTGCCACGTAAATTACAAAAAAATTAAATCACAACGATTACCTTCCTTCAACATTTTACCAAGAATATTTTTATCTTTGTGGTCATTAAGTAAATCTAAAGGGTTATTTCCGCTAGTGTAAGAAGTAATGGTACTTCTTCATTATCTGGTATACACCAAAAAAAATTCTCAAATTTTGATTAAATTATTTAATAACGTTTCTCAACAACAATTACCATGATCTCAAATACATCGATTGTTCAGTCAGACAAGACGGTGGGTGTACAAGAAGTTTAGTTCCCATTCCGCCGCTCGCATTGTCAAGCGATCTGGATGCTAGCTAGCGCTCGCATCTCAAAAAAGATAAACAATCCCAGAAACTATCCCGTGAATGAGCAGGTTGTTTGGGACTTCTGAATAGATGGTACAAGTATGCAATAGTTGTTTTGTTGTTGAGAAACGTTATTAAATAATTTAATCAAAATTTGAGAATTTTTTTTGGTGTATACCAGATAATGAAGAAGTTCCGAAGTAATATTACCATACCTTCCGGAGGAGTCTGTCGTCACTAGCTGGCTGAGTACTGGAGGCGAGTGCTTTCGATGTAAGGACATCATCATCAGGACGTTGAGAGACTCATCCTCATCAGGACGTCGAGAGACTACTGGAGTCGTTCAGTAGTCTCTCGACGGACTGATGATGATGTCCTTACATCGAAAGCGCTCGCCTCCAGTAATCAGCCAGCTATTGACGACGGACTTCTCCGGAAGGTATGGTACTATTACTTTATGTCAGTCTGACGGCTAAGTCTAGTTAGCGTCTAAATAATTATATCTGACTAATAATTAATACTTGACTAATAATAATTCCTTGAATTTTAGACGAAATAGTGTTTTGAAACTCCCATAAGCCCTTTGAACTTATAACAATTTATTAAGGAAAATAACCTAGCGTGAGCCACTTTCCCTTTAACGTGAAACAAACATTGGTTGGATATTAAACTAGTAAGTTTGTGCGAAGACAAATTATTTAAATTTTTCTTTTTTAATTCCTGGCGTCATGTTTTTTTCCGAAGCAAAAAACGAAATTTGTACGCGAATTGTTGACGATTTCTTTTTTTACGACTTATTTATCCCGATGCCGTAGCGAAGGCCTGAGTGGAGTGACGGCATTTAAATGTAGCTCTTGGCAAGGAACTTTCCCATTGTTGAGGTTAAATGAAACGAACCTTTTCAGTCAAGTAAGCGTGGTCACAGACACTCACACTCATGAGATTACAATGGAAGGTTTGTAGCACTTGAAACTGTCAAATCCATATACCATCTTAACAGTCCCTAGAAAACAACGACTGACCAAATATATTTTTATCCAGTTAATGTTTCAAGTTATGCTTTATCCATAGTTACTAGGGAGCTACTATTAGCTACTATCTGTCCATGAAATGTATGTATTTATTTATTTGTCGTTCTTTTCCATAATTTATATGCTGCTACTTGGAGAACTATCGACACTATCGATAGTTTCGGACTATCGGGACTATCGATAGTTTCTGACTATTGGGACTATCGATAGTTTCTGATGACACTATCGCCATCGAAACAAACGAAAAATCATTTGAAAAACGCTACAAAGTCCTGGTCACTTGGGTTTATTATTCTATCGGACATACCTACAGAAATGTTGCTTTTCATTTATTGTTTCATTCATGCGCAGTAATTGAAATAGTTATTTTAGATGGTTTCCACCAATTTTGGCCCCCAAAAACACTACTTCGGCCGTTTTTTTTTACAGATCTGATTATCTTTGAACGTTGATAGTGCCATTTAACTGTCTTGATACACCTGCTAATACTACTTCTAGTGTTATTATACAAATTTATGGCGATTTCAGACAACTTACCAGGTTTTTGACTCACAAAAAATGAATTTCTGGAGCTTAACCTTTGTTACAAAATCAACTTCATATTCGGTCTTCTCACCCTAAAAAACATGAAAAACTATACATCACAAGCTCATTATCACTAAAACCTCAGAAAAACCACTAAAACCCCTATTTTTACACCAATGTTTCTCCCATAACGCCCCTGGGTGTATCTCGATCGGGCTGCCGAGCTTTGGAGCACGACTAGGGCCCAAACTGGGGACCCAAACTGTGTGCAGAAGAACGACGATTTTATACCAAAATTTAACATAAGGTTAAGGCTGAAACTTCGTTAGAACCTCAATTTTCCACTCTTAGGTCAAAATCGACTTCATATTCGGTCTTCTCGTCCTAAAAAACATAGAAAACGATACCTCAAAAGCTCATGTTACTTTAACATAAATAACAACAAAAATACCTACTTTTATACCCATTTTTCGCTCTAACACCCCTGGGTATATTCCGATCAGGCTGCAAAGTTTCGGGACACAACTAGGGCCCAAATGGAGCATGTGTGCGAAAGAACGGATTTTTTAGACCGAAAATGAAGCCGGTACGCATGATACGGCGGACGGTGGACGGCGGACGGCGTACGGCGGACGGACATTGCATTTTCTGAATCTATGCACCTTGAAACGTAAAAGAAAGAATTTTGAGGGGGTGTGATACAATTTTTTTGCCGAGCGAATACATACTGTGTATTATTCACAGAATTATAAACCAAAATCAGACCAAAAACGCTGCAAAGTCCTTGTCACATGGGTTTATTATTCTATTGGACACACCTACAGAAATGTTGGCTGTTCATTTATTGTTTCTTTCATGCGTAATAATCGATATAGCTATTTCAGATGGTTTCCATTAATTTAATTAATTTTGGCCCCTAAAACACAAATTAGGTAGGTACGCTTTTTTTTTTTTTTTAAACTATCGTTGATCATTGGTAGTGCAATTTAATCGTCTCGATCCACGTGTTGACACTTTTTCCAGTGTTATTATACAAACTGATGGTGATTTCAGACTATTTCCCAGGTTTTTCACTAATAAAAAATCAATTTTGGGAGCTGAACATTTGGTAGAACTCAATTTTCCACTCTTTGGTCAAAATCGACTTCATATTCGGTCTTCTCGTCCCCAAAAACATGGAAAACGATATCTCAGAAGCTCATGTTACCAACATGTTGCTAAAACGCAAAAAGCGCGTATTTTTACACACATTTTCACTCATAACACCCCTGGGTATATTCCGATTGGGCTGAAAAGTTTCGGGACACAACTAGGGCCCAAATGGAACATGTGTGCGAAAGAACGACTTTCTTAGACCGAAAATGAAGCCGGTACACGTGATACGGCGGACGGACATTGCATTTTTTGAATCTAGGCACCTTGAAACGGAAGGAAAAAATTTTGAGGGGGTGTTATATAAATTTTTTGCTGAGCGAATACATAGGTGTATTATTCACAGAATAATAAACCAAATGGAGACCAGTCAAAATGTTCCTTATCAATTTCAGAATTTCACAAACCAATAAAATAATGTAGGTAATAGAGTACAAGTTAAATAATTAAATTAAGATGAAAAAAAGTACACCTACATGAAAAAGGCACTAGGACTATATTTTTCTTCAAAACCCACATTATAGAAGAGAAGTGCAAATAAAAACGCTGCAAAGTCCTTGTCACATGGGTTTATTATTCTATTGGACATACCTACAGAAAGGTTGGCTGTTCATTAATTGTTTCTTTCATGCGTAATAATCGAAATAGCTACTTCTGATGGTTTCCATCAATTTTGGCCCCCAAAACACAAATTAGGTAGGTACGATCTTTTTTTTTTTTTTTTTTTTAACTATCTCTGATCATTGGTAGTGCCATTTAATCGTCCTGAACCACGTCTTGACACTAAGAACAGAATAATAAACCAAAACGCTGCAAATCCCTGCACAACGGTTTATTATTTTGTATAGAATACCCTTCCGTTACAGATCGCAGCTCTATGTATAGATAACCCGTCTATATAATATGATATGTACTATTCTATACATATTATGTAGATCGCAGACCCTCCTTAGGTTAGTACCTAACCCCGTACTCGTTACTAGGTACCTACCTAAATCACGAGTTAAATGTTGCTAAAATAATTCTGCCGATGACAAACAGTACCTAACAAAAAGAAACACACATAATGAAGTTCTGAAAAGAAATTGTTGATGAGGAGTGAAAAAAGTTGCGAAAGTACCTACCAACAAACTCCAGCCCCTTCTACGTAGATGGTATAATGAACCGTTGTGTAATAATTTACCGTTGAGTAATGATTTACCGTAGTAATAATTTACCCATCAATAATACATCAACGTTTGTTCAAATTTCACTACCTACCAACAAACTCCAAAAGAGCCATCATTTTTCAAATGAAATAATATCACAGAACAACCAACTCGACTTCATACTCCGCCAATATAATCAGGTGATCCCTAGCAATGATTTCATCTCCGCCAAATTTCCTATTGTGGGCGCGTCTCTGGTTACGAGATTTGGTTTGAATTGTATACAATTTATTTCATTCACACTGGAGTCGAAAATGCCTGTCGGTGCAAACTTCGGGGCCTTACTGTGAACGAACGGCTAGACGTACGACGCTCCGGATGGTCTTAAAAAACTCGCAAGTTCAAGAACTATTTAAAACCGTAAAAATATTCACGTAAAAAAATGGTATAGGCGTTTTGAAAATTTCAACCCCTATTTTGAACCCATTAGAGATGACTGACAGTAACGTCGAGCTTCGAGGACCAACTAGACGGCGAACGGAACCTATAACCCGAATTTCATCAATTTTTTTTCATGGTAACTAAGAAAAGTGGCCCGTACGGCGTACGGCGGACAGACAGAAATATTTTTATTGCAGTTTTGGATTCTACATACCTTGAAACGTAAACCATCAAATTTTGAGGGCGGGTAAGAATTTTTGTTTTCATGCTCGATTCCAATGGTTCATTATTGAAAATAATAAACCAAAACGTCTGCCAATTCGAGTCGAAGACGGTATAGCTTCCACACTTTGAATCGCATGAACGTAGAATAGTTGGGTAGGTCATTCAGTGGATAGGTGGAGTATCGGGTTACATGCATTTGAGACCATCCAACACCTCACCTCCATCTATCTTCCAAATTTCACCACTCTACCATGATTTGCAGGGTAGTCATGGGCGCTACGAGGATCTGACTCTTGCGCGTGCACAGACGGAAGTTACGGTATGAATGCGATAATTTTGATACGGGATCATCTGCGATCCAAGACGCGTGTGCTCACTAAATTGCAGCTCTACGACTATTTTTCGCGTAGTTAGAAGCGTTACAAGGAAATGGTCAACATTTCATGTTCGCGCATGCGCAGGCGAAAGTTACTGTACGATTCAAATGAAATTTATGTGGAACTATCAAATTATAATTCCTGATCGATTCTCCTTGTTTGAACTCACTTCAACGATAATTGGGGTAGTTATGGGCGGTTCAATTATTTCACGTTTGCACATGTACAGACGAAAGTTCTAGTACCTTTTCAATGATTTTGGTATGGGCCATCTGCGACCCAACCCGCGCCTACCCTCCAAATTTGAGCCCATTTCGACCATTGTTTCGGATAGTTATGGGCCTTACAAGAAAATGACCACAGAAATGTTCCATGACGTCTGAAACGTGAAATGCGAGGACATATTCATTTTGGAGGAAATACATTTTTTTTCGACTCTTGCAAGAGTACAAGCCCATCCTCACTACCGAAGGTAGGGAGGAAGCTAAATAAGATGACGAATACAATTGATTCATTTTTGAAAAATATATCAAGAAAATTCCTTGGGTAGGTACTCACCAGCTTAAAAAATGACAAACCCATAGTAGATTTAACAGATTCAACTACAGGCAGTGGCGTAGCCAGGGGGGTGGGGGAGGGGGCTAGTGGGGGGTCATCCCCCTTCCCCCCCCTCATTGGCTCAAAATCTACAACAAAGTTTTTCCAAAGAAATGGTAAAAATATTAGGACCTTGAAGAATGATACTACTTTAAATTGCACAAAATGAAGTCCATCCGCCAGTTTTAGCTATTAGTCCGGGATTTTAAAGCATAAATAATAACTATTCAATAATTCGAAAGTACACAAGAGCTATTGGTGACGTGATAAAAAGAAGATGGAGGTGAATTGTGACACTTTCCAAATTGTAGCTATAGGTAGGCAGGTACCTACTAGGAAATGGCGAGGCATAAAACTATCGTCGACAGTATCAATAGTTAGGGTCGATACTATCCCCATCAATACTACATGGAAACCGAAGTAGTTTGTCAAACTTCTGCTGAAATGGTAACTTCTATCAGAATCTGCCACCGATGGGTTTGTGCTACGTAAATGATGTCAAATGGATGTATCGTGGTATTAATAGTTTGTACCTTTTCATAAAATGTCATGTTAGATAACTGTCGACAAATTAGGGAATTATGAGAAAGGGTCAGACTCCCCCCCCCCCCCCCCATTAGGTACTTACCCGTTTCCATTCTCCGCCTGATGCATAAGGAAACCTGTAGCCATCGCCATACGAAAATGCAGATTGCTCCCGGCAACTGTAAATTGTTCTTATCCCCAGCGTGTGCTTCTGAGTGGGAAGAAGCCCGAGACTGGTGAATTATGGGAGGGTAATCTTAGCGTTAATGGTTGACTATACTTACTTCTACGAGACTGCCAAGCATCCAGTAATAGGCTTAAGTGGGAGAAATATGGTGCCTGAAAACATGCCTCTTTACTTCGCTTGGAGTCTGAAAGATTAAAAGACATATAAAAAAACAAGGTAGGTGAAGCCCTTTCTCGTAATAAGTTTGTAAAGTAGGATTAATTGTGTGAAGTGATTATTCCCTCATTATAGTACTGCTTCAAATTCAAATTCAATTTTTTTATTCAGCAAATACTTTATACAACAAATGTAATGATTTTTAGAGAGTCTATATACATAATACAAGATCTAAAACTTATGTTGGTTTATGAGCCTAAGGTCAATGACCCGTCCAGGCTCGTCTCTTCCACCACTATTTATTACTGCGTATGTATGTACCAGCAGTTTCCTTGAAAAAACACACCGTAAGTGTTTGGAGAATGAGTTACATTGATCAAGAACCAACTGTATTTACAGGTTATTCCTAAGTAGTTAGTAAATACACTTAATGCTACGAAGGCTGATTTGTATTTTTATCCTAATTTAAACTTATTTATAACAATACTTTCGTTATTTTCAAGCTCAAAATATTCTGCTTGAATGAATAGAAATTGGTTTAGGTCCATCAATGGTGAGCAGCAGGACACCGATCTGCAAATTACCGATGTTAATTGCAACCCCAATCTTTTACGCATTTCAGTTCGTAGATTTCATACAATCTATACAACCATTGATCGCAACGAATTTGGATCCTCCAGAGAGGTTCGATAAATCACGCGTTCCGGTGCCGGCAAGAAAGTTCTAGACGTTATGTCACAGACTGGGGTTGGTATTTAGTACGTTTTTCCCACTATTCGTGAGGGCCAACGGATTTTCACTCAATGCGTCTTGATGACTATCAATTACTCAGTTACTTCCCCAGCTTTATCTACAAGTGTAGTTCAAATTCGATCAGTACTGTAAATAATTCTATTTTCTCTGATTCGTGAATCTGATTCGTGGGATCAGATCCGGACCGTTCGGATCGGAAACCATAGCAACAATCCGGCTCGTGGATATCCAACAGAGTTTGAAGATTTCTTCCCGAAATCATACAGCGCTTCTCGGAGCTTAAACTGTGAGCTTGCGTTGCATGGGAAGGTGCCTTGGCAAGAACAAAAGAAAGGCTCAGCAAAAACGAACCAGCTAAACTGATGTGACACACACACGCTTACGTGTACGTATACATTACACATGCTAATTTTCGTTTATTATTTTCAATAATGAACCTTTGGAATCGAACATGAAAAAATTTGTTAACCCCCCTCAAAATCTGATGGTTTCTGTTTCAAGGTATGCAGACTCGGAAAACGCAATAAAAACGCTGCAACTTATTATACAACGGTTTATTATTTACCTGTATAGACGCCACTTCTGCGTAGATCACTGTTTTCTGTCGTCCGTACCCTCGAGGTCCCTCCAGGAAAGCCCTAAATGGAGTACTGGAGCCGGCCCGGGAATTACAAACGCGAGGGATTCAATAATTAAATCATTAATTATTTGAAGTTATTCATTAGGCATAAGGCAAATAATAAACCGTTGTGTAATAATTTATAGGTTGTGTAATAATTTATCGTTGTGTGATAATTTTCCCATTAATAATACTTCAACGGTTGTTCAAGTTGCAAAAGTACCTATCAATAAAATCGAGCCCTTCTACGTAGATGGTATAATGAACCGCTGTGTGATAATTTACCGTTTTGTAATAATTTACCGTTGTGTAATAACTTGCCATTGTGTAATAATTTACCCATCAATAACACTTCAACGTTTGTTCAAGTTGCAAACCTATCAACAAAACCTAATTATCAACAAAATCCAAAAGATCCATCATTTTTAAAATGAAATAATATCACTAAACAACCAACTCGACTTCATACAGCCATCCTTGATTATAATCAGGTGCTCCCTAGCGATGATATCTGGGCCTGATTTATACCGTTTGATTCACGATCGTGTTGACGAAGCTTTTCGGTGCAAACGAACGGCTGGTCATTCAGTGCTCCGGGTGGTCTCAAAAAATTCTTTAGTTCAAGATCAATTTAAAAACGTAAAAATACTCTTATATTGAAAGTTTTGGAAAATTCTGCGTTCTGAAAATTTCAACCTGTATCTTGAACCCCTTGGATATGACTGACAGTAAAGCCGAGCTTGGAGGACCAACTAGACCCCAAAAGGGACCTATAAACTAAATTTCATCAATTTTGGTTCATGGTAACGAAGAAAAGTGCTAAGCATGGCGTACGGCGGACAGACAGAAATTTTTTTTTGCATTTTCAAAATCTACATACCTTGAAACGTAAACCATAAAATTTTGTGAAGGGGGTTAACATTTTTTTTCATCCTCGATTCCAACGATTCATTATTGAAAATAATAAACCTACGCAGAAGGGGGATCTATACAGGTAGATTATTACACAACGGTTTATTTTTGCCTTATGCTTCATGAATAACTACAAATAATTAATGATTTAATTATTGAATCCCGCGCATTTGTATGAAACTTTAATTCCCGGCTCCAGTACTCCATTTAGGGCTTTCCCGGAGGGAGCTCGAGGGTATTGACCAGAGAAAACAGTGATCAACGCAGAAGGGACATCTATACCAAAGCTGAATCTTAACAGATATGCTGAGTCCTTTGGACATTACAAATTAGATATGCTGGGTCTGGGAGTTGAACCCTGGGACCTCCGTATTGAAGGCGGATGCACTAACCACTACCCCACGTCAACACCTCGCGATTAATTGATTTTTCATAATTTTAACCGAAAAACGCTCTATCAAGAAGCTGACACTGCGCGACCTTTAGGTAGCCCGGCAATGATTCGCGGATACAGGGGTACCATACGGAACTCAACCTGGTTCTGACATCTGGACACCTCCCGCAAGGGAAATAATATTAATGTTTAAATTTCTGATTGAATCAAGTAAGTAAAGTTATAATGTTCCAATTTGAGTATTAATTTGAAAATTTCGCGGATTATTTGAATTGTTTAAAGGTTCGATTTTCTTATAATTATTATAACGTTTATTTTTTACCTCAAGGAGAGTATCTACGAACGTAAGGTTATATGTCAGGATACAATGCACATTTTCAATATCTTTTAGGGATCCCCCCATACGAAGGAGAACAGATATTTTTTTACAAACGAATATTGTGCACCAGCTAACTAGTGTAGCCTTTAACACAGTCACAGAAATGGAGTCGTATAAATTGCTTTTGACGCTCTAAAAACATCAAACGTACAATAATCACTGATGTACCTATTTGTATTTCGTACCGCTTACTTCCAGTGGCGAGCTTCTGGTGCCATTAGGTCGATCTTGTCAGAATTCTCTTTAGCCAGTGTATGTAATTTTGTTTCGATAGCAAACAACTAGAATAATAATAGGGATTTAATGTACAGCCTACCTAGCAAATTCTTCACAGTGTGCACAAATTATTCGACATCAACACTTTCAAATCCCAGATCAGTCAAATCCAATACCTACGCTTCAGTATTGCAACCAAAATCACGCATTTTTACAACCCTTTTCAATACTCGACCAAGTATTTGTAAAATGTCGTCAGTATTATGCATGCATTCATCCTTCATCACTATATCGAACTACCAATATTAAACGTGATTAATCAACTGCCTCTCAACTGCCACGTACCTGTAAAATTCCAGTTATCACTCAGTGCCCCTAATAAACCTCCCCAGTACCGATACGATTTCAAACGAGCCGACGAAGCTTTTTCTATCCTTACTAAACGACACCATAGCTACTACCAACCCCCCAATG
Organism: Leptopterna dolabrata; assembly: GCA_954871275.1. Taxonomy (NCBI): domain Eukaryota; kingdom Metazoa; phylum Arthropoda; class Insecta; order Hemiptera; family Miridae; genus Leptopterna; species Leptopterna dolabrata. The sequence goes on along the minus strand of OX940976.1, from coordinate 49,423,077 downwards.
ACTACTAATGACGAAGTAGACAAATAGTAGACGGCCTCGCTATTTATACATCCAGCCCAAGCCCGACAAAAGCTTCCAGTCGGTTGCAAAATGCAACACACTTCACGATACAAAAACTGGAAAAATGGAAAATTAAAGTAAGCGCTGTAAAAACAGAGAGCATACTCTTCATTTCCAAAAGGAACGTCCCCAAGGGTATTTCGGTCAGAGGTGCCAAAGTTCCCTTCTCCAACTCCATCAAGTACCTTGGCGCCCACCTGGACAAACGCCTCACTTTCAGAGAACATGTCAAGAAAATAAACAAAAAGGCCCTCTCCAAACTAGGAAGGTACTGCAACCTCTTCGAGTCCCGCACCCTCAGCACAACACTTGAAGTCATATTGTAAGTAGAGTACTAATATTGTAACCTTTTGTAAATAGTATAAATATTGTTATACCTATTCTAGTAAATAGTGTAAAATCGTATTCTTCCTACTAGTATTAAGATCATGATCTGCGGGTTTTTTCACTTTTTACCACGAACTTCCTCACCACTGCTACCTATTCCTCAACATTATGACGTACCAAAAATGTCACCATGTAAGCACTGAAATATCAAAAAAGGCCCTTCGACCGGTGTTGTATTTATTATATTATAAATCATATTGTCTTGTGCATAATTCATGCCAGTAAACATTCTGTATTCTGTGTTCTGTATTCTTTATTCCCAACGGCCTATTGTTTAATGCATCTGTCTCCCATACGGAGATCCAGGGTTCAAATCCATTAGCTGATGCGAAATTTTTTCGTTGCAAAACCCCAAATTTTATATCACCTGCTTCATGAATACGTCATAAGACGAGTAGGTTGTAAGTGAATTGCGAGTTTAGCATACCCTTGACCTTGGCAAGGACTTTGCTGTGCCAGAAGCCCCTTATTATATCTACTCATGCAGCATGGGTTTAAGAGCGAATTCTTAAAAAAATTTCGTCCTATTGTGTAAAAAGATGATATAGCGAGAAACCATGCCACTCTTCGTGGAATTATATAATTTTTTCGTGATTTTAGCTATTCTTACCGATTTTTCACCCTGATAAAGTCAAATTAATTTGATCCACTCTTTTTTCAGAAAGGTATTTTCATCAATGAGATAGCCCGTCTGTGGTGAATGGCTTGTAAGCCTGGTATAGGCGAGGGTATGAGATAGTGTGGGAGATGTGCTCCGAAGGTTACCACCACACCGGTTATACCCCGATGGCTTCACCAAGCAGGCTACACTACTCAAGAGATCTTTTGGAAAAGGAGTTGCTCGGAAGGTTCCACCACGCTGGGCAGGTTCCACCACTCATGAGATCTTTTCAAGGGAGAAGGAAGGTAATGAGCGAGAGAAGTCATACTTGAGAAGAGAGCGTAGAATGAAGAAATCTGGTCAGGAGTACAGTTTATATAGGGCTTGTTCCACCCTCCTCCGGCGCTCCCACAGTCGTTAGACTGGTGGGAGAACCGGCGGCGGTTGGACGCCTCCCGTCACGCGTAGATCCCTTCCTTAAGCTTGGTTTATTGAGTATAATCCAAACGTTACAGAGTTGAGTGGTACAGGTGGGTACCACGACACCGTCCATCGTGATTCTTTCCGATATCTCTTTCCGATATCAGAACCACCTCCCGTGCTATCACATAACCGTGCATTTTCTAGTGTTGCTTCGTGTTTGCACTTATATTAGGCCAACAGTAATTGCAACCATAGCTAGGCTGGTGCTTTACATTAATATACTCGGCTGTCTAATTGACCAACAAATACAAACCTCCCCCTAATTCTGCTGAGAAGCATAAGTTTGTCGTACATGGACCCGCACCCCACCACGTCGTCTGCCTTACGGCCGGCCAACGTCTCCAGCGCTGCGACTCTCGTGAGTACCCTCAAGCTATCGTTTCTAGCAGCAGATAACCCTCTTTATTGTGATTTCGTAAATCGAAATAATTCCCTAAGAATACAGTCCACTCCCCTGAGTGTTACGGCCAGCGCGATCCTACAGTTACCATGAAACAAAATTGATGAAATTCGGGTTATAGATTCCGTTCTGGGTCTAGCTGGCCCTAGAAGCTCGGCGTTAATGTCAGTAATCTCTAAGGGGTTCAAAATAGGAGTTGTGTCGTGGTATACTCCCAGAACCACAACTTCAATATGTAGAAATAAGATCTCTCCAAATAAACTTAGAAGTGGGGACGGAAGACGCAGGAGAACCGAGGGCCAGCCTGGGGATCCCCACCATCCTCCACTAGCTGGAGGATGGAGGGAGGCAACTCCCAAGACTATATATACGCGCCTCCTTCGCCTTTTTAACCATTCTACGCTCTCCTCTAGTCGCTGACTACTCTCTCTCCTACTTACCTCGTCTCTCTCCTTTACCTAAAAGATCATGGGCATGGTGGTGATTCGCTCATAACCAAACCGAGCAAGCCTTCCAAAACGATCCTGGGCATGGTGGCGGTCCGCCCATAACCAAACCAGGCAACGCTCCCGAAAAGATTCCGCGCATGGTGGTGGTACGCCCATAACCAAACCGGGCACATCCCCCCTCGACGCCGCTCGTAGTGCATGTGCTTCAAATTCACATTCACTACAGGTTGAAATTTTCAGAACGCCGTATCTCGAAAACTTTCGATAGAAGTGTATGTTTTTTTTTTACGTTATTAAATTCGTCTTGAGCTAAACAATTTTTTGAGGCCACCCGGAGCATTGTACATCCAGCCGTTCGTGTGTACCACAAAGCTTCGTCAACACGATCGTGAATCAAACGGTATAAATCCGGCCCGTATATCATCACTAGGGAACACCTGATTATAATCAACGATGGCTGTATGAATTCGAGTTGGTTGTTCTGCGATATTATTTCATTTAATAAGAGGTGGACGGTTGGATTTTGTTGGTAGGTACTTGTGAAACTTGAGCAAACGTTGAAGTAGTATTGATGGGTAAATTATTACCCAACGGTAAATTATTACACAACGGCAAATTATTACATAACGGTTAATTACTACATAACGGTAAATTATTACACAACTGGCAAATTATTACACAACGGTTCATCTATCAAGAAGGGGCTGGATTTTGTTGATCGGTACTATTTCAACTTGAACAACCGTTGAAGTATTACTGATGGGAAAGTTATTACACAACGATTCATTATAGGTATTGACCACAGAAAACAGTGATCTACGCAGAAGGGGCATCTATTTCACTCCACATCAACAATTTTCCTTCAGAGCTTCATTATTTGCGTTTCTTTTTGCCATTTTAGTTACTGTTTGTCATCGACAGAATTATTTTAGCAACATTTAACTCGTGATTTAGGTAGGTACCTAGTAACGAGTACGGGGTTAGGTACTAACCTACGGAGGGTCTGCGATTCACATAATATGTATAGAGTAGTACATATTATATTTAATAGACGGGTTATCTATACAGAGTGCTGTGATCTGTGACAGAAGGGTATTCTGTACAAAATAATAAACTGTTGTGCAGGGATTTGAAGCGTTTTTTTACTGTTGTGGTTGATATCATTCTTGGAGATTTAATTTTTAATTTGCGATAAAGTTTTCGAGCCGGGTGGGGGGTGTGACCTCCCCCCCCCCCCCCTCCACGGCTACGCCACTGGTAGAGTACCTAACGCATGTGCATTTAGTCAAAGTTCGACATTACAGTGCGGATAGTGCGGATCAGGAACGTCGGATCGTAACAGCTGCGTTTGGATCACGGATCCGATCCGCGGGTTCGGAGTTAGCCCCGCAACAGAAGTAATTACACAAAAGGAACTGGCTCGTGGTCCAGATCCGTTGGTGGTTCGTCTAAATATCCGTTCGTCTAAAAGCACCTATTGATGAAAGGTGTTCTTGGTGCATCAAGTCATCTAGCTGTAAGCATTTTGAAAACAAAACAGTGGGGAACAAAAAATAAAGTAATGACTCATGATTATGAATCATTCTGCCAACTTACTCCAGCCCACGCCGTTTCTCGTACTTAACCTGATATTCTGGCTTTGGAAGTTAGAACTAGTTTCTTTGCTCAACAACCCCTTCGCAGTTAGCATACATTACAAAAGCCCCGGCTCTTCTGTCAACTTGCCGGCAGAACATTTGCTCAGTTAATCAGTTCCCAACTCTAATTAAGACAGTCGTTGATATTCAGGGTGTAGGGTCTGGCAGGTCCCACGGGCCCATGCCATCTCCCCTTTGCTAGTTATCACCCTCTTTCGGGCCCGACTTTGTTGCTTCCCTCTAATTCGATATTATGATGTAGATGGCAATATTCAGCTGGATAGATATCGCGATGAAACTTTCTCAGTGCGGTAACGGTTCCCATTGATATGCATAGTGAGATCGTGCCTTTATGTCATCTCCTGCAAATTGGTATACTCGTATCTGAGGGGGGATATTTCAGTCTTCGAAAACTACCTACTTGTGGGCCGTATTCACAAACCGAACTAAGTGTGACCTTTAGCTAAGTGCAGCTGGTAAGTGCAGCTGGTAAGTGCAGCTCGGAGCCGTACTTAAGAAAAAATCCTTTTCAGGAACCACACTTAACTAAAGTTTAACTAAAGTTACACTTAGAACAAAGTTGGACTTTCGGTAAAGTGACACTTTGTTGTAAGTGTGGCTCTTACCACACTTTAGCCGTACTTAGTGCAGCTTCCAGCCCGGTGCCTGACATTCGCGTATATTTCCCTGACGTATATTTCCGTGTTCATTTCCACTTTCTATTCATTTTCATTCATATTATATTCCTAGTTTCTATTCATATTATATTCCATTCAGTTTCTGTTCATATTATATTCCGTTTTATATAATAATGGGTGACGACTACGTCGATTATTTGGTACATCTGCGTGACAGGAGACGGCAGAACGCGCCGAGAAGAAGGAGACTGCTTGTTTCGGTTGACAGCTTATCTGAGAATCAGTTTTTTCAACGCTTCAGGTAAACTCCTTTAAATTATTAATTCAATCAATTAAAATGAAATGGAAATTAGGTATTTTTTAACCAAAATAAATAGGTAGGTAGGTAGGTGATTAATGAGGCCTCATGACGAATCTCGTGATAATTCCTAAGTCACTTTATCGATGGATCGTATCTCATTTTTTTAAATTCATTTTTTGGAAGAATACCTCGTATCTTATCGACCTGTTGCTCGAATTCGTGTCTCTCCTGTAAATTTTTTTTTTCGAGATACAAGATTCATGCCATTGTTATGTGAACTGATTTTACGAGTAATTGACGTAATTATGGTACCATTGTTGATCGTCAAATAATTTCACGGTATCTGTTCCCAGGTTCTCAAAAAGGACTGTTTTGGAAGTACTGTACCCTCTGTTACGGAGGACCCTAGAGAGCAGTGGACGAAGAGGGGATCCAATTCCTCCTCTGTACAAGTTGCTCGCTGTTTTACGGTTCTACGCGACTGGTAGTTTTCAAGTTGTCGCCGCAGACGTCATTGGAATCAGCCAGTCTTCACTTTCGAGGCTGATTTCGAAAATTTCGCAACAGCTAGCAATGTTGCTTCCACGGTTCATAAAATACCCAAATGATTTAAGGGTAGTGAAAATAGCCTTCCATGATATGGCGGGGTTTCCTGGCGTGGTAGGGTGCATTGACTGTACTCATGTACCAATTACCAAGCCACCAGGACCAAATGGTGAGCTGTTCAGAAATAGAAAGGGGTACTTCAGTATCAACGTGCAAGTAGTTTGTGGGCCCAACCTGGAAATTTATGATATTGTAAGCAGATGGCCCGGCTCTGCCCACGACAGCAGGATTTTTGATAACAGCAGCATGAAGTTAAGATTGGACAATTCTGAAATCCGGGGAATTATCTTGGGGGATAGTGGATACGCTCAAACGGAGTATTTATTCACTCCAGTAATAAATCCATTACTGGATGCTGAAATGCGGTATAACGCTGCTCAGATCAAAACAAGGATCACAATTGAGAGGTTTTTTGGAGTCTGGAAACGGAGATTTGCGTGCCTATCCAGAAAGTTGGGTACAAAGCTGCGAACAACGACCCTCATCATTACTGCTTGCGCAGTTCTCCATAACATAAGTTTGCAACAAGGAGAGCTCAACATAGAGCAACTAGACTACGAGAATATCTATCATCATGAAGAAGAACAACCGCATGTGCCACCTGCTCCACAGAATAGGGCCCGAGGAAGAGGAGCGGCTATAAAGCAAAGATTCATCGAACAACATTTTTCTCAATGACTCTTTAATTACAACAAATATTACAGTATTTCTACAAAATTGCAATTTCTTCATTGAATGTAATTCATCCCTAGTGTTTTAATTTCCTGTAATATCAGTTTGATTATTTTCAATATAATGCTGTAGGTACACTTTTAATAATAATGCTGACGAGCAGTAGGAACTAGTATTTCATTGCATTACCATGATGAACAAGTAACTTTCAACTGAGATCAGGCTACCATGCAAACTCCAGAAACAAACACATCATAGTAAATTAGTTGAGATAAAAAACCTAATTAATAAAAAATATAAATTGCACAAAGTTACTAATTCAAAACTAGAAAATTTAAATAAGATCATTATTGTCAACTGAGATCAGGCTACCATGCAAACTCCAGAAACAAACACATCATAGTAAAACGACCTACAAAGCACAACTTCAAAAAGAGCGAAACAAAAACGGATAAAATTGCAAATTTATTTTATCATTGAAAACCCGAATTTATTTATTTAGTATCAGCGAAAACCCAAATTTATTTATTTAGTATCAGCGAAAACCCGAAAGGCGCGAACGGAATGAACAGCTGACAAGTGCACGCTGCCGCCGGCCGTTGTCAACGGTTGTCAGGTGCGAAGCCGCCAAAATGCCGTCTTCTTATTGGTTGGCCTGGAGATCAGTAGGCGTGCCGCACTTAGTGCTGGAACCGCACTAAGGGACTAGTCGAACTTCAGCTACACTTAGCCTCAGCCGAACTTTGTGGTTTGTGAATAGCGTTTTTTCTCTAAGTGACACTTAGGACGAAAGCTGAACTAAGGCAGGGGAGTCCTAAGAATCCCCTTAGTGAGTGTTTGTGAATACGGCCCACTCTTTCGAAGATTTTGTTTCTGCATCACCTCATTTTGGGAACACCCCTAAGGTGCTAAGCTTCTAGATGAGAGTAACCTACTTCCTCAGTTTTCATGGGAGGGGGAACCTGAGCCCAGCAAACAATAACCACGTACTAATCCATTTCAGACCAATCTAAAAGCAAGGTGTGTAGGAAAACCATAGGTTTACATTTGTGTATTTGGGTGCGGGTGTGTGTGTGTGGATTTCAGGTACGTGTTAACTTCAAGTGCCATGCCAGGCAGAAATTTTCATAGAATATACCGGAATATCTTCCGACACAGTTTTGGGTCTACCTAGCTGACCAATAATAACGGTAATATCACTAATATAGTGTTAATAGAATGCATCAACGTACTTTATTACAAGGTGCATCAGACAGACCCCCACCCCACACACACACTATTTTGAATTGATTTTATTAAAATTTATCCTATCTTGGATACACCAACGTGATTGACGAAGTGACGATGTAAGGAACCAATGGTTTTGGTCAAACGCTTATATGACTACCTATCTTTCGGTTTGCTGAACGTGGTATCATGAGATTTTCAGTTCAACGCCCGTAAGGTTTCCTCCTTGGTTGCCCCTCGTTTCGAGCTCAAACCCTGGAAGAGCGTTGATCTCCCCAAAGACAATCTCACAGTCCATCAAGCAGGGAACCATCCTTACCTAGGTCGGCCTTCTAGTAATATACAGAGGAATGTTCTACCAAGGAGGGGTGGTGCACTAAGGCGACGCTTCAGGAATTCTTAACGCGGCTTCACCAGCAAATTAGATTCCCTCAGTCGTTGCTCTCCCCTTATCACTGTACTACGGCCCTACCACTAAATATACACTTTATCTCACCAGGGATTAGAGAAACGTTATAGTGTTTAGCAACAATATGAGAAACTTTGGGCTCACTGGTTTATCATATCGCACAGTTTTTAGGAGTTCCATAATATTATGTATCTACATGACACAAAACTATTTAGTTAGATAAATATAGCGCTTTACTTTCTTTGACCGAACACTGATCTGTAAATAAAGAAGGGTTATCTACATAATAAACCGTTATGAATGAATTTCAAGTGTGTTTTGATATAATTTGTTCGTTAGTTTATGAATATAAAATGAAACAGTTCATCAAGGTTAAACTTCATTTTGTGCTTTGCTCAATAACTAGCTATTACTATGCCATCAAGATTTTTGAACGATCACGTGACAAACTATTATTGAACTTTCATTAGCAAGGCATAGGTATATATGACAAAGTTGTTGGACTACCCTATTCGTTAAGGAACGCGATAGTTCCACCATACCAGTGTAGCTTACTATTATTTTACTAGTTCTGGAATGGAAACCATGGTAAAGCCAGTGAGGGGAGTAGCAATTGCTTCAAGTTAGCACCTGACTAAGATACTTGCATTCTCACAGGAACAGTGGAAGGGGTGATGAATCGGATAGACTCGTGACTTGTAGGTGGTCCTCCAGACCTGACGTCACTCATTAGTTAGTTGGCAGAGTAGCCAATTAATACGCCCTTCCCGAGCAACTTCTATACTGTTCCCTCTCCCTTAATTATGCTCTTTCCCCGACACACAATAAGGTTTTGGGGAACCGTGTAACTGCATGGGAAATGCTAATGATGAAATATTATAGAGGCAAAGGAAGTGTGATTTACCGAGAGAAATAATTCGGGAAATCGGTGTCTTAGCGACACCAGAATAATACAGAGTCGGATAGAATATCTAGATTCTATGATTTCATCTCTAATTTCGAGATGAAGAACTAGGTAGGGTTTCATCCCACTGGAGTGTCATTCGAACCTTAGCTTAAGGACATGTTGCCGCAGTAGGAACTCATCACGACCTTTACCGCTTCACAATTCATTTGATAGCTAAGCATTATTTCAAACGTTTTGACGGTGTTACGAAAATTGATTGTAATTATTAGGGTTGGTGTAATGACTATAGGTCACGGTGGTACTCTGGGGTTACGTTTCGGTATCACATGCCGAAACTTTATGGGAATAGATGAAGTTTATTCAATAAACTTTGATTGAAGCACTACCGACTAGTAAGCTCACCCAACCCCAGAAAACTAATTAGGCACCTAATGAAAAAGTTAGCATGATTTTTGTTTGGTAAAACTTCAGATCTCAAACTAAACGGGAGTACAAAATAAACAATGGTGAGAGCTGTGCACCAACGAATAAAGGTCACACAGCCTGGTTCCGGGCACATAAATCCTCAAGGAGACCGCAAGCTATGGTGAAAGTAATAATGGATTCGAGGTGGCTCAGGGTTAATGCAGCGGCTAATCTGACTGTCCCTTTCGTGTGTACTGCTGTGTATACCTACCAATTCCTATACCTATATAACTTTCTGCATAATCTCTGAGAACTTTCATCACTTATGATGGAATGATAGAAACAAGATAAATATGCAGCAATCAACGGGGACGCTCACGAAGAAAAGAGTAAAGCTTGGGTTTAGTCTGACACACAGACTACACGAATTGGTACGGAATCAGCCAATGAAACCTACATGCCGATTTCCAGTTATGCCTATATCGGAACGGAAGCTCTATAGGTCGTATCGACGTGACGTCATGATCGGCCAGCAAGAGGTTAGTAACAGCTGAAACTGGGACATCCGCCATCAAGTTACCATGTCAGCTTTGATGTTCAGGCTTGGCTGAATGAGTTTCTATTAGGAAACGAACGAATTTACGCACGATGCTCATAGTGCGCAATGTACAATTATTGTTCGAGCGAATGACAACAGGAAGGGAGTTGTCGTGCATGCCGTCAATCGTAAATAAATCGAGTGATAATATGAAAACCTTCAGAATAAATCGAGCAAAGTAGAGGACTCTCATTCCCTTCGATCCCCGAACTTTGAAAACGATAAACAAGTCAGCAGAGTAGATACCCATAGTGAAAAAATTAAACCCATACGAAAAACGCTGCAAATCCCTGCACAACGGTTTATTATTTTGTGCAGAATACGTTCCTGTTACAGATCACAGGTCTCCGTATAGATAACCCTTCTACATAACATATGTACTATTCTACACATATTATGTAGATCGCGGACCCTCCGTAGGTTAGTACCTAACCCCGTACACGTTACAAGGTACCTACCTAAACCGTTGTGCAATAATTCACCTGTATAGGTTCCCCTTCTACGGAGATAGAATAATGAACCGTTGTGTACCAATTTGCCCATCAATAATACTTCAACGGTTGTTCAAGTTGCGAAAGTACCTATCAACAAAATCCAGCCCCTTCATGGTAGATGAGCCGTTGTGTAATGATTTACCGTTGTGTAATAATTTACCGTGGTGTAGTAACTTACCGTTGTGTAATGATTTACCGCTGTGTAATAATTTGCCGTTCTGTAATAATTTGCCATTGTGTAATAATTTACCCATCAATGATACTTCAACGTTTGTTCAAGTTTCAGAAGTACCTACCAACAAAATCCAATAGTTCATCACTAGCCAAATGAAATAATATCGCAGAACAAACAACTCGACTTCATACAGCCATCCTTGATTATAATCAGATGCTCCGTAGTTATGATATCCGGGCCGGATTTATACCGTTTGATTCACGATCGTGTTGACGAAGCTTTTTGGTGCACACGAACGGCTGGACGTACAGTGCTCCGGGTGGTCTCAAAAAATTGTTTAGCTCAAGATAAATTTAATATCGTAAAAAAACCATGCCCTTCTATCGAAAGATTTTGAGCTACGGCGTTCTGAATATTTCAAACCCTATTTTGAACCCCTTAGAGATGACAGAGAGTAACGCCGAGCTTCGAGGACCGACTAGACCCCGAACGGAACCTATAACCCGAATTTCATCAATTTTGTTTCATGGTAACTAAGAAAAGTGGCCCGTACGGCGTACGGTGTACGGCGGACAGACAGAAATATTTTTATTGCAGTTTTGGATTCTACATACCTTGAAACGTAAACTATCAAATTTTGAGGGGGGGGGGGGGGAAGCATTTTTTTTCTTGCTCGATTCCAATGGTTCATTATTGAAAATAAATAACCAATAGGAAGTGGTCTTATGAGAGATCGGTTAGCAGGGATTCCTTCCTGTGAGACTATTTCCCAACTGAGGATTCTGTAGGTAATACTGTAGGTTCAGTAATTTCCTAGGCATTCTAGATTCTACTATTTGCCTAGGAGTTCTAACTCGGAAAAAACAAATGCGATCTACGGATTTCTCGAATCTTAGAGTAGGCATTAGGGTTTCTCGCAAAGCAGAGGACTCTCATTCCCTTCAAATTTGGATTTTGGGTGCGTCACCCGATGGCTGGATTGAGGGTGAAAATTCAATAATTGAAATTTAATGCCCTCAGTCAGCCAGCAAGTTGACGACAGCTGATGCTGCGTCCAAAAACAAATCATTCTTCATATCTCACAAAGATTTGAAATTGAAGAGAACCCACCCCTATTGCTTTCAAGTCCAAGGGCAACTGCATATTGCGGGAGCCACTAAATAATGTTATTTCGTAGTGTATACCTACAGGCAAAGACTTGTACATCGCAGAAATTCCAGCCGAAGATGAGTTACGGAATCAAAAGATGGAGAAAAAACTGATTTACACCATCACGCTCTGCTCTCTGAATTGTTAGAGTCAAGATTGACGAGAAGCAGCCAAATTCGGGAGCCAGAAGTCTCTTTTGATGAGTTCTTATTAAGTACTCAATTACTATTTGCTTTACCTACGTTTTGGCATTATAGGACTAGTTATTAGAGAGTTCCTAAGGACTAAACTCGGGAAGATGTGTTCGGATTTATCTCAACTGCGCATGCGCGTCGCCCAAGTTCAAACTTATTTCCTTAAGTTCGACTTATTCGGCCTTATACATAAGGCGCGTTCCCAGGGCACAAACTTTAGGAATCGTCTTTAACCTTACTCAGGGGTAACAGTTAACAGCTTTTTGCGGCGTTTTGTCGTTTTTTTTAACGCGTCATGTGTCGTCGGTCCTCTCCATCGCCAGCGTCTTTCAAAGTTACTCCAAGCGTCTTTCAAAGAATTTGCTAGATTGTTGCGATATCAACTTAGGATAAAAAAGTCCAGCCGTCGCATCGCACGAGGATTTTGATGTTCAAAATACACCTCAAAAGCACTTATAATATCGTCATCCGACAACAGTCCTTGTCCGTTGAGGTAGAGGCGAAAAAGATTTTCAAGCTCTTCGATGATGAACTTGAAATAAAATAGAATAAACTAAATACACTGCCAAGGTGATGGCACAGGAGCTTCCTCGTCACAATCAGAGTGACCCATTATAAAATAGAACAGACTCGGAAGCAAAATAACATAATGTCGTGAGTCCCTCCCGGGAACACTCCACCAGCAACTTTAAGCTCTCACCAATATCCTCATGTAAAACTTACTTTCCGCTAATAAACATCTGAGTGGGGAGACAGGCAACAGAATCCAGGGAACACAACCTGGAGCCCCACTACCAACTCCCAACAGGGAGTTGGAGGGAGAGGCCTCCAAGTCCTATATAACCCTGGATCCTGGAGCTTTAGCTTCATTCGACACTTCCTCTAACCAGCTCTCTCTTCTCTCTCTCTTACCTTCCTCCTCTCAGATGATCGGTGGATTACCGCCGCCTGGGAATTTACCTCCTACCTTTTCCTCTTGTCTAGATGATAGGTGGACTACCACCGCCTAGACAAGCACCTCTCCTCACCTAGATGATCGGTGGATTACCGCCGCCTAGGTAAAATTCCCCCACTCACCTCTATCTCCTCCCAAAGTCGTAGATGATCGGTGGACTACCGCCGCCTGCGACTTTTCTCCTTCACGCCACCGTGATGAAAATTCTAAATTCATCACAGTGGTGAACCCGACGTTCATCCAACCTTCTACCCTTCCTACCTTCTTACCACCTCATGTGTCGCCCCCAGTCTAGTTCAGTTCGGTGTCCCCAATTTTAAATTCAAACTCAGCTTAAACAGTCAGTGTAAATTCGCAATTTTTGGCCCACCCTCACCGCTCAAACTCCAGCTCTCAACTATCCGCCACACGCACCTCCGCTCCCGCCGATTGCGAATTTGAAATTCAAAACTTACACATTTTGAATTTTAGTTACAGCCATGGACCCGAACTCACCGACACCGCCGCTCCTCCGGCCATCCCTACTGCAGCCGCCGACCGCTGCGACAACTAACGCAGCCGACAACCCCTTCACCAGCCTCTCGCCACCCGGCTCCTCCGCATCCGCCGCCGCCGCTGCCGCCGCCGCCGCTGCCGCCGCCGCTGCGGCCGCCGCACACGCCGCCGCCGACGTCACGACGGCCTCGGCGTCATTCCCGCTGTCGCTGCCCCCCTTCTACACGCACGACCCCGCGCTGTGGTTCTTCCAGGTCGACGCTGCGTTTTCTGCCGCCAACATCCGCAGCCAGCGAACTCGTTACTCCCGCATCATCTCCCTGCTACCGTACGAGAGCCTCCTGCAGACGTCGGACATCTCTCCCGACGCCACGGCCGCATACGACGACCTCCGCAACCGGCTCGTCACGTTATACCAGCCTTCAAAGATCGCACGTGTGGCAGCGCTCTCCCAACCACAGCATCTCGGCGACCTAAAGCCCTCCCACCTCTACCGCCGTCTGCGTCATCAGCTGCAAGACGTGATGACGGCCGACATCGCGCGGACCTTCTGGCTGCGGGCCCTACCCCACCCCAAGCAAATGGCACTTGCCAGCCACCTCGACGGCCCGGACGAACCACTTTTACGCCTCGCCGACACGGTCCACGACCTCACCGCAGCCGCCGGCGTCACGGAAGTCGACGCACCCCGCACCTCCACCCCGCGGCGGGACCGGACGCCGTCACGAGAGCGCCGCCGGCCCCCCCTCCCTCCACCGGCGCCGCTCCCTCTCCACTGAGCGCCGGCCGACCCCCTCCATCGACCACCGACGCCAGCGCTCGCCCGAACGCCGCAACACTTCCCCCCCTCAGCAACGAAGGGGAAAGTCTCCAGCCGCGGCAGCCCCCTCCACCTCCGTGCGCCCCACCAGGACCGCCTACCTCCCAGCGGACCCCCCCCACCGATGTTTCTATCATGTTAACTTCGGTGGGGAGGCCCGAAAATGCCAGCCCCCCTGCTCCTTCACCTCCAAGCAGGGAAACGCGGACGCCCGCCGGTAAATCCGGCGGGCCCCCCTCCTCGCCAACACGGGGGGGGACCACCACCAACCCCTCCCCGGCCGCATTCACACCACCACCACGAAGCCTCGTTACCACTCCTACGCCGCCGCCACGGCTGCCGACCTCCCAGCCGCGCCTGCCGGCGCCGCCAAAACCCTCACCTCGCCATCAACCGTTCCCCCACCCCGGGACGGCCCCTCCAAGCCCGCTTCCAGGGCAGCCACCCTTCCGGCCGCCACTCACACCGCCGCTCACGCCGCCGCTACCGTTCCCCCACCCCGGAACGGCCCCTCCACGCCCGCCTCCAGGGCAGCCACCCTTCCGGCCGCCACTCACGCCGCCGCTACCGTTCCCCCACCCCGGAACGGTCCCTCCACGGCCACCTCCAGGGCAGCCACCCTTCCGGCCGCCACTCACGCCGCCGCTACCGTTCCCCCCCACCGGAACGGCAAAGGACCACCCCGCGTCTCCTTCGCAGGGGACAAACCGCCCATCACCCCGGACAGCCCAAGCCCCTACCACCCGCCAGACCCCACCGCCTCCGCCATTTTACCGCACTCCACCCCAGCTCACCAGCGCCTCTTCTTAAAGTGCACGAAGACCAATGTCCCGTTCCTCGTCGACACAGGGGCGGCGCTCTCCATTTTTCCAAACAACATTCTCAGGCGACAGGCGCGTTGTTACCGGCAACTCCTCTACGCCGCCAACGGTACCACCATCCCCTCGTACGGGACGTACCGCTCATCCATCCACATGAGCGGGCTCGCGTACGAGTGGGAATTTACCGTGGCGGACGTAGAGAAAGCAATCCTGGGGGCCAACTTCCTCGCTTATTTCGGCCTCCAGGTTGACGTCCGTAACGCGCGCCTGCTCGACCCCTCCACCCAGAAGCCAATCCCCGGATTCATCCACACGGTCGATCGCCCCCCAACCCAATTCGAAAACCTCCTCCTCCAATACAAACCCCAGCGCCGCCCCTCAGCACATATCTCCCAAACTCAGCACTACATTGAGACCTCTGGTCCCCCAATTTCAGCCAAAGCCCGCCGCCTCCACCCCCTCCAACTGTCCCAAGCCCGGCGGCATTTTGATAATCTCATTGCGGATGGCATTATCCGCCCCTCCAAATCCCCGTGGGCTTCACCATTACATATTGTACAGAAGCCCAACGGGGATATCCGCCCCTGCGGCGATTACCGCCGCCTTAACGCCAAGACCACACCAGACCTATATAACGTCCCCCACCTCCGAGACTTCTCCTCACACCTCCACAACACAACCATTTTCTCAACCCTAGACATCTCCAGAGCCTTCCACCACATAAATATCTACCCGCCCGACGTCCCTAAAACCGCCATCATAACGCCTTTCGGCCTTGTAGAGTACATAAAAATGGGTTTCGGCCTCCGGAACGCGGCCCAGACGTGGCAGCGTTATATGGATAATATTCTGCGGGGACTACCATTCGTATTTTGCTTCCTGGATGACATCTTGATCGCCTCCCGGGACCCACACGAACATCTGACCCACCTCAAGCAAGTCCTCGACATCTTCTCCGCCGAGGGCCTCACCATAAACACTCAAAAATGCGTCCTCGCCCAGCCCTCCGTCCGCTGCCTCGGCCACCAAGTCTCATCCAACGGGATCAAGCCTCTCCCGGACAAAGTACACGCTCTCACAGATTTCCCCCAACCCCGCACCGTCTCAGAACTTCGCCGTTTCCTGGGTATGTTAAACTTTTATCGTAGACACATCAAACACGCAGCACAACACCAACAACCACTCATACACGCTATCCCGCAACCGGCCAAAAAGAACGATAACCGCCCCATTTCCTGGACCCCCGCCCTCACAACCTCCTTTCAAAATTGCAAAAAGGACCTAGTAGACGCCGCTCTATTAGCCCATCCCGATCCCCATGCTCCCCTCTCCATCACGACCGATGCGTCCGACTGGGCCATCGGGGCAGTACTCCACCAACACTCCGGCGCCACCCCCCAACCCCTCGGTTTCTTCTCAAAAACTCTGTCCCCAACTCAAAAAAATTACTCCACTTTTGACAGAGAACTCCTCGCCATCCACGAAGCCATCAAGCACTTCCGTGACTTCGTGGAGGGCAGGCAGTTCTCTGTCATCACTGACCATAAACCCCTCACACATGCCCTCCTCCAAAATCGTAAATCCGCCTCCCCCCGTCGCCTCCGGCAACTCGAATTTATCGTACAATTTACGTCCGATATTCGTTATTTGCCGGGGGCCGACAACTGCGTAGCAGACGCACTCTCCCGCCCCACCCCCGCGCCGGTGGCGGAGTTACTGCCTTTCCCTTCCCCACAAACCCTAAAATCACACCAAACTCCAACTTCCGACCCCGCACTCTCCAACCTCATCTCCGCCTCCAAATTGGAACAACTGCCTCCCCTCAACCTCTGGTGCGACGTAACGGCCGATTCACCGCGCCCTTACGTCCCACCAGAGCTGAGACGGCAGTTGTTCCTCCACTACCACTCACTCCATCATCCGGGCATCCGGGCGAGCCGGGATCTGATCAAGACGCGGTACTTCTGGCCCCACATGAACACAGATATCCGTACCTGGGTTCTGGGGTGCCAGAAGTGCCAGCAATTTAAGGTCTCGGCTCACCCCCATGTACCTCCTCAACCCATTCCCGACTCCCTCCCGTGGGAACACGTCCATCTAGATCTGGTCGGCCCTCTTCCCCCCTCCGAGGGGAAGAGGTACTGCCTCACCATGATCGACCGTGCAACCAATTGGGTTGAGTGCATCCCACTCGCCCACATTACCGCGGACGCCGTGGCCGCGGCCTTCCTAAATCAGTGGATCAGCCGCTACGGCTGTCCGCGGACACTCACGGTCGATCAGGGGAGGCAGTTTGAATCAGCCCACTTTGCCGACCTGATCCGTTCCCTCGGGATTCAAAAAATCCGCACCACTCCTTATCACCCCCAATCCAACGGGAAAATAGAGCGGTGGCACTCGGTCCTTAAGCAAGCCATCTCCACATCAGCCACATCCCCCTCATGGACCAAAACCCTCCCCTACGTATTACTCAGCCTCCGCACTTCCGCCCGTCCTTCAGACAACACAAGTCCCGCACAACACGCTTTTCGAGACCCTCTACGTTTACCGGCCGACATTTTCCCTCCACACAACACCCCGTCCATTAACAGGGAACCGCTCCACACCTCAACACCGACAAACGACACCACTTACCCCAAACGCTTTTACACTGCCACTCACATGTACTTGAAAGAGCCCGGCATGCATAAAACCTTTCAGCCCCTTTATGCCGGGCCCTTTCAAGTCATCCGCACAACACCGACCACCGCGACCCTGCTAATGGACGGGAAACCCCACACCGTCCCTTTCGCCCGCTGCAAGCCCGCCCCTGTCCTCCCTCAACCAACATCAGCCATCAGTCTCCCGCCGCCATGAACCATCGCTCCCAACCTCAGCTGTCACCCCCGTCGCCGTTTCCGGATTTCGATTCGGATCCGGAAATGGCGGCCATACTCCGGGACGTTTTCGTCCCGGACCTGCTATCCCCCCTACCCCCTTCGCCCGGGCCGACATCATCGCTTCCGTTTTTCCCGCCAAGGATCTCCGGGTTACCTCCCCGGCCCCGGCGGTGGAAGTACCCCCAGTGGCGTATACTGCGCGATTTTCGCGCAGCACAAGCCACCGGGGTACACCCTCCCTACACCCCTATCGACCCTCTCATGGCCCCGCTCCTCCACGACTTTGGCCTCGCCCAACTCATGCCACCCCCACCGCCCCTTCCAAACATCAATCCCCCCGTCTTCAACAAACCCCCGCCCCCCGAATTTCAACCCCCTCTTGCTGCCCCCCCATTTTCAATTTTCGACCCCCCAATTTCAAATTCAACCCCACCAACACCCCAACCCACCAAACCCACAACACCCCCTCCCCCCCCCAACACCGCCGGGGATATCCCCAATAGATTCCGCCGGGACAAAACGGCCCGGGCGGCGAAACGGACGGAGGGAGCGTCCCCGCATTCCCCGCGTCCCGGCGGCCAAGTCCTCCGCCCCGCTCTGAGCAATCACGGCGGGGCCTTGAGATCTCGGGACAGTGCTTGTGTCTTATTCACCCACACGCTCTGTACCGAATCTCACAGCCCCGCCGTGGCCGCCTCACCGCAGCAGCCAACACACAAACCCACCCACACACTTCACTACATTACACCTGCATCAGTACACCACACTCACTACATTTCACCACACACTATCCACACCCAGGGAACGGCGAACTTCAACACCCCGTTCCAATCTGTAAACCCTGTCCAAACTTGTAAATACCAACCTTGTAAATACCAACCTTGTAAATACCAACCTTGTAAATACCAACCTTGTACATACCAACCTTGTAAATATTAGTCTACTATGCCATTGTCCTCATTGTAATCATATCATTTCACCTACACCACTACTGTAATCATTGTGAATATCATTCAACTACACCACTACTGTACTTGTTTCTACACCACTACTGTACTTATGTTACTTATATCTTATATTACTTATCTTACTCATAATACTTACTTCACTGCTACCTATGTTACTACTTACTATGCTACTGCTACCTATGTTACTGCTACCTATGCTTACTATCTTACTAGAATTAAGTCCTAGAATTAAGTCAGCCCTGTCACGTTTTTGCCTTCAGCACCACCGATTGTTTGCGCCAGCCCTCAGCCTCTGTCACCTTGCGCCTTCAGCTCCACTTTTGTTTGCCGTTGCCCTCAGCCTCTGTCTCCTTGCGCCTTCAGCCCCACTTTTGTTTGCCGCAGCCCTCAGCCTCTGTCACCTTGCGCCTTCGGCTCCTCAAACATTGGTTCGAACTGGGGGGACCTCTGTCGTGAGTCCCTCCCGGGAACACTCCACCAGCAACTTTAAGCTCTCACCAATATCCTCATGTAAAACTTACTTTCCGCTAATAAACATCTGAGTGGGGAGACAGGCAACAGAATCCAGGGAACACAACCTGGAGCCCCACTACCAACTCCCAACAGGGAGTTGGAGGGAGAGGCCTCCAAGTCCTATATAACCCTGGATCCTGGAGCTTTAGCTTCATTCGACACTTCCTCTAACCAGCTCTATCTTCTCTCTCTCTTACCTTCCTCCTCTCAGATGATCGGTGGATTACCCCCGCCTGGGAATTTACCTCCTACCTTTTCCTCTTGTCTAGATGATCGGTGGACTACCACCGCCTAGACAAGCACCTCTCCTCACCTAGATGATCGGTGGATTACCGCCGCCTAGGTAAAATTCCCTCACTCACCTCTATCTCCTCCCAAAGTCGTAGATGATCGGTGGACTACCGCCGCCTGCGACTTTTCTCCTTCACGCCACCGTGATGAAAATTCTAAATTCATCACACATAACATAACATAACATAACATAACATAACATAACATAACATTACATTACATTACATTACATTACATTACATTACATTACATTACATTACATTACATTACATTGCATTACATTACATTACATTACATAACGTGAAATATACATATTACATAACATTACATTACATTACATAACATTGCATAACATTACATGAAATATACATATTACATAACATTACGTCCATAATACATTACGTCCATTATACATAATTGCGAAAGTTATGCGTGTTTGAAGAATTTCACGTTAGCGCATGCGCAGGGCGAACCGCTGGCTCTATCATGTTGAAATTTATATGGGACCTCAATGGGCGCTACCCGCTTAATCCCTGAGAATTACATTGAAATTGGGTGAAATCTTTGGTTACTACGGCTGTAACAAGGAAATTGAATCTATTTCACGCCAGCGCATGCGCAGAGCGCACCGAGGGTCCGATCATGCTGAAATTCATACTGGAACTCACTAGGCCTTGTCCAAACAACCCTCGAAAATTTGAGCGGAATTGAATCAAAATTGTGAATGTTATGCGTGTTTGTTGAATTTAACGTTAGCGCATGCGCAGGGTGTACCGCTGGATCAATCATGTTGAAATTTGTATGGGACCTCAAGGGGCCTTATCCGCACCATCCCTCAAAATTTGAGCTGAATCAATTCAAAATCGTGGAAGTTATGGCTGTAACAAGGAAATGCGGAAAGACTCACAGACTCACAGACTCACAGACCGACAGACACGGAACCAAATTTGTTCAGTAGGCTTTGAAACGCAAAATGCAAGTGGAAATTTTGATTTCTGAAGACAAAAATTTTTTGGCTCACGAAAGTGAACACAAGGCTTCCGCTGCTTCGCAGACTTGGAAGCAAAATGAAATGGAAACGGAACGACCAGGAAAGAAAGGCAGCTGAATCTGAATGGATTTCTCGTTGTGCTAAGTTAAGTGACGTTACTTTTTAATTCACTCCTACCCCTACCACTTCTGTCAAACCGGACTTATTGGTACATCCAAAGTTAGCATCTTAGCTGCTCGCCTTAGATTTTTTTTTTCTAATTCATATTTTATTATTGCTCCAAGATATATATCTTATTAACAATGTTCTTCTGACCTAATTATATTACAATACATGGCATTTAGGGCTAACGATACATAACTTAGTCCTTTGTCTTTCCGATTTATCGCACACACTCACTTCCTACACAAGATCATGTGGTTTAGTGCGCTTAAGGCGCCGCGTCAACTCATGTACTTCGAGAAGCTGGACCACTTCTTCATTAACATGGTTTTTAAGTCTCTCAAGATGAGCGTTAGCGCGCAGCTTTATCACTTGGTCGACGCTTTCCATCTCAAGGTCGCGATGTAGAGCGTCGTTGCGGATATACCACGGCGCATTGGTTATGCATCGTAGTACCATATTCTGAAAGCGTTGTATAATCTGCCTGTTTGATGGGGCCGTGCAGCCCCACAGTTGTGCTCCGTAGACCCACGAGGGCCTCAGTACTTCAGTGTACAGAAGCCGTTTATTTTGAAGTGACATCGTTGATCTCCGTCCAATGAGCCAGTACATTTTCCTGAATTTTAAGACAAGTTCTGTCTTTTTCTTTCTCACGTGTTCTTTCCACCGGAGCTTGGCATCTAGCGTCATGCCCAGGTATTTGGCGTGATTCGAGTAGGGAATCACCACATTGTTGAGAAAAGCCGGGATGTAGTTGATCTTACAGTTGGTGAAATCGACGTGCACCGACTTTGTCTCATTCAGTTTGATTCTTTATTTAGCAGTCCAGCGAGTGATTTTGGAGATTGATCTGTTGAGTTTGCTGATGGATTCATTGTTGTTCTCCCCAACCGAGAGAACCACAGTGTCGTCTGCAAAAGTTGCTGTTGTGTTGCAGTCTAGGTCTGGTAAGTCGCTCGTGTACAGTATGTATAGGAGGGGGCCTAATACACTGCCTTGAGGGACACCAGCGTTAACTATTTTTGGTTCTGAGTATGCGTCATCTTGTCTGATGCGGTAATACCGATTTGACAAGTAGGAATCCAGTAGCTCCACGTAATGAATGGGAAGCATCTTTTTTAGTTTATGTTTTAGGCCTTCGTGCCACACTTTGTCAAAAGCCTGAGCAACATCAAGAAAGATCGCCGAACAGACTTTCATTTGCTCCAGCGCTTCTTCAATGATATTGACGATTCGATGAATTTGATCTATGGTCGAGTGCTGACGTCGAAATCCGAACTGATGCTTGGGAATCAGCTTCCGTTCTTCAATTATGCCAAGGAGTCTTTTACTGGTCAATTTTTCGAACACTTTGGATAGCACAGGCAACAGTGAGATGGGCCTATAAGATGTTACTTGATCAGCTGGCTTACCAGGTTTTTGTACCATGATGATTTCTGCCATCTTCCATAGCTGGGGTACATGCCTATGTTTGATGGCAGCGTTAATGATTTGGGTAATTTTGACAATAGCTTTTCGAGGTAACTGGTGCAGAATTTTTCCTGTGATAAGATCAAAACCAGGAGCTTTCTTAGGATTTATCTCCTTTTTAATCGTTTTTTGTACTTCTTTTATCGTTACATACGGTATTCTTATTTCTGGCTCGAGCGGCGATGTCTCTTCCAGGGTAGGCTCACCCAGGGACCTGGAGTTCGGTGCGAATGCACTAGTAAGGTGTTCCGCAAACAAATCAGCCTTGCTTTGACTATCACTAACCCATTTACCCCTATCATTCCTAACAGGCGGTGCTTGAACTATAGGTCTCATGAGATATTTTGCGGCTTTCCACAGGGAGTAGTCAGTGTGGCGGTCACTGTTTTGGCCTTCGGGTACGTTGCCATTTTTTTCTTGCTTTCCGTTTTAATTTTATAGCTTCAACTATTTCTCTCGGGTAGTTAATTCCCTTGAGCCTTCTTCTAACGGATGGTGTGTTCTTCCATGCCGCTTCTTGGATAGTACATACAATTTGTTCGAGCTCCCGATCTATGTCATCAAAATTGTGAAAGTTATGCGTGTTTGTTGAATTTAACGTTAGCGCATGCGCAGGGCGTACCGCTGGATCAATCATGTTGAAATTTGTATGGGACCTCAAGGGGCCTTATCCGCACCATCCCTCAAAATTTGAGCTGAATCAATTCAAAATCGTGGAAGTTATGGCTGTAACAAGGAAATGCGGAAAGACTCACAGACTCACAGACCCACAGACCGACAGACACGGAACCAAATTTTTTCAGTAGGCTTTGAAACGCAAAATGCAAGTGGAAATTTTGATTTCTAAAGACAAAAATTTTTTGGCTCACGAAAGTGAACACAAGGCTTCCGCTGCTTCGCAGACTCGGAAGCAAAATGAAATGGAAACGGAACGACCAGGAAAGAAAGGCAGCTGAATCTGAATGGATTTCGCGTTGTGCTAAGTTAAGTGACGTTACTTTTTAATTCACTCCTACCCCCACCACTTCTGTCAAACTGGACTTATTGGTGCATCCAAAGTTAGCATCTTAGCTGCTCGCCTTAGATGTGGCCAAAAGATATGGCCGTTCCCTAATGAACTTATCTCTTAGGAACTCTCTATAAACTATAGAAATAACGTCTCTATCGATTCAGTTCAAACAGTGCTCGTTTATTCCCCCGTTGTCTCCGCCTCCATCTCCCTAGCAACCATCCAACCAAGATTACAAATAATAATAACAACATGAGGTAAGCTAATCCTACCAGCACATCTCCCCTCTTTAGTCCCTGGGCACCAGATGTTTTCGGTTCCTGACGATTAGTCCTCCGTCCTTGGTCTTCACCTCGTACCTCCTTGGTGCCTCTTCGACTCTTCGGAAAATCACTCCATATTTCCCCATGTCCTTCACCCATACTTCTTCTCCCTCTTTTAATTCCTTCAATTCCCTCGCTCCGTTTCTCTTGTCAAATCTTCTTCTTTGCTGTTCTTTCTTCCTGTTGTCGGTATCCCGGAACGCCATCAATCCTGGCCATAGTGGTACTAGCTGGTCTGGATCGACTGGAAGCGTACCCCTTAATCTCCTTCCCATTAGTAATTCCGCTGGAGATATTCCATGATCCAACGGGGTCGTCCGGTACGCTAAAAGTCCAAGGTCAATGTCTCCTTTTGATACCAGTCGTTTGGCTATCTTGACCATTGACTCCGCAAATCCATTGCTTTGAGGATATCTGGGACTACTGACGATGATCTTGAAGCCCATTTCTTGAGCAAACTGCTGCATCTCGTAGCTCACAAAATTCGTCGCATGATCGCATCGAATAACCTCTGGAATCCCAAATTTTGCGAAGATAGATTTTAGGTACTTTTTTATGGCCGCAGTCGTCAGGTCCTTCTTCATCAGATGTACATCCAAATACCGGGAGAAAAAATCCGCTACTACCAGATACCATTGGTTTGCGAATTTGAAACAGTCCATTCCAAGAATACACCACGGTCTTGATGGTAAGCTGGTAGGTTTCAGTGGTTCACTTTTTTGGTCCCTTTGTTCCAGACACTCCCTGCAATGGGCCACTTTCTCCTTGATATGGCTAATTATTCCTGGCCACCAGACGCATTCTCTGGCTCTCGATATTGATTTATTCTCTCCACCGTGACCCTCATGGATTCTGTTCAAAATTTCGTCTTGTAATGCTCGTGGGACTACGACTCGTTTCTTGAACATGAGCACCTCCTCTTTTACCCATAATTCATTCTTCTGTTTTTGGTATGCTCCGAGTGCCCAATCGACCTTCCGAGGCCATCCCTCCATGACATATTGTTTTATCCGAATGATGTCACCATCTTTCTGTTGGGCGTGCAATAGCGCCACAAGCCGCACATCAGACACGTTGGGAGCGCCATCGAGGAATGGTACTGAGCCGACTCACTCTTACCTTCCTCCTTCTCGTCCACACCTGACACCATGCTTTGCCTACGTTTTGGCATTATACGACTAGTTATAAACTATAGAAATAACGTTGCTCGTTTATTCCCCCGTTGTCTCCGCCTCCATTTCCCTAGCAACCAACCAACCAAGATTACAAATAATAATAACAACATGAGGTAAGCTAATCCTACCAGCACACTATTATTACCTTTGTTACTTATTTCCGAAGAACCAAAAAAGGTATTAATTAATAAATTGAAAATTGGAACAACTTCGTTGCTACGTTCGTACCCCTTCGTTAGCAAATCTCACGTTTGCTCTATCATACTTTTCGATTTATTAGAACATTAATTTATGTATGAACTACCCACCAAATTATTCCAAGTGTCTTTCAAATTTGAGAATTTTAGGTCCGATCGTCCTGAAATAACGTCGATTAAAAAAAAAATTTAACGATTGCGCAGGCACTGCAGTAACGTCCTAATTATATTATCAAATACCTACCTGTTGTGTACAACAACACGCCAATAGATTGGTTTTTAAAGTAGGTAGGTGATCTGAAAATTATCGATGTTGAATGAACAGGAATGTGGTGTATAAAGTTTGTGCGTCATGTACACAGGCGTGCAACTCGTTGAACAGATAGGCGTACAATAAGATTTGAAATGATCATTTCAGATAAATATCACGACGCTATTAATTTATAAGTGAACTTTGGTCAACTCAGGTTATATATACAAGTGGGTATGGATTACTTTATAAATCAACTGAGAAAGCATAATAATACACCTTCCACAGATTTGGTCTTGATTCGACCGGTGTCCATTCTTCGAAGATGCGTAGGTAGGTACTCGGTTGCTTCAGAGAATATACGGATTTGGAGGTGAAAACAAAGGTACCTAGTACTCGTCCCTAATGCATTATACCCTACTAACCAACCATTACTTGGGAGGAATTCAGGTATTTTAGTAATTTAATTTATTTTTTATTTTTAGCAGGCTATTTGCAGTTTCAGGCGTCTGAAGTCACAAACTTTGGTCTAGAATATCGTTCAATGGATCGTCCAATTTGGACTTATGATTGCGATGGGTTGGATTGGGAGGTGGGGAGAGGTGCTTAGTTTAATTTTGGTGTACCTACTTAGGTAAGATCCAGTACACTAATCAAATAAAAATAAATTAGATTGATTGAAATAGGTAATAATAATGGTAAAAGTAAAAATAAATTATAAAATAACTCGAGATCCTTGTTTCATTTATTTTATATTTTTTATTATTTATATTATCAATTTTGTTGACCAGTTGTACTGACTATGAATTTCACGACTCATCCATGACTGATGCATGAAAAATAGCTCACATTTTCGTGGTAGTTTGGCACTTGGTCATGGATGGGCCCAAACAGTTCCATAGCAAACCTCGAACAGCGAGGACGAAATCTAAAACTCTTGAATGGTGGGGCAAAAACTGTTCTCGGAAATGACAGGCATCCAAGCTACTCGGGCGGCAAAGCCCCTCCGAAGGGGCCTGGGAAGCCGCCTACCCCCATTCAAGAGCCACCTTCCTCACCACTCCCTCTCGCCCGTCACCTTCTGGACAAGAATTTATGGGGTTTTAGTGGTTCAATTTTAAATTTGAAAAAACCATAGTAATCAGGACACAACCCTCTAGATTTTGGGTAATTGGGATTTCCGAAAAAATTAGCCACATTCCAACGCCAGTGACCCAGATGTACAAATTTTGAAATTTTGAACACCAGAACCAATTTCCGGAAATTCTATGCTGATTCTGAATCCAATGCAGTTTACTGATTGAAAATCGGTCAATTATCAACGAACTGAGAGGGAAGATAAATTTAGCTCATTTTGGTGCTGCCACGTGGGGGCGGCTTTTGGAACTAGTCGTCGGGCTATTAATTCGCCCAGCTGAGTCGGTACGACCTATAGCTGTTTCTCGTGGAGAATGCGTTGAAACTCATGTAGCCAAGTGTGTCGACCGAAGTTGTGCTGTGTGTTTTAACACAATTGTGTGGGTACCTACCTCGACAAATTAATACCTGCTCCAGTTATGTATCGGTTTTCAATGAAACGTGGTGAACGGTGATTTTGGTTTATCATTTTCCCCCGAATTTTATGTCACCCGTTTCAAAGATAAGAAACGGAATTTAAAAAATTGCTGTCCGTCCGCCTTAATCAGCACTTTCTTTAGTTACCATGAACGAAAAATTAATGATATTTGGTTAGGGGGCCCCATTTGTGCCGTAGCTGTTGGTCCGCGAAGCGCTGCGTTACTGCCAGTCATCTCTAACGGGCGAAAAATATAGGATGGAATTTTCAGGGCGCCGTTATCTCGATTTTTGGACATTTTGAAATTGATCTCAAACTTGGGAATTTGATGAGACCACCGTTCGCGTCCAGCCGTTCGTTCACAAACAGGCCCTGAAGTTTGCGCCGAAAAGCTTCGTCAACATCATCGTGAATGAAACTGTATATGCCCAGTCAAGATATCATTGCTATAATCACACTTGATTATAATCCCGCACGGCTGTATGAAGTCGAGTTGGTTGTTCCGTGATATTATTTCATCTGGCGAATAATGGTTATTTTGGATATTGTTGACAGGTTCCTACTTCTGCAACTTGAACAAACGTTATGCTCCATGAATAACAACAAATAATTAATAATGTAATTCTTGATATTGATAAAACTTTAATTGCCCTGCCGGCTCTAGCAGGTACTAAATTTAGGGCATTCCTAGCGGAATGGTGGGAGGGGGGGGGGGGGGGGGAGACGAAGTTGGTGTCGACGACAACGACAAACAATCATGATGTACCTACGCAGAAGGGGCTTCTATACAGGTAAATAATAAACCGTTGAGTAATAATTTGCAGCGTTTTTCAGCTTTCCTTTTTTTTTTAATATTTGTTTAACAAAACATTGTTAATTGTTGTGAAATAATTCGCAGCCTTTCCAGTTGTGATGGAATATCTAGATCACACAACCATAAATGTCAAGGTCAAGTTTGTCTAATCAATCTTCAAAGGCCTGATCGAAGCCTTAACTAACCATCCCGGAAGAGATGGGAAAATCAAGTCACATAAAATAATAAAAGATAAAAATGAACGTTTGGCCAAGAGTTTATTTTTTCCATTTTTATTTATTATGCTCGCTCTTTATTTTATCAAAAAAATATTACCTTGATTTCGTGATGGGGTTGCTAAGTCTGTTTATATTGTTAAGAGGGAAAAACATGGGGTATAAGTTTGTAGGTTTAATCTAAAAAATACCAGTTGCCTCCATGGGGATCATTTAATTAGGAGTAGTCTGACATTCAGGAGGAAGATTAAAAGTCGATTATCTGACTCACCCACCGAACGAACGAATCCAGAGTTTTATTGCATTGGGAGTTTTCAGGCGACTGTCCACGGATGCCGGCAACAGGCGCTCGGAGGTCGGCATTTAATGCGCTTTAAATGGGAGAGGGAAGGTTTAGTTAATGGATATTCAAATAAATGCTATCACGAAAGCCTACTCAGAATTTCACTGAGAGCACTTCAAGTAAAAATACGGCTCAGTTAGACAGAGCATTTATATAGAGTTACGACTACCTCTAGCCTTCCCACCCACCGATCGATCCAAGTGTGAATTTCCACTACCCATCTGGGCTCCGCAGTACGGTTCTATGGTGGTAAAGTAAACGTCTCTAAAATCGCTACCGTTCTTGGCAGTCGTATAAAGAGACGAAATACATACACGATTAAAGGTTGGGAACACATTGAAAAGATTCAGTTTGAACCCAGATAAGGAGGCTTATGCAGTAGAGTTGGCATTTCTTTGTAAAATTCACAGACGGAAGCCCCTTCGTGAATGAAGTTTAATCAGGAATTAAACCCATTTAAACTCGGCTCAAGAGGGTCGACCGAGGATGCTTCACTTCACCGCCAGCCACACACTCGATGCCTTTGAAATGGGGGGAATCGCACATTCAGGAGGCAGGAAGCTGCTGATTAGACGAGTAAAAGCTTGGGGAGACGCTTCCCTAGACTTGCCGGGGCTGACATTGGATTCAATCAAGAACTGAGTTGGAATGTTTTCAAGGAAAAGAGGGATCGAACGCCTCATGAAGGGACTCGGGTGCGTTGGGCGCTAGGGGGTGAATTTGGTAAGAAGCGAATTCCCTGGTGCTCGTATAGTGCTCCTATTAGGCTCGTGCAACCTCTCGAAGCGTGCAGTTGTTTTGTATTCCGCCCATTCTGTCTCCCACCTTTCTAAGAGCTCTCTCGGCATATATACAATTCTCGATACACACAGAAGCTTATGTGCTGAGGGGAATCTACTCGCACCTCCATAGTGAAACGGTGATTATATTCGAATCCAACAAATACAAGATGTGTCCTTAAGAAAAAAAAAAAACATTTCCGTCATTCAAATATATTCAAATGCCGAGGATTGATCTGAATTCACTAGAAACTCTTCTCAATTGTAAACGCATTGTAGGTAAATCAATTTTTGACGATTGCACTTCTTCTCGAGGATTTAGATATTGCAGGTCATACCTATAGGGCCTATGAACACGCTCTGACAAACCAGATGGGGGTCTTCGAATTATATTTATGTATACCTACTTACTTCTGATATGTGTGTGTCTAAGTGTGTGGTCACTTTTGGACAGCCTATTATAGTTATTTAAACAAATTTCAAATTTCAATGGGTGCGACATTCAACATCAACTTCAGGTTTCCTCCATCCCCCAGCTGAACTCGCCAATCAGTTCTTTCCTGTATCTCCAGGCCACACTGATCATTGTTAATACAGTGCCGTGATATGGTACATGGCTTAAAATCTTGGAAAATATTTTTCTCATTGAGCGAGAAGACGAGGAAAGAAGGCCATTCCACATTATCTGCGTTCATTTAAGTGCCGGCAGTCTGTAAATCGAATGCAATGTTCCGTGAAGTGAGGGATGGATGGATGGATGTGGCTCATGACGTATATTGCACAGTTCGGAGATCTGTGACCAATCCGGGTTGATAGCATTTGCTGGATACAATGACCAGTTGAAATATAACAGATTCCAGGTTTCTTTTGTGTAAACTATAGGTTCCGAGTAAGATAATTAATAAAGATACCAACATAATAATGGTGAGTAGGTGCCTATAAAAATTACAATCTAAACAGTAAGTAAATGGGATACTATCTAAGTAGATTGCACAACTAAATGAAGATCAATGATTGTAATTTCTCATTCCAAGTTCTTCGGGGTATTCGCAAATTTATCCAAAATATGCACTATTTGTGTTCCCGGTCACAATCGTGGATGTGTGGACAAAACAACTGAATTTGCCGATACCGCTGCATTGCCTAAGTTAACTAGGTAGGTAGTTCTTCTAAAATAAGGTTTTTATTATTTTGCGAGCAGATAAAAGTAGTTTTTGCATCTTCGACAATGTAAGTAACTATTTGCTCCCAGATACATTGACACGTTCCACTTAAACTGAAACACTAAATTATTATTCAGGGAATTCCTTCGACCTTCTCTTTCCAGTGGGTAATAAACAGTAAAATGTAAGAAGGGAGGTCAAAAATATTCCGCTCGACTTCATAGATTCCCTTTGCTTTACTAAAATAAAAATTATAATATAAGAGGAAACAGAACAAAGAACGGGAGAGTTGTTCCATCTGGTTCCGGTTTATTACTGAAAACAGCGCCCGCAGGGGCAACGAGAACGCCTGGAAAAACTCTGGGGTTATCCCTTATGTTTCGGAAATCATATTTAAATGAAAAACCACCTCCACCAACAAGCCCGACAGGCACTCGCACTCCCTTGAGTTATTAATATGGTAATTGTATATTTGCATAGAGCGAGCCCGCTAACAGAGTGACCGACCAGGCGTAATATATATCAAGAACTTCCCAAAGGGCGGTTTCCACCTGCTTCGCTTCAACACCGTTTGTTAATTGCGAACCTCCACCTCTTCATCGCCACCCGTGACACTCCATCGTTCGAAATGCTCTCTCAAAATACCTGAGTCTGAAACGGAATACTAAATCTATGAATAAAGGATCATCACCCTTTTGACTGAATTCAGCTCGAGAGGTTGAGCTGAAACCGCTTGTCGGTAATAGGGGCAATGGATGTCGAATTCTTATTGCGTTGTGAATAGGTACTTCTCGGTGCTCATAAATGCGCTGCTGGCTCCAAACCGGATCAAATCGTTAACCCGCATTATGTGGCGTAGTCGGCTGTATTTGTTAATTGAAATCTATCCGCGTTATAGTTAATTAGTAACGACAAGCACTAATTCCAGTTAATCAGGATATTTTACAAGGTTAATTAAGTGAAAGGTACTCGATTAGTAGAATCCAGCTGTTCATGACAGCTCGCGGATTAATCCCCCCCCCCCCCCCCCCCCCCTTTCATCCACCAGTGATCACAGGATGAATCAATATGTTAGTTCACATAACGTGTTCAGTGGAGGATACAAAGCTGTTAGAATTTAAAAATAACTTTAGAGGCTGCAAACGATGCACTGAAATTTTTTTGGTTTTCCGGGATTCCGGACCTGGTGCAGGGGAGAGGAAAACCATGGGTAGCTCGAACACAGCATGCAAAAATGGACCTATCTCAACTGATGTTGGGTGAAAAATTGGAATTTTTCATCTGACCAATAACCCAAATCTATCAATACGTCTGCGTGCTTGAAATACGGTTAGTGTAGTGTATGTGTCACCTGTAACAACAAAACTATTGCCAATTTATTGAAACACTTCAAACGATTTTTTTTTTCCCCAACGCCATGACATCAGGCCATTGGCGAACTCTTGCAGCCGATGAAGTAAGCTCATAAGCATTTTTCTATTACCTACGGGGGTTCATGTGTTCAAAAATCTTTATTGTACGTATTGGTAAATTATTCTGCTTAATTTTCCTGAGAGAAAGGGATAATTCTCATTTCCTCATGACGATGTTCAACTTTGGTCAAGTACCTGCAGTGTTTCAGGATTAGATATATTTCTCATTCGGTGTAGGAAGGCCTGAATCGTATCAACATTATGTGATCCCTCTCTGTTACAAGGTTATTTAACCCTCCGTGGACCACGTGAAACAGCGGAACACGGTGGACCACGTGGGGTCTACGCGGACCCCACACTTTTTTGCCCTAAAAAATTGCAAAACGCTTCAGATTGGCGTCCAAACACCTTGCAATGTATTTGCGCAATGTATTTAGAGGTATCCACGACTATACTCTATAAATGTGAAGCTTCAGGAAGCATTATTGTGGCTGCTATATATTGAAATTCATGAGAAAATGCATTCAATGACCCTTCAAGACAACTCCTTTGGTGAAAATGGTATGGATTAGGTAGAGTTATGAACATTAGGCATGTTTTTGAACAAAATCCAAATTCTGTATCTTTTATTGATACAAAATACAAAAATACAAACTTCAAAATACTGCAATATCACAGTTTTTGTCTCAAAACTAGAGGGCAAAACTAGAGACAATTTGTTTCACTAAGCGTGGAAATTCTTAGAAAATCATCATTGAAATTGACTTAGAACATTGAAAGTATAAATAGATACACTTAATAATACCCTGCAACTGACCAACGACTGAGAAACACTCAGGATATATAGTTATAGGGAGCTACAAAAAAATCGTCGGGCTCTGTATCGTCGTTGGACAAAATTCCGTCTTCTTCTTCGCTGTCCACTTCCCCGGTATCCTCGACTTCAAATGGAGCATCTTCCCTTTCTTGGTGCTCCAACTCTGCTCTGATGAGCTCCTCACCTATGAACGTCCTGCGAGCCATCTTTTCTGCAATCCTGGGAAGAAAGAACAAAATTGTTACACCGTGGACCACGTGGGGTCCGCCCGGACCCCAACCAGGTTTTTTTTTTTTTTCAAACCTTTCAAAGGGTGGGTTACTGACCTGCGAGAACGATGCTACTCTGCCGGCGTCTGGACCACGACTGGGTTGGAAGGTACTCAAGGCCACAGCGCCCTTGGTGGGGGTAGGTGGGCGTGGGAGAGATTTTCGCGCGCTTGGGGTCCGCCTGGACCCCACGTGGTCCACGGAGGGTTAAAGAAGATTTGCCATTATCTCTATTTTTCTTTATCCGTTCATCCGTCCGTGTCATGGCAAAACTACGAATCCGAACTAGATAAAACTCGAGAAATATGTGTGGTGAAAAAACGTTCTCTGCGCGGAAAACTGTGGGGGAAATCCCATTCAGGGAAACGAATAGCCCCCCCCCCCCCCACCACATAGAATAAGGCACAGTAGATACTAACTACAAAAATGACCAGGATAGCTGAAAATGTAGTTACCTATTCTCAAAACTTATCTTCACTTTCGCAGTCCAAGGAGGCCTCTCCTCCTTGGACCATTTCATTGAATATTTTAAATATGAATTTAATGGGTCTTTCTGTGATAGGCCCATCAGCCGGCAGTGGGGGCAGATCACCATAAACAACGGCAATCGTACTGACTCAAACTACGCGGAAGGTAACTGATGGGAAGACCGGAGAACGAAAGGAGGGTGGCTAGCGTGGCATTTGAAGGCAGGGCGGGACAATGAAATAATAAGGGCATATCCTCCAGAATGGGAGAGGCGATAAACAAATCCAGCAATAATCGGATTAAGGCGCCTTGACAGAGGTATAATCAGTCTCATTGAAGTAAAATACCAACTTACCTTGATGTTTCGTTTTAAATGAAACTTGGGGAGTATGACTAAGGCGGTCCAACAAAACCAGGAGTTTCAAATTCTTTAAAATAAGGTCGGGAGGGGGGCTGGGAAGCTACAGCAGGTATGGGTGTCTACTCTGTCGTTGGGGAAAGCTACAAAACCTACCTAGATGTAATCTGATAAGAATGGATTGTGGAGGATGTCTTGAGAATGGAACGGGCAGCGCAACTTGAAATTGGACACAATCGAAATTATGAAAATCGGACAGGGTGAGTTTCACAGGAATACAACAGAAATGGACATCTGTCTATATCCCTCGATTTGAACCAAAAGTAAATGATGAATAGTTACTTTAGTGGTGGAACAGCTAGAATTCTAGATATATCACAGTTTCAGTATCCTAAAATCCTAAAATATACTTATCCTGATAATTTGATAACAGTAGAAATGAGGGAATATAGGTTTATTATTTACCTTTGTAGATGTCGCTTCTGCCTACACTTGTTCCCCAGGAAAACCCTAAATCAAGCACTGGACCCGTCCCAAGAATTCAATAGTTTCATACAAATGCGCAGGAATCAATAATTCAGTAATTAATCATTATTAGTTGTTATTCATGAAGCATAACGTTTGTTCAAGTTACAAAAGTACCTGAACAAAACCCAAAAGAGCGACCATTCTTCAGACGAAATAATATCACACAACAACCAACTCGATTTCATACAGCCATCCGCGATTATAATCAGGTGTTTCCTAGCAACGATATCTGGGCCGGATTTATACCGTTTAATTCACTATCACGTTATCGAAGCTTTTTGGTGCAATCGAAAGGCTGAACGTACAATGCTCCGGGTGGTATACAAAAAACCTTCAATTCTTGATCTATTTAAAAACTTAAAAAAACATACCCTTCTTTTGAAAGTTTTCGAGATAAATTTTTCTGAAAATGTCAACCCTAATTTTTCACCCCTTAGAGAAGACTTATACTAACTCAAACTCAAAGGGAACGACATACCAAATTTCGTCAATTTTGGTTCATAGTAACTAAGGAAAGTGCGAAGTACGGCGTACGGACAGAAATTTTTGTATCCCATTTTCGGATTCTGCGTTCCTTGAGAGGGAAACCCTTGAGGGGTTTTTCCCTCCCTCAATTCCAAAGGTTTATTACTGACAATAATAAACCAAAATCATATTTATGTTCAGATTTTGCTCCTTGACAGGGAGGCATTTTGAAATCATACACGCTGCCAAGGATGGGCGGAATATTTACAGAAATTATGGGAATTCGTCGATGATCGTCATAATTATTATAACTTAATAATTAGATTCTATGTAGGCAGAACTCCATGCAAAAAGAACAATTCCGTCACTCTCATTTAATGTATTAAACAGCTTCAAGTTAAGGAAAGGTAAAAAAGAGAGGAAAGAAATAAGGGAGAGAATACCTTTTTAGGGCAGATAGATGAGGCGTTGTAAAAATATCTTTTCCGCGTGATATAAACTTGTTTTTCAGCGAAGGGATGCCACGAAGTGTAATCTCCCGCCATACATCTTCCCAGTGGATTTATTGCTTGGAAAAACCTTGTGGAAAATCGGAGGGAGCCGCCAGGGCTGTAGGTTGACTCAAGTCAATTAAAGTTTAGCTTCGAAGAGGGTGGGGCGGGTGATTTCCAGATGGCTGGAGATTCCTCTTCTGAAAAGACCTCATCGCGGGAAAAAACCGAGTTTGAAAAATTTCCAGAGAAATACCTCCTTGAAAGCTGAGGCGGAGAAGAGGCTGATGGCAGGAAAATTCATCTCTGGCGTCTTTTGCATCAGGTGGAAATCGTTAACGTACTTGGAAGACCTGGAAGTGATGGCAAAGAGTCCCTCAGGTTAATTATATTATGCCCACCTGCTTTGCTTTTATGATGTTTCTCGCGGAAACGCCGTCATTTCTTCGGATGAGGTTGCACACAGTGACATTTTGGTTTATTATTTTCAATAATGAACCATTGGAATCGAGCATGAAAAAAAAATTCTTACCCCCCCCTCAAAATTTGATGGTTTACGTTTCAAGGTATGTAGAATCCAAACTGCAATAAAAATATTTCTGTCTGTCCGCCGTACGCCGTACGCCGCACGGGCCACTTTTCTTAGTTACCATGAAACAAAATTGATGAAATTCGGTTATAGGTTTCGTTCGGGGTCTAGATGGTCCTCGAAGCTCGACGTTACTGTCAGTCATCTCTAAGGGGTTCAAAATAGGGGCTGAAATTTTCAGAACGCCGTAGATCGAAAACTTCCGAGAGAAGGGTATGGTTTTTTTGCGTTATTAAATTTGTCTTGAGCTAAACAATTTTTTGAGACCACCCGGAGCATCGTACGTCCAGCTGTTCGTGAGCACCAAAAAGCTTCGTCAACACGATCGTGAATCAAACGGTATAAATCCGGCCCGGATATCATAACTACGGAGCATCTGATTATAATCAAGGATGGCTGTATGAAGTCGAGTTGTTTGTTCTGCGATATTATTTCATTTGACAAGTGATGGACTACTGGATTTTGTGGGTAGGTACTTGTGAAACTTGAACAAAAGTTGAAGTATTATTGATGGGTAAGTTATTACACAATGGCAAACTATTACACACCGGCAAATTATT
The DNA here is from genome assembly GCA_954871275.1 of Leptopterna dolabrata. NCBI lineage: Eukaryota > Metazoa > Arthropoda > Insecta > Hemiptera > Miridae > Leptopterna > Leptopterna dolabrata. The sequence goes on along the minus strand of OX940976.1, from coordinate 49,387,140 downwards.
ACACAACTGTAAATTATTACACAACGGTAAATTATTACACCACGGTAAATTGTTACACAACGGTAAATTATTACATAACGGCTCATCTACCCAGAAGGGGCTGGGTTTTGTTGATAGGTACTTTTGCAACTTGAACAACCGTTGAAGTATTATTGATGGGTAAATTATTACACAACGGTTCATTATTTTATCTCCGTAGAAGGGGAACCTATAAAGGTAGATTATTACACAACGGTTTAGGTAGGTACCTAGTAACGAGTACGGGGTTAGGTACTAACCTATGGAGGGTCCGCGATCTACATAATATGTGTAGAATGGTACATAATAATTATGCTATATGGAAGGGTTGTCTATACGGAGACCTGTGATCTGTAACAGGAGGGTATTCTGTACAAAATAATAAACCGTTGTGCAGGGATTTGCAGCGTTTTTTCAAGTCTGCTAGACATAATATATGGGGGGACTTAGAACTTGATGAACATCCATAGCATTAAGTGATGTTTTATAAATAATTTATAAATTATAATTTATAATCCTGGGAATTATTAAGACCACGTACGATGACTATCAATGCTAGAAAGATCTTGATTTTGCAGGTGACCGCTGACTGCTGGCACAGCAATTCAGCGACCTCCAAGCAAAGCTGTAAACTCTTGATAACTAGTTGGCTATAAGGCGTCTACAGCGATCGTTGAAAAGGCTACGGCCTCCACCCTTCTGATTCACCATAGCCCTAGCTTCCACCCCTTCCACCACGTATCATGAGAATTTGGTGGCTGGATCTCTGGGCAGTAACAGATCAGGACCCAATCGTAACCGATAATCCCCGTAGAAAATGGAGGTGGAGCGGTCACAACCCGAGGAAAACCGATGACATCGAAAAGGATGCACTGGACTGGAACCCCCGAGGGGAAAGCAGGCCAGGAAGACCCGAGCACACGAGGAGACGATAATCCAGAAGGATACAGAAAGCGCTATAACAGGAAGACATGGGAGGAGTGAAAAGATTGGCACAGAACAGAGAAGAATGGTAGCTGTTTACGGATCCCCTATGTCCACGAGGAATGGAGTCAAGTAAGTTGTTGGACAGTCGATAATGGCTCCGTGTACCTGTGTACCGTGTATAATTATCACCTGTAGCTATGCAGGTGTAATTATAACGCAGTTTGCGTAAAATTACAAAATACATTTGAGTTCTATTCAAGCTAACAACGTGCATATTTTCATCCTAAGTCCAAGTTGTTACAGTGGCGACGAGTCAAAGGGAAATGCTAGGAGAACGCATAGAAGACGCTCTGCAGCGGGTGACGATGATTGAGAATAATCAGGGCCAGAACCAATACTACCGTCAAGGCCAGCAGTAAACATCAGACCGTTTGATGCTGAGAAAGAGTCATGGGAGTATTGCTTGCCCTATTTCGAGCTTGAGATCAAGATAACACGGATCCTGGAGGAAGAAGATCGGAGAGACATGTTACTTACGAAGGTTGGCGCGCAAGCGTTCCGCATGTTGATTGACCATTTCAAACCGGCTCAAGTGAGCGAGCAGTCATACAAAGGCTTGATTAATATCATTAATGAATACTATGTGAAGGATAACTCTACCACGACAAACCGGGTTTCGTTCCTGGTAAGAAAGAGGGGTGGAGACGAAGATGTGGGACATTTCATTAATGCATTAAAGGCGCTTGCAGGGCGACGTGATATTACGGCGTATCGCTGACAGAAAGGTTACGCGATCAGGTGATAGTGGGAACAGACAATAACGACTGGCAGTACGAATTCCTGAAAAATTCCCAGGGTAAGCGCACGCTAGAGCAAGTGGAAACAGTGGCCTTGGAGCTGGAGCGAGGGAGGAAGGAGCAACAACGCTTAGCAGAGATGACAGCGAAGGGGGTCTCATTTGCGCCCATCAACAAAGTGAGTGCGGACGAAGATAGCAAACAAGATAAAAAAAGTTAATTTGATGAGGAATAGGGTTTGCTTCAAGCGTGGAAGGAAGAAACACGTGGATAATGAGACCTGCCCTGCTGTAGGCAAATCGCGTAACCTATGTCAAGGCAAAAATCATTTTTCTACGGTTTGCTTGAAATATGATACGGCAAAAATAAAGGCATATTATAGCTGATGGAATAATTGGACAAATGCAGCATGCAAGGGGGATGACAATGCCTCTTACGGTAGTGATTCAAGTTCTGACTTGGGGGTACGACAGGTATCGAAAAGAGGAAGCAAGGTTATGCTGACGGCAGTGATAAATAGGAAAAGGTTGAAAATGTTGTACGATCCGGGAGCTCATCAATCCGTAATTAGCCGCCTCATCTGGATATTCACTGGACGGCCGGAATTGAAATATTACCCTAATTTGGTACCATACATCAATTTGGAAGCAACAACCTTGGGTATAGCGCGAGTGGAAGTGGAAGCATTTAGGAAAACGTTGAATCTCCCATTGATAGTTGTCGGCAGAAGAATGTACCACTTTCTGGATTGGAATGGGTCCTAAAATTTGACCTCCCACTACCACCTGGAGCAGAGATATACACTATAAAGACGCGCTTGAACCAGGAAAATACTGTATCCCCCTACCATCTGGAGCCTGCAGTTTCTGCACTTGCAGACATTAAATTTTTATTTAACCGTTACTCTAGTCTATTCAATACGTCAACTGGGACAATCAGAGGACATTTAAGATTAGACTAAGGGAGGGAGCACCACCAGAAGTGTACGAGCCACGACCAGTGCCGTTTGCATTGAAACCAGCAGTAGAGAACGAGTCCCGGTGACCGGTTGTTGAAGGAGGGGATAATTTAACCAATCTTTCCTGATATCACGCCTATAGAGTGGGCATCGCCATTGGTTGTAGCACCCAAATCCAATGGTAAGATTCGTCTTTGTGCTAGCTTCAAGGTCACAATCAATAACTACATCAGCGTACACCTGGCAGAGGGAGCACAATTTTCGGTGATCGACTTGAAGGACTTAAAGGATTTGCATCTGGAGGTTGAGGAGGAATTTAAAAAAAAAAAAAATAAAAAATTAGTTTTGTGAAAACAAAAAGGATTTTTCCGATATCTGCGCATGCGGTTTGGCATTAGTTCAGTTTTCAGAAAACTATGGAGGTTATACAGGGTATAGAAGGAGTAAATTGTTATCTGGATGACATCATTGTCACAGGCAGTTGGGGAGGATCAAGAAGCCTGTACACAGACAGAGTCACCTGAGTATACTGGATACTATCAGGACAGACCTGGTGACTAGGTCAGTTCCCGATTTCATGGAGGAAAGAAAGAACTGTGACCTACGCTTCAAGGTCATCATAAATGATCGTGAGACCTGGAAAAAAGGCCTGCCTCAATTTGAACCAGGCTCACTTGTCTGGTACACAGACAAGGTGGGTCTGTGATGGGGTGTAGGGCTGGGCTCGGGGTACATGGGCCAAACTTTATTTTGGCCAAGCCCCTTGGTAGCAGCCTACCAAGCAGAAACCCTTGCCATAGACATTTGTGCGCAAGAGGGTGCCAGGAAAAGACACAAAGGCGCAAGGACCCACATCCTCTCTGACGGCCAGGCAGCTTTAAAGGCCATTTCGTCCTTCTCCATAACATCTAAGCTGGCCTGGAGCTACCTGACTTCCCTCAAAGAGGCTGCCCATGGCAAGAAACTCACGTTGCTATGGATGCCCGGTCATGAGGGAATAGAGGGTCCGCCGATCGCCTTGCAAAAAAGGTATCGGAGTCTATCCAATACGGTCCCGAACCACAGCTCGGATCACCAGGAGCTTTGACGCTCCACAACTAAAAGAATGGGGAGACAAACAAATGGCCGCATATTGAAGCCACATCTCTGGGTTGCGACAATCAAAGCGGCTGATAAGTTTTTACAAAAAGCGGGCGCAAGACCAATGATCAATGAGGCGCAAAGACCTCCGAACCATCGTGGGTCTCCTCACTGGCCATTGCCCCCTAAGGTACCACCTTAAAAACATTGGCAAAACCAGGACTGATGTATGCCATCTCTGTACTGAGGCAGTGGATACAGCAGAGCACATCCTATGTGAATGTCCTGCTGTAGCATCAGCACGATTCCGGCACTTCGGGAAACGGTTTATAAATACCAACGATATTGCCGAAGAATCACCCATAAGCCTCCTTCAGTTTGTGAAAGAAGAGGCCATCAATCGGGTTCTTAAATTAAAATAGGGACAGATTTCAAAGTAGATCTTTCTCGTCTCACTGAAGAGGGGCTCGGTATCCGTCCATTAAAAAAAAATTTTTTTAATTTAAAAAAAGGGTTACAAGGGAATACAACATTTCAAAAGTAAAAGCATCAAAATGATATGTCGTCATACCGTTTTCATTTTAGTTGCCAAGCTGCAAAATAAATTTAAAACGTCTCAGAACCGGAGGGCACTTGTTTTCGAGAGGTATAATAATCGAAGATTTTACGTAGACAATTTCTCTGCGTAGATTTTACGACACGTTGAACCACCGGATCTCTCAATGATCGGAACCTACCATAATTAGGTTTGTTCGCGGTGGCCATCTGACTGTCTTCAAACCGTCAGATCCATCATTTGGCGATCGCGGTGGTCTTGCGGACTCGTATCGGACTGTATAGCATCCATAGGATGCTGTTCGCGGTGTTTTTCTGGCGGTTCGAAGACAGTTCGCAGACCGTCAGATCAGTCCGCGGATTTTCCGATGTACTCCTTTCTGACTGCTCGCCCCCCACTACCGCTCGCCCCCTAAAGCCAATCAAATCATTTCTCATCGCACCGTCCATTCGTGCGTTCGTTCTAATAACCCTACCTACTTCTCTCACTTGCGTTTTGGTACTTCTCGCCATGAGTTCATCGGATGAGGGGTCGATCACTCCTATCGAGGTGTCATCGGAAGATGATTTGGACTTACTCCATCCAGTGAAAAAAATGAAAACTATCTGGAACAAGTTTTTCCTGTATAGGTACGACGAGGAAACTTTTTTGTTCATTTACCCGAGGAAGGCACTGAAGTCAATCCTGATGAAGATGAATCCATGGAATCTCATCCAGAAGACGTCACTGGCCGTTTGTTAGGGACAGATTGGCATCTCTACTAGCTACTTGAATTCATATATTATAGTATTATGTTTACATAACTACCGAAGCTTTTGTATTTCAATCACCATATCCTTCAACGACTGATCTTATAGTGAGCACTTGTATGTCCCTGAATCAAGTTTCCTATCATAACGATAAACGCTGCAAATTCTACTGGCACAAATAACTAGAGGGGTTTAAAAAAAATTGTAATGGATATACAAAGTTGCTCCTATAGATTTATTTCGTGTGCAATAATGAGGTGGTCGGTTGAATATCCCAATTGAAAAACTTAGTGCCACTTACGTACGCGCACCTACCTAATTTTACGATTACGGTGGGTGTTCCAAGAACTGGCCTAGCAATTGTTGGTTTTTGCCAATTTTGGCCCACTAGACTCCTAATTTTGACAAATTATCTTCGATTGTTGAAATTTTATTTTTAAGGCTGAATTCACAGTTTATGCTACCTTTTTTTGTAGACGTTTCCGGTGATTTCAGCCGTTTTATCATATTATTGACCCTTGAGGAAACCGAATACATAGCTATATTAACAAAAAATGAGCACATGAAGAATGTGTAGTCAGTTATCAGCAAAATTAGTTAGGTACCTGTGATGAATTTAGAATTTTCATCACGGCGGTGTGGAAATAAGGTGAGTGAGTGAATTTAGGTAAGGAAGGAAAAGTCGCAGGCGGCTGTAGTCAACCGAACATCTACGACTTTAGGAGGAGAGAGAGGTGGATGAGGGAATTTCACCTAGGCGGCTGTAGTCAACCGTTCATCTAGGTGAAGGAGAGGAAAGGAGAGGTCCCTTGTCTAGGCGGCTGTATTCAACCGATCATCTAGACAAGGAGGAAGAGGAGAGGAGGTGAAATTCCCAGGCGGCTGTAGTCAACCGATCATCTGGGAGGTAAGGTAAGAGAGAGAAGAGAGAGCTGGTTAGAGGAAGTGTCGAATGAAGCTTGAGCGCCAGGATCCGGGGTTTTATAGTACTTGGGGGCCTCTCCCTCCAGCTCCTTGCAGGGAGCTGGTAGTGGGGCCCCAGGTTGAGTAACCCTGGGTTCTGTCGCCTGTCCCCACTCATATCTTTATTTACGGAGCTTTAGTTTGGCGTTTGAATGTTGGTGAGAACTTAATAATATAGGAGTGTTCCCGGGAGGGACTCACGACAGAGGTCCCCCCAGTTTGAACCAATATTTGTGGAGCTGAAGGCGCAAGGTGACAGGAGCTGAGGGCTACGGCAAACAAAAGGGGGGGCTGAAGGCGCAAGGTGACAGGAGCTGAGGGCTACGGCAAACAAAGGTGGTGCTGAAGGCGCAAGGTGACAGGGGCTGAAGGCCGATGCAAACAGGCGGTTGGGCGGAAGGCCAGTCTTAACGCTAGGAGGCTTAAGTGTATGTAAGTAGATGGGAAGTATAGCATATATAAGGTAAGTACATGGGAAGGAATGGTAAACATAGAGTAAGTAGATGGTAAGTAGAGTATAAGACAGATTAAGTAGAGTATAAGATATGGTAAGTAGCGTATAAGACAGAGTAAGTACATAAGTATTGGGTGATGATTTACAATGATGAGGATGGAGTATTTACAAGGATGAATGAGTATTTACAATTGATGGATGAGTATTTACAGATGATGGATGAGTACGTACAAAAGATGAAGGAGTATTTACAGAAGATAAAGAGGTATTTACAAGAGTTGAGGGGTGTGCAAAAATTTGGTCAACATGTGGGAGGCGGTCGTGAGAATCCGCCGTTTCCTGGGTGTGGTTAGTGTGTGGCGAGTGGTTGTGTGTGTGTGAAGTGTGTGAGTGAGGGAGGCGACCCCCTCTAACAGTCTTCACGTTAGTGAAGTCTGATAGAGGGGTCCCTTCACTGCCAGGGTGGCGGTGAAGGGGAAGAGCCGGTGGGAGCCGGTACCCGGGGCGTCGCGGAGAGAGGCGGCGACGCCGGGGTCCGGCGGGTGAAATGGAGGCGATGTGTGGTGTTGGTGGTGTAGGGCTGGGTGTGGGATTGGTGCTGTGAGAGTGGTCGGGGAGGACTGGGGCTGGTTTGCACCGTGCCAATGGCACGGTGTGGGGCTTCCCGTCAATTAACAGGGTAGCGGTGGAGTGTGTTGTGCGGATGACCTGAAAGGGCCCGGCATACAGGGGTCGGAAAGTCTTATGGATGCCAGGCTCTTTCAGGTACATGTGTGTGGTGGTGAAAAAGCGTTTGGGATATGTGGTGTCGTTTGTGGGTGTTGTGGAGTGTAGCGGCTCCCTGCTAATTGACGGGGTGTGGTTTGGGATGAAAATGTCGGCCGGTAAACGTAGTGGGTCTTTAAAGGCGTTTTGTGCGGGGCTAGTTTGGTCTGATGGACGGGCGGATGTTCGCAGGCTGAGTAAAATGTAGGGGAGAGATTTTGTCCAGGAGGGGGAATTTGCTGATGTAGAAATGGCTTGCTTCAGGACCGAGTGCCACCGCTCTATTTTCCCGTTGGATTGGGGATGGTAAGGGGTAGTGTGGATTTTTTGGATCCCGAGGGAGCGTAGCAATTCGGAGAAGTGGGCCGATTCAAACTGCCTCCCTTGATCGACCGTGACTGTCCGCGGACAACCGTAACGGCTAACCCATTGAGAGAGGAAAGCCGTTGCGACGGCGTCCGCGGTGATGGTGGAGAGGGGGATGCACTCCACCCAGTTGGTGGCACAATCGAGCATCGTGAGGCAGTATTTCTTCCCCTCGGACGGGGGAAGGGGGCCCACTAAATCCAAATGTACGTGCTCCCACGGGAGGGAGTCGGGGATTGGTTGGGGAGGGACATGCGGGTGGGCCGAGACTTTGAAACGCTGGCACTTCTGGCACCCCAGAACCCAGTTACGAATATCTGTATTCATATGGGGCCAGAAGTACCGCGTCTTGATGAGGTCCCGGCTCGCCCGAATGCCAGGATGGTGAAGGGAATGGTAGTGGAGGAACAACTGCCTCCTCAACCCTGGCGGGACGTAAGGGCGCGGTGAATCGGCCGTTACGTCGCACCAGAGGTCGAGGGGGGGCAGCTGTTCCAACTTGGATGCGGAAATAAGGTTGGAGAGGGCGGGGTCAGAGGTTGGATCTTGTTGTGACTTGATGGATTGAGGGGAAGGGAACGGCAGCAGCTCCGCCACCGGCGCGGGGGTAGGGGTGGGTCGGGAGAGCGCGTCCGCCACGCAGTTGTCGGCCCCCGGCAAATAGCGGATATCGGACGTGAATTGTCCGATAAACTCGAGCTGCCGGAGGCGACGCGGGGAGTCGGACTTGCGATTTTGAAGGAGGGCGTGGGTCAGGGGCTTGTGATCTGTAATGACAGAGAACTGCCTGCCCTCCACGAAGTCACGAAAGTGCTTTATGGCTTCGTGGATGGCGAGGAGCTCTCTGTCGAAGGTAGAGTAATTTTTCTGGGTGGGGGATAAGGTTTTAGAAAAGAAGCCAATGGGTTGGGGGGTGGCGCCGGTGTGCTGTTGGAGCACTGCCCCGATGGCCCAATCGGACGCATCGGTAGTGATGGAAAGGGGAGCGTGAGGGTCGGGGTGGGCTAATAGAGCGGCGTCTACTAGGTCCTGTTTGCAAATTTTGAAGGAGGCGGAAAGTTGGGGGGTCCAGGTGATGGGGCGGTTATCATTTTTTTTTGGAGGGTTGGGGAATGGCGTGTATGAGTGGTTGTTGATGTTGAGCGGCGTGTTTTATGTGTCTACGGTAAAAATTGAGCATACCCAGGAAGCGGCGGAGCTCGGTGACCGTGCGGGGTTGCGGGAAGTCAATAATTGCGTGGACCTTGTCCGGGAGGGGTGTGATGCCGTCCGAGGATACTTGGTGGCCGAGGCAGCGGACGGAGGGTTGGCCGAGGACACATTTGTCTGTGTTGACGAGGAGGCCTTCGGTGGAAAAGATGTCGAGGACTTGCTGTAGGTGGGCGAGGTGTTCTTCCTGTGTCTTGGAGGCGATCAGGATATCGTCGAGGAAGCAAAATACGAACGGTAGGCCTCGCAAGATACTGTCCATATACCGCTGCCAAGTTCGCGCCGCGTTCCTTAACCCGAAGCCCATCTTCACATATTCAAATAAACCGAACGGGGTAATTATAGCGGTTTTCGGGACGTCGGGGGGGTGGATGTTGATGTGATGGAACGCTCGCGAAATATCAAGGGTGGAAAAGATAGTGGCGCCATGGAGATGTGACGAAAAGTCACGCAGGTGGGGGACATTATAGAGGTCCGGTGTGGTTTTCGAGTTAAGCCGCCGGTAGTCCCCGCAGGGGCGGATATCCCCATTGGGCTTCTGCACGATGTGGAGCGGAGAAGCCCAAGGGGATTTTGAGGGGCGTACGATACCGTCGGCAATGAGTTTGTCGAAGTGTTGGCGGGTTTTTGACAACTGAAGGGGATGTAGGCGGCGGGCTTTTGCGGTGATGGGTGGTCCTGTGGTCTCTATGTGGTGCTGGACAGTGGAGATGTGTGCAGAGGGGCGGCGCTGGGGACGGTAGTTGAGGAGGAGGCGTTCAAACTGTGTTGGGGGGTGGTTGATGGCGTGTATGAATCCGGGTATGGGTGTTTTGGTGGCGGGGTCAATCAGGCGCGCGTTCCGGACGTCGACCTGGAGACCGAAATAGGCAAGAAAATCGGCCCCCAGGATCGCCTTCTCCACGTCCGCCACGGTAAATTCCCACTCGTACGCGAGCCCGCTCATATGAACTGAGGAGCGGTACGTCCCGTACGAGGGGATGGTGGTACCGTTGGCGGCGTAGAGAAGCTGCCGGTAGCAGCGCGCCTGACGACGGAGGATGTTGTTGGGAAATATCGTCAGCGCCGCCCCCGTGTCCACCAGGAAAGGAACATTAGTTTTCCTGCAGCGCAGGAAAAGTCGTTGGTGGGTCGGTAGGGCGTTGGGTTTGATTGCGGAGGTAGGGGCGTGTGTTGGCGTTGGCTGGTCCGCCGCGAAGGAGACGCGGGGCGGTTTGTTGCCGTTCCGGAGGGGGGGAACGGTGGGGTCTGTAGGGGGTTTGGCCGGTTTGGTAGGAGGTGGCTTCGCTCCGTTCCGGGGAGGGGGAACGGTAGCGGCCGGTTGAGTGGTGGCCGGAGGGGGTTGCGCCCTGGAGGCGGGCTTGGAGGGTCCGTTCCGAGGTGGGGGAACGGTAGCGGCGGCGTGAGTGGCGGCCGGAAGGTTGGTTGCCCTGGTGGCGGGCGGGGAGGTTCCGTTCCGAGGTGGGGGAACGGGAGCGGCGGCGTGAGTGGCGGCCGGAAGGTTGGTTGCCCTGGTGGCGGGCGGGGAGGTTCCGTTGCGGTGGTGGTGGGGTGAGGGGTTCGGCGGCGCTGTAGGCGCGGCCGGGAGGTTGGCAGCCGTGGCGGCGGCGTAGGAGGGGTAGCGTGGCTTGGTGGTGGTGGCTGTGTGAATGCGGGCGGGGGGGGTATGTCCATGGTCCCCCCCGTGTTGGCGAGGAGGGGGGCCCGCCGGATTTACCGGCGGGCGGCTGCGTTTCCCTGCTTAGGGGCGAAGGAGCAGGGGGGTTGGCACTTGCGGGCCTCCCCACCGAAGTTTACATGATAGAAACAACGGTGGGGGGGGTCCGCAGGTAGTTAGTCGGTTTTGGTGGGGCGTCTTGTAGTGGAGGGGGGTGCGGTCGTTGGGGACATTCCCCTACGTAGCTCACGGGCAGGTGAGGTGCGTCGCTCCGGCGAGCGCTGGCGTCGGCGGTCGGCGGAGGGGTAGTGCCGGCGATCCCTGGAAGTGGGTCTGCGTCCGTTGAGGGAGGGGGTCCGGTTGCGATCCCGGGAGGTGGTGCGGTCGCGCAGAGGTGGTGGATGACGGGGTGCGTGTACTTCGCCGACGCTGGCGGCTGCGGCCAAGTCGTGGACGGTGTCCGCGAGTCGCAGAAGGGGCTCATCGGGACCGTCGAGGTGGCTGGCGAGGGCCATCTGGATCGGGTGGGGTAGAGCGCGCAACCAGAAAGTACGTGCGACGTCGGCCGTCATAATGTCGCGCAGCTGGTGCCGCAGCCGTCGGTAGAGGTGGGACGGCTTCTGGTCGCCGAGGTGTTGAGGTTGGGAGAGGGCGGCGACTCGGGCGATTTTCGACGGCTGGTAGGTGTTGATGAGGCGGTTGCGGAGGTCATCGTACGCAGCGGCGGCGTCGGGGGAGATGTCGGAAGTCTGCAGTAGGATCTCGTAAGGTAGTAACGAAATGATCCGGGAGTATCTCGTTTTCTGGCTGCGGATGTTGGCGGCCGAAAACGCTGCGTCCACTTGAAAAAACCACAGGGCCGGATCGTGCGTGTAGAAGGGGGGCAGCGACAGAGGGAACGCCGCGGATGCCGTCATGACGTCGGCGGCGGCTGCGGCCGCGGCGGCGGAGGCGGCCGATGTTGCAGAGGGCGGTAGGGAGAGCGTGGAGAAAGGGTTGTCGGCCAATGCGTCGGAAGTCGCAGCGGCGGGCGGCTGCAGTGTGGCTGGTCGCAGGAGCGGCGGCGTCGGTGAGTTCGGGTCCATTTCTGTAACTAAAATTCAAAAATTTGACGTGGTTTTGAATTTTGAAATTCGCAATCGGCGGGAGCGTTGGTGCGTTGGGTTGAGAGTTGAGTGGTGAGGTGTGGGCCAAGAATTGCGAATTTACACTGACTGGTTGAAATTTGAATTTAAAATTTGGGACACCGAACTATTTGACTGGGGCGACACATGCGGTGGGAAGGTGGGAAGGAAGAAGGTTGAGTGAACGTCGGGTTCACCACTGTGATGAATTTAGAATTTTCATCACGGCGGTGTGGAAATAAGGTGAGTGAGTGAATTTAGGTAAGGAAGGAAAAGTCGCAGGCGGCTGTAGTCAACCGAACATCTACGACTTTAGGAGGAGAGAGAGGTGGATGAGGGAATTTCACCTAGGCGGCTGTAGTCAACCGTTCATCTAGGTGAAGGAGAGGAAAGGAGAGGTCCCTTGTCTAGGCGGCTGTATTCAACCGATCATCTAGACAAGGAGGAAGAGGAGAGGAGGTGAAATTCCCAGGCGGCTGTAGTCAACCGATCATCTGGGAGGTAAGGTAAGAGAGAGAAGAGAGAGCTGGTTAGAGGAAGTGTCGAATGAAGCTTGAGCGCCAGGATCCGGGGTTTTATAGTACTTGGGGGCCTCTCCCTCCAGCTCCTTGCAGGGAGCTGGTAGTGGGGCCCCAGGTTGAGTAACCCTGGGTTCTGTCGCCTGTCCCCACTCATATCTTTATTTACGGAGCTTTAGCATGGAAGAAGAGAGAAGGAAAAGTCACTCCATGTAAAATGGGGTGCAGCCTTTTCTTCGCCTCGACGAACCCGGTCTCTATTGGAGGCGAGCGTAAGCTTGTAGCCTTGTAGTACTACTAATCATCACGAGCGCTGCTAGTGCATCACACGACCACCACGCTCCGCCCCTCACCATCCTTCCTCGCGGTATCCACGTTTCAACGGCTTTTTCTCGTTCTTGTTTTTCTCCGCGATCCACCATTTTGATATGTGATCTTGTGTCTTGCCTAGTATAGGTATTTACTTTATTACTTCTCATTTCGGGTCGTTCTGTTTTATAATTTTTATCGTCTTCATCATTCCTAATGTAGTAGGTACCTAGATAGTTCTGTGACATAGTTTTCCACTGCTCACCTCCAGGAAAGTGTTGTGTCAAGTGGTGCAAATATCGAATCCCTTTTTTTAGTGTACATAACAAATTTAATAAGTATTTCAACTGTATTAATAAACTATCAATTTTAATAACCTGTATTAATTCAGTTGGTTGCCTACCTACTCATTTTCGTTATTTACCTACTATTTGTTGGGTAACTACTTGGTAATTTTTTTTTCATTTCACGAATTTTTGTCTACATCAACTCCTATGAATAGAAGAATTTACGAAATCAAGCAGTGTTAGGTAAAGCAAAACAGAAACATAACACGCCATGGTAAAAAATAGAACATTAAAATAGCCTCAAAAAATATAATTTTGATATCAAATGACAAAAATAGGTCAGGTTGTCTGGTGGGCGGGGGGGGGGGGGGATGTCAGGCACACCGCGCTCTATCGATGCAGGCATGCACTGTGGATAGTTCCACTCGCCTCCGTTAGGTTGCTCTGAAAGCTTCTCAGCACGCCATTTTACGTGGAGTGAAGTTTCCTTCTATCTTCTTCCATGGCTTTAGTTTGGCGTTTGAATGTTGGTGAGAACTTAATAATATAGGAGTGTTCCCGGGAGGGACTCACGACAGTACCTAACAACGAACTTCAAACTTTCGATTAGGTATTTCTTCAGTCACCAATTACTCCACAAAAGTACACTGGTATCACCGAATTTGATAAACATCCCTTTAGGTCATTAGTTAGGAAGAAAACTACGGAGATTTCGATTTATTTTTATTAAAAATACTTCAGCTAAGTACAAGTTGAGATAAAGGAATGCATAACATTGGTAAGAGATGAATACTCGAAGCAAAACGCAGGAACTATATTACAACTAGGAACATACATAAGATGATAGTCTACGCATTAATCAGAAGCATAGGAATAATCGTGATATAAGACTTGAGTAAGTTGAAGAATGAAAAAAGTAATAAATTAGCCGAAATCAACGGTGACCTAATAGGACGAACGTTAGTATTATTAATTGTTATAACAAGAAGAAATAAATTAGCAGAGATCAATGATGACATATGCACTTCTCACAGCCTTTCAATTTCAATAAACCCTTAATAGGTATGATTTGTATAACAAACGTCAGAAAGCAGAAAAAATCAAGATCGACGACGACACGACACAATCACACAATCAGGAAGGTTAGAAATTTTCAGGTTGCACAGCAGTTGCAGTCAGATTTCCTTCCGAAGCGTTCGCGGTGTACCCGGTCCATTGTGAGTTTGAAAGTTGGTATTGGTGGCGCATGCGTGTTGGTACGATAAGAAAAGTGGCTTCAGACGGTTCCCTGACCGTCAGAAAAACACACCGCGAACGAAGCTAATATCCTATTCACCACCTCAGCGATTTCGCCCAGAGTGGATTTCATTTTGATAAAGAGAATGTATGCTTCCTACATTTATCAATACCAAAATGGGGTTCTAATGACAGAAATATGTACAACAAGTCGGAATGAGGTAGTTAACCTTCTATATAGGTTTTACTACAGAATGTTGTAGTATAATATTACTACAGATTTGTACACTAGTAGCTTGCGACTCTATTCTGACCTGAGGTCGGGCGATGACGTCGGTACAACCAGAAAATCATTCCCCAAATTAGTTGTGATTTGGTCGTGGAAAGGTCACTAGGACGTCATCACGTCGGGTCCCATTTTCCGACGTCGCACCGACTTATTTGTGGTAGTTGGATAATAAACCAAAATTAGCCTTTGTGGTAAATCATCATGTCCACTTTAAGAACAAAGAAAAACATTTTTTATTGCCTCTGGGGCCAAATCAAAGCGGGTAAGGAACCAAAAGTTTCGTAGTGCAACTCTGAAAAAAAAATCTAGACAAGTAATGTAGGTATCACGGAATATAGTTAAAAATATACATAGTACTCATAAATATAATATCTAGAATAATACGAAACTAAGAGATTTCCTCAATTTGTCGAGTAGCTGGGTGAAAATATCAACAGTCTCTATTTGGATCTACAGTCAGAATCTTTTTTCCGTGAAGATGGAAAACGTCGCGTAACGTAAAAGCCCACGTGAGTGCAGTATCGAGTAATCCATCCCACCCAAAACTGTAGGTACTGTATGATAATGATGAACAAGTATTCACAACATGTGTGCACCGCTAGTCAACGGATAGAAATTTTTCTTGTAATCTCCAGTTTTAGCTTGTCAGCCTCACGAGCCACGCAAGCTCGAATCTGTTGTACATCCACTTACACGCTCGTAATTGCGGAGGGGTGAGATTATCCGAACTTCCATCATTGAACCGTTCGATGTGAGCACTTGAGCACGAAACACCCAATCACAATAAAGACTGGTTGTTGGTAAGGTAAACAGAGCAAGACGTGGTCAGAACGCATGGGCCGGCATCTGGATAAAGATCTCTTCCCTCTGTGGGAAACTCGAATGAACCATAAATTGATCACACACAGGGTGCACTTCCAATAGGCACGAATACCGAAACGCCCACGAACTAGCTATTAATACCTACACCTCACTGCGTATGAAGTGTTCAAATGACTTGGTAGAGTGGTGGTTAGTTCCACGTAGCCCCCAAAATGTGGATTCACCTACATACTTATTAGGTAAATGTTGAAGTTTTCAACTTCCATGTGAAGAAATATCGACTCGTTCTAAGTATAGTATGATGACATTCACATATCGATGTTGTCAGATCAAGTTGACATAAAGTCTGTCCACTTGAGGACGGACTTTGTCTTGAAAAACTGACACTCTGCCGCTGTATTGATTTAGCCATTTCGTATAGAATATGTCAACATAATTTAGAGAACTTTTACATTTGAGAAATACGCTCAAATGGGCGAAAAATAACGAGGTAATCTATGCTGTCTATTCCTCAAGTGGCGTGGTAACGTCAAACTTCAAGCACTGGCTATCTACATTTCAGATATATATTGTTGAGAGGCTACTATGAAGCGTTTCCAAGTTGCTACATTTTGCAAGACGTTTGAGTTGCCAAGTTCTGGCGTGAGATACAATAAAAATCACTTTTTGTGAGTTTTCCGTTCCAGTGAACCCGCCTTTTCTGTATTTGTATAACACTGGTGTCAGAAGTGGGATGTCACGCAATTTGAGGTCAGGACGAAGATCGAGGTCTGTTGCCAACCTAGACGTGTCGGGAGGAAATGTTCAAGGAGGTTTGCCTGAATTGGAACTGTTCCAACAAAATCTCGCGGCAACTAACCAAACTCTGCAGTTGTTGGTGCAAACGCTGCAACAGCATTCCTTGATCGGGACAGCGCCGGCAGGGAGGAACGTGTCTGAGAGAGGTGGCGCAGTGCCAAACTTGCCAGGAACAAGCCAGGGTCAAGCCATTTCGGAACCCAAAGGTAAGATAAAACCTTCAGCATTCGATGGGTCGACAGTCTTTGAAGACTTCCTTTTCCAGTTTGAACACGCAGCTAGGGCTAATCACTGGTCTGACAGGGAGATGGGTGCAAACTTGGTTGCAGCTTTGAAGGGACCCGCCCTAACCGTTGTAACTATGCTTAGGCTGCCAGAACCTACTTATGCAGAAATGTTAGTCGCTTTACAACAGAGATTTGGGAGTGAAAGCCGTCAGGAACTGTATCAAACGCAGTTGCAGGCTCGGAGACAGGGACCTACGGAAGATCTGGCAACATTTGCAGCGGACCTAGAAATTCTGGCATATCGAGCTTGGCCTAGAGCATTGCCAAGGGAAGTTGACGACCATGCATTACGGCAGTTTTATCGGGGTATCTATAGTGAGAAGTTGAGGTTGGCAGTAGTGGGCAGAGAAACGTCGCTTCAGGCCGCACTGCAACATGCTATGAGAGCCCAGGTCTATTCGGAGGAACCTGTATGGAGGCCTACCCGCAATGTGACTGATACGGCTGAGACCGCAGATTTAGTTGTACAGAATGTCCGCCAGCGGGGCCCGCTTGCACAACCTTGGGAATGTTTTGCTTGTGGGCAACAGGGTCATATTGCAAGGTTTTGCCCAAGACGAAGGGGACAGCGTTCTGGGGCTGGTGGACCTGCAAACAGCACCTCACAGCCGGAAAACTGTTAAGCACCGGTCTAGAGGGACACAGGCCGGTGCTCCCTGAGTCCCACCCAGTTCTTGGAGTCCGGGGTGTCACCATAGCTGTCCAAGGTTCTATTGATGGCCAGCCATGCAGGATGGTGGTGGACACGGGGGCAGCAGTAACGGTGGTGAGGCCTGATGTGTTGAAGGGTGGTACTAAGTTGCATATGGCAGATGTGAATCTCCACTCAGCTACAGGGGCTGCGATTGAGGTAGAAGGTAAAAAGGATGTGAGTATGGACTTGGGACATGGCATAAGCTTCACTCAGAATGTAACGGTGGCACACATTCAAGAGGATTGCCTCCTTGGCCTAGATTTTCTGGGTAAGCATGGTTGTAACGTAGACCTAGAAAATGGGAAGCTGTGCCTAGGTAATAAAAAGGTTCCACTAGTAGGTATCAACTCTTTGCAGCCAGCTGGCGAGGATGAAGATAGAGGACTCAGCGAAGCTTTGGAGCAGCTGTGGAAGCGGTCAGTAGAGGGGCTGTCACAAGAGCAAGCCAAATTGGTTTTGAAGTTGTTGGTAGAGTACAGGGATGTCTTTTCGGAAGGTCGTATGGTTTATGGGGCAGCTAAGGTTGAGCCTCATAGGATTGATGTGGGGAACTCCTTGCCCGTCCGACAGAAGCCCAGGAGGTTGGCTCCAATGAAGAAGCCTGAGGTTGATCGGCTCGTGGACGATATGCTGAGAGCAGGGGTTATAGAACCTTCCAAGAGCTCATGGGCAAGCCCGATTGTACTGGTGGCCAAGAAGGACGGGTCTACCAGATTTTGTATAGACTACAGGAAGCTGAACAACATCACTCGGAAGGACGCTCACCCATTGCCCAAGACAGAAGAACTGATAAGGGGTTTGGAGGGGTGCTCATGGTTCTCCACGTTGGATTTCCAGAGTGGGTACTGGCAAATACCTGTGGCTGCAGCTGACCAGGGAAAAACGGCGTTCTGTACCCCTACTGGCCTCTGGCAGTTCAAGGTCATGCCCTTTGGCCTTTGCAATGCCCCTGCTACCTTTCAGCGTACCATGGAGGGGGTTTTGAAGGACGTAATCCAGTCAGGGTGTGCAGGGGTGTACATTGATGATGTCCTTGTGTCTAGTCGGTCCTTTGCTGAGCATGTAGACCATTTACGGAGGGTTTTTGACATCTTGAGAGCTGTGAACCTCAAACTGAACACAAAGAAATGTACGCTACTAACTGCCACAGCATCGTACCTTGGCCATCGGATTTCCCAGGAGGGCATACATCCAGATCCAGGAAAGGTGAAGACCATAGTTGAATGGCCTATCCCTGGCTCAGCGCGGGAGCTCCGATCGTTTATAGGTCTCTGCAGCTACTACCGGGAGTTTGTGCCTTCCTTTGCACATGTGATGAAGCCCCTGTACCAGGCCGTGGACGCCAAGGAATTCGTCTGGACAGAGGGTTGTGAGGATGCATTCCAGAGCATGAAGGGGGCACTGGTGTCCAAGCCAGTCCTGGGCCACGTCCAGAGCAAGGGCCAATTCATCATTGATGCCGACGCCAGTGATTTGGCAGTGGGAGCCGTCCTGTCTCAGGTCCAGGATGGAAAAGAAATAGTTATTGCATACTACAGTAAGTGTCTGTCTAAGGCCGAACGGAATTACTGTGTCACCCGGAAGGAGTTGCTGAGTGTAGTCAAAGCAGTAGGCCATTTCCAAAACTTTGGTATTGCAAACGGGCTACAGTTGGTGGTTCGATCAGACCATGCTTCGCTGAGATGGCTCCTAAATTTCAAAAATGCGGACGGGCAGATGGCACGATGGCTGGAGCAGCTGGCACCTTTTTCCATTGTGATAGAGTATCGCCCTGGGAGGGAGCATGGAAATGCAGATGCTGTTTCTAGGAGGCCGTGCCTGAAGGATAGTTGCCAGTATTGTGCCCGTTGTGAACAGAAGGAGGTAGCCCAATTAAACCGATGCCAGCTGCAGGGTCATCTCAAGGAAGAAACACAGGAGGCACAGCGAGCAGATCCGGTTCTAAAGGAGGTTATTGCATGGCTGGAATTGGGTCGCCGGCCCGAGGCAGCTGTAGTTGGACAGTACAGCCCTGAGATTAAAACGCTCTGGGCCATGTTTCAATCTTTATGTCTAGTGGAAGGCTGTGCCTACCGCAAGTGGGAAAGTCCTGATGGGAGGAAAGTGCGTCATCAGCTTCTCGTTCCTGAAGCCTGGAAGAAAGAAGTCTGGCAGAAAGTACACGAGACAGGCCATTTAGGGGAGCGGAAGACAGGTGCAATGATCCGCCAGGAGTATTACTGGGTCGGTATGCATCAGGATGTAAGAAACTGGTGCAGATGGTGCACTGCCTGTGGTCAGCGGTCTCAGAAACCAGGAAAAGGACCACTGAAGACTGAAGTCACGGGAGCCCCTTTTGAACGACTGGGAATTGACTTGATGGGACCATTGCCTGTCACGGATCAAGGGAATCAGTACATTTTGACAGTCCAGGACTACTACACCAAGTGGCCGGAAGCCGTGGCCATTCCCAATCAGACAGCAGAAACAGTGGCAGGGGCGTTAGTGGAACACATAGTTAGTAGGTTTGGAGTCCCTAGGCAGCTGCATTCTGACCAGGGGAGATCATTCGAAGCCTCAGTCTTCCAGGAAGTTGCCAAGCTGCTTGGCATTCACAAGACCCGGGCCACTCCTCTGCATCCCCAAAGTGATGGGCTAGTGGAGAGGCTGAACCGTACCCTGTGGCAGATGCTGGCAAAGGTGGTTGCAGACAATCAACGGGATTGGGACCGGCAGTTGCCAATTGTGCTCATGGCCTACAGAGGGGCAGAGCATGCTGCAACGGGGTTTTCGCCTGCATATCTCACGTTTGGGCGAGAGCTACGATTACCTGTACATCTCTTGTTTGGGGACCGGCCAGACGATATGCCAGTTTCGGAGTATGTGGAAAAGCTGCGCAGCACCCTAGTGAACGTGGGAGAACAGGCTCGCGAGCGGTTAAAAGTGAGAGCCGAAGAGATGACGCAGAGATATAACTTAAAATTGGCGGTCAAGGTGTACCAGGCAGGAGACAAGGTTTGGTTTTATAACCCAAGGAGAAGACGCGGGCTGAATCCAAAGCTGCAGAGGCCATGGGAGGGGCCATGTCAGGTAGTAGCTGCCTTGAATGACGTGGTCTTCCGGATCAGGACTGCCAAAGGACGGCTGCTGGTGGTTCATCACAATCGGCTGGCTCCTTTCAAAGAGGAAGGGGAGAGGTGTTGAGAGGCTACTATGAAGCGTTTCCAAGTTGCTACATTTTGCAAGACGTTTGAGTTGCCAAGTTCTGGCGTGAGATACAATAAAAATCACTTTTTGTGAGTTTTCCGTTCCAGTGAACCCGCCTTTTCTGTATTTGTATAACAATATTTACATTTCAGATATATATGATACTAATATACCGCTAAATTATTACACAGAGGTTAGTTTCAGCGTGAAGATTGCGGTGAATACCCATCTTCCCAAGCACGTACGCACACAAACACGCATACTTTGACAAAAATTCCACCAGAGTTCACGTATTAGCTCTCTAATGTTCGGCAATAAATTATTATATGAATATGCATTTTTCCGTCGTCCCTGTCTCCTGTATGATTCGTTAGGCCGTGAACAACTAACGTGTAGGTACCTATCATCAAAATCTAAAATGACCATCTTTCTGCAAATGAAATAGTATTACGGAACAGCAAACTCGATTTCATAAAGCCATGCATGATTGTAACCAGCGGTTCCCTGGGCTGGAGTTATGAAACACCCTATGATTCACACTCATGTTAACGTAACTTTTCAGTTCACTCTTTTGGGCCTTACTGTGAAAGAACAATGCTGTGGATGTACAATGCTTCGGATTCAACGTAGGTATCATGAAACGCGAACCATCAAGTTTTGAGGTTTTTTGAATTTTTTATTTTTCTAATGCTTAATTCCTAAGGTTTCTTACTGAAAATAGTAAACCAATATTTGCGGAACCATTAGGTACTTATATTTTTACTTTTTTTACTTTTATGATTCGATTGAGATTACTCTGGAACAGAAAAGAATCTAGCAACTGTTTTTCCAAAATTTGTGTCAAGGAATTCTTGACCCTTCGTAATAGCTTATTTTCACTACAAAAAAACTTTGCTCAATGGTAGTAAGTATGCGATTATCCGATCTACAAGCTGACGTACCAGAACAGGTCGAGTGAATCATTGTCAAAAACTCAATTTCAGTGAGTATCAACTGTTCAATATCCTCCTTAAAGTAAACATAAGTCTTGAATAACATTCCATAATGTGATAATTGAGGTGTTGTACACCGACTCAGGTCTAAATGCGAGGAATACAAAGGAGAACATTGATAAAAAGAAGGACGTTAATGCCGCTCCCGCACTTCGCCAAAATTAAAATTACCAACTTCCGGGGAAAAGGGGTTAGCGCTGTGGTTAAAATAAGAAGAAAAAAAATTAATAACCCCAGAGCACAGAAGGGTAAAATTGCGCCAGAAAGCTCTGGTAGGTCTCCAGTCAAGGCTTCGAGGTGTTCCCTGAGCATTTCCCAAAGGGAATGATTATTACCGCGGTAGGTTTTTCATCTAACGTTTTCCCCTCTTGTAAGCTTGGTTGGCTATTAAAGTCTAAGAGGGTATAATTAGATTGTGCACATTTCTCTCCCCCTCATTTTCCCTCAAACTTGAACGTTGAAAAGTCGTTTGATCTAAGGAGAATCCTTGAGTAGAGGTTCCCTGTTTTTTCAAGTTTTTCACAGAAATCCGCGTTTTCCACAGAAAGAGTGAAGGAAACCTGAATGATGTTGGTGCCCTTGCTTTGGAAGAGTTGCAGGTAGGTACATATTAAAAGCCTGAAATTTTAAGTAAACAACATGTTATGTAAAGCCGCAGTAATGTTATGTTTAAGTCCGACTTTATATAACAATATGTTATGTAAAGCAGTTTTAATGTTAAAGCTGTAGTAAAACCGTAGTAGGTACATATTAAAAGCATGAAATGTTATATAAACAAAATGTTATCTACAGCCGTCGCAAAAGCCTGAAATGTTATGTAAACAATCTTTACATTATATCCTCAAAGGTTTATTACCTTAATCTGTACCTACTATAGAATCCAGATGACTCTGCTATCAAGTGCCTTTTATCAAGATTACTATTCTGTACGCTATACACAATCTTGACATGCCCATCACTACACAAAATAACGGCCATGACTAGTTGAAATATTGAGGGAAGGTGCACAGGGGTGTTTCCAGTTGATACCATTGTAACATTCATAATAATATTATAGCGTTCGTCTACTACTTGCAAACTTTCAGTGTGTAGTCGTTCAGTTGTTCAGTGTGTAGTCAGCGACTAGTTGGTTCAGTGTGTAGTCGGCCGAATTTCAAGTGTCGATTCTTTCATGGTAATCAAATTCGATAGGGCGGATTCAAGAAAAAGTTTTATGTCTACTGCATATTTTATTCTGGACGTTGGGTTCAACATCTTCAGCATATTGTAGTAAACAAGTTGAAGATGTTATAATTACACTTTTATAACATCCACACTAGCTTTTATTTCCTCATGTTTCTTTATCTCAGAAGCTCCTTCTCTTTGTCGAGGGTACCAACCTGTCATGCTATGTAAGAACACCTAAACTGCTCTCCTGTTGCGTTTCGCTCACAAAAGTCATGAAATAATAGGCAGCAGACTTTTTCTTCTTCTTTTTCTACAGGCAGAGAGAAATTTACTTTTCCTGGTCTACTCCCTAATGCCAACAGTCCTGACAAACTTCAACTCAGATGCTCCTTAAAATGAAAACAAGAGTAAAACCTCCAATTGTGAAGATTCTTTCCACAAGAAAAAAACTTCAATTGCGAAGATTTTTTTTTTATCCCAACACAAGAACCGACAACTCGCTTCAAGAATTCTCGGAATGTGCAATTTACTGGGCTGATCCACCTCACCCCACCCGAACACGAGCCTACTGGCCATGTACAACAAAAACAGCCTACAGCCTCCGGCACCCCTTTCTAATTTTGCTGTTTCGGCTCATTTACACCTCGAGGCCTTGATTTATTCTGTTGTTAATAGTCGGGTGCTTTGAATGAACAGCTAAATGGTAGATCGTTATCGCGCCTTCGGGAAGGGAAAAACATTAAACTCGAATCCAACTGAATCACCCACTGAAATCGGGGTGTTTTCTAAAGTTAAACAGTACAGTCATCTCCCACGTACAGAAGAGCATGACCATTTGAAAAGCGTACATTAAACTGGAAGATTATACAAGGAAATTCCTCCTTCGACCCCCCCCCCCCCCCCCACCACCTCCAAACACAAGTATTTCTTCTGCAATTAGGAACTTGCACACTTTTTTATTTATTGTGGAAATCAAATGCGGATTGAAATTAAGGCGAATGGTGAAAGAAAAATTTGTTTCAGATGCGCCACTAATTTTACAAAAATAAATGAAATTTGAATTTCTGACAGCCCGCTTCAGCAGACTCCGCCCACTCCCCGAGCGTGACGTCATAATTTCCCATATCTTTATGTCGATCCAAATCCACTATCCACTTCTCTGTGCACTTCACTTTACTGAATCGTTGGTTGTGTTTTCCCGACTTTTTGGTGTTGCTCATTCAACTTATCGTGGTGCACTCAATACTGAAGCACACAATAATTCCAGTAATGGATAAAATACCTAAAGTAAAGGATAGGTATGAGGCGTCATCTGTCAGCCTACCACCTCTCAGTTCATTTGGCCTGTGCGAGTTCATGTCAAAAATTAAACTTAGGAATTTCGAAATGAAAGGAGTGAAGATGACGACCTAATCTATTATTGTATGAATCAACTACTAGAAGTAGCTAATGAAGTTGTCTATAAAATTATGTACCTAACTAACTTGCCAGCAAGAGGAATTGATTCGTAGGTAGGTGGGTGCACATGTAGAATCCGAAAATGCAATTAAAAAACGGTGCAAATTATTACACAAAGGTTTATTATTTACCTGTACAGATGCCCCTTCATCGTAGATCACTGTTTTCTGCGGTCAATTCCCTCGAGCTCCCCCCAGGAAAGCCCTAAATCGAGCACCTAGTGGAGCCGGCCCGGAATAAAAGTTTCCTACAAATGCGTGGGATTTAATAATTCAGTCATTAATTATTTGTAGTTAGTCATGAATCATAAGGCAAATAATAAACCGTTCTATAATAATATACCTGTATAGGTGCCTCTTCTACGTAGATAGTATAATGAACCGTTTTGTAATAATTTACCGTCGTTGAGACATTTTTTAAATTGTATTTTCGGATTAAACATACCTTGAAACGTAATCCATCAAATTTTGAGGGAGGGTTAAACATTTTTTTTTTCATGCTCGATTCCAAAGGTTTGTTATTGAAAATAATAAACCAAAATCATTATAGTCGAGATGAACTCCAGTTAGCTTTATAACTACCAGAAACTGTGGAATATAAAGAAAGAATTGGGATACCCGTCTAACTCATTGGTACCTCATGCCATGTAAAACGTCACCGCTTCGTCTGTCGTGCGGAGACAGCTGAAGGTTCACCAACTCTTGAAATATCGCCGAAATACTAGGAAACACATCATCTCGCATTACCTTAATTTTTCATGTTTTGAAATCAAAATCATATGTTATTTGAACGGACTTGACATGTCTTCGAATTGATGAACATTTAATGGATTTTTTAATATTTAATAGGTTTGACCCCAATGACCCCTAGGTTGAAGCGTTTAGTAAAACAAACAAATTGAAATTTGATTTACAGTTCGCGTTCAAGCTCTTTTTTTTTCAGCACAAGGGCAAACGGTTGGTCGTCCGGATGGTCTCATTGAATCCTAGAAACCGTAACCTATTTTTAATTGTGAGAAAATCATGCTATTAAAAATCCTACTAATCCTAATTAAATATTTTGAACTACGGCATTAAAAAAAATGTCACTCTCTATTTTCCATACCTTAGAGATGACTGACGGCAATGCCGAACTTCGAGGGCCAACTATACCCCAAATGGGACCTTCATGCCGAACTCCATTAATTTAGGCTGTAAACGAAATCGGAAAGGCGGGGTTTTTCTTCTCTTTTTCTATTCCCGATTCTAAAATTTCATTGTTGGCAATTGTACCCCAAAAACCTCAATCTTACATATTGGTGTTTTAGGCGCTCATTCCGGCAACATGTATAGGCGACGAGAGATGCGGGCATAGTCTATCCTCCAGTGAATCCGTCATGTCCCACTGCTTGCTCATTCTTCTGGCCCAGTTCAGGTCACAAGTTTTCATCTGTGATTCAGTTTTTGATCAATTGAAATTCACTGAATCAGACTAGTAATTACTCTAAACAAAACTTGTCAAAACCTCGACACGCGATTATTGGAGTCCAACCAATGTGTCCACAAATCCTTGCCACGCGTACAACTACAGCACGAAAGAATGGTGGTAATTGGCTGAAATTCGGATTGCATGTCCAAGATAGGTCCTAGATAGTCTAGGATATAGATAGTCTAGCCATCTGAGTTTCATCAATTTAGGACTTTCGTCAACACATGCGTGAACATGAAATTCTTGCCACCCTTATTATAACCCTCCGATAAAAGTACATAATTTTGTAAAAATGAGCTGAAATTTGAGTAGCATGTAAGGGCCTTGGATGTTCCGATAGAGTTTAATCGAATCGGACCTTAACTTTCATCTACGCATGCGTGACCGTGAAATCCACGTTCAAACTGCCCCAACCACCCTAAAAATATAGTGTACCTATATAAATATATATGTACTATTTACAATCATGTTGTGGATACATTCCGAAACTTGGACAACGGGAAATATCCAAGTTTAAGGGCATATAATTATAGCCTCCTTGTACCAATAATAATTTTCATGGTACCCCTTTATAATGTACCACTCAATGTACATTTAAGATTGTTTCCAATAAAGCCAAGGAGGAGGCGAGCTACGTGACAAGAGGGACGCGATCTACACCACCCCTCTCACCCGCTGTGAACAACTGGCCTACGTGCTCGCAGATCCCCCACCACATCAACCTCCACCGAATTCGACTATCCTCCACCTGTTCCCCCCCGTTCCCTCTACTCTAACCACCTAGCCCACCACCTAGCTATAAGTTCACTACATTCGCCATCTCATGTTTTTTCACTATTGTACATATACCTTTCGCCTTGTTTTAAGTTCACCGCCTTCAGCATCAAATGTATTTTCTCGCCTTCAGCGCTCTCTCTTTTGTAATTTTTTAACTTTTCGCTTTATTGATTCAGTCTGGGGGGACCTTTGTCGTGACCATCGATGTATAAGGTTATACATCGATGGTCGTGACACCCTTTCATAATATACCACTCAATGTACATTTGAGATTGTTTCCAATAAAGCCAAGGAGAAGGCGAGCATACATGACAAGAGGGACCCGACCAGGTAGCTCTCCCTCCATCGATCCACCAATGACTTTCAATCGCCGGCAGAGGACCGTTGGGGGGGGGGGGGGGGGGGTGAGAGGGTGCCCTCCTTGCCCAGCTCATCATTTTACTGATCTCATTCGAACTCGATGACTTCTGTCTCTACCCCTACCTTCCTCCTCAACCTCTCTCATAAAAGATCCCAATGTGGTGGTAACGTTTCTGGCCTAGCCAATGTGGTGTTGTAACCTTACTGGGCACAACCTCTAGTATGCAACGTGGTGGTAACCTTTCTGGCCTCGCCAATGTGGTGTAACCTTTCTGGATACTAGCTACCTCATAACCTACACTCTCCTTCTCGACCTCACCTACCTCAATCTTCTCATCACCACAATAATTTATTATGATCTTTTAGATCAATTGAATGTATGATAATAAAATCAGTACGTTAGGGCAGACTCTTGAATTCATTTAATTCTTTGATTTGCTGTTACGCATCAATCTATAAGCTCGGATTTGGCGTTTGCGCATGTGTTTTGAAACTGTTACGGGACAATGTAACTGGGTCCCTAAACATTTCAGCAAAATCGGATTTGAATTGAAGTTATGCGTGTAGAAAAGTGGTCGGACTCACAGACAAACAAATAATAGATACACTGACAGAAACCGAACGATATTCGTCCAAAAAGCTCTAAAACATAAAATGCGAGTGACGATTTTGATTTAGGAGACACACATTTGTGGCCTCTCGTAAAAAACAAAGCTTACGCTACCATGGTAGACTCGGAAGCGAAAAAATCCATGTTCAATTGTAAGAGCCCAAGTACCATTTCTGATGGTTGGTGAGGTGGTGGAAAGTTGTTCTAATCGAAGAAGACCCTTCGGAGTCTCATTGTCGAAGTTCCATATACCCACTCTGAAAACTATACGACACAGTTCAGGATTCTTCAGCAGATCGAGGAGGCGTTTTCTTCATGAAAGAGTCGTGGAAAGGTTTCCGTAGGCGTTGGAAAGTGATTACATGAGAAGTAGTAGCAGACCTTGTGGTACAACTTGCAGACTAGAGATAACTGCCTTGCCCTTTCCCTACCACCGTTTTGCTAGACAATAGCCAGTAAATAGCCTAACCTGGGCATAAGTAACAGCGCTACACATGCTGGCGCGGCGGGAGCCATCTAATTGAATGCCGAGCATTTCTTGGCATCATTGAGGCTCCCTTCTTGTTTGGTTGCCCAGTTTGTTCCCTCCGTTGTGTTTTCTGACAAAGAGAGCATTGTTGACTCTCGGATCCTCGGCCAACTGCACGGTAAAACGTTCGATTCCATTTTAAATGTCAGTTAAACTTGGAGAAAGGTCGATTTGTGTAGATTTATACTCGTGGGATATACACTCGCTCACAGGTATTCTTTGCAGAGAAATCGTTGGTTACTCAGGTTTGGTTGGGATAACGAACGAATTCAACAAGTTTGGAAGTTTTGAGAAGCCACTGAGTATTGCCTTGTAAAAAACCGTAAACCCACCATGAAGCAATTTACTCCTTTTTATAAAAATTTATTTTTTTATGTTTCAGTTAGATACTTTCTAGTGTTTGTTCATGAATACATGTTATGGGGTTGATTTACCTACGTGGTTCGATCGTTACATCATAAACAGTGAGGAACCAATGTTCACTGGTTGTGTAATTATAATAGGTAATGAAGGATTGCGACCAGAGAACTCTGCAAATTATTACACAACGTTTTATTATTCACCTGAATAGATGCCCTTCTGTGTAGATCAAGTGGTTTTCTGGGGTCAATACCTACCATTGAGCTTCCACCAGGAAAGCCATGAGTCAACTACTGGAGCCGGCCGGGCAATTATTACAGTTTCATAAATATGCGGTGGAATTCCATCCATATTTATTTGTTCTCTATGCATTAAAAAAAAATTTAACAAACATTTCTCCACGTAATTTGAATACAAGTTCCTTCGCGGACTAACTAGACCCTAGATGGGGCCTACAAACCAAATTCCAATAAGCTTGGTTCTAATAGTAACAAGAAAAGTGCTAAGTATTTGGTCTATGGCAGAAATTTTGTATTCCGTTTTCGGGTGCTACATACCTTGAAAATCAAATCCCCACCATGTCATATTGTGGGGGGGGGGGGGGGGAGATTTCTGTTTTTCATGTTCGATTCCATGAAAATGATAACTGAAAATATTAAAACAAAAAGGTCTGATTCCATTCATGGTCAACCGTTAGATTATGGTGCCATTTTGTGGGTCCTTTCGAAACAAATACAAATTGGGAAGCATAATACCTATGGAGGTCACAATTCGTGTAATAATATAAGGGAAAGAAAGGTACCATCTCATGCTCTGAAATTTATCAGCTGAATGAGGAGCATGCACGATTATTTCTTAGGAAATTTGCATGCTGTCTAGTGGAATAACGGAATAAGGTAGAACGACCAGTAACTAGACGTGGATTTTTCGAATCCTACTACTTTCGAATTTCGACCCTATATTTGTATTAATACATGTTTTCATTGAATGATCACGATGATCCTTTAAAAAGGACGCAGTGTGAATATAATATCCGATTATTAAAAAAAAAGTTATTTTAGTTATTTTTCTGTACCTAGTGAAAATATAAGTAAAAAAGTAATGTAAACAGCCATTCCAGGCTGGGGCTTTTCGTCCGACTGCCCTGCCAGCGTCGCGGACCGGTAGTGAAAAGTCAGAGAATTTGTCATGAAATTTGTTCTTTTGCTTC
The DNA here is from genome assembly GCA_954871275.1 of Leptopterna dolabrata. NCBI lineage: Eukaryota > Metazoa > Arthropoda > Insecta > Hemiptera > Miridae > Leptopterna > Leptopterna dolabrata. Next base: position 49,358,161 of record OX940976.1, on the reverse strand, counting down.
GTCACACCTTTTGCTATGTTATCCAGGCGAGACCTTCCTCGACTTTCTTCCTATAGTCGTCATGGTTTACCCAGACTGATTTCGAGCTGGAAATATGTATGGGCGTCCAATCCGAGGTGAACAACGCGAAATTCAAACCTATCCATCAAATTCACCATAGCGCACAATTGTGAACATACTCAACTTATCTCCATTAGTGGAAGTCTCCCGTGTTGGTATATCATAAAGTGTTTTTGCTGAATGGTTTGAAAGTATTTGGACGATTCGCAGACGGATGTAGGAAACTGCCACCAATGTGTGTTTTGTGAAAGGGGACGCAATCTATCTGTTCGGGGGAAGAAAAATGTTGCTCATCAACGGCAGAAGCATCGATGCCGTGGGGGATCGGAAACCGAATGGCAGCGAAGGATTCTTCAGGAAAAGAAAGAGGTGTATCTTGGGGGAAAAACGAGTCGGCTTTTGTTGGAAGTTGGAATCATGCGGACAAGGCCATTTCACACACTGGTGGAGCTTTCTCCATGTTTTTCAAGTCAGCTTTTACCTCGAAAACCACCGAATAAACCATGTGGAAACCCGCCCCTACCGTTGGCTAACGAACCTTTGTCTCTCAGAGGGAGAAAATTCGTTGTCAAGCCCCCCCCCCCCCCCCCCCCCCCAACGTTGAAAAATATCCTGGGGTTTTCATTTCAGGCGAAATATATCACGAAAAGGAAAAGAACTGGGGCATAACTGGGGTTTTCTCCAACTCCCGTTTCTAGCGCGTTCGACGTAAGCGCTGAATCAGTAATCGGAGAGAGAAATTATGGTGCAATATAATACGAATCAATTTAAAATAATTTTTTTGCAAAGTATGAATGACAATTTTCGGTCGCATTATGGTATTGTAAAACCTCGCATTTCTTCCGTGGAATCCCCCACTACATGTCACCTGCATCCATAGAATGACGACCACGTTAGGAATAATTTTAACACAGAATGTGTTTTAGCCATGGACTAACTAGCCAAAAAAGGTAACGAAATTTCGTAACGAAATCTGGGACGCTGTTATGAAAAATTTCTAATGATTTTCACGTACAACCGATTCGTTGCTACGGAACTTTAACTTCGCCAGTTATCATCGTAAAAAAATCGTTCACCACTCGTTGGATAGCTCTCGATTTACCTAACCATATTACGTTAACCAATGCGGAGTGCGTGGCCGACAAGCTGCGGTATGAGCGTGATGTTTAAATAATAATTGTTTACACACAGGTGATCATTCTCAATAATTTATATTGTGAACACGATTGCAAGCTTTATATAAGTACCGATGATACGGAACTAAGGATCGTGTAACCTGGTGTAACCTATGAGCAGTCAATATATCAGTCGAAAAAGGTTTATGTGAAACGCGTGAGCTAAAACACATTCTGTGTTTCTATAATTTCGTCCGAAGTATGTAAATAGAGGTAACCGGGGGTCCAGGGGGCTTGCCCCCTGGCGAGGCGCGGAGCGCCGAGTTTTCAACATAATTTTTCATTTGATTGATCGCATTCACTTGATTCTACGTGATCTGATGTTCACATAAAACACTGTGGCTCCAAAATGAACGACAGTAATTGAGATGAGGCCTTGAAGGAGATGTCATGCGGATTAAGAGTAAATGTCCCGGGTTTAGTTCCAAGAACCGCCACCACGCTGTGCTTCAAAATGAGCCAATCCAATATTCGGTTTATCTCTTGAACGGGTCAACCGATTTTCAATCTGTAAAATTTTCTGTAATCTTTATAAACAACCACAAGTGGGGACATTCAGTTTTGAATTTTAAATATTTTTTTTAATGGAGTTCCCAAAATTATTTTACTTAATTTCAACCTTTAAAAAAAGCAACTAGTACCTACTTTTGTAGGAAAAAAATCGAAGAATTCAAATCCGTTTTCAGATTGAAGATCGGATCATTAGATCGAACGGCATCTGGGAAAATCACTATAACAATGTGGCCTATTGTTAGCCCTCTAATCCTCTACCTGGGCCCACCTTGCAACGATGCCTTCCCTTTCCTGTTGATTTGAGCTAGCAGGCGGACTGAGTTCACATCTAAGAGTGCATTTTTCCTTCTACATCTATTTCTTCAACTACAAGATTTGCTTGGCAGAAATAGTTGGCTGCTGGATCAAATCAGGATACAGCCAAATTTTGGCTGAATCCTGTAAGGGTATCAAGAAGGGCGTTTGGTTTTTAGCATCTGACTGGTATCTAGTTTTCTTACTATGATTTCATTTTCTAAATTATTACTTCCTAAGTACATATATGTGACTTGAATTTCCATAATAAGCCATTCAGTAACTAATGATTTGCAGGGTTCTCATAGTCCACCAAGCCATAAAAAAATCGCCGTAAAATGAAGGAAGTTCAATAAAAGGTTCAGGCAAAATTGCACTCGATAACTATACATATATTGCCACAACTATATGTTATCAGTTTCAAGGTTCACAAGTGACGCCTATGGAAATATCACTGACAACGACCGAAGATAACAAATATGTTGAGAATGATCAATATAATAGCGATAACAATCATTCAAATCCAATAAAAAAATCAATAGAATAATAACAACACGAATACAAGAATAAAAACAAGATAATAACAAGAATAAATACACTGCCAAGGTGATGGCACAGGAGCTTCCTCGTCACAATCAGAGTGACCCATTATACATTACATAACATTAGATAAAGTGAAATATACATATTACATAACATTACATAACATAACATTACATAACATTACATGAAATATACATATTACATAACATTACGTCCATAATACATTACGTCCATTATACATAATTGCGAAAGTTATGCGTGTTTGAAGAATTTCACGTTAGCGCATGCGCAGGGCGAACCGCTGGCTCTATCATGTTGAAATTTATATGGGACCTCAATGGGCCCTACCCGCTTAATCCCTGAGAATTACATTGAAATTGGGTGAAATCTTTGGTTACTACGGCTGTAACAAGGGAATTGAATCTATTTCACGCCAGCGCATGCGCAGAGCGTACCGAGGGTCCGATCATGCTGAAATTCATACTGGAACTCACTAGGTCTTGTCCAAACAACCCTTGAATATTTGAGCGAAATTGAATCAAAATTGTGAAAGTTATGCGTGTTTGTTGAATTTAACGTTAGCGCATGCGCAGGGCGTACCGCTGGATCAATCATGTTGAAATTTGTATGGGACCTCAAGGGGCCTTATCCGCACCATCCCTCAAAATTTGAGCTGAATCAATTCAAAATCGTGGAAGTTATGGCTGTAACAAGGAAATGCGGACAGACTCACAGACTCACAGACTCACAGACTCACAGACCGACAGACACGGAACCAAATTTGTTCAGTAGGCTTTGAAACGCAAAATGCAAGTGGAAATTTTGATTTCTGAAGACAAAAATTTTTTGGCTCACGAAAGTGAACACAAGGCTTCCGCTGCTTCGCAGACTCGGAAGCAAAAATAACTTGCTATTGGAATAACAATAACAAGAATGTAAAATAGCGAGAGTGCCAAGGATTTTTGATTTAAGCTGACGAACGGCACGATTTCAATTAATATTATCCAACCCATTTATATTATATTGGTCCAACCCGTGCGTATCCAAAAAATCTGCCACCATTTTTCGGGTACTTATGGGCGTTATAAGGAATTGGCTACATAATTATATTTCCATGTGTTCAACAGAATACTACCGTTACAATTTGGTGAAACTCATATGGAACCTTCAGCGTTTCATTCTAGATCCACCCTCCAAATTTGAATTCTTTGCTACGATTATAAGGTAGTTGTGGGCTGTACAAGGATTGCACGTTCGCGCATGCGCCAACAAAGCTTACAGTATTTTTTAAATGATTTTGATTTGGGACTATCAGTGACCCGACCTGCACCTGCCCTATAAATTTCAGCTCGTGACAACCATTGTTTTTCTGGCGCTCATGGCCTTCATCAGTGATTGTACACAGACAGACACGGAAAAATGTTCCTTGATATGTGAAAAGCACCATGGAGTAGAATATACATAGGTATATGATAGGGGATGGGGACTCCAGTGCATTTGTCAAAATTTCACAAAATGTTTCGTATGGACGCAATATGACAAAAATTGAATGCGCCAATCACGTGATCAAAAATTATACAAAACGGCTTTGTGGCTTGCAAAAAGATTCCCGGACTTAGTCTAAGGGTCTTCATTCTCGGTCTAAAAAGTTCCTCCTTCTGCACAAAGGCTCCATTTTGGCCCTAGTTGTGTCCCGAAACTTTGCAGCCCGATCGGAATATACCCAGGGGTGTTATGGGAATAAAGTGGGAGTAAAAATAGGGGTTTTCGAGGGATTTTTGAGGTTTTAGTTATCATGAGCTTGCGGTGAGGTGTTTTCCGTGTTTTTTAGGGCGAGAAGACCGAATATTAAGTTGATTTTGACCGAAGAGTGAAGAATTGAGGTGGTAACGAAGGTTAAGCTCCCTAAATTCATTTTTATGAGTAAAAAACCAATGCGATAACGATAATAACAATAAAAATGTTCAATAATCGTAACAACAATAACAAGAAGAAATTAAATCATAACAACGAAAAATATAATGAAAATAACAAGAATAAACCAAGAACCCTTTGGGTGGGGGGGGGGGGGGTTAAAATGACAATAAACATAACAAAAATAAATAACTGACATCAATCACATCTTTCTCCCCTGATAGCTTCCTATACTTCCTGTCTGTCGGCCAGCGTATTACCAATACTGCTGAGAATAATTCGACGGCATTAGATCAGAAATGTCGATTTACCTTGTTGAAAAAAGTCCAACTATTAGATATAATGAACCTGGATATCCACCAACTCCCCAGACCCCTGGTTCTAGGAAACTTCCGCAGTACCCCCAGGGTGGAAGTAGAAAGTCAACGACGCACCAGCCTAGGGGTGGAGCCCCCCCCCCCCCCCCCGAGGATTAGTGGGCTAACAATAGGCCCCTATTGTTATAGTGATTTTCCCAGATGCCGTTCGATCTAATGATCCGATTTTCAATCTGAAAACGGGTTTGGATTCTTCGATTTTTGTGCTACAAAAGTACTAGTTGCTTTTTTCAAAAAAATTGAAATTGAGTAAAACAATCTCGGGAACTCCATGAAAAAAGAATTTAAAATTCAAAACTGAATGTCCGCACTTGTGGTTGTTTATACCGGTTACAGAACATTTTAAAGATTGAAAATCGGTTGACCCGTTCAAGACATAAACCGAATATTGGATTGCCCCCGACGGTGCAGCCATCTATTGAAAATATTTCTTACTAAAATCCGTGACATTTACCCTTAAGAATATTCCGTACATGGATCGCTGAATGCACATTAACCAATTTTCTGGCTGAAATCGCTCTTGCTAACGTTTATATAGTATACATTTTATGGAAAAATAGCTATCCAGTCATCGAGCAAGACCATGTGAGTAAATTTTCGAAGTTATTTTGGATTTTTAGCGGTTTAGACCCCTCAACACTCAAATTTTACCCACTTTATTTGAGGAATTTTTTACTATTGAAATAGTCTATTTCTGTTTCGAGTTCACCATTTTACACCACTTCTAGATGTAAACGTCTGCTTGGCCCTAAAAGGTTTTTTTTTTTGTTACGAGGGAAACAGTGGGGAAATCTTGAAAAAGACTTGCGCTTTGGAGGGTCCGCACTCCGCAGCCGTGTGAGGTTTCACTCACTAAAAACCCACTAACTCTGATCCTCTTGACCTAATCCACCCCGGAATCACTTGTTCAGCATTACTTCGGAGTGGGGTCGATCACTGGGCAGTGTCACGCCCTGTTCACGCCCTCTTCTTGCGGTCTCCAGTTTATTGCTCACCTGAGGATCAGGTCGTCCAGCTTTTTTGCCTTGAGGATTCGGACTATGTAGGACACAGTCCTCTCGCAGGTTTCCTGCCTTGAGATCATCTTCCTGTCACATTAGTTGGTGTGATTTAGCCCTCCTACGTTCTCCTTTTCCCTGCTCCGTCTGGAGCAGTGGAAAAACGTGTGTTCGGCGTCGTCGTTTGGTGCATTACAGTACCAGCACGTTGTGGTGTCTGCTTGCGCCCTTCTGTGCAGATAGGACCGGAAGTATCATGGCCCGACAGGAACATAGTGATGTAGAAATCCACTTCTCCGTGCCTCCTGTCAAGCCATGGGCGCCTGTGGAATAAGTACGCAGGTCCATGCCCCCCTTTCAACAGTTTCCCACTCGTTTTGCCACTGCGTCAATGCTATTTCTCTCTCCTCTTTCTTGATAAGGGATTTTGACTCCTGTGCGGATCGCCAGAGGTAGATACGCTTCCTCTCCATTGCTAGGAGGTCGATTGGGATGGTGGCAGCAATGATCCCAACAGCAGGGAAGGAGACGGTACGGTAAGCGCTTGCTATTCGTAGGGCTCCACTCCTCTGCACTGACCGCAGGTGGTCTCGGTACTTTGTAACTTGTAGGGCCTCGGCCCACCCCTCCACTCCATATAACATGATTGCCTCGGCTATGGTCATGAGCATCTTCCTTTTCTTGGGCGATGGTCCACCGATGTTTGCCATTAGCCTGCTCAGGTTTGGTGTCACTGCCGCTGCTCTTTCTCCTGCACACTTGATGTGCTCCCAGAAGGTCAGCCTGCAGTCGAGGGTCACTCCCAGGTACCGCACCGAATGAGATGAGTCAATGGTTTCGTCCTCCACCTGAAATTGGGTGACACGGTTGATGTGCCTCTTAGTCAGCATCACTATTTCGGTTTTGTGTACTGCAAGCTACAACCCATGCTCCTCCATCCAACGCATGACTCGCCTCATTGATTGGTTGAGCTTCCACTGGAGGCCCTCCAGAGTTTGGTCTTTTATCACCACCGCTACATCATCAGCATAGCCCACCAGGAACACATCCTCTGACATGTCCAGCAGGAGGATCCCATCGTCGCTCACATTCCACAGATCGGGATTAGCACAGCTGTGCCGTTTAATTTAATAAATAAATAAATATAGACTCCTGAGCCACCCCACTGGTGATCTTCTTTCTGCAAACCTTCCCCTCGGACTCATACACTAAGCTGCGGTTCTTTAGGTAGTCACATATGACGGCCAGTAGGTAAGATGGAAGCCCAAAGCGCCTCTGGAGGGTGTTGATGATATCCACCCATCTCACAGAATTGAAGGCGTTCTTCACATCGAGGGTCACTACCATGCACATCTGTCTTGTACCGTTTCCATGCTCGGTATCCCATGCAGCTGATACCACCTCCCTTATAGCGCTCAGGGTTGATCTTCCCTTGACAAAGCCGTACTGCCTGCTGGCAAGACCCCCTGCAAGGGTGATGGCTTCCATGATTCTGGGCTTGAGGAGCTTCTCAAATAGTTTTCCCGTAGCATCCAGCAGGCATAGTGGTATGTAAGCTGAGACAGAGGAAGAATCTCCTTTTCCCTTATCGAGCAGGACCAATCGGGCGACTTTCCACTGGGAAGGGAACACTCCGTCCACTAGGCGTCTATTGCACATTCGGAGCAGCACACCCGGTTCGGTTCTGGTGTGAGTTTCAGGACCTCTGCAGGAATTCTGTCTGGACCTGGCTTCTTCTTATTTTTAAAAGATGATACCGCTCTGGTCAGGTCATCCTTAGTGAATAATGGAATCTCTTGCCGTGTAGGACAGCTATATGGGGGGGTCTCCGTCTCGTTCAGGGTGATTAGGAAAGAGGCCATCCACTATTCGGTCTTTGAAAGCTGCATCTAGGTTGGCCCCACCTGACATAACCTTCAGCTTCTTGGTCACAATCCTGTATCCCAGGCCCCAGGAGTTTTCTTCTATTTCTTCGGTGAGTTCCTTCCACTTGGCAGCTTTACTTCTGGCTATAGCTTGCCTTGAACTTGAAGCAGCTTTTCTTAGCTGCCTTGAACTCAGCAGTCCTGGTGGGAAAGTTCGGGGAGTCCCTGGTTTCCTAAAAGGGGGTTGGCAGACGCTCATATATATGCACTTTAACCGTGATTGGCCGGATAAACCTGCCTGTCATTGAGATTAGTGAACCAGCCCTTAATTAGAAGTATCTATTCAAGAGCCTCAACTCATTGTGATTATGAAGTGAGCTCGAGTCTTCTAATGACAACATTCCAAGAAAAACTAAGTAAATTGAAGAGAAGGACTAAACGAAGGAATTGTAAACCATAGAAATAATACTGTTACTAATAGATTTAGTTACGAATGATATGGATCAACGGTTTTTCCTACCTACTATTCCTATGTTTCACAATTATTGTGCTTGTAAGCGGACTGAATCGGCGATCGGACGAATGCAGCGACCTGACTGAGACACATTTCGGCACCGAAATTTATCTCTTGAATCTGAATTACCTTAACCGAGGTACCTCTTCAATCCCTTGTCTTACCCACCACAACCATCCCCCTCCCCACCACCACATTCCTTCTGTTTTATTTTAATTTTTCCTCTAGATGCGCTGCTCATGCAACTCTTATTCATTGGTTAATTTTTGTTCCATTCTTCACCAATTGTTTCATAATATAATGGCCATACTAATTTGTACTCATCTGTTATTTTCTTAATGTTGCATACTAAAAGGGCCCATGAGGCCACACGAATTTTACAAACATGCCAATAAACAAATAATTATTAGGACACTGGATTCTTAAAAAACTAAATAATCAGTCAAATCAACGAGTGATACCGCCGGTAAACGGCAACAGTAGCGGTTAGTTAATTGGAGTCGATTGAGGTTCAGCGAAGGGCGGCGGAAGGACGGAAGATGGCGCGATGGCGGCTCGTTACGGGCCGCAGTCGACGCTAATTGTGCGATAATGGGCCACTTCTGTAGGAGACAGGAACGTCTCTTCTTTACAGATAAGGGAGATGCCAAGGGCCGAGAACTACTAGGGGTGAGGTTGTGAAATCAATCCATGATGGTTGAATTATCAAGACGGTACCATTTACTACCGAATAAACACATCTGGTATAGGGTAGTAGTAGTTCATGGAGAAGGATACACTTCAAATTTCGATGAAGTAGCGAATTTTCGAAAGTATTTTTATCACTTCAACGCGAGGTCAGGCCAAATGGGTAAACGGAGCTGACGCGATGGATGCACGGTTTCAGTAATAGTGAATAAAACATTTCCGATAGTGACAATTTATTTTTGGAGTGATTTTACTGAGACCCAACTTTGTGACATCAGCGACTACGTGATCTGTCCAGGTCCATTTGAGGTAAAATAATTTTTCATCCCTCATAAGGCTCTGATTTTGGACTCATGAGGATGAACAGATAATGATAATAATTATTATTATCACTCTTATTATACTATTACCACTACTAAAAGAAGAACAAGGGGTCTCTTTATAGGCAAATAATGAACTATCATTATTATAACTTCAAAATAACCCCATGATGTTCTTAATTCAAATGAAACTTCTTAACAAACTGCACTCTACTCGACAGTAAATTAATACAAAACGGTTTATTATACTATCTACGCAGAAGACGGGTCTATACAGGTAAATTGTTACGCAACGGTTCAATTATTGAATTCCGCGCGTTTTTATGATACATAAATTCCCGGGCCGGCTCCAGTACTCCATTTGGGGCTTTCCTGGAGGGAGCTCGAGGGTACTGATCACACAAAAAACAGTGATCTCCGCAGAAGGGGCATCTATACAGTTAAATTATAAACCGTTGTGTAATAATTTGCAGCGTTTTTTCTTGGTGCCGATAAATATCTCAACACAAAGGACCTTTGTCAAAACACCTTTGTCAAAGGTGTTCTTGATATATTCAACCTCTACATTATTTTAATCTCTTGGAGTTGATACTTCTAAGATTAATTGATGGATTAAGTACCAGAATTGATGCTTTTGTCATTATGCATAGGTACAGTCTCGGGTCTGACTGGAAATTAATACCACCACAGTATTTCTGGTACGAAATTTTTGGATATATTATACAGAGGTGAGGCAGGTAGGGGCTGTGAAGACAGGGCATGGAACAAAAATCCATAGACCAGTGAGCTGACTGCACTTGACCAGCTAAAAGTGCAGGCGAGGCGGGACGAATAAGCGTGCTGTAATTTTCAACTAATGTTTTATATCGTCAAAACAGTTCTCCTCCGCAATTTACTATGGCTTTTAGGGTAGGGTGGTGATGGTTGACTGAATTAGGATGAAATGGTTACATTATGAACCTGTGTCCCTCAGCCGTTGCATCAACTATGCACCTATATTACTGTGACTGACAGTTTGTTACTACTCATATGATGTTTATTGTTATATACAAGTAACTGTAACTACCTAGTGTTACTATAATTATAATGTATCATAATTATGATGCCAGATAGTTACCATAGCAAATATATATAATATGTAATATGTTTAATCGCTACTTAGCTGATTTAGGATTGCTAGTAATTAATAATGGCTTCAATAAGTTTCGAAAATCAACCAACCCAATAGGTACATCAGTGTAGTCAATATTTATCGGGTCTGAATCAATTGAGTTTTATTTTTTATCTAGGAATAAATTGAAACCTGAAGTTTTTGTAGGAATTTGTATCCAACGAATGTCGAATCATCAAGGTAAATAAATACTTGTCACCTAACCAAAACCTCTAGTCGGCTCCAATAGTAGAAGCCAACGAACAGCGAACCATTAACATAATATACTTTCACATGACACTCATTTGATCGAGTGTACGAGCTGAAATTGGGCTTTCACCCAGGATAACTGCAATAAGCTTTCACCCGCTGCTACATAGAACTATGCTAATTTAACAAACGGAATGCGAGGAGCAGATGCACTTTATGTATTTGTGTTTTCGAGCATTTCAGCTGCGGGGATCACACGTTTGGATTAGCTCTGAATCGTTATGCTCCGCGAGCACCCGACAGTTAATCCTACACCGATTGAATGTAGAGGACATTTGGTGGGGTCGTGTGGTGGGAACAACACTTTGTGCATCGGATCCCCTTCGGTGTGGTCTAAGGCAGTGTTGGTGGATGAATGATTTCCCGTTCCACGTTCCACATAAATGTTTCAATAAGAGGAGAAAGAGAAATTGAGATCGTGACAACTTACGCTGACCTTTTTTAAAGTCATCTATCAGTGTGTGAAAACGTAGAACACGCAAAGCAGTAGAACGTAGGTATAGGATGCTCTGTCTCACATATTGGGGTGGTCCAAGACATCATAAAATAACGAGTGAAAAATAATCCTTTGAACTCCATTCTGCATATAGATTGTCTGTTAGAAATCGCAAAGTTAGGGCCTCCTTTATCCTGCAAGGACGACGCTACCACTCCAAGCGCTATCCAAAAATCCATTTTTGACCTTGCAAAACTCTCAAGTTTCTACCACGCGTGGTTTTACTTCCTAACAGGTACACAGGAGATAACTATGATGCTGTGGAGATCGGGAGAGCGGCATATGAATGGTGACACCCATCAAAGGGTGTAATTCGATAGACCTGAGGTTGACAACTCTGATGCACAGGTAGTTGTGCAAACAGTGCGGCATACCAGGTTCCTTTGATCTCTCGGCTCGTTCCCACACGAGCCCAGTCTTATTACACAGCACTATTATTCATATCTTCGCCTGGGAACCTAATCTGCGGCTCAGAGTAGCCGAGGGGGTTTTGGCATCCGATTGGCGTTAGAAGACATCATCTGAATTGGTGGGTTAACGTTGACATCTGTTTCTGGAAGTACTTGGTACAAGAATAGGGAGAATAGGGGGAAGTACGAATAGGATTGGATGAAAGGAAACAATATTTTCAAAATTTTGAAAAGCTCCTGATGTTTATACATATTATTGTGATGACAGTGAGATGTCCAATGAAACCTCTACTTACCGCACTTTCCCACAATTGGCTGTTCCGCCTATACATAGGGTAATCAACAATATGGTTCTAATTGTGCGGTCTCAAATGATAGGTTGAGTAACAATATGTTTCTAGTTGTGCGTTTCAAAGGACCGACTTTTCCATATTTTCGTATGTAGGCTTAATACCTCAGGTCCTTAATTCAGCTATAATAGTACTCGTACTTACCAACTCCATCATCCTACCCTAGGTATAAAAGTTCATCTACCGCTGTTGTCACTCTAATATCGGTCAGGAACGGAATCCATATCATGGACATTGATCTAAAAAAAAATTACAGTCCTAACTAGGGAAGGATCGTTCGTCTTACCTATTTTGAGAATGGAAGTCACCGGATATGGTCTGACTTATTACGTTGACGTTAGACGTTCCTCAACCCCTTCACGATGAACACTGGACGATCCGTCTTGATTGCGATAAGGGAGAAAGGCACTTCCAACAAAAGTCGGTGTCACCAGAATATAAAACAGTTTCTCACCGAAAAGAGAGCCCTTTTCTTTCTTCCTACAGAGATAGAATATAAGGCCTTGACGTGAATTTGAATAACTCTGCCACGCCCGACCTTCATTTCGTTTTATATAAAAGCTTAAGACAACCTTGAGGTGAAAAAAGTAAAAATAGCTGCTCTCACGCACCGCGATCGCGAGAAAACAAATGACTGTGGCGGTGCCGGCGGAGTGCGTGACATCTTAATATTGCTCCTGGAGTAATCCGACACCTTTTTTTCATGGGTCAAAAACATGAATATGCTCACATGGCTCTTGCTCCACGTTCTAGTCAAGGGTTCGGGTAACCGTGAAATCACCCATGATAGTTGAAACGTTCGATGAGTTGGAATTACGATATCAAGTCATGGGAGAGGAAGGTGATCGGATAATGGTAAGTAAAGGTGAGGTTGACATCTTGTTGAGGAAAAAAAAACCAAAAAAAAAACCTTTAAATGTGTTTGAAATTAGATGGTATCTACAGATTGGCCGAGGAACTCCGATAAACCTAAACCTAACCTATAATATAAGCACGTAATACCTAGTGGTTTAGGGAGGGGAAGGATAATTAAACTTAGTATAAAGGGGGAACATTGGATTGTGAGCTGCATTTCTCACTTACCCGTCACTAACCACTCCCAACGTTATGAATCAACCAGTTGTTTAAAGATGTGGAAAAAGGACGAATGAAACATTCAAACACTCAACTTCATTTATCCAAATGAAGTTGCGGCATTCACTAAATCAAGGTTGTAGGAAATACTGAATCATAATCTTTCCCAACAGCTCAAACTGACAGCAGGTAAACAACGAATTTGTAGGAGTCAAAACACCAGTTTCGAATCATGGGAAAATTAATCTTTGCTAAGATATTATGTGAGATAGGATCTTAAGAAGAGTTAAGGGTGAGGGTGACTTACACTCCATGTCCCTGGTGCCTTACTAATTCCTGTGTTTGCTCTCCCAGCGGGGCGGCCAGCTACGGGAGGTCCCTAGCCCACGGACTGGCAGGTTAGGTTCAAATATAAATGGGGCAGGTGCTGTCTGTAAGTCCCTCCATTCTTGACCATAACAGCTGCTTTTAGAAACGCTGCATAAAGGAAACGCAGCTCAAATTATTATATTCTGCCACCGAAGTGAACGCGAATCAGGAGATACCGAAAAACTCAAATCCCAAACTGAAAAAAAAAATTGAAAATTAAAATTTCCCAAATTTAATTAGTGATTGCTTGCACATGATTACTCACAATCGATTCAGAGCTGGGGATAAACTACGATAAACAACTAAATTAATTATTTTGGTTTATTATTTTCAATAAGAAACCTTTAGAACCGAGCGTGAAAAAAAATGTTAACCCTCCCTCAAAATTTGATGGTTCCCGTTTCAAGGTACGCAGAATCAAAAAATGGAATGAAAAAAATTTCTGTGTAACAAAATAAAATTACTTCATGGCTATGGCTGTCGGCTAATGCCAAATGAAGAAAAAAAAATTTCTGTCCGTCCGCCGTACTCCGTACTTTGTAATTTTCTTAGTTACACGGAGCAAAATAAGTTGAAATTTGGTTTGTAGGTCCCATTTGAGGTCTAGCTGGTCCGCGAAGCTGGGCGTTACTGTCAGTCATCTCTCAGGGGTCAAAAATAGGGGTTGCAATTTTCAGAACGCCGTAGCTCTGAAACTTTTAATAGAAGGGTACGATTTTTTTTCATGTTTTTAAATTGATCCTGAAATAATAAAGAATTTTTTGAGACCACCCGGAGCATTGTAGGTACGTCCAGCCGTTCGTTAGCAACGAACGGCTTCGTCAACATAATCGTGAATGAAACGGTATGAATCCTGCCTAGATAACATGGCCAGGGAACACCTGATTGTAATCACGGATGGCTGTATGAAGTCGAGTTGGTTGTTCTGTGATAATATTTCATTCGAAAATTGATGGCCCTTTTGGATTTTGTTGATAGGCACTTTTGCAACTTGAACAAACAATAGAGATTTTTTACAACACCCTCGCACCGAAACGAAACGGAAAACGACACCGAAACGGAAATGGCGGATAGGGCGACCGAAGTCAGATGCTAACCTTTTTCGGTTCAGTTTTCGTTCAGCTTTGGCATCTACCGGCTGGTGGAGTCACGCTAACGTTATGTCAACCTCTCTTTCATCCATTTTACTCCATGGTTAATACAAATCTATGTCCACACATGGCGTCAAGTCTACCAAGACGCCAAGAAGCAGCTGTGATTACGACTATCGACATTTTTATTTTCCAAGGAAAACAGAAGAAGGCAGGTAGCGTTATACAGATGTAAGGTTAAATTACGTTTCGTCATCTCAACACGACGAAAGCTGACACCGTGAGATCCCAGTATTTTTCGTCGTCACGGTTCGTCAAACTTTTCGGTGTCTTAAGTGCGCATGCGCAGCACTGCTTTCGTTTCGTTCGTTTCGTCGTGAGTGTGTTGCAAAAACTCTCTATTATGCTTCATGAATAACAACAAATAACTAATGACTGAATTATTGAATCCCGCGCATTTTTATGAAACTTTAATTCCCGGGCCGGTTCCAGTACTTGATTCAGGGCTTTCCTGGGGGGGGGGGGGTTCTGTGAAAAGGAGACATTTCGGCATTCCTACAATGATACCCACTAATTATGTAGGTAGATCTTCAGTTTTCAATCTCTCAGTAATCGTAGGTACAAGTATGTACCATCAATGCTTCTCAGGATAGTAATAAGGGGAAAATTCGGTACCATGAGATGCGTTGCTGCGTTTGATAAATCGAGTGGTGCACAGTTTTCGTTACGCTTCTAGCTCTGAATTGGTTGCAGGTATGTGAAAACTATCACAAATCAGGGTGACGTGAAGTAGGTTACAAGATTTAGCTATTGCAAACAAATTTCGTGCATTCAGCCCAAAATCCACGTTAATAATATAATTGGAGCCACCAAACAGCCAAGATTAAATATCTCCAATGCATGATGAGAAATCAATAAGTACATCTACGCAGGTTGTGACTCTTTTTCATCTACACACTCGCGGGACGAAACCACCAAAATTCGGATTTCCGGTTCACTTTAACCAACATAATATAAGTACCATTCATATCAGTAAAATTTACGTTTTTTGGCAATTAACTCCGTATTATGATCAAAAAATTATATTCAACATAATTTACCAGCCAAATGGGGAACAGTTCCCACACAAGCTTCGATGCTGACCTTCATACTCGAAAATGTTCGTTCAAGATCTGTTGTTACACCTGAATGGGAAGCCCTATCCAATGGGGAAGCCCCTCCTCTCGCTGCAACAGGAATTAACGCGAATATATAATTGTACAACTTATTTTATAGAATGGTACCTATAAACTGGTTAGTGAAGGAAATGCAGGATTGGGCTGTTCTACTTAACGTGGTTGACGGTGAAGTTACCACTCGCACTGATCATTTGACACCGCAACTCACATTCTCCTGTGAAAATTGTAGCAATAGTTCATTCCTCTTCCACAGGAGGAATGAACTATTTATTCCTTTTGTACAATGCTTTTATTCCTCTTCCACAGCCTCCTTAAACATTCTTCCGAAAAATTAAATTCAAAGAGAGTTTTCTAGCTCAGATGAAAACTGTCGCTATGAACACTGAAATACAGAAGAAAAATACCTGGAGTTATTTCGGAATTGATGACACACCACCGGTACCAACAGTAAACAACTGGATATAAATAAGGGGAGAAGAATCCGTCTCCTCACATTCTCCGCCTTCCACATAATAAGAGTAACACTAATTGTCGTCTCAACGTCAACCTCAGAGGAACGTTCTTTTTCTCCCATGATTGGTGGCCCTCGAGACAAGAAGGCTGAATGATCGGATCGCCCGGCCTGGATCTCCTTACACCCGACGACAGCCGAGCAGCCTCCGCTGACAGATGCATCTCCTTCCGGGACCCAGGCGACAATTAGAGCAGTCAGCCCCCGCCCACCACCCGTTTCACCACACAACATCCCTTTTCAAGCTCCTACACCTCAACACTATGATTTGTCAACGTCCCTTTCCTCATAGGAAGGTAGAAAAAAACACAGGAGTTATTCCACACACGGTTAGTACTCACCGTGGTTGGAGAGTTTATTTTTACGTCTTGTACTAACTGGTTTAGCTTTGAACTACAACCGATGCAAAATGAGTATGATTTTTGAGATACCCGAATGAATTAAAATCGCAGCAAATCCTTTCGCAACTGCTTATTTTTTGTACGTACTGTTTACTTCTGAAGTTACTGTTATGTATAGATAAATTCGGGGATCGATTTTTCAACTCATTTCTGACAGAAATACTTTTCCTTGCAACTCTCTCAAACCCTCTTCGGTGGTTTTGATGATTTACGATTTTTTCTCGTGTTCAATCTCTTCGCACTGATAAAGTCATAATTCTCTTTAGGTAGGTTCTAACGCTGTAAAACTGAATTCAAGTATAACATTGAAAAGAACAATATTTTCTACAAATATTTCTTTTCTCTTGAAAAGTCAATTATTATTTAGAAAACTTAGCCCAAAAACAAAAGGACACATAATAAGATTCCAAAATTTGTCTTTATCCCATCCCATTTTATGTTTCTCCTTACGAATCTTTTTTCTGCTGAATGCTCTTTGGGAAAACTTTCTGGCGATCCCACCTTTTCAACGATATACTTACCTACGAAATTATATCCAAATAAGTAGGACCTCTAGCGGGTGTGGAATTGTTTAAAATGTGAAGAACGTGGAGTTTTGATATAATTGAGGGTTTTGCTCTAAAAATGACCCTGACATTATTTCTTCGTGTCACGTATTACGTAATGTTCGACGCCGAATAGAATGGCGGCACTCCCAGCTCTCCTAGGAAAAACATTTTTCGACATTTGTACCTATCAATTGCAAGCGTTAGACTCACTCGATCGTTTTTATATCAAATTTGCGGGCTGTTCCGTTATCTGATTGGTTATCTTCATCCAAAGACAATATAAGTATAGAAGAGAAAACAAAGAGAAAAAAAGAGAGAAGAGATGATTAAATTGCTCTAAACAGTCGGCAATCATGCCCGAAGCTCAAGTGTAGGATTCTAGAGCAGAAATAAAGGCAGCTATTATGTTGACATGTCTACATGACTACACGAATGAAACATAAGAACGGTTTGAATACGCTGAAGTATTGGGGGTTGGTTCCCACTCGGTTTCACATGAAATTCACCAAAATTATTCTTTAGCGCTTAAGGAAAAAAGATTCCCTGAAAACCCTATACTTCATTGGGGGGGGATATAGGTGGGTGCGAACTGGATAACACATTGAAATCTTCAGGAAGTGCAGCAATGAAAATCGTTGCCATTCCTGCGCGAAACATCCACTTCTTCCATAGTTCTAGATTTGAATCACAGACGAATGAAGGGTGAGAATTCTCCGGCTTTGTATAAATAGTCCAGTAGGCAAGTAAAGGAAGAGCGGGGGGGGGGGGGGGGGAGGAGGATGGGGTTGTGAAAACAATCCCATGAAAATTTTAGAGGTTGAATTGCTTCAAAAATGAAGGTTAGGCCCCCTCCTGTGAATGCAAAAAAGGTTATGATAGTTGGAAAACAGCATACGTTCAACTCGTAACTGAAACTAGGGTAATAAAGTTAACGAGCACTGAATACGTCTAGATTTTTAGATTATTTTACCTCAAAACACCGTTAATTTGGATGGACGATAAAATAAGTTTACCGTTAGGCTGTTCAGAGTTGAAACTCGTATACATACATATCCAATTTGAGTACAAAAAGTTGTGAATTTTATTCTTCAAGAGATGGGAGAAACCTGTTCGCTTTTTCTCCCCCAAGCAAAAATATTCCCCTGTTCCCCACTCGAAACGTTAATTCCGTTTTTATCGTCAAAGCTGCCAAATCAGCTCACGGACTGCGGAACACGTTCTAGTTACCCCGGAGCTTAATGTCCTCCAACTGCGTGTACGTGCCGCATCATGGACGGAACGTTAGTCGTAAAATATGCGATCCGCTCTCACGTTACCTCCAATCACATCTCGTGAGAAAATACGTTACCGAGAAACCGCTAATGTGGAATAGCAGTGAGGTGATAAACCAATGTGGTGGGGGGGGGGGGGGGCTCTCAGGATATTGCTTTCATGGTATATGAAATTAGTACTGCGTCCCTCTTGTTTCTTATTCATCTGCCTCAAGTGTTCTCTCACTGAAGAAACCCTCAAGAATCATTCTGGAGTGCGCGGACTATCATGCAGCCCGAGAACTATTCATGGACATGAGGATTCACGCCCCTTTAATCTCAACTCCCCCCTTGCAGTAATTGGTATTGGCATTACTCATCAATGTGTATTTTTGGTTTATTCTATTATTTTAAATAATAAACCTTTAGAATAGAGCATGAAAAACATTCAGCCATTCATTCACAGTGAGGCCCTGAAGTTCGTATCGAAAAGCTTCGTCAACATGATCGTGAGTGAAACGGCCCAGATTATCAGTGCTAGGGAACACCTGATAATTACGCATGGTTTTGTAAAATCGAGTCCGTTGTTCTGTTATATTATTTCACTTGAAGAGTGTTGGTTGTTTTGGATTTTGTTGATAGGCAGTTTTTTAAGTTTGAAGCGGCCATGGAGTGTGCAGGGCATATCTGCATAAAATTCACCAAACAGGTAACAATAACTGTGAACATTGCGGTGATTGTGGAGATCTAGAGCATATTATTTGTATTTGCCCGCATTATGCAGTCCAAAGAAATAGTCTGCTTGATGCAGCAAGCAAGTTGTTGTCTTGTCCATTTAATTTGTATTATTTATTAAGCACAGAAATTGAAGAAGTGTATTCAATTATTTGTAAGTTTTTTACAGACATTAATCATTTAGTTTAAGAAGTTTATTTTATTATCGCTGTCTGTAAAGTTCTGTGCTGATGCCAATTAGAAAAACGCTGCAAATCCCTGCACAACGGTTTATTATTTTGTACAGAAATACCGTTCTGTTATAGATCACAGCTCTCTGTATAGATAACGCGTCTATAAGATATAATATATGTACTACTATATACCTACATATTATGTGGATCGCAGAGCCTCCGTAGGCTAGTACCTAACCCCATACTCGTATCACGAATTAAATGTTGCTAAAATAATTCTGTCGATGACAAACAGTACCCAAAATGGCGAAAAGAAACGCAAATATTGAAGTTCTGAAGAGAAATTGTTGATGTGGAGTGAAAAAAGTTGCAAACGTACCTACCAACAAACTCCGGCCCCTTCTAGGTCAATGAACCGTTGTGTAATAATTTACCGCTGTGTAATAATTTACCGTTGTGTGATAATTTGCCGTTGTATAATAATTTACCGTTGCGTAATAATTTGCCGTTGTGTAATAATTTACCATTGCTACAGATCACAGCTCTCCGTATAGACAACCCTTTATATAATAATATATGTACTATTCTATACATATGATATAGATCGCACACCCTCCTTAGGTTAGTACCTAACCCCCTACTCATTACTAGGTACCTACCTAAATCACGAGTTAAATGTTGCTAAAATAATTCTGCCGATGACAAACAGTACCTAAAATGGCAGAAATAAACGCACATAACGAAGTTCTGAAGGGAAATTGTTGATGAGGAGTGAAAAAAGTTGCAAACGTACCTACCAACAAACTCCAGCCTCTTCTACGTAGATGGTATAATGAACCGTTGTGTAATAATTTACCGTTGAGTAATGATTTACCATTGTGTAGTAATAATTTACCCATCAATAATACTTCAACGTTTGTTCAAGTTTCACTACCTATCAACAAACTCCAAAAGAGCCATCAATTTTCGAATTAAATAATATCACAGAACAACCAACTCGACTTCATACTCCGTGATTATAATCAGGCGATCCCCAGCAATGATTTTATCTCGGGCCAATTCCCGATTGTTAGCGCGTGACGAGATTTGGGCTAAATGTATACAATTTCATTCACCCTGCTGTCGAAAATGCCTGTCGGAAAATGGCTTCGGGGCCTTACTGTGAACGAACGGCTGGACGTACGATGTTCCGGGTGGTCTTAAAAAACTCGTAAGTTCAAGAACTATTTAAAACCGTAAAAAGATTCACGTAAAAAAAAGGTATAGGCGTTCCGAAAATGTCAACCCCTATTTTGAACCCCTTAGAGATAACTGACAGTAAGATCAGGAGGACCAACTATACCCCAAACCTTCGAGGACCAACTATACCCCAAACGGAACCTATAACCCAAATTTCATCAATCTTGTTTCATGGTAACTAAGAAAAGTGGTCAGTACGGCGTACGGCGGACAGACAGAAATATTTTCATTGCATTTTCGGATTCTACATACCTTGAAACGTACCTAAACCATCAAATTTTGAGGGGGGGTTAGACTTTTTTTTTCATGCTCGATTCCGATGGTTCATTATTGAAAATAATTAAAAAAAAAACCTTGAACATACGTTATGCTTCATGAATAACAACAAATAATTAATAATATAATTCTTGAATCCACCGCATATTTATGAAATAGTGATATTGCCCGGATGGCTCCATTACTCCATTTAGGGCTTTCCTGCGGGGAGCTCGAGGGCAGGTATTGACTACAAAAAACAGTGATCTACGCAGGAGGGTCGTAAAGATACAGGTAAATATTAAACAGGGGTGTAATATTTTGCAGCGATTTTTGGGCCAAGTGAACCTCTTAATTTGCTTTATAATACTATGATTCCCTTACCTATGGTTACCAACGGTTTTAAAGTATACTATTCTATCTACGGTTGAATGAATGCCTTTCAAAGCCATTTATACCAGCGGTTTCAAAGTATATTATTCAATCTACGCTTGAATGAATGACGTTCAAAGCCATTAAAAAAACTATTTTCCTGTTTTTAATCTCGTTGATGTAGTTTAATCCTCTCATTTGTTTAGGCAATTCTGTCAACAGGTGGGAACTTTGGGACTTTGATGGACTCGTCTGGCCGTTTTTTGAGGTGAGGCCTTACAATTAGAGTTAGATATTTATATATAATCTTTGATGGAATCATCTGGCCGTTTTTTGAGGTGAGGCCTTACAATTAGAGTTAGATATATATAATCAAATCTACTAGTTCTTTTACTATCGTGGGTTCCTGGAAGGTGTCAATGTCTTAGCAAATGGCAGTTTGAATTAGTTAAGTTGTCATTCTAATAAAGCCGTGGGGTATTCTGCAGATTACTTCGCTGGGCTCCTTCATTCAGCGTGCAGAAACTCGATGGAAAAATAAAATGCCGCACTCTTCTCATCGCCTTCCGTCCTTATTCGTCTAGAAACGTCCTTTTCGTTTTCTCTGTGGGGTCACCTACGGAAACGAATTTCAACATCAGAATTACCAGTTGCAATATCCAATAACACTTTTACCGAATTTATATGACTTCATCAAATCGACTTATTACATTTACCTATTTTTTGTTTGATGAAACGTATCCCAAGCATATACTGACTAGGAAAATGCGATTTCGTGATTTTAGAGTTGAACGAGAGGACCAGTTGAAACGCTGGATGAAACACAACAAGTTTTCCATCATTGGGGGAGGAAGATTGTTGAGAATCCTGCCAGCCGCGATGTCAGCCGGGAAAGCTTACAACCAGTGAGATACCACAAATAATTTCGAATTTATGGTTTATATAATACTTGTGGTGATTTTACCAAATGAAAAGATGAACCATGAAGGTGTATCTATCGTAGCGATGCTTGCATAAGGTTGATGCATGTAGGATCGATTGCTGAAAAAATATAAAGGTTAATTAATACCCAAGAAGAATAACTTGGAATATGAATCGAGTATCATAGTCCAACAGGTGGCAGATCCCAACAGATTCCTTCATAGCTAAGAATAGGTACTGGCAAACTACGTTCTCGAAGTCGATCATGAAACTTCATACAGACAAACATACATGAATATTATTTATTACATTATATACCTATCTCATACCGCTGATGTGCAGTTACTTAGGGCATGTGTTGAAAATTCAAACTAAAACAGTGGGATAATAAAATGGGGAACATGATTCTGCAATAATGATTTAAGTATTAGCAATATAACACATGACCCCAAAGTTCAGTGCTAATCAACACCACGCTCTTCGATGTTTGCATAGGTCAGCGCGGTATAACCCTCATCAAATGCCGTTTCATAGTATGAGATACGCCTGATGGGTGTGCTATTATCAGCTACAAGGTTCGTTAACTCGTAAATCATTGCGACCTTCCCACAATCCTCACACTGCTGAAGGAAATTGCCAGGCTAATAAACCGATTAGCCGCTATTCAAGTTCGTCAAATGATCATTTATGAACTAGAGTTTCAGAAGGAACCTGCTGAACTCGTTTCTGATGTAAAATAATTTGAGAGAAACCTAAGTTGTTAGGATTATCAATCTACACCAGTTATTGTCAATTACTCAATGACAAACTTTATTGAAACCAAATTTCAATAGTAATTTGAAGGGGAAAAAACATTACCTACTTGACGCGTTGATATAATTCTACACCGAGTAAAATTTTATCATTCAGATTCTTATTATTATGCACAAAAAAAACCTGTCTTGAGTCTGTATTACCTTGAAGGACGCTCATGTACAAACAAGAGGTACCTAACAATACCCAACGCTAAAAATAATTTCAAACTAAATCAATTGAGTAAAAAGTAATTTATTAATAGTAACATTAGTAGTAACTAACACGGGCGGAATTGTAATAAAGTTATTGTCCAAAACAATCTTCTTAGGAATAAATATGAGCTATAAGTAGACTTTTCGTGGATTTTGCTCCACCAAACTCGCCGTATTAATCACAAGCGCTTCCAGAACTGTGGCAAAACAGATTTCGATCACTGTACAACTTGTTTATGAGCAAGTTTCTACCGTTTTTATCCAGCATCGAAGTTCTGTCACAGATTCGTCTCCAAAGCCCTTTCCGTTCTTTCAGAAGAAAATCACTCTCGTTAAAACTTCTCCATTCTTTCACTTGTCACACCATCCATTTTGTCGTCAAGACAATTTAAAGTTAGAGTCTCCCCCTGCGCTCACTTTTCTTTGACGCTCTTTGGTATTATACTGCTGGTGCTTTTTAGACAAGACCATTGTTTTCATGATTGCAATCGTTTGAAACAACGTTCATCTTCGTGTTCAACAAAGTCCATGTTGTGGACAACATCCGGGCCGTGGCGTGGATTAAGAATTTACAGTTGGACGTCATAAAGTTACCTACTTGTAACAAGTCTTGTTAAGAAGGTAATTTTGAAAAATCAAATATACCTATATCCGTTATTTCTTCCGAATAATTGAGATTCCTCATCTAACCATTCAGAAAAACGATTATAGGTGGATGAGTGGGGGGGGGGGGGGGCAGCCAACCACACTATCTACATAACTTTTAATATGTTTGATGTCTGTGGTTGATGGATTTTCAAATCCGTCTAGTTGAGCGTGGACGTCGATTTTCTATCGTATGAAAAGAAAAAGAAAAACACTGCAAATCCCTGCACAACGGTTTATTATTTTGTGCAGAATACCCTCCTGTTACAGATCACAGGTCTCCATATAGATAACACTTCTATATAACATATGTACTATTCTACACATATTATGCAGTTCGCAGACCCTCCGCAGGTTAGTACCTAACCCCGTACTCGTTACTAGGTACCTTCCTAATCCGTTGTGTAATAATTTACCTGTATAGGTTCCCCTTCGACGGAGATATAATAATGAACCGTTATGTAATAATTTGCCCATCAATAATACTTCAACGGTTGTTCACGTTGCAAAAGTACCTATCAAAAAAATCCAGCCCCTTCTTGCTAGGTGAGCCGTTGTGTACTAATTTACCGTTGTGTAATAATTTACCGTGGTGTAGGTAATAATTTACCTGTGTAATAATTTACCATTGTGTAATAATTTGCCGTTCTGTAATAATTTGCCATTGTGTAATAATTTACCCATCAATAATACTTCAACGGTTGTTCAAGTTGCAGAAGTACCTATCAACAAAATCCAGCCCCTTCTGGGTAGATGAGCCGTTGTGTAATAATTTACCGTTGTGTAATAATTTGCCGGTGTCTAATAATTTGCCATTGTGTAATAATTTACCCATCAATAATACTTCAACGTTTGTTCAAGATTCAGAAGTACCTACCAACAAAATCCAATAGTCCATCACTTATCAAATGAAATAATATCGCAGAACAAACAACTCGACTTCATACAGCCATCCTTGATTATAATCAGATGCTCCGTAGTTAAGATATCCGGGCCGGATTTATACCTTTTGATTCACGATCGTGTTGACGAAGCTTTTTGGTGTTCACGAACGGCTGGACGTACGATGCTCCGGGTGGTCTCAAAATATTGTTTAGCTGAAGACAAATTTAATAACGTAAAAAAACCATACCCTTATATCGGAAGTTTTCGAGATACGGCGTTCTGAAAATTTCAACCCCTATTTTGAACCCCTTAGAGATGACTGACAGAAACGTCGAGCTTCGAGGACCAACTAGACCCCGAACGGGACCTATAACCCGAATTTCATCAATTTTTTTTCATGGTAACTAAGAAAAGTGGCCCGTACGGCGTACGGCGGACAGACAGAAATATTTTTATTGCAGTTTTGGATTCTACATACCTTGAAACGTAAACCATCAAATTTTGAGGGGGAGTAAGAATTTTTTTTTTCATGCTCGATTCCAATGGTTCATTACTTTCTTATTGAAAATAATAAACCAAAAATAGATTGATCTTTATTGCTTTGTAGATAATTAAATCCATAGCAATGAAGTAGGTAAATATGTGCAACTTATCGCACCTTACAAAAATAAAAATTCCAGTCATGCAGCAAGGATTAAGGAGCGAATTTAAAACTGAGAATTTAAATTAAAGTTCATCTGCCAGAGCACATTACGGCCTGAGTGGTCACTCGTTGCGACCAGCGTGGCACGTCGTTCAGAAAGCTATTTAAAAAAATCATTTTTGGGTGCTTTGAACCATCAAATTGTGATTTAGATCACTCGATGAACTTTCTGAACATGCTAAAACTACTCGCAATCAATTATGCAAAAAATTATAAGATTTTTCCATACATTTCCCCTTGCCTGGGGTTATCACCATTCGTTTTATTTTGGTTTATTATTTTCAATAATTTTTTATTCCATATTCAGAGTCAACGTACCTTGAAACGGAATTATCAAATGTGGGGGGGGGGGGGGGGGGTGGGCTGATAGAATTCTTGATTCCATCACCGCATATTTATGCAATGTGATTGCCCGGCTGGCTCCAGTACTCGATGTGCTCCATTCTCCCCTAGTGGATGCTGAATACGATGTGTTCTACTTGACTGTATTTTGTTACTACTTTCCTCGCATGGTTTGATTAAGTTGACTCCATTGCTGGGTCTTGTATTATTAAAAAGGCGCCCTGCATTTTGTTGAACTTTGTTTCCTAGCCGTTTTGTCTTTCTTTCCACTGTTTTCCTCCTCTCGGGTTTCCTTTTCCTATCCCAATGTTTCCCTCAGACAAATAAAACCCCCGGGGGTCTAGAGATGCCGGGAAAACTCCAGCGGATGACGGAGTTCACAGGAGGAGAAATAAAAAAATCCGCACCTCTTTATTGGTTCTCACGTCACGTCACTAGGTCCCCTTGGAAAGTGAACACCGAAGTAAATCAAGGTAGTTGTAGATGTAGCCAAAGCGAACGGGGATGTGGCGCAGGAAGGAGACTCGAACCCCCATGTCCCGAGGCTATGCGGAGCACGTAGCGTGGACTCCTGGAAAGGGGCGGGAATTTAATAAGAGCATGACTAACGCTGCCCCTCCACCCCTCGCCGGTTCTAGGCGCTTCCACGTCAATCCGATGTCAAGCGTGCTGTTGTTTTTTTGGAAGGGGGTGGCAAAGTTCTTTCCATGTGAACGTTTTCAGCAGTTTTCAAATCTAATCTTTTGACAAATCACATCTTATAACAAGTTTTTTTTTCTTTAAGAGTGGAATGAATGAATGAATGAATGACGCTTTATTTATAAATCTGACAAAAATAGGGCCTTCAGGCCCTTTCTACCTTCTTGACAGAAAAGTATAAAAAAACAATCATTCACAAACTTAAATCAGATTCTTATTATACCTACATATAAAAGAGAAAAATTGTGATTAAATGTGGCAGAATAGCAAAAAAAATATGGAACACACTTGGTTTTCGAGTAATTTCAGGTATAGAAATTAAGTAACGGACTAATATCTAATGGAGGTTACACTTCATACATCGCTAACAGTTTATTCTTTAAGTATTTTTTTAATGTGTCCACCGATTTATCCGTACTAAACAACTCAGGGTACTCATTGTGAATTTTAATAGCCTGTATATGAAAAGAAATATTGTACTTTGGAGTTCGGTGCAGTGGAAGCTGAATTATGCTTTTCGCACCGCGAGTATCAAACGATTGCACTCCAGTCATGAAATGAAAAGATTCGGCCAAGTATTTGGGATTACCAGTCTTAATAATTTTGAACACAAATAGGCCAATCCTATAAGATCTCCACTCTCTGACCTTTGACCAACCCGCCTTCAAAAAAAAAAAAGGCGTGGCATGGTCGAACATCGAAAAACGATAAATAAAACGCATACAAGCATTCTGAGCTCGTTGTAAGTTGAGGTACATTTCAGAAGACATACTTTGGTAAACCAAAACTGCATAGTCCAAAATCGGAAATATCAAACGTTGAACACGTTTCATTCTGACATCTTGAGGCAAATGGGTGAGGCAACTGGAGAGAGATGCTGAGCTCACTTTCTCTGGAAACTCAACTATGAAGAACATTTCCGTTCAAAGTTGGCTCTGTACTACCTAATTCCCTTAGTTTCAAGTTCAATAAATTCCAACATTAATACTAAATTTCTGAACGATTTTCTGGCTCTGATCACACTCCTTTGTGGTTATTAGAAAAGCGACCAGTATATCATTCGAGGACAGTTCGCAGTTCAACGAGTAACAAGTATGTAGATGAGAAAAATGAATTACACTGTGTGGCTGTGGCTTATTTAGGGCATAAGTTTACGCAGCAAGAAGCTGGAAGTACAAATCTCGCTGCAATCACATTCTTGCTCCCGAGTCCAAGAAGGTAGCGGTAGCCTTCTAATAATACATTTTTACGACGACGAATAATTGTTTCTCTAAAGCAACATGTTCATTCGCGTTTTGCGACGTTACGGTTTATTTTTTCATAATGAACCTTTGAAAACAAGCATTAGAAATAAAAAAGATTAAAAAAACTAACCCCCTCTCAAAATTTGGTGGTTTCCGTTTCAAGGTGGGTACGTGGGATCCGCAAATGGAATAAGGAAAGTTTTGCCCGTACACCAAAAACCAAAATTAGTGAAAATTGGTTTGCAGGTCTCATTTGGGGTCTACTTGGTTCGAGAAGCTCGACGTTGCTGTCAGTCATCTCTAAGGGGTGAAAAGTAGGGCTTGTCATTTCCAGGGCGCCGACATCTCAAATTTTATCACGTTTTTAAATTGATCTTGAACTTGGGCATTTCTTGAGACCACCCGGAACATTGTACGTCCAGCTCTTCGTTCACAGTAAGGGCCTGAAGTTTGCATCAAAAAGCTTCGTCAACATGACTGTGAATGAAACGGTCTGCATCCAGCCAGGATACACATTGCGAGGGACCACCCGATTATAATCACGCATGGCTGTTGGTGTTTCCGAGATATTTCATTTGACAAATTATGGTTATTTTGGATTCTTTTGATGGTACTTTTCTCATATGAACAAACGCAGTGCTTCACGAATAATAACAGATAATAATAATTAATGATAGAATTCTTGATTCCACCGCATATTTATATGAAATAGTAATATTGCCCTGCTGGCTGCGGTAATCGATTTAGTCCTCTCTTGTGGGAAGCGCGAGGGTAGGTTTTGACAACAGCAAACAGTGATTTACGCAGAAGGGGAATATAAATCATGAACTGTTGTGTAATAATTCTCAGCATTTGGTTTATTATTTTCAATAATGAACGTTTGGAATCGAGCATGAAAAAAAAATTCTAACCCCCCTCAAAATTTGATGGTTTACGTTTCAAGGTACCTATAGGTATGTAGAATCCGAAAATGCAATAAAAAATTTCTGTCTGTCCGCCGTACGCCGTACGCCGTACTAAGCACTTTTCTTAGTTACCAAGAAAAAAAATTGATGAAATTCGGGTTATAGGTCCCGTTCGGGGACTAATTGGTCGTTGAAGCTCGGCGTTACTTTCAGTCATCTCTAAGGGGTTAAAAATAGACGTTGAAATTTTCAGAACGCCGTAGCTCGAAAACTTTCTATAGAATGGTATGGTTTTTTTAACGTTATTAAATTTGTCTTGAGCTAAAGAATTTTTTGAGACCACCCGGAGCATTGTACGACCAGCCGTTCGTTTGCACCGAAAAGCTTCGTTAACATGATCGTGAATCATACGGTATGAATCCGGCCCAGACATCATTGCTAGGAGGCACCTGATTATAATCAAGGATGGCTCTATGAAAGCATGAGGGTAGGAATTGACCAACGAAACAGTGATCTGCGCAGAAGGGGCATCTATACAGGTAAATAATAAACCACTGTGTAATAATTTGCTGCGTTTTTTACATAGGAAGTACTCAATACAGTTTTATTTTATTCACATGTCAATATCCCAACTTCCCGAGCCTCTTCAACCAGGTTACGACCGATTTCTTGATCAATTAAGCCTAGTGCAGTTTATCCAAATTTAATATGACAACCGCAAAACGTTCGAATTTCACGCCTACAATAGACGTGATGGGTCTAAAACTCGGTTTTTACCTGGTATCATTCGACTCAGCGAGAAAAAAAATACGAAAAGATTGCTGCCTAACTCATTTATGGTAAAAATGTCGATTTTCGAGAAAAACGTGAATTTGTGCTGAAAAATCCGTGGTTTTGGCATAGAAACGAGGATTTTACCTCACGAGTCCTTTGTAAAAATTTGTTTATCATACCGTTGGAATGCTTAGCTTCTGGGCCAACTTTTAGGGTTACAGTGTCACTGAGACCCAAAAACGTTTGAAGAAACTGCACATTTTCAAAATTTTACTATGTTTGATTTACACGTTTATTTTTCACCCATCGAATTCTCTAAAAAAAAAATGGTTTGGCATCAGGGAGATAGGAAATTCAATGCTTTTTCCGATGGTGTAATCACATTTGGTTTCAGTCCTCAACATAACTGGCTATGGCCATTTTAGTGACTTAAGTCGAAAACACGAAAAACCTCCAAAGTGAAAAAACTTGAATTTTGGGCGGTAAAGAAAAGTCATTGGTCACTTTTTATCTAAAATTAGTTTGTTGTAGAATCGACCCCTGGCCGATGGTACGACCTTAACCCTGACACCCTGTACATAGTATTTTTCTTTCTTTTTTTTCGTTTAACGGGAAGAATGTTGGTGCTGCATATTGGATCACAGAATGCGCTAAAATAAATAAATAAATAAACCGTATGTTTATTCTTAATAGCCAGTTGAGAACGGTCGCCTTGCAACTGGCCAAAGAAATTTTCTTCGGATCACTAAAATAGCTTTACTGTTGGTAATATCAAACGGAACTGCCTCAGAGTCTTGAGTTCATAATATCATATTATCTTGCGGCACGTGGCCAACACATGGACAAATCACTTTGGAAGCTTTATTGGTCTCGGCATGGCTCTCAAACAAACAACGTGATGGGAGGGGGCAGGGGGGGGGGGGAGGGTCGGAATATAGTATTAATTTTTATTTAACCCCGAAAGATATTGGAAATCTCGCGCAAGGCTATCATTAAATCGTTACTGATATTATTGTATTGATTGAGAGGGTGCAAACTAATCGGATTTGACCCCCAAGCGTCGTAAATGGTGGGTATTCGGAGGCTGGCAGACAAGGAAAGGGTCGGAAGACCAGCACGTGACCCAACGGTCGTTAGAAGGGCAGTACGGTGGTTATTTGTATAAATCTCTTGTTCCTTTATTAGTTTGGACCCCCCTCTCCCCTCCGCCTTTCACACTCCACCACCCATCCACCGCATCTTCCATATAGCCGACCTTTTGAGAGTAACGCAGTTACCAGCAATTCGCCGCGTAATGACACACCCGACGACCGACATTAACTTGGAACGTTCCCTCGAAACCAACAGAAAGTTACGGTTTCAGCGAGGTAGTTACTGTTGATCGCCCCCGATGAATCGAGTAGATTATGTATAATACGAGTATTATTACTGGCAAATGCAAGATAATAAGGTTGACTCGGAAGAAACATCACAGCAGTCAAAACTGTTAAAAAGCTGTCAGCCCAAACGCCTGTGCTGCTAAATGGAACAGTCCGCCGATACTGTGACGGAGAGAAATTGCAACTCTTCTGTTCAATGGTATGAGTTGATCTCAGAACGGGCGTTCGGCCAAATCATAAAAGCTTCGCTAAATAAAAGTTCGCGTTTTGCCTGATTCCCAAAATCGAAATTCATATGAGCAATTTATTTTTTCTGTGGAATTTATGCTTTAGTAAGTATATAAAGAAACTACTGTAGCACTTTCACATTCCTATTCTAACTACTACTGTCGTTATCAGATAAGGTTGCACTTTCATCAGATAAGGTTGCACTTCACTCCCTTTTCACTATGAGTGGATTGAAAACCACCTTTGCACTAACAGAATTGCGATTTATTAATGTTCATTAGTGATGAAAATTGACGATTGCCCGTGCAGTTATTTGAAAAAACAAAAACAAGAGCGTTTTAAAACTAACACTTTTATAGCTTTATAGTAATGTAATAAAAAAAAACAGTAATGCAAGAGGTAAAATGAGAATTCTTTGAAATGATTAAAAACTGGAATAAAAATGGCTTAAATCGGTTTAATCTCCTTCATCATAAGTTGCGTATCATTAAGTGCGTTTGAGCTCACAGCGACGTAGGTTTGCCCTTTGTAGAACCGATGATAAGTTGTTGATATAAGCGGCAGTAGGTCTAGCAAATCCTTCTTCTTCTCCATTGATAGGGTATTTATAAGTGGGTACCTTACGTTCAGGCTTGTCATTTTCTCCCTCCTTAAAAAGCTGACGGTATTGAACTCTTACCATTCGTCCAAGGACGTTTTGTGAAGCAGCAGTCGAGGCTGATCTCGCTGAAATCTTAGCCATCTAACTAGTTTCCATTGGAAAGGTTCTTCATTGGTACTCACAGGAGGTACGTAGTTGTAGTTGCTTTTTGAGCGAACTAGCAAAATCGAAAAAGTTGCTCTTTCCCATATCTGTTAATTTAAATGGTTCTTCCTCCTATCTCTGATGATTAAGTACTTAGCACCCAACTAGAAGCTTTTTCATCAGAGATGGCATTAGGTAATTTTTTCCCCCGCAATATTCACGCAGATTCGCGCTTAAAACGGATTATATGATGCGGAAGTAGTAGTATAAACTGGCAATATGCGCATGCAGAACGACAATAATATTATTATAATTTAATGAGATGCAGATAGGTTTTGCCGGTGCGACTAAAGCTGATTAATCAACAGGCATTGTTCAGAATGTTCAGTCAATAGGAGTTAAATAAACTGCAGACCTATCAGTTAGTACCTTAGCAACAAGATTCTCGACTCGCGACCCGTTGTACACTACAAATAAGTGTGAATAAGAGTCAGCTGCTGATAAAATTCCATTTAACCCCTTTTCTTCATGACGACTGGCAAAAATATTAGTGTCAATAGTGTTATGTGCACACGACTCCCTTTACACTCAAACATCAGAAATTCACGCACATAATGCCAAATACCCCCTAGGTACTGAATAGCGTCCCACCTAATTATCGTAGCACTTAGCGTCCTATAACCAATTATACAGAAAAAATTATTGTACCTACCAGCCACACATCTTTTTTTTTGCAATTTATTGTATTTCCACTTGGGAAGGGGAGGGTATTCTTTGTAGGGCCGAGCTAAGAGCATCTCCGAGTGCCTACGCCCACTTCCGGGCGAACAGTCCGTTGAATCCTAGGGATCCATATGTAACGCAATGTGTATCTCCGTAAATACAGCTAGGTCCCACCTCAGTCCTTCAGACTACGAGTGGAGTGGAAGGGGTAATGTAGACGATGGTGGCTAGCGTTCAATCGTTGGGTCCATCTTGCATGGTTACGCTGTCTCGTATTACCTTCTTCTTTAATCTGCGTCCAACAAAGGGCGCTGGTCCGGCAATTGCTGCTACTTCCGAGTTTATGTGACCTTCAGCACGGATACGGAGTGTTGAGTACCGATTTTTTATGGCCTCATCAACCGTTTCCATGCGGAGGTCTGAATGAAGGGTGTCATTCCTCACAAACAACGGAGCATTGGCGAGAGTTCTCAATATCTTATTTTGCCAAACCTGTACCTTTTTGACAGTGGACTTGCAAGCCGAACCCCAAATCTCGCAGCCGTAGCTCCACACTGGCTTGATCAGTGACATGTAAAGAAGTCGTTTATTGCTGACGTTCAGTTTAGATTTTGGGTTGATCATTGGTCATAGCATACGGACGCGCCGCTTCACCTCTTTAGTAGTCCGACTGACGTGGGTCTTCCAGGTCAGCCTCCTGTCTAGTGTAAGACCCAGGTACTTGACCTCATTTGCCAACGGAACTTCTCCCAATTGGATGCCGGTAACTGAACCTCTCCTGAGGGTGAATGTGACAAGTGATGATTTGGTGGGATTGATCTTCACCTACCACCTATCACACCACTCCTCAGTTTTGGTTTATTATTTTCAATAGTAAACCTTTGGAATCGAGCATGAAAAACAAATTTTTAACCCCCCCCCCCCCCACTCAAAATTTCATGGTTTACGTTTCAAGGGACTTAGAATACGAGTATCGAATTAGAAAATTTCCGTCCGTCCGCCGTACGCCGTCCGCGGTTTTTTCATTAGTTCCCATGAAACCAAATTCACGAAATTTGGTAGATGGGTCCCGTTTGGGCTAGCGGTCCTTGAAGCTTGGCGTTATTGTCACTCAACTCTAAGGGATGAAAAAGATGGGATGAAACGTCCAGAGTATCCCTCTTAGAAAATTGTATTTTGAGGAGTGAGTTTTCTCGAATTTTCAAATAGTTTGATTTTTTTTCTGAACTTTTGAGACCATCCGGAACATTCTACGATGTTGCCATAAAATTTGCTGTACAATTGGCTGTAAAAACAGGGTGTATGGAGGCATCAAGCTGTGTTGAGAGCGCACCACTAGTATCCTGCTAGCTGGGCAATATAGCGCAGTGGTCTAACTGACGAACTGATACCCTAAAGTTCCAGAGATCGAAACTCTACCGGAGTGAATATTTTTTCACTCCTCATCAACAATTTCCCTTCGGAACTTCATTATTTGAGCTCCTTTTTGCCATTTTAGCTGCTTTTTGTCATCGACAGAATTATTTTAGCAACATTTAACAAGTGATTTAGGTAGGTACCTAGTAACCAGTACGGGGTTAGGTACTAAGGTACGGAGGATCTGCGATCTACATAATATGTATAGAATAGTACATATATTATATAGAAGAGTTATCTGTACAGAAAGCTGTGATCTGTAACAGAAGGGTGTGCTGTACGAAATAATAAACCGCTGTGTAGCAATTTGCAGCTTTTTCTCAAATTTTCAGTTGACCCTCTTTACCCTGCATACTATAATACAAGTATTATTATGGACCACTTGTATAATAATAAATATTATGCAAGATAATGCGGTTGACTGAGAAGAAACATCACTATTATAGCAGTACAACAGTCAAAATGATTAAAAATCTGTCGGCCCGAACGCCTGTTTTTTTAAATAATTTATTTATTTATGTTACAACTGTATATATATATAACATCTAGCAACTTTTCTTTAATATCTTTGAGCGTTTTGTGGTTTATAGATCACTACCTACATCCACTACACATCACACTACACTTAGTGAATCGTGACGAGGTCCATTGGTTTGGTCCTCTTCAGTCTTCGTACGTCCCCGCTGTTGTCCAGAAGGTTCAGTACTTCAACGTTTTGATGGTTGTGAAGCCGGCGTTCGTGCTCCATGGCATGTTTTTTAATAGTTTCACTGACAGTCTCCATCTTAAGGTCGCGATGGAGATCTGCCGTTCGTATGTACCAGGGTGCATCAACTATGCTCCTGAGGACTCTGTTTTGAAACGTTTGTATGGGTTTCATATTACTCTGTTTTGTGCAGCCCCATAATTGGCATCCATAAGTCCAGACGGGTTTTATAACTTGCTGGTATAGTAGAAGTTTGTTGTGGGTTGATACCTTCGAGTACCTACCTAACAACCAGTACATTTTTCTGAATCTTAAGTTGAGTTCCTCCTTCTTTTTCTTCACATGAGCTTTCCATCTCAGCTTGCAATCGAGTGTCATGCCAAGATATTTTGCTTCATCAGCGTAGGGAACAGTTTGTGAATTGATATATATCGGGATTACTTCTATCTCCCTATTTGTGAAGTTTATGTGTGTAGATTTTGTTTCATTTAACTTTATTCTCCATCGCTTTGACCAACTGAAGACATTGTTGACAGCGGTTTGCGCTTTCCTTGTGGCTTCTTCAGCAGAGTTTCCAACTGCAAGAATAGCAGTATCGTCAGCGAAGGTTGCTGTGAGCGTATCCACGGTTTGAGGTAGATCTCGTGTGTATAGTAAATATAGTACGGGGCCAAGGACGCTGCCTTGCGGTACACCTACGTTTATTTTCCTCAACTGAGAATACTCGTCCTCATGTTTAACTCTGAATAGCCTGTCTGAGAGGTAGGACTCCAGGATTTGGAAGAATTGAGTCGGGAGATCCCTTTGTAGTTTGGCAAGCAGTCCTTGATGCCATACCTTGTCAAACGCTTGCGAGACATCTAGGAAAACTGCGGAGCATATTTTCTTTTCCTCTAATGAACATTCAATCAGATTAGTGATCCTATGAACCTGATCTATCGTAGAATGCTGTTCTCTAAATCCAAATTGGTGTGAGGGAATCAGGTTTCTTTCATCGATAATAGGTTTCAGCCGTTTGAGAAGTAAATTTTCAAAAAGCTTAGATATTACTGGCAATAGCGAAATCGGTCGATAGGACTTCTTGTCATCAGTAGGCTTGCCTGGTTTTGGTATCATAATGATCTCAGCTACCTTCCATTGCCTTGGTACATACTTTAGCCTGAATGAAGCATTGATAATATGCAATAATTTCAGGAAACCTTTCTCAGGTAATTCCTTCAATATTTTCCCAGTTATAATATCATATCCAGGGGCTTTTTTCGGATTGATCTTGGTCCTGATTTCATTCTTTATTTCGGGTAGTGTGACCGGTCGTATTTCACACTCATCGACTTTTTCAACTTCCGCTGTACTTTCTCCTGCAGTCTGCCTTGGAAACGGTTTGAATGTGTCCTCAAGGTACTTTGAGAAGAGATCTGCTTTTTCCTTTGCACTTCTGGCCCACGTTCCACCTTCCTGTATGATTGGAGATATTAGTACTTTAGGTCGCTTAAACCCTTTTGCAGCTCGCCATAAGGAGTACTCAGTATCACTTTCAGGCGTCAGGCTATGCAGATATAAGGCTAATGTCTCATTTTTAATTTTTTTCATCAATACTTTCAGTTCGTTACAAAGTTTATTCAAGTTTTTCTTATTTTCGGGTGTACGATTTCTCTTCCAGATTCTCCTAGCTCTTCTTTTTGCCTTCACTAGTTCCCTCGCTTCAATAGGGTAGTTTGTTTGTTGAGTGGTTTTTTTCTGATTCATTGGCGTACTAGCCCATGCAGCCTGTTGGACGTTGCTTAGGAAAATATCCACC
This sequence comes from Leptopterna dolabrata, assembly GCA_954871275.1. Classification (NCBI taxonomy): domain Eukaryota; kingdom Metazoa; phylum Arthropoda; class Insecta; order Hemiptera; family Miridae; genus Leptopterna; species Leptopterna dolabrata. Next base: position 49,321,909 of record OX940976.1, on the reverse strand, counting down.
TCTCCCTCTATTTGGTTAGGGGTGCTAAGTGGCACATTCAGATTGATTTTCTCGTCTAGATTTTCTGTAAACAGTTCCCAGTTCGTGTATTTGCTGCTTAGTTTTGGTGTTGCATCTTTCAATATCACTGATTCACTGATTGAGATGATTACTGGTGAGTGATCTGACATCAGACCATCACTGTCTTCGGTATGAATGTAGTTACCGCAGCTTTTTCTCAAATTTTCAGTTGACCCTCTTTACCCTGCAGACTATAATACAAGTATTATTATGGACCACTTGTATAATAATAAATATTATGCAAGATAATGCGGTTGACTGAGAAGAAACATCACTATTATAGCAGTACAACAGTCAAAATGATTAAAAATCTGTCGGCCCGAACGCCTGTGCTGTCAATTTATTGGAACATTCCGCCGGTATTGGGACAGAGAGAAATCGCAATTCTTCGGTTCAATGGTATGAGTTGATCTCAGGACGGGCGCTAGGCCAAATCATAAAAGCTTCGCTAAATAACTGTTCGCGTTTTGCCCTCCGTATGTCACATCCTCGTGTGAGCATAACCAATGGACAGAATGGCCGTAATGAGCTCGAATGGGTGAAGTAAGGGTAGATACCTTGCAAGTGGCAAGAGTATCACCATAGAGACACCACTTCACGGAAGTTGCATATGCTTCAAGTTCATTGTTTGCTACAGCTTTATTGGGTTAGAATGGGAATGTTAGTGATGAATCCTAGCTAATAGGAATTACGTCCATGTTTGACACAAGTGCCTATACTGGATTCAAGAGACTGTCTGATATTTACAACATGGCATGCACAAATACACATGGTAGGCATCAAACTGTTACAATGCACACGCTTACTCGCTATAGATGCGTACTTATTGATCTGAGATAATTGAGAATCAACCGAAACATAAGTAATTCAGCACATCCGTATTTCCTCGTTTGGCCCTATAGGTATTGTGGCTGGTAAACTGTTCTAAACGTTTTCATGTTTCCATCATTTCCTGAGTCATATACTGATTCAATTTTATCATTCTTTCTAAACATGGTGAATAGAAATAAGATGTACAAACATTTTTGTCCCTCCACAATGACGAATCGGTCGACACGTATTAATATTTAACACAGCAGGTTCCACGTAACATTCTTGTCTCCGTCATTCCGTACGCGCCTGGAATGCTGATGACACCACCCCCAAAGCCCTTAGGACTTCCTGTCGGATCCAATAATTCTCTATCGATAAATGCACCCTCCATTCCCGCTTTGCTGTTAATTTTTCATGTACACCCCCCTTGGGATATTCTGCAAACCCTGAGTTAAATTCTTTTTGAAATAGGGGTTTCACTTTCCCTAATGCCGGGTGCCGAATGGTTTCAGACGGTGGGGGACCTGGATCGAATGTAAAAGAGCACCGTAATACTTTCGTACTGCCACCTGTATGCTTGCAAATGTAATGAATATTGACACAAGCGACACCTAGAAAACTATTATTTACATGCAATTTTCAATCGTGTTATTTATTCATGTTCTTAATTCACCAAACTCCTCGTTGTAATATAGAATATTGTCATAACCAATCATACAAATAAAACGCTGCAAATCCCTGCACAACGGTTTATTATTATGTACAGAATACCCTTCTTTTACAGATCACAGCTCTCTGCATAGATAACCCGTCTATATAATATAATATGTAGTACTACTCTGTACATATTAAGTGGATCGCAGATCCTCCGTAGGTTAGTACCTAACCCCGTACTCGTTACTAGGTACCTAACTAAATCACGAGTTAAAGGTTGCTAAAATAATACAGCCAATGACAAACAGTAACTAAAACGGCAAAAAGAAACGCAAATAATGAAGTTCTAAAGGAAAATTGTTGACGTGGAGTGAAATAGATGCCCCTTCTGCGAAGATCCCTGTTTTCTGTGGTAAATACCTATAATGAACAGTTGTGTAATAACTTCCCCATCAATAATACTTCAACAGTTGTTCAAGTTACAAAAGTACCGATCAACCAAATCCAGCCCCTTCTTGGTAGATGAACCGTTGTGTAACAATTTGCCGTTGTGTAATAATTTACCGTTATGTAATAATTTACCGTTGTGTAATAATTTACCATTGTGTAATAATTTACCCATCAATAATACTTCATCGTTTGTTCAAGTTTACAAGTACCTACCAACAAAATCCAATAGTTCATCACTTATCAAATGAAATAATATCACAGAACACCACACCTCATACAGCCATCCTTGGTTATAATCAGGTGCTCCGTAGTGATGATATCCCGGCCGGATTTATACTGTTTGATTCACGATCGTGTTGACGAAGCTTTTTGGTGCACACGAACGGCTGGACATACAATGCTCCGGGTGGCCTCAAAAAATTGTTTAGCTCAAGACAAATTTGATAACGTGAAAAAACCATACCCTTCCATTGAAAGTTTTCGAGATATGGCGTTCTGAAAATTTCAACCCTGATTTTGAACCCCTTAAAGATGACTGACAGTAACGCCGAGCTTCGAGGACCAACTAGACCCCGAACGGAACCTATAACCCGAATTTTATCAATTTTGTTTCATGGTAACTAAGGAAAGCGGCCAGTACGGCGTACGGTGTACGGTGGAGAGACAGAAATATTTTTATTGCATTGACGGATTCTACATATCTTGAAACGTAAACCATCACATTTTGAGGGGGGGGGGGGGGGTAGAATTTTTTTTTTTTGCTCGGTTCCAATGGTTCATTATTAAAAATAATAAACCAACATATTGAAGTTACTTGATGCTTGTACGAGAAGAAGGCACAATGCACCAAGCCGTTTCATTCAAGGGAGACATATAATTACAAGCAGAATGGAACTGAAAACGTTAGATGTCTTTTGGATGTCTGAATACGAATACGATTATTGTTTTGTCATTCTATGGAAGGCACTCATTATTCGAAAAGAAGCTTACTCCACTAAAGGGAAGCCCCTCCAGTATCCTTACTACTTTATCTTGCTGAAACAGTTGAGCGAAGCTGTGAGACAGTGTACCGTCACTTGAAATTTTAACTCAAACAACGACAGATAAGTATAATTAGAAGCCTTTTAGGAGAAACTATAAGTCGATCTTCCAAGAGTTCGAAAAATAATGAAAGCTCGAAGCCGAAACCGAGTGTAATATTATATGAAGAAAACGAGAAGGGGTTCTTTTGCCATTGAAATGAAGTTTGTCAAAGACTTAAACGTTCATAAGCAAATAACTTAGAAGGATGAACTCCGGGAAAAGTCTTTGTTCTGAACTGAGTCCACATCTCTTTGCATAATTAGAATCAGCCAAACTCGTCTTGTTGCTTCCTCCACCTTCCTTGTCCGTTTTCAAGAGAAAACCCTCTCTCTTAAACTACAGAAGACAAGAGAAGAAGGTCCCTTCTTTATATTTTCCTTCATCCTTGCATTTTTAACAGCGGAAGTCCTTACCTAATGTTCGCCCTCGTGAATTATATAATAATAACAAGTGGTGAACTATCTACTCTAGACCCGGTAACACCATCAACCAAGGACTGCGTTAAGATTTACGTAATAATAATATAATACTACCTCAGTATCTCAGTAAATCGATACACCAAGTGGTTTATTATTTCCCTGTAGTTATATGTGCCCCTTCTGCGTAGAACGCTGAATTCATATTTAAGTGAAAGACTCTGATTTAGTAGGGTCGTTTTTTGCTGTGAATACCCACCGATGCGCTCACTCATGCTTATTTTGTCTTTAATTAGATTTCCATTAGGTGATTATATTTTGAGAGCTTGTTCCATGAGCATATAAACAGTCATGAAATACTACGGGTTCCCTTAGTCTCCAATGCTTCATCAAAGAGCACCTATCCTCTCGAGAATTACTTTAAAATTTCTATTTTCACTGATTCGCCGGCATATTGTCAAGCATCGTCAACATGATTGTGAATGAAACTGACGATACACAGCAAAGATAATCATTGCGAGGGAACACCACCTGATTATAATCACGCATGGCTGAATGAAATCGAGTTAGCTGTTCTATGATATTATTTCATCTGAAGAATGATGGTTGTTTTGGATTTTGTTGATTGGTACTTTTGTAACTTCAAAAAACGTTATACTTCACGAATAACAAATAATTTACGATAGAATTATTGAATCCACCGCATATTTATGAATCTGTTACTCCCCGGCCGGCTCCAATACTCGATTAGGATTTTCCTAAGGGGAGCTCGAGGGTAGATTGACCACAGAAAGTGATCTACGCAGAAGGGGCATATATACAAGTATACAAGTAAATAATGATCTGTTGTTTAATAATTTGCAGCGTTTTAATTTCATTTCCGGATTCTACATACCCTGAAAAAAAAAAAAAATCAAAGTGGTGTGTGTCGGTGGGGGGGGGGGGGGGGTGTTTTTATGCTCTATTTCAAAGGTTCATTTTTGAAAATAATAGGTAAACCAAAATGGTAGGTATATACGTAATCAGTGATTAGCGTGAAATTTCGTGTAATACGAAGAAGTAACTAGGTACTTGGATATTTTATAGTTAGATAAAACTAAAGTTCGATTTGTGTGATGGGTTTAATTCACACGGTTTACACAAGAAACTCTGAACCGACTATTATTATTCTGTAATAATTAACTAGCTCGCCGTTACACGAGATCGATAAATTTTAGTTGAAATTTCCAAGTCCCCCTATTCGAATTTGATAATGAATAGAAGTGTTCATGAATCCACATGGCTCAACCAAAACCTAACGGTACAGTACCTACTTTAATGTAGGACTGCCCTAAGTTGTGAGAATTATGACGTATGAATTCGATAAGAGAGATGTTGGTATGAATCGAAAAATGAGAGTCTAACATTTCGAGAGTTTTAGAAAAAATTCAAATAATACTTCGTACTCAGCGGGAACCATTAATGCTGAGGAAATCGAACGAGAAGCCGTTATAATTCCCATAGAACGTGAATGAGTAATACCTCAGTAGATGAATAGTTATTACTGCATATAATTTTTGGATATCATATATTGACCTCGCGCTTGATCTAAGCTGGAGGGTTAAATTTACAGTAACGAGGCCCCCTTTGTAATCGAAAATATCAAACTCATAGATGTTCCACGTAGCGAACTCCCAATCTCCAAGGCACATCGGCTCTTTCCTCCAGGAATATGGGCCGGTATTCAAGCAATGAAACAAGATTTACCTGGGCAGCTGATAAGCTGGGGGTGAATAATTATATACAAACCCCATGCATCCCACGGTACAAAGGCAAGTTGGCTAGAGAGCTCGAGAGACTTAGTCAAACAGCATTATCTAGACTTGGGGTCCCCTGTCTGTTGACAGAGCCTCTCTACCCGTGCCTTCCTAAATGACTAGGCCTCCCTTTCCTTCTTCCTTGAGTTATGGGCTTCCCTATGGTGCTTCCTCATCTCTCCAGCTCTGCCCACCCGCACAGCGTTGATAATATAACAGTGACTAATTGCACAACGCGAGTTCAACATTTGAACTCTCTACTACTAACAGTTTCCAGGATTTTTTTAAAAATTTTTAATTTTTCTTCTCACATTCTGGGCATTTTAAACTATTTCCGTCATTTATCTGACAATGTACGGCTAACGGTGGGGATTGCAGCTTATGTGGATGGTATATCATGCTTATCAGAGTTTTTTAAGTTTGTTGAAAAGTTTACTGTATGTACAAATACGTGGGGTCTGGAATATTGTTTTTAAACAGAAATATTTCATAACTTCAGCATGGGATGGACGTAGTTCTCCTCTCCCCCCCCCCCCCCCCCCACAACTCTCCTGTAAGTAATGGATATAGGCAACCAAAACAATTTAAGCCAATGGAGCTAAATTTCAAGAATACCGGGTGTGTACCGAAGTTAACTGTGATCCACGAGAAATTCAAATGCTGAACAGATATCAAAATGAAACAACGTACCCTTGAGTATACATACCTTGTGCTGCGTTGGTACCTTCCAGCTTGTAAGCAAGTCAAGTTGAATACCTCATGGTATACCTAATCGAGCGTAAGAAAGTCCACTGACCCTGTGTCTCAAATATGAAGGTTAAAACGATCTTATCATGGAATGTGTATTTTGAATCACTCCAACACCGCAAACGGAAACTGGAGGATTCAGATGACCAAGTAAGAAATATCAATCACGTGCAAAAACCCAACACATTGGGTCCCACAGCACTCGATCACTTAGAACCCGATACACAAAGAGGGGCTTTCGTCTTCTGGGACTTCTCTCTCATTCCACCTCCACTGAGGAAGCAATCCGACTTCCCAGTCCAAAACCCTTTTCAGAATCCACCCTCAAAAGCTGAGATGGTGGGTAGGATTCCGAGTAATTCTCTGTGGAGTCCAACGTGGAGTTTCAGGTCTTCGCGGCACACCAGAATATTGTGGATTGGAAATAAAGTGAGGTTAGAGAAGTCGGAGTTTTGGGGGAGTGTAAACCTAAAATGTTTTCTCATTTCTGAACGATCATGATCGCGTTGTCCAGAGCGGATATGCTCTCCTAAAGTGCTAAGTAAGTAATATTTTTCCGAAAGGAGACATGGACAATTATAATTGTGTGGTCATGAATGTTGTACATTATTTGGTAGGTAACCATCTGAGAGGATTTTCAGACAAAACGGATTGAAGGGTGATTTGGGTATGTAATAGTACTACTGCAGTATCACAGTGGAGACACCAGAGCTACTGCTACAACAATATCATGGACACATCCGCATAGCTTGGATTTAACAGGTTCCATTTTGCTTGGTCACAACGACAATGATACACCTACGCAGTGCCTACGTGCACTCAGCCAGCGTTCTGTGAGGAAATCGAATTATGGGGGGAGAGGTACACTATGGAGCACGCGTTTGCCTGGCTACTGTGAATCATGATAACCAGAGGGGTTAATTTTTGAGCCGGCCGGGCAGGGTATAGAAAAGACGATGTACAGTGGGGTTACTTGATGAACCCATGCTGTACTATATAACAATAATGTCTATTAAACGTACTGCTCTGAAGTTGTATGCATGTTCATAATCTTGCAATTTTAAAATACTTACTTTCAACGGGGATCTATTCAACAGAAAGAATACTAAGAGGGATATTTTTGGTTTATTATTTTCAATAATGAACCATTGGAATCGAGCAAGAAAAAAAAATGCTTACCCCCCCTCAAAATTTGATGGTTTACGTTTCAAGGTAAGTAGAATCCGAAAATGCGATAAAAACATTTCTGTCTGTCCGCCGTACGCCGTACTGGCCACTTTTCTTAGTTACCATGGAAAAAAAATTGATGAAATTCGGGTTATAGGTTCCGTTCGGGGTCTAGTTGGTCCTCGAAGCTCGGCATTACTGTCAGTCATCTCTAAGGGGTTCAAAATAGGGGTTGAAATTTTCAGAACGCCGTATCTCGAAAACATTCGATTGAAGGGTATTTTTTTACGTTATTAAATTTGTCTTGAGCTAAACAAATTTTTGAGGCCACCCGGAGCATTGTACGTCCAGCCGTTCGTGTGCACCAAAAAGCTTCGTCAACACGATCGTGAATCAAACGGTACAAATCCGGCCGGGATATCATCACTACGGAGCGCCTGATTATAATAAAGGATGGCTGTATGAAGTCGAGTTGGTTGTTCTGTGATATTATTTCATTTTAAAAGTGATGGACTACTGGATTTTGTTGGTAGGAACTTGTGAAACTTGAACAAACGTTGAAATATTACTGATGCGTAAATTATTACACAATGTAAATTATTCTACAACGGCAAATTATCACACCACGGTTCATGTACCAAAAAGGGGCTGGATTTTGTTGATCGTTACTTTTGCAACTTGAACACCCGTTGAAGTATTATTGATGGGGATGTTATTACACAACGGTTCACCATAGGTATTGACCACAGAAAACAGTGATCTACGCAGAATGGCATCTACTTCACTCCACATCAACAATTTTCCTTTAGAACAACTTCATTATTTGCGTTTCTTTTTGCCGTTTTAGTTACTGTTTGTCATCGGCTGCATTATTTTAGCAACATTCAACTCGTGATTTAGGTAGGTACCTAGTAACGAGTACGGGGTGAGGTACTAACCTACGGAGGGTCTGAGATTCACATAATTATTACACAACGGTAAATTATTACACAACGGCAAATTATTACACAACGGTTCATCTACCAAGAATGGGCTCGATTTTGTTGATCGGTACTTTTGCAACTTGAACAACCGTTGAAGTATTATCGATGGGCAAGTTATTACACAACGGTTCATCATAGGTATTGACCACAGAAAACGGTGATCTACGCAGAAGGGGCATCTATTTCACTCCACATCAACAATTTTCCTTTAGAACTTCATTATTTGCGTTTCTTTTTTCCGTTTTAGTTACTGTTTGTCACCGGCTGTATTATTTTAGCAACATTTAACTCGTGATTTAGGTAGGTACCTAGTAACGAGTACGGGGTTAGGTACTAACCTACGGAGGGTCTGCGATCCACATAATATCTACAGAGTAGTAGGTACATAAATTATATTATATAGACGAGTTATTTATACAGAGAGCTGTGATCTGTAACAGAAGGGTATACTGTACAAAATAATAAACCGTTGTGCAGGGATCTGCAGCGTTTTTGAAATTAGATCGGAAAATGTCGTGATATTGGAACTATACGACCTATCATATTTTAAATGTCGAAAAACTATCAGACCCTCCCAGGGACTTCTTTTGAAATGTTGAAATTAGATCAGAAATGTTCATGCAATTTTGAAACGTTGCCCAGTTGAAATGGGTACCTATAAAATTTGAGATATTCGATAATTTTATAAATGAATCCAATTAAGAAAACGATTTTCTAGGAAGGACTTTTGCTCGTTTTTCAATATTTAATTTATGATAGGCCATATACTTCCAAATTCTTCAGATATAGACGAAAACGCACATTGCCACAACTTCGCTCGGTAATTTTAATGAACCTTTTCACTAAATTATATGTTTATGCTTCATTTCAGTTACTGATAAAGTATTATTGTGCTTGAGAAGTGAGCAACTAGTTCCTACGGCTATACAGTTCGAAGATAATCTGAGGGTTAAATTAAGGTTTTGAAAATGAGTAATTTTTCTGAAAAACTCCTCTTGATACTGACAACCGGAGACATCTCTCGCGATTATTTCCCGTTTCAGACGAAACCGTCCGCCGTCTCACTTCCCTCAACCTCTCTTTTAATTGGTTTCATTAGAGAACAAATTGAAGGTAACAAATTGAATTAGTCCACAGAATCTCCGGGGACCTTGCAGAAGACTTTTCTTTTTTTTTAAATTACCTACCCCCTCATCCCGGCGGCGCGGGACTCTGGTTGGCGACATGACCGAGGAAACCCAAGATTGCTACGGGAACCCCTCAAGAGCTCCGGTGTCGGCCATACCTTATCAGCTCGCCTGGAAGATTTTCCGGAACTTCATTAGACTCACCCCTCCGTCAAAGGGTGGGATTTTGAGGAACAAGACGCTGATTAACAACGGTCTTAATCTAATCGCCTTTCATAAATCGTGATTCATTTTGTAAACACGTTACTTGGTGAGGTCCCTTGTTTTTGTAATTTTCCTTGAGATGTTACAATTCCTCCCTTCATCATCCAACATCCAATCCTTCTCTGTTCGAACGAAAAGTTAGCACGATGTTTCCTCGCTGCTCTGCGTCCTATTAATACAAACAGTGGATTTATTAACGTACTATTATTGCTTCCCACCCTTTCTTCCGTCGCTAAGGTTAAAAATGTTCTATCAGGTGGTGCTACTTATGCACTTAAATCAGGAATTATTAGTGTATCTCCTTATGTTCATTTGTAGGAAAAAAAATTTTAGACCACGAAGTTGGAAATGTAGCACTTCTAATTGTAGTGCTTCAGGTGAGTAATTGATAATACCATCTGTGATGTTGGCCATAGAAATCATCCCAATATATTCTAGACACTATCGCGGTATGCCCACAACATACCGCCCTGAAGAAAAGCAAGGCCACCCATTATCACCATCAAGTTGAATTCAACCTCAACCATCAATGCTTCCTTAAAATCACCATTATATTGAAGTCCTTGGTTGAACAATCAATCGAATAAATATTATAATAACAGCTACGGGTAGTGTTACTCCCTCAAGCCGAGGTAGGTTCAACGATCAGATGAATAAAAAAATATTATACAATCTACAATTAATTACTCCCTCAAGTCGAGGTAGATTCAAAATATAAAGTTTTTACCGACTCTGACTCCTGGGTGACTCCCGACTGACTAGTTTCTAGTTGATTCCAGCTGTAGGTTTTAAGCTGATTTTTGTCTCTTAAAACTATACAAGATCTGTATAGGCGTCATTTTGAATAAAAAACGACATCCCTAACAAACTTTTTATAGAAATGGCTGATTTCGCATTTGGCACACCTACTCATTTCTTTAAGACGACTCGCCAATTCATATGAGCAAAATTTTCCGTTATTAGAAACCAGTAACCACTTCGAAAATGGAGCCGTACAATGGAATGGCGGACGATGTTCGGAACTGAATAAAAGAAACGTCCCGTGGAGAAACAAAAGCCGACGCCTCAACGCGGAATCCGAGGTATTCTAAAGGCCAAGCAAAATTTCGAGTTATCTAATGCGCAGTAGCCATACAATGATCCAAGCGGTTTGAAATTCACAGCACATTGCCCTTCATCATCATCACCATTTACAACACTCCTCCGCACATCACAGCAGGCACGCAGACAAGTATAATATTATTCCCCACAGCAATCCCTGGGAGCTTTCTGAATAAACTGATTGATTGAAATTCATTGCGGACAATCTTCTTCCAATGATCTTATGCCAGTATATTGCATTGAATTGCATGCAATCCATTGGGAACCATTCAATTCCAACTGAATTCCAATTAATTGATAGATTGATCGAAATACAATTCCAGTTGAAATGCAATTCCAACTGAAATCCAATTTCAATTGAAATCCAATTCCAATTGAAATCCAATTCCAATTGAAATATTCCCTGAAAATCATTGAAAACCGTTGGAAACGATCAGCAACCCCCCAAAATTGGGCAAATTAAAGGCTCATTCTCAATATTGGGTACAAGATTGTTGCGGCGTCTCTAGCACTGATATCTGTGCTGAATGTATACGATCTGATTCACCCTCCTGGTGACGAAGCCTGTCGTTGCAAACTTCAGGGCCTCACACTGTGAACGAACGGCTGGACGTACTGCTCCGGGCGGGCTCAAAAACTCCCAAGTTCGAGAACTATTTAAAAACGTAAAAAAACCACAGTCATGCAGCATGGCTATAAGAGCGAATTTTCGAAGTTTTCGGCATCTTCCTCCTCCGCCTAAAATTTTCTGAAAATTAATTTTCGGCCAATGTTTTCCCAACTTGATACCATACAAAATTAAAACAGGAGTAGTTTTACGGAAAGTAAAATTTGGGGTGGAAGAAGGGGGAGGGGGAAATCAAAAATGTTTTGAATACCAGAAGAGTAGGTATTGGATACGTAACAAATTTTTTGTTCCAGTTTTTGCCGAGTAACACCTCGGTTTGTAGATTTTCCAACGCTGAACACGATGGTGAAGTCAGAATTGCGATATCCCATTCCGTTATCAGATTAGAGCAGACGAACCAGGAAGAACATCTCAAGAAATAACCACGTTCCTTCATCTTCAAAGTGCTCCAGTTTGAGAATGGAATGAGATATCGCAATTCTGATTTCACCATCGTGTTCAGCGTACAAAATCCTTTAAAATGAGGTGTCACTTGTCAGACTATTTCATTTTGGGAATTTATGGGTAATTTCCCCCCCCCCCCTGAAACTCCCCAAAACTCCCTTTTTTTTTTTTTTTTTTTTTTAACGAGGGAAACAGTGGGAAAATCTTGAAAAAGACTTGCGCTTTGGAGGGTCCGCACTCCGCAGCCGTGTGAGGTTTCACTCACTAAAAACCCACTAACCCTGATCCTCTTGACCTAATCCACCCCGGAGTCACTTGTTCAGCATTACTTCGGAGTGGGGTCGATCACTGGGCGGAGTCACGCCCTCTTCTGATCTCTTCTTGCGGTCTCCAGTTTATTGCTCATCTGAGGATCGGGTCGTCCAGCTTTTTTGCCTTGAGGATTCGGACTATGTAGGACACAATCCTCTCCCAGGTTTTCTGCCTGGAGATCATCTTCCCGATCACATTAGTTGGTGTGATTTCGCCCTCCTGTTCTTCTAGGATCTCCTTTTCCCTGCTCCATCTGGAGCAGTGGAAAAACGTGTGTTCGGCGTTGTCGTTTGGTGCTTTACAGTACCAGCACGTTGTGGTGTCTGCTAGCGCCCTTCTGTGCAGATAGGACCGGAAGTATCCATGGCCCGACAGGAACATAGTGATGTAGAAGTCGACTTCGCCGTGCCTCCTGTCAAGCCATGGGCGCACCTGTGGAATAAGCAAGCGTGTCCATGCCCCCCTGTCATCAGTTTCCCACTCATTTTGCCACTGCTGCAAGGTTATTTCTCTCTCCTCTTTCTTGATAAGGGATCTTGACTCCTGTGCGGATCGCCGGAGGTAGATACGCTTCCTCTCCATTGCTAGGAGGTCGATTGGGATGGTGGCAGCAATGATCCCAATGGCAGGGAAGGAGACGGTACGGTAAGCACTTGCTATTCGTAGGGCTCCTCTCCTCTGCACTGACCGAAGGTGGTCTCGGTACTTTTTAACTTGTAGAGCCTCAGCCCACACCTCCACTCCATATAACATGATTGCCTCGGCTATGGTCATGAGCATCTTCCTTTTCTTGGGCGATGGTCCACCAATGTTTGCCATTAGCCTGCTCAGGTTTGCTGTCACTGCCGCTGCTCTTTCTCCTGCTCGCTTGATGTGCTCCCAGAAGGTCAGCCTGCAGTCGAGGGTCACTCCCAGGTATCGCACCGAATGAGATGAGTCAATGGTTTCGTCCTCCACCTGAAATTGGGTGACACGGTTGATGTGCCTCTTAGTCAGTAACACTATTTCGGTTTTGTGTACTGCAAGCTGCAACCCATGCTCCTCCATCCAAGGCATGACTCGCCTCATTGATTGGTTGAGCTTCCACTGGAGGCCCTCCAGAGTATGGTCTTTTATCACCACCGCTACATCATCAGCATAGCCCACCAGGAACACATCCTCTGGCATGTCCAGCAGGAGGATCCCATCATAGCTCACATTCCACAGATCGGGCCCCAATATATACCCCTGAGCGGCCCCGCTGGTGATCTTCTTTCTGCACACCTTCCCCTCGGACTCATACACTAAGCTGCGGTTCTTTAGGTAGTCACATATGACGGCCAACAGGTAAGGTGGAAGCCCAAAGCGCCTCTGGAGGGTGTTGATGATATCCACCCATCTCACAGAATTGAAGGCGTTCTTCACATCTAGGGTCACTACCATGCACATATCTCTTGTACGGTGGTTTCCATGCTCGGTATCCCATGCAGCTGATACCACCTCCCTTATAGCACTCAGGGTTGATCTTCCCTTGACAAAGCCATATTGCCTACTGGCAAGACCCCCTGCAAGGGCGATGGCTTCCATGATTCTGGGCTTGAGGAGCTTCTCAAATAGTTTTCCCGCAGCATCCAGCAGGCATAGTGGTCTGTAAGCTGAGACAGAGGATGGATCTCCTTTTCCCTTATCGAGCAGGACCAAGCGGGCGACTTTCCACTGGGAAGGGAACACTCCGTCCACTAGGCATCTATTGTACATTCGGAGCAGCATATCCGGTTCGGTTCTGGTCACAAGTTTCAGGATCTCTGCAGGGATTCTGTCTGGCCCTGGCGCCTTCTTATTTTTAAAAGATGATACCGCTCTGGTCAGGTCATCCTTAGTAAATAATGGGATCTCTTGCCATGTATGACAGCTATATGGTGGGTCTCCGTCTCGTTCAGGGTGATTAGGAAAGAGGCCATCCACTATTCGGTCCTGGAAAGCTGCATCCAGGTTGGCCCCAACTGACATGCCCTTCAGCTTTTTGGTCACAATCCTGTATCCCAGGCCCCATGGGTTTTCTTCTATTTCTTCGGTGAGTTCCTTCCACTTGGCAGCTTTACTTCTGGCTATAGCTTGCCTTAATCTTTTTTTAGCTGCCTTGAACTCAGCAGTTCTGGTGGGAAAGTTCGGGGAGTCCCTGGTTGTCTTTTGAGCCCTACGTCTTAGTCTGAGGCATGTTCTTCGGAGATCTGCAATTTCGTCGTTCCACCAATAAGCAGGTCGCCTTTGGTCCTTTCCTTTCATAGGCATAGCTGCATTGCAGGCCTGCTGTATAAGTTTCATGGTGGCCTTGATCAGGTCTTCTGCTGTAGGGTATGTGGTAGACTGAAGGGAACCCTTTCCAATGGCGATTATGGTGGAGAATAATCCCTCATCTATCTTTTCCACGTTCCACTGAGCTGTCTTACGATTTGGGGGCCCTGGTGGGGCTTGGGTGTTGTGGTCTACAATTGCGTACTCAATGTACTGGTGGTCGCTTGCTGTGTACCTTTCCGAAACGTGCCAGTCTTTAACTTGGCCTCCCAGTCTCTCTGTTGCAAAGGTTATGTCTGGGATGGTACCTCTACAACCGGGCCTCCTGAATGTGGACACATTACCTCTGTTGAGAATGATCATGTTCAGTCGAGCCACCATTTCACCGATGGCATTGCCCCTACTATCTGTGTGATCCATCCCCCACTCTACAGACTTCGCGTTGAGATCACCAGCTACGAGTAAAAAAAACTCCCCCTTAGAGTGACCCGATTCTGCCCATCTTCGAACTTAGCCTGTCGATTGCCAAGACAGATTTTTCGTGCAAATTTGAACTTTTTATCTCAATTCTTTCGAGAGTTATCGTCTGGAATGACACATACATATATAAATATATAAATATATATATACATATAATTTTTGGTGTCTTTCGGCAGTGAATTCAGGATGGTCTGAAACGGATTTTGGTGTAAAATCTTTCGGAAATTCGAGTTTTAAAAATTTTGGACCGAGAACAATAGCTTCCTTTTCTTCGAAAATTCGCTAAAAAATTCGAGATAACGGCGTTCTGGACCCCTTAGAGACGACTGACATTCACGGCGAACTACGCGGACCAAATAGACCCCAAGCGGGACGTACAAACCAAAATTCATCAACTTTGGTTCATGGTAACTAAGGGAAGTGCGAAGTACGAAGTACGGCGGCAGAGAGAAATTTTGGTTTATTATTTCCAGTATTGAACCTTTGGAATCGAGTATGAAACAGAAATTTAACCCCCTGCCCACCACCATCAAAATTTTATGGAAGTTTGATGGGGGCCTAGTTGGTCCTCGAAGCTCGACGTTAATTTCAGTCATCTCTAATGGGGTGAAAAGTAGGGGTTGACGTTTCCAGGACGGTATAATTTTTGTATTGCATTTTTGGATTCTACATACCTTGAAACGTAAACCATCATATTTGGAGGGGGGGTTAGAATTTTGTTTTTTCCATCCTCGATTCCAATGGTTCATTATTGAAAATAATAAACCAACAATTTCTGCCTCTCCGCCGTACGCCTTCCGACGTACTGAGTACTTTTTTTAGTTACCATGAAAAAACGCTGCAAATCCCTGCACAACGGTTTATTATTTTGTATAGAATACCCTTCTGTTACAGATTACAGCTCTATGTATAGATAACCCGTCTATATAATATAATATGTACTATTCTATGCATAATTATGTAGATCGCAGACCCTCCGTAGGTTAGTACCTAACCCCGTACTCGTTACTAGGTACCTACCTAAATCACGAGTTAAATGTTGCTAAAATAATTCTGCCGATGACAAACAGTACCTAACAAAAAGAAACACACATAATGAAGTTCTGAAAAGAAATCGTTGATGAGGAGTGAAAAAAGTTGCAAAAGTACCTACCAACAAACTCCAGCCCCTTCTACGTAGATGGTATAATGAACCGTTGTGTAATAATTTACCGTTGAGTAATGATTTACCGTAGTAATAATTTACCCATCAATAATACTTCAACGTTTGTTCAAGTTTCACTACCTACCAACAAACTCCAAAAGAGCCATCATTTTTCAAATTAAATAATATCACAGAACAACCAACTCGACTTCATACTCCGCCAATATAATCAGGTGGCCCCTAGCAATGATTGGCCGTATTCACAAATTCCTATTTTGGGCGCGTCTCTGGTTACGAGAATTGGTTTGAATTGTATACAATTTCATTCACACTGGAGTCGAAAATGCCTGTCGGTGCAAACTTCGGGGCCTTACTGTGAACGAACGGCTGGACGTACGATGCTCCGGATGGTCTTAAAAAACTCGCAAGTTCAAGAATTATTTAAAACCGTAAAAATATTCACGTAAAAAAATGGTATAGGCGTTTTGAAAATTTCAACCCCTATTTTGAACCCCTTAGAGATGACTCACAGTAACGTCGAGCTTCGAGGACCAACTAGACGCCGAACGGAACCTATAACCCGAATTTCATCAATTTTTTTTCATGGTAACTAAGAAAAGTGGCCCGTACGGCGTACGGCGTACGGTGTACGGCGTACGGCGTACGGCGTACGGCGGACAGACAGAAATATTTTTATTGCAGTTTTGGATTCTACATACCTTGAAACGTAAACCATCAAATTTTGAGGGGGGGTAAGAATTTTTTTTTTCATGCTCGATTCCAATGGTTCATTATTGAAAATAATAAACCAAAAATTGATGAAATTCGGGTTATAGGTTCCGTTCGGGGTCTAGCTGGCCCTCGAAGCTCGGCGTTACTGTCATCTCTAAGGAGTTAAAAATAGGGTTTGAAATTTTCAGAACGCCGTAGCTTGAAAACTTTTGATAGAAGAGTACCTATGGTTTTTTTACGTTATTAAATTTGTCTGGAGCTATCCAATTCTTTGAGACCACCCGGAGCATCGTACGTCCAGCCGTTCGTGTGCACCAAAAAGCTTCGTCAACACGATCGTGAATCAAACGGTATCAATCCTACGCAGAAGGGGCATCTATATCACTCCACATCAACAATTTCCCCTCGGAACTTCATTATTTGCGTTTCTTTTTGCCATTTTAGTTACTGTTTGTCATCGACAGAATTATTTTAGCAACATTTAACCTGTGATTTAGGTAGGTACCTAGTAACGAGTCCGGGGTTAGGTATTAGCCTACGGAGGAAATGCGATCTACATAATTATGTATAGAATAGTACATATTATATAGAAGGGTTATCTATACGGAGAGCTGTGATCTGTAACAGAAGGGTATTCTGTACAAAATAATAAACCGTTGTGCAGGGATTTGCAGCGTTTTCACTATTATTTCCCAGCTCGCCGTGAACCACTTGTTGTTTGTCAAGACATTCATTACGAATTAGCTACTGTTGACATCCCACAAACTTACATAGATGCTTATGTGGTACTTACTTTAGAAAAACCTCTATACCTATTCCAACGCTAGCCACCATTGTGGGTAATATTACATAAATTGAAAAACATTAAAATTAGGGTTACCAATAAAATTCACATGACTTACAAGCATTGCTGTTTTGTTGTAACTGCTAACGATGGTGTAATATATGGGGAAAGACGATTTCTACAACACGAAAATTCTATGATTCTGAGCAACCTATCGACAACATTAATCACAGCACACTCCGTTATCAGCATTAATTAATAGCATCATAAGCGCGACAATATTATCGCCATTATCTGAATTATTAGCAAATGATATGCTGTGATAAAGAGTTGTCCGTCTAATACCATAGACCAATATTATTACAGACAGCGTTGATTCAATGACAGCTCCAGCTTCGCAGATAAACGGGGAGGCAAACTAGGAGAGCCGAGGTGCTGAAAGAAGAGATAGCTCAAATTCTCAGACCCTTGCGACTCATCTTACGTAATGAATGGTTCATTAAGCCCAAGAGTCAATTGCCTATTAACTGTGGGACACAGTCTACTCAAGTTCTAGGGACTGATAAGCTGAAGACAATAGCTCAATGGTGAAATCTTATCACGTTATTTGTGATCAATAGAGAAGCGTGAACTTTCAATCGCTTTCGGCTGTTCTCAGTTCAAACTACTGCAGCCGGAGTGACCATTCACTGGGGAGACATCAATAAATTGACAATAGAAGAGAAATTTTCTTGAAAACTTTCACGATACCTACAGTAATGAGTAAAGATTTTCGGATACAATGTTATTTATCCTGAATCACTTCGGAGACAATTTATCCTGAATCAATGATAAAAGGCCTCCCAAAAAACTATAATATATTGCTACTTGGTGCAAAACAGGAGGTCAACTGCAAGAGGTAAAACTAAACTTTTTTTCGCGATTTGGAATCTGTTTACTCAAAGGCACATGCCCATTTCTCCTTTTTTTTTTTACAAAAAAGGTCCTATTTCCAATTCAAATTGCAAGCGAAAAATAGCATTTTTCGTCAGATCGTCACATGTCCACTCCTATGTAAAATGTGTGACCGATGTTGTCAGGCAGGCTCCCGTTTTTACCTAAAGGTCGCTTGTCCGAAATCAAGTTCCCAGTACCTTCTTCTTTCATGTCTGTGCGTTGGAAAATCAATAGGTTGCGCCACTCCTGAGATACCTCTGTAAATCTGATGCTTGCCCCTATCAATAGATGTCGTAGGTTCATATCTGCGGCACAGCGATCAGGTATGAGTAGCCTTGAAACATGGAGAAGTAGGGCGGCATAGCGTTCAGATATGGGAAGACATGGAACCAGAAGTAGGGTTCTCCAAGTGTGACTTACAGCTTTTGGTTTCAAGCGTTCTGTTGAACTGTGCAACACAGGACGAGATTTTCGCATTGTTATATGAACTGTAGTCTCTTATTCAACGTGTGTTTTCCTCTGCGTTTCTTCCGTTTTTTCTGTGATTATTTTTTATAATGCAAGCTTCTGTTAGTTGAACAGGGGCTCCAGAAAATGTAAGCAGGTAAATACTCTGGAATATACTGACACTAAATTGGAGAAGTGACTCAAAAATGAATGAAAAGGAAGCCGTCAGTTTAGCGTGTATGACTGATTCAGAACTTCTCGAAAACTACGGAGACCCAATTTCATATCAGGACGCTTTGAATGCTCCAGATTCTGAACATTGGCGAAAAGCCATACGTGAAGAATTTGACGCCCTTGCCAAATACAACACTTGGAAAATTATTCCTAAATCTAGTGTACCGAAAGGTTCAAAAATTATTAAGGCTAGATGGGTCCACAAACGGAAATTAGAAGCTGATGGTAATATTCGATATAGAAGTCGTCTGGTCGCAAAAGGATATGCGGATAATAGGACATACGAACTATCAGAAATGTATGCCCCTGTTGCAAGACTACCTGATGTTCAATTCATTTTGATAGCTGCAGCAAAATTCGATTTGGAATTGGTTCAATATGATATAAAAACGGCATTTTTAAATGGAAGTTTAGAGATATTGGTGTATTTAGAAATTCCTGAAGGACTTCAAGAACATCTAGGTGAAAGGAAAGGTCTCAAAAATCACTCGGTATGCCAAGTACAAAAAGCTCTCTACGGTCTAAAGGTGTCTCCAAAAAGGTGGTTTATTCGATTTCAGGAAGTTATCAAAACAATGGGTTTTCAGTGTTACCCATTTCAACCTTGTTTGTTTACATGGCACGAAAATGGAGAATTAGCAATAATGCTGATTTACGTTGATGATATTTTATTGGCTACGAATTCTACAAATAAATTGAAGGAAGTAAAATTCACTCTTCAAAGGGAATTTGAAGTAACGGACCTAGGCAAACCTAGGAAATTTCTTGGAATGGAAATAGTTAGGGATCGTGAAAATAAAACTATAGTCCTCCAAACATATAAATGCTATGTTGAAAAGATTCGATCCAAATAGCAAAAAAACGGTGACCACTCCTATGATCCCTGACATGGGAACTTCGGATAAACCATGTAACGAAGATCTTGCAGATATTCCTTAT
Source organism: Leptopterna dolabrata (assembly GCA_954871275.1). Classification (NCBI taxonomy): domain Eukaryota; kingdom Metazoa; phylum Arthropoda; class Insecta; order Hemiptera; family Miridae; genus Leptopterna; species Leptopterna dolabrata. The sequence goes on along the minus strand of OX940976.1, from coordinate 49,301,894 downwards.
CGTCAAGCTATTGGTTCCCAGTTGTACATCCAAAACGGGACTCGTCCTGACATTTCCTATTCGACAAATCTCCTCAGTCGACGACAGTCCAATTTCTCACTAGCCGATTGTAATGCAGTAATTATAATCATGAGATATTTACGAGGGACACAAAATTACGGTCTTAAATTTTCGGGGAACACTGGTTATTTAACCTGCTATGTGGACGCATCACTGGGGACTAAAGCGGAAGAGGAGGCTTCTCTACTACAGGATTCATAATTTATTTATTTGGTGATCCAGTCATGTGGAGAACAAAAAAAACAAACACATGTTGCTCTCTCATCTGCAGAAAGTGAATTCGTGGCAATGAGTACAGCATGCCGCGAATTGGCTTGTATTCGCACCATGTGTAGTTCAATGCTGAATCTCGATTTGACTCCAACTCTTATGAAGACTGTAAACCAGCCATCAGACTCGCGGAAGTTGATGAATCCTCAACATTAAAACACCTCGTACGGTTGTCATACTTTTATGTTTGCGAAGTATTAAAAAACGGCAATATTAAAATAAAGTGGGTTGATACTGATAATCAAATTGCGGACACTCTCACTAAAGCACTGACCAAATTGAAGTTTGTGAGATTCCGTGATAGAATCATGTTTGAAATATTTAAAAATACTTAATCAATCCCTTTCTTGTTACAGATCGTCTTGTTTGAAAACTGTAATTTAAATTGAAAAAAAAAAAAACGGATGAACGGATACCATGAACCAATTCGACCAAAACGGATATCACGGAAACTGAAAATTCGAATAAATTACGGATCAATTCGACCAAAATGGATGCTGAGGAAATCCAGATAAACGGCAACAAGATATTTCCCCACCAAAGTCTCAAGTATTCTCGCGAGATTGTTACTCAGTCTGTGCACAGTTGGGAGGGAGTGAGAAGATATCAACTGCAACACCGCGCTCCATCTATCCATCCATCTATGAGGTACCGGACTTCCTGGTAGTGTCACTAACATGTGAGCTCTGCAGAAACAAAATCGCGCTCACTTTTCTACGACGTACTTGCCAAGGAAAAGACCTTTTTTTCGAAATTGATTTCAAGTTTATATACTTCATTAATATATATACCTACTGTGTTCAGTAAATTTAACGATTTATTCTCTTCAGTCATCGGATCTCCAATAAAGGTAATTCAATTCATTTACGACAATTGAAGTGGAAGGCCTTGATAGTACCTACCCTCGTGCTGCCCCCCCCCCCCCCCCGCCCAGGAAAGCTCTAAATCGACTACTGGAACTAGCCCGGGAATTACAGTCTGATTAAAATGCGCGCAATTCAATAATTATTCACTCATTAATATTATTTGTTGTTATTCATGAAGACTAACGTTTGTTCAAGTTACAGTAGTGCCTAGGTATAAGCTAAATCCAAAACAGCCACCACTGCTCATATTAAATAATTTATCAAGGAGCACCAAACTCGATTTCCTACGGCCATGCGTGATTATAATCAGGTGATCCCTAGCAATGGTATCTAGGCCGGATTTATACCGTTTCATTCATGATCATGTTGACGAAGCTTTTAGGTGCAAACGAACGGCTGGACGTGCAATGCTCCGGGTGGTCTTAAAAAATTCTTTAGTTCGAGATACATTTACAAACCATAATCTCCTATTGAAATTTTTGAGCTACGGCGTTCTGAAAATGTCAACCCCTATTTTTCATCCCTTAGAAAGGACTCTCAGTAACGCCAAGCTTCGCGGACCAACTAGACCCCAAATGCGACCGACAATCCAAATTTCATTAATATTGGTTCATGGTAACTAAGGTAAGTGCAAAGTACGGCGTACGGCAGAAGGACAGAAATTTTGGTTTATTATTTTTCAAGAATGAACCTTTGAAATCGAGCAAGAAAAAAAATAAAATAAATACCCCCCCCCCCCCCCCCCGCAATCTTCCAAATTTGAAGGTTTCCGTTTCAAGGTATGTAGAATCCGAAAAGGGAATGAAAAAATTTCTGTCCGTATGCCGTCCGCCGTCCTTCGCACTTTTATTAGTTCCATGAACCAAAATTAATGAAATTTGGTTTTTAGGCCCCATTTGGGGTCTAGCTCGTCCGCGATGCTCAGCGCTACTGTTAGTCATCTCTAAGATTGAAAAATAGGGGGTTGAAATTTTCAGAACTTCGTAGCTCGAAAACTTTCGATAGAAGGGTATGGTTTTTTTGTTACGTTTTTAGTTGATCTCGAACTAAAGAATTTTTTTAGACCACTCGGAGCATTGTACGACCAGCCGTTCGTTTTCACCGGAAAGCTTCGTCAGCACGATCGTGAATCAAACGGTATAAATCCGGCCCAGATATCATCACTAGGGAGCAACTTTTTTTTCTCTTCAAATTTGGCATAACATATGGATACAGCCATAGGTTTATAAAAAATTGAAATCGACATACTTATATTACAGTTTGTAAATAAATTCGATGAGTTCTATGTAAATAATTAAATTTCTTGATGCAAGCATTGAGTAGTAATCCAAAGTAACTGGTGATCGTCTCATCACTTCACTATACAACACGGTTGGCGGACCATCATATTATTCTGAACACTTAAAATCATGTGCTCTAACGTACAGTTTGGATCTCCACATTTTCGACAAAGTGCGGTGTTCAGTCGGCCGATTCGGTGTTATAATCACGGATTATAATATTATAATATGTAATATTATCTATAACAAATAATATTGACTATATTATTATAAAATGATATTATAATATAAATAATACCTATATTGTAATATTAAATATAATATTATAATCTATAATATTACAATCACAGATGACTGGATGAAGTCGAGTAGGTTGTCATGTGATTTAATTTCATTTGAACAATGGCTGTTTTGGGTTTGGTTGATAGGTAGTTTCGTAACTGAACAAACGTAATATTTCATGAATAACAAAAAATAACTAATGATTGAATTATTGAATGGGAACTGTTGCAGAAAATCCGAATTCTAGCTAATTTGTACTAAGAAAATTATCACTTAATTTTCTGTAAAACAACAATCAATGACAATTTATAATTAAGGAGAGAAAATGGGAAGGAAATCTAATTATAGTTGCAAATGTCCCACACAGACAGCGCTATGTGCAACAAGCCATGTATGTGACTTGCATCCACCAAGTAAAGGTATGTATCAGCTGACACAGCATGTAAACAAACCAACGGCAAATGGTTGGTAGAAATATTTATATCTATGTTTCGTAATTATTCGTCAAAACAATAATAAGTATATTATGATGTGATGAAAATAGAGTGCTCCCAAAAACGGAAACAATCAAATTTTGTGGAGGGGGGGGGGGGGGGGGGTTTCATGCTCGATTCTAATGGTTCATTATAACAAATAATGAACCAAAATACAAGGAATGGCTAGTGATTCACGGCCGTAGTCTCTACAATAACTACCTACTAGGTTAGAATTTCCAGTCAACACCCTGATGCAGTGAGACGTGTGTTGGTAGTCCTTCCAAGTACTTGGTGGAGTATGACGCATAATTTTAAAAATAATAGATGATAGATAGAAAAGAATTGATTCAAGAGAACTCTTTGCAAAGATTTATAACTCAAATGCAGTGGGTAGGTAAATTTCACGATTGGTAGAGACTGCAAGATATTTCGGAAACCTCGTTTCCACTCGGCCTGACCTTACTGGGCAGTAATAGCGGTCGCTTTGAGATAAGCGATATTGAAGTTAGTGAGTATCCCTTGCAAAAATCCCTGAGGCGGACCATCGGATTGGGTCCAAAATGCCTGAGTTTCCTCTTGAGTGATAATAATTCTAAGTTAAAATGACTGCGGATGCTTCGCCCCTCGCTTCAAAAGCCTCTTCCAACAACGGTAGGCCTAAGCAATTTCATAGCAGTTAATCAAATAGCCTGAGGGAGTGGCAAACTCTAATGAAACCTGGTCTGGTGCTAAATGAAAATGAGAGGGAGGTCGAAGGAAATAGGGGCTCATGGCATATGAATGCATGAAGGAGCAAAATGCCAAGTTTGATGCACCCGCTGTTTAAACATGGGTCTGGGGAAACTATGTGTACGGTAACCTCACTAGAGGTACACTATACATTTCTGAGAATATTCTAAAATGAACATTTGTGAAGCGTTCGTCCATACTTTCATAGGAGTCAATCAATAATAGCATCTTGTCGGCAGAATCGAAAGTAGAGGCCGCTGTAGACCTAACACATTCAAATGTGTGCTGAATAATCGAAAACTGTTTCTAACTATAGTCAGAAATCACCATCTCAAGTGGTACATTGATATGGCAAAATGTAGGGGGGTAGACCGATATTATGTCTCCATTTAATGCCGTCAACAATTCACTATCCTTGGAGAAACTACCTAGTAACCAGGTGTGCAATCCAATTTCTCGTCAGTTTTATCATAAACGCAACAGGGGCCTCGAAGACTTCAACAGCAATGGTTCAATAAACGGAAAATCTATTTTACACTCAATCTCGCTTAATCTGCGTCCTTTCCTGCAAACTTCCGTATCTGTATTGATCATGATTCATTGTTAGTGGACCTTATTGGGGCCTTCAGACCAGGCTGCATTATTCAGGAGACCACCTAGCTGCCTCCTCAGCCTACATTCCGAAGTGACATTTATTGCATATTGAACTCTAGAAGCTGAACATTATCGATTTCAGTTCCTTGGAGTTCATTGTGATGGGATATTGCTTCTATTGAAAGAAGGCAATACTGATCGTAAATGTGCCCCACAATAAGCAATACACACGGAAAGGGTTGATTGATTTACGTAACACAGTAAACAAGATTTTCAGTTGCTATATATTTCATTTACCGAGTTACCTATTTGATGTGACCTCCAGCAAAGCTACGAGCCATTACAAGGCCATCTGGATCTCCTTTATAAATCTGTATCTGGTGATTAATGCTAACTCTACACACAGGCACCTCCGTCGTGACCGGCAAAGTCCTGTTAAGCATAATATAAAATAGCCAAAGGTGGTAATGAAGTCCTGAGAGACTTTATTGTCCTTCACTTCCATTATACAGTCTCCCAAGATTGGCCGCACAACTTAATTTAATTCACTTTCCCAGCTCCAGGGCCTGCCCACAAGGAATTGAACTGATCTGCTTGTTTGGCTATTGTACTCTTACCTCCTTCTAGACGTAAACAATTACCTACAACTATACCATGTATGCTTTGAGTAGAATCTTGATGAGACAGAACACAGTTGTATGCCGTGGGCTAAAGGAAATATAACGTTATGATCCTTTTTTGAGGTAGCTCATAATGGTACTAACAGTGCAACATTAGTTAGGAGGTGCCTTGATGCGCCATTTACACACACCTATCAATTATACACCAAAAGCACTTGGTATAACGTGGTTTTATAGTCGTACTATGCCGCGATCGAATTTAATGACTTTTTCATTAAGAAACAGCATTATATTTATATGTTTTGTTCTGACATTGTTAACACCGGTGACACCTATTCAGCCCTTATTGACATTTTCCTCGTAATAACGACAATAACGGATATCATTCCGTGACGGTAATCATTCTTGCGCAAACGAAAGTTTCAGTGTCAACCCTAACCTACTTGGGCAATCCCCAAATTTTCACACGTTTCATTTTTCGGGAAGTTTTGGTGATTTAAGAGTAACCATTCTATCCACTTGTGGTGAACTTATGCCAATTTCAAGCAATCCCGGAGCCACCGGGACCGATTTGGGCTTATTATTTTCAATAAGTAGGTACTGAAACTTTGGAAACGAGCATAAACAAAAAAATGCGTACCCTCTCAACATTTGATGGTTTGTGTATCGAGGAGCGTAGAATCCGAAAATGGAATTTAAAAAGTTTCTGTCCGTTCATCGTACGCGCACTTTCTTTAGTTACTGTGAGCTAAAATTAATGAAATTAAGTTTGTAGGTCTCATTTGGGGTCTGGTCGGTCCTTTACTATTTAACGGTTTACTATTTACCGTATAGATGCCCCTTCTGCGTAGATCACTGTTTTCTGTGGTCAGTACCCTCGAGCTCCCCCAGGAAAGCCCTAAATCGAGCACTGGAGCCGAACCCGGAATTAAAGTTTCATAAAAATACGCGGGATTCGATATTTCAATCACTAATTATTTGTAGTTATTCATGAAGCATAAGGAGAATACCTAATAAATCGTTGTCTAATTAATAACTTACTTGTATAGATACCCCCTCTACGTAGATATTATAATAAACCGTTGTGTAATAATTACCGATGTGTAATAATTTATCGTTGTATAATAATTTATCCAATAATATTTCAACGTTTGTTCAAGTTGCAAAAGTACCTATCAACAAAATCCAAAAGATGCATAATTTTCCAAATGAAATAATATCACAGAACAACCAACTCGACTTCATAAAGCCATCCGTGATTATAATCAGGTGTTCCCTAGCAATGATATCTAGGGCCAATCCCAGTAACCTGTATATGGGGCCTCAATCGGTGGCAATATAATAATTATGGACCAGTGAAAACGGCAAAAAAAAATATTGGGACATATTAAAAAACCTTCCCAACACTGGTGACCATACTGTTGCGACGTCCCCAGCAATTATATCTGGGCTGAATGATTCACACTCCCTTGACGGAGGCTGTCGGTGCAAACTTCAGGGCCTTTATCGTGAACGAACGGCTGGACGTACAATGCTCCGGGTGGTCTTAAAAAACTCCCAAGTTCAAGAACTATTTAAAACCGGAAAAAGATCGAGATAACGGCGTCCTGGAGATTTCAACCCCTATTTTTCACCTCTTAGGGATGACTGACATTAACGCCGAGTTTCGCGGACCAACTAGACCCCAAATGGGACCTACAAACCAAATTTCATTAATTTTGGTTCATGTTGACGCCTTACTTCGCATGGTAAGTGCGAAGTACGGTGTACGGCAGACGGACAGGAATTTTTTTAATTCCAGTTTCGGATTCTACATATTATCTTGAAACGGAAACCATTCAATGTTGTTGGGGGGGGGGGGGGGGGGTTAATTAATTGTTTTATTTTTTATTTTTTCATGCTGAATTCCAAAGGTTCGTTATTGAAAACAATAAACCAAAAAGAATCGAACTCCAAAGTCCAAAGTATTTTGGTTCATGTTAGCTAAGTACCACGGACGACGTACGGTGGATGGACAGAAACTTTTTGATTAGGTAGCATCTCTGATGATAACTTAATTTCACTCATGAGATATTCCTATACCAGTTAAGTATGTAAAAATGTCTTTAAGCATTCAAGGTCACTATTTCACCATACCAACCAACGTGAGCCACATCACTGTACATGTACAACGATTCATGTTGTTGAACCACTAATAATACGCAGTTAATAATAGCTGCTATATTTTTATCGGTAGAGCTTTTCAAGTATGAATACGAAATGTACCACGCAGCAATAGTCGTGTAACGGGGTACAGGTCAGTTGCGCCTGAGTAATAGGATTATGACTAAGCCGATCTACGAAGCACTTACTAATGAGGTTCGTTCGAGGGCAAGGTGTGAAGGTAATGTCAACTGCGCTCGGGGAGGATTCCATGTTTTGTTTGTTATCGTCCTGTTCATCGCAGTTGCTTCCAAGTGATCATTTTAATCTCGGCTAAAGGTACGTGCGGACCTACAATATGGAATGAATCCGCCGATGATGTGGGCCATGAGAAATGCTCATTCAGGGAGGACCACGAACTCGTGTGAATCTTTTCACTCCAAGTTCAATAAACAATTTAATAGTCACCACCCAAATATCTTTGCGTTTGTTGAGGTGTTGCTGAACATTCAAATTGATAGCGTACTGGCCATAAATAGTGTTGGTGTAGGGCAGTGTTAGAAAAATTGGCAAAAATTGACGAGTTCATCAATGCCTATATTCACGGACAAATCACGCGGGTGGTGTACGTGAAAAGTGTGGCAGCTCTGAACAAACCTCTCTTGACCGGGTCCAGGAACTAGCATTGGAAGGTCCAGGAATTCGACGAAGGAGCATCACTCCCGAAACCTTAGAAAGGTAGGTAATAATAATATAATATACGTAGTCAGTTTTTAGTTGTGGAGTATAGGCGCAATTGACGTGGTATTGAAAATGGTCGATGTCAGTTGCGCCTACAGGTAGGTTAAGTTCAAGCGGCGCAACTGACCTACCCCCCTCCGGCGCAATTGACATCAAAAGCGGCGCAATAGACCGGCCCCGTGTAACGTTAATGACTCGTACAGCGTTTGGTTCCTTACAAAATATGCAACACCATCAGTGCGGTTAGCCAACACTTGGCGTATTTAAAAACCAGTGTCAACTACCTGGGAGAAATAGCGGAACGTTACTGAGGACCTGAGGTCAACACAACACAATTTTCAACCCCAGAGGTTGCGAAAACGCCGACCATTACGCTCAGAAATCCGATAGCGTTACGCATTCAGTTCCTTAGTTTGTTTAGAAGACGCGATTCGAGATAAGATGGGTGATAACAGATCCTCCGACCTCAGGCTTCTAAATCACAGATCCCTTTCACTTTCGCACTGTTCTCCCGTCCCTGACTTTTCATTCCTGTATTAGATTCTTCGTGGGAAAACCACTGGTGGGTTGCTACGAGTGCGAGTGGACCACCTGCCCACCTTACGATACCACCTGCTTAGCTTTACGGTTGTTATCAGAGCCTGTTGCAGACAATCATAAACTGAGAAGTTTTACAGAAGTTGAACTTCTGTTACGGTGGTACAGGTTGCTATCGGACATGTTGCTCACAATTTTTCGCTTCCCTCCTCATTTAATTTAACATTAAATTTATAATCGAGGATATTAATAGAGATAAAAATAAACGCCACACAAATTAACCAATGACGATAATATTATGTCAGGGTTGATGACATTTTCAGCTGTGTTATTTCAGGGGTTAATAGGCAGTTCCTCTTGTGCATCATAAACCTACTACCAGACAGACAGAAATATTTTTATTGCAGTTTTGGATTCTACATAGGTACCTTGAAACGTAAACCATCAAATTTTGAGGGGGGTAACAATTTTTTTTTTCTTGCACGATTCCAATGGTTCATTATTGAAAATAATAAACCAAAATTTCTGTCTGTCCGCCGTACGCCGTACTGGCCACTTTTCTTAGTTACCATGAAACAAAATTGATGAAATTCGGGTTATAAGTTCCGTTCGGGGTCTAGTTGGTCCTCGAAGCTCGACGTTACTGTCAGTCATCTCTAAGGGGTTCAAAATAGGGGTTGACATTTTCAGAACGCCGTAGCTCGAAAACTTTATATAGAAGGGTATAGTTTTTTTACGTTATTAAATTTGTCTTGAGCTGAACAATTTTTTGAGACCACGCGGAGCATTGTACGTCCAGCCGTTCGTGTGCACCAAAAAGCTTCGTCAACAAGATCGTGAATTAAACGGTATAAATCCGGCTCAGATAATCATCACTAGGGAGCATCTGATTATAATCAAGGATGGCTGTATGAAGTCGAGTTGGATGTTCTGCGATATTATTTCATTGATGGACTATTGGATTTTGTTGGTAGGTACTTCTGAAACTTGAACAAACGTTGATGTATTATTGATGGGCAAATTAATACACAATGGTAAATTATTAAACAACGGCAAATTATTACACAACGGTAAATTATTAAACAACGGTAAATAATTTCATAACGGTAAATTATTACGCAACGGTAAATTATTACACAACGGTTCATCTTCCAAGAAGGGGCTGGGTTTTGTTGATCAGTACTTTTGCTACTTGAACAAACGTTGAAGTATTAATTGTTGATGGGTAAATTATTACACAATGGTAAATTATTACACAACGGCAAATTATTACACAACGGCAAATTATTACACAACGGTTCATCAACCAAGAAGAGGCTGCATTTTGTTGATCGGTACTTTTGCAACTTGAACAACCGTTGAAGCAGGGGCGTTGCGTCCTTAAGGCCACTTGGGCCGCTGCCCCGGCATCCAGAAACACAAAAAACTCCAAAAAAATGCCAACCATTTGTTCAGTTGGCATTCGAATTTCCTTCCGTATACTGTACCTAGCTTTTTCACGAAGTTCAACAGTGACTCGACAGAGTTCTCTCTCTCTGTCCCAACCTATGTCTGGCATGGCTGCGGCCAAGACAAGTAACTGGGAAGAAGAAGAAGACAGAGTTCTCTGGCTATGGATATTCGAGCATTTTATCTCAATGTAGCTACAGCAATCGATGTCTTGCAATCGAAATCGAAACCTACGCTTCTGAAACTGGCAGGTTCGGGGACCGGGTGTCACCATGGCAACGGAGAAAAGTGGCCCGTCCGCGCAAGCTCAGTCGAGTGAAAATTTGGTTGGCCACGCCCATTTTGGGCCCGTGGCCAACATTTCCATCCAAAAATCGTTTGTGTTCACAATCGATTGGATTGTTTCAATTCATGTTGTTATCTCGATACGAGATGCTTGTCCTTCTATCTGTCCTCCCCTAAAAATTCTTATCATGGAATAAAGGCAGCCCTTTATTCCATGTTCTTATCACTTTCGCCGTTCTGTTCCTATGTTGAGTTTTCAATTTTCTGCTTAGGTTTCGAATTTTGGTTCCCATTCGAGTTCCCAGGACAGATTCGGATTTGCGATAATTAAGTGCGTTGTGTCCTGTCTGTGGTCTTGTGGATTGATCAACGTAGACATACACAGATAAGTACCTAGCTTCTAGTCTGATTCTCCATCCAAGTAGGTACTGGCCGGCGGGTCATTACTTCGTTGTATTTTAGTCTAGCTCGTGCTTTTTAGTTGTTTGCTTCTGTATTTTTGTACCACATGAATTCGGTGGCTAACTTACAGTCGAAATTTTCGACGTTTTCCTACGAGGATAGAGTGATGATTAAACGTTTAGGAAGTTGCTGAGTATTAGTCAATATGAAGCTATAGAACTTTTAGCTTCTGGTAATCCCGGGTACTGGTCAGAACTATTGTGAACACAGTGCTTACATTCTGACTTGCTAAGAGCTGCGGTTGATTAAAATCCACCCATTTCTCATAAGAAGACTCCACTGTTGGAAAACATTTACAGGTATTTTGTAGAAAACGCTGTTAATTTATGTTCCGGTTTGGTGGCCCACCATTTTCAGAGCCGAAGCACTGCTACTGCGTTGAAGTATTATTGATGGGCAAGTTATTTCATAACGGTTCATTATACTTGACCACGAAGGTAGGTATTGACCACAGAAAACAGTGATCTACGCAGTAAGGGCATCTATTTCACTCCACATCAACAATTTTCCTTCAGAACTTCATTATTTGCGGTTCTTTTTGCCGTTTTAGTTACTGCTTGTCATCGACAGAATTATTTTAGCAACATTCAACTCGTGATTTAGATATATGTACGCAGTAACGAGTACGGGGTTAGGTACTAACCTACGGAGGGTCTGCGATCTGCATAATATGTATAGAATAGTACATATTATATTATGTAGACGGGTTATCTATACAGAGAGCTGTGATCTGTAACAGAAGGGTATTCTGTACAAAATAATAAACCGTTGTGCAGGGATTTGCAGAGTTTTTCATGCTCGATTCCAAAGGTTCATTATTGCAAATAGTAAACAAAAATTTCTGTCTGTCCGCCGTACGCCGTACTTCGCACTTTTCTTAGTTACCATGAAGTAAAATTAATGAAATTCGGTAAGTAGGTCCCGTTTGGGGTCTAGATGGTCCTCGAAGCTCGGCGTTACTGTCAGTCATCTCTACGAGGTGAACAATTATAGGGGTTGCATTTTCAGAACGCCGTAGCTCGATAACTTACTATAGAATGGTGTGGTTTTTTTAATTTCTTCAAATTGATCTTGAACTATAATGCATTTTTTGAGACCACCCGGAGCATTAGCACAGAAAATGCACAGAAAAGCTTCGTCAACTTGATCGTGAACAAGCAGTATAAATGCGGCCCAGATATCATTGCTAGGCAGCACCTGATTATAATCACGGATGTTTGTATGAAGTCGAGTTGGTTGTTCTGTGATATTATTTCATTTGAAAAATGATGGATCTTTTGGACTTTGTTGATAGGTACTTTTGCAACTTGAACAAACGTTGAAGTATTATTGGATAAATTATTACAGGACTGTAATTTATTACAGGACGGTAATTTATTACACCACGGTACATTATTACACAACGGTTTATTATTTACCTTATGCTTCAAGAATAACTACAAAGTTAATGATTACATTTTTGAATCCCGCGCATCTGTATGAAACTTTAATTCCCGGGCAGCTTCAGTACTCCATTTAGGGCTTTCCTCGGGGGAGCTAGGCTATTGACCACAGGAATAGTGATCTACGCAGAAGGGGTATCTGTATAGGTAAATAATAAACCGTTGTGTAATAATTTGCAGCGTTTTTTAATTATCAAAGTATTTAGTTCAATATAAAAACTAGTTGGTACGTAAACATTAATGGTACAAGTAACTATCTAGTTATTTAATTCACATATATTTACGCAATGTAATATTGGTGATTGTCCACGAGCAGGCACACTACTTTCTTACATCACATCCAAGGTCGAAGGGTTTAAGCCTCTTCTCGCACCTAATTTTATTTTTATTGACCTCTGTGACGCTCTCCACTCCCAGGTCTTTGCGGAGGTTGTCATGTCTAATGCAGTGGGTTTGTACTCCTGAGCATTTCATTTTGAAAAGTTTGAATTTATTATTTGCACATTTGCTTTAGATGTACAGCCCCATATCTGAATGCCATAGGTAAAAATAGGCATCAGTACTTTCTTATATGACAGTACTTCACTGTGGCAGTTGAAATCGGAGTAACGGCCCATCAGTCAATATAACGTTCTATACTACTCCTATAAGCCAATACCTTCTATACTTGATTGACAGCTCTTTCTGTTTTTTCTTGACACTTGTTTGCTCTTTCCACTTAAACTTTGCCTCCGCAGTCATGGAAGCCAACACAAAATGATGCAAATTTCTTAATCGCCCCTTTTAGCCAGCAACTGAAAATTTCTTAGTCCCAACACGTGAAGACAACTCAAAATTATTAAAACTTCTTCAAACTCGAATGTGTTTTATATAGGTTTCTTATTTTCAATAGGTAATGAACCTTTGGAATCGAGAAAAAAGAAGAAAAAATTAACCCCCCTCAAAATTTTATTGTTCCTGTTCCAAGGTACGTAGAATCCGAAAAAAAAAAAATTCCTGTCCGTCCGCCGTACTTCGCACATTCCCTAGTGACTATGAACCAAAATCAAGAAATTTTGTTTTCACGTACCATTTGGGGTCTAGTAATTGGTCCACGAAGTTCGGCGTTACCTCTAAGGGGTAAGTCACCTCTATGGGGTGAAAAATAGGTGTTGAATCCACCGCGTATATTTATTAAACTGTAATTTTCTGGCTGGCGTCAGCACTCGCTTTAGGGCTTCCTTGGGGGAAGCACGGGGGTAGGTATTGACCCTAGAAAACAGTGATATACGCAGAAGGGGCATCCATACAGGTGAATAATATAAATCGTCATGTAATAATTTGCAGCGTTTTAGATTAAGGGGTATGGGAGGGCGTTTTCTTTTGATTAGACTTTTGCATTATACTTGTATTTTGAAACATTACCCAACAGGTCTCGAGATCACTGCATCACAGACAATGATATTTCCAATTTGCTTTTGTGATTTACATCAGCTATTTTAATTACTTGCAGATTTGAATGAAATTTGCTGGTGGAACCTGGCAGCAATAATAAAATTAAACGCAATCGTTACCTAGCGCTATATTGACTACTATCGCCTAGCTCTCATATTTTCTTAGGTTGGCATAATTATCCCTTCTTATCAAAGCTTATGATCTCGCATTCCATCTCCAAGGTTGAATATAGGGTGGTGGAGAAGGAAAGGGGAAGTTCGCTATCTAAGATCTTAGCAATAAGGAGGAGGTATCGTTAAAGAGTCATTACCGTCAGGAGGGTCAGTGTAAACTAAATGGAATTAATTAATTGGTGCTTTCGACCTTCCACGCCATACAACAATTAGCTCCAGGACTTACCCTCCTTTATTTTCTCCACTCCGAGAGAAGATAAAATATTTTCTAATGATCAGAAAATCAAAAAACATAATAAATACAAAAAAAAGACAAAAAAAACAACAACAACAATATACCATGATACTTCACAACACACCTAGCGTCAAACCTCCATTGTCTTTTGAGGAATGGGAAAATGGTGGGTAATAGAGGGTACTGGCTTTAGAATAATAAACTTTCTTGATGTTGGATGATCGCGTTAACAAACTGCCCCCATTGAAATGGAACCGTTCTTGTTTGAAATTATCGTAGAAACTCAGTTTGAAACGAAACATGGTAAGTATTACAATACTGCAATGCCTGATTTGACTTGTATGCGACAAGACTCTTCATGCTGCGGTGTTCATAATTAAATTAATATGGCTACAGCTGCAAAATGTGTTCCAGGGGTCCACAGAAATAAACAGTTCGACATGCCAAATGTAGTTTTGACCCCCACTCCCCTTCCTCCTACGAAACCCATATCGTGATCTTACACGTAACTCAATATATTCCACAAGTTATTATACCGACTTCGGAAAAAAATGTCCTAAAACTTCATTCTAGAATTCCTGTTAATCATGTTGAATGACTAAAAAATAATTGCAGCAGAACACGTTTTTTGAGGGTTGAAAAAGGGCCCGAACTGATGGGTCGCTAACAAAACCCAATGAATAGTTTTCAACAAGAAAAAAATGCTTGCTTTAACCATCCTCATATCGTTCTGGGAGCCGCCGCTAAATTGCCGTCGATCGCACTTCTGCAGCATCGGCAAGCAATCACTATTATTGATCCTCCATCGTTTTCACTTAGGAAAGAAGAGGTATTACCTAGTTTCGTGAACTGTAACGTAGTCCGAAGTGAACTTGCTGCGGATTCTTAAAATATGACCAAGGAGGTGCCACGGGAAACGCATTATAGGCCACTTTTACTTTAAATGTCACAACACTACAAATTGATGCGTATAATGTGCGGATTCCAATATTACATAAAATTACAACTACGGTAAGTGGGTAAGTTACCATTTAGCTTGCAATTATAAAATTTCAATACCTGGAAGCATTGCGTTATAACCTAACCAGTGTCTTACAATGGGAACGTCACACTCCTCACCCTACATTCCTTGAGCTCTGGCGGAAAAGGGGAAACTATGCTGTATGGGCGGCTGGTTTTTCCTCTTCCATATCCATGCTGATCCATGCTGAATGTCGTTTTCCGTGGAACAGACAAAGTTAGGATAACGTACAAGGCTCTCCAAAGTATGGCAAAAATTCGTGAGGCTCAAGTGTGCGTACCTACCACTCTTCCTGTTAAGTAGGCCTACTCAACTACGCAACTAATTAACAGAAACTTGATAAACCGTATTCTGCTCGAACTGCTGCGTTCGTTAGTTCTAGTCACACTAATTTATTCATGAGTTCCACCTCCTCTGAGGTGCATCCTCGGCGAGGAAACCAACCTAAATTCATTGTTGCTGCTTAAGAAGAGAGGCGATGAAGAATGAAGAACGGCAGACGGCTGGAGGCTGTGCCGAGGAAAGAAGATGGAGTAATTTGAATATAAATCGCCCATCTCCCGTGACAAATACCCACAAAAGATCGACTGTAGGGGTCGAAGCGGGGGAAAATCGTCTACCCCAGCCAGCACCACAACCCACCCCCTCGACTCAATTTCTGCCGCTTCTCAGCCTCTTTTCTGCCGCGGGTTTCCACGAGAATTTATTGCTTTGCGGATAGCCACGTGGAAAATAACTCTCTGGCTTCCAATTAAAGTTGGTTTTCACAAACGACCTCCATAGTCATTTTTTCCTTTTACTAAAAGGGAGGAAAACGAAAAGTCTAATTCTATAAAGACGGTTAAAGTGAGTACTTAGCCACCTGAGCTGTCCTAATTCTTGCACAGCCTGGCAACAGTGGTAATATTAATTCACAGGTAGTAGAAACCAAAAATCTGTTGCCATTAAATATAATGTGCGAATTCAAGCTGTAGCTTTAGGGTACGAACTAAATCTCTTGCAATGTTTTTTTTAAAATTTTATCTGTAGTACAGTAAACATGCAGTGATAGTCCGGTTATAACATAAGTTCAAATGAAATATTTTTATATCCGTATTTTGTTTTATCATCATCAATATTGAACCTTTGGAATGTAGCATAAAAACATATTTTTTCAACCCCCTCATCGCACCCATCACTATCCATTCAACATTACAAGGTTTGAGGCGTTTTACCTTTTCACGGCAGAATAATGTGTCAGAGAAACCTGAGCCCCTCCGATTACTGATCAGGAAGGACAGTGAATGGAAATGGGAGGTAGGTAAGTCATCAAAAAGCATTCGAATGTATAACACCCTGAATGACTTCCGCACCAATTTTGGCGCATTTTGACATCAAAATACCTATTACTTTAACAGTGGATGCCTCAAAATCAACTGTAGGCGCATGCCTTCTCCAAAACAACAAGCCTGTGGCTTATGCATCCCAAACCCTCACAAAAAGTTAAAAAAACTACCCTCAAATACATTTTTACAGAGTACATTTTTGGTCAGTCTATTATTATAGAAACTAAACATTCTCCTCTAGTATCACTCAGTAGAAAACCTCTAGGAAAAGAACCACCTAGTCTACAATTACTGTTTCTAAAATTGCAACAGTTTGATTTCAAATTGGTAGAAAAGCCAGGGAAATTTATGAACGTGGCAGACGCATTGTCGCGAGCCCCCTTAGCTGATACTAATGACTGTATTGATGAAAATGTCACAGTTCATGTAAACTGGTTCATGGTTCTTTGTCCATACATCCAAAGACCTTGGCTCAAATCCAAGCTGAAACAGAAAAGGATAACACCTTAACATTGATCAAAACATATTGTGCAAGCGGTTGGCCTGAGAATAAAACGCTGCAAAGTCCTTGTCACATGGGTTTATTATTCTACTGGACATACGTACAGAAATTTTGGCTGTTTATTTATTGTTTCTTTCATGTGCAGTTATTGAAATGGCTATTTTTCATGGTTTCCACCAGTTTTAGCCCCCAAAAACACGAAATAGGCTCGGCTTTTCCTATTTTTTGATCGTTGACATTAACATTTAATTGTCTTGATTCACCTGTTGATACTACTTCTAGTGCTATTATACAAATGTATGGTGATTTCAGACAATTTTCCATGTTTTTGACTCATGAAAAATGAATTTCGGGAGCTTAACCTTCGTTACAACCTCAATTCTTCACTCTTCGGTCAACATCAACCAAATATTCGGTCTTCTCGCCCTAAAAAACATGAAAAACGATACCTCACAAGCTCAGTTCACTAAAACCTAAAAATCCCTCGAAAACCCCTATTTTTACACTAATTTTTCTACCATATCCCCTCTGGGTGTATGCCGATCGGGCTGCCGTGTTTCGGAGCACAACTAGGACCCTGATGTGTTCCCAAATGGGGACCCGAACTGTGTGCGGGAAATCGATGATTTTAGACCAAAATCTAACGTAAATTTAAGGCTGAAACTTCCTTAGAACCTCAATTTTCCACTCTTCGGTCAATATCGACTTCATATTCGGCCTTCTCATCCCAAAAACATGGAAAACACTCACTCAAAAGCTCATGTTACTAACATGTTAGTAAAACACAAAAAGTACCTATTTTCATACCCGTTTTAACTCATAACACCCCTAGGTATATTCCGATCTGGCTGCAAAGTTTCGGGACACAAAAAAGGGCCCAAATGGAGCATTTGTACAAAAGAACGAATTTTTTTAGACCGAAAATGAAGCAGGTACACATGATACGGCGGACGGCGTACGGCGTACTGCGGAAGGCGGACGGACATTGCATTTTCGGAATCTACGCACGTAAAAAAAACGTACTTACCTAAAAGAAAAATTTTTGAGGGGGTGTGAAAAAATTCTTGCTGTGAGATTACATAGGTATATTATTCGCAGAATAATAAACCAAAATGGAGGTCGTTCTGGATTTTGTTGATAGGTACTTTTGCAACTTGAACAAACGGTGACGTATTATTGATGGGTGAATTATTAGACAACGGTAAATTATTACACAACGGTATATTATTACACAACGGTTCATTATAGTATCTACGTAGAAGGGGCATCTATGCATGTAAATTGTTACACAACGGTTTATTATTTGCCTATGGTTCATGATTCACTACAAATAATTAATGATTAAATTATTAAATCCGGCGAATTTGTAGGAAACTTTAATTCCGAGGCCGGCTCCAGTACTCGATGTAGGGCATTCCTGGGGGGAGCTTGGGGGTTTCAAATAAAATAATATCGCAGAACAACCAACTCGACTTCATACAGCCATCCATGGTTACAATGAGGTGCTCCCAAGCGATGATATCTGGGTCGGATTTATACCGTTTGATTCACGATCATGTTGACGAAGAATTTCGGTGCAAAAGAACGTGTGGTTGTACAATGCTCCGGGCGGTCTCGAAAACTTCTTTAGTTCAACATCAATTTAAAAACTTAAAAAAACCATACCCTTCGACTGGAGGTTTTCGAGCTACGGCGTTCTGAAAATTTCAACCCCTATTTTTTCACCCCTTAGAGGTTACTGACAGTAACGCAGAGCTTCGAGGATTAATAGACCCGGAACAGGACCTATAAACCAAATTTCATCAACTTTCGTTCATGGTAACTAATAAAAGCGGTAAGTACGGCGTACGGGGTAAGGCATACGGCAGATAGACAGAATTTTTTTATTGCATTTTCGGATCCTACATCCTTGAAATGTAAACCATCAAATGTTGAGGGTGGGGTTTAAAATTTTTTTTCCATGCTTGATTCCAAAGGTTCATTATCGAAAATAATGAACCAAAATTTTAACCCCCTCAAAATTTTATGGTTCACGTTTCAAGGTATGTAGAATTCAAAAATGCTATCAAAATTTCTGTCTACCCACCGTACGCCGTTCTTAGCACTTTTCTTAGTTACCACGAACCAAAATTGACGAAATTTGGTTTATAGGTCCCGTTCGGGGCCTAGCTGGTCCTCGAAGCTCGGCGTTACTGTCAGTTATCTCTGTCAGTTACTCTGGCGTTACTGTCAGTTACTCTGGCGTTACTGTCAGTTACTCTCAGTTTGGGGTTAGAAATAGGGTTGAAATTTTCATCCCCCTCCTCCCCCCCCCCCACAAACAACCCTATTGTAAATATTTACCCGCCAACACAACCTCCTCAGCCGCTAAAAAGGAGTGATATCCATTTTACCCGCCAAAGTAGCATGCTCGGTGCTTCGCACCTCGCTCTTGGGTATTATCTAGAAGCCTGTCCCTTCCCCCTCTGTAGGATATGAGTATAAAAACCTTTTCCTGCCCCCCAAACTTTTAAATCTCGTTCAACGCTGTCTGGCGAGGGCTTTTCGCCTTGGAGGCGAAAAGCTCCCCGCCAAACAGCGTTTGAATTTTAGGAATTGTTTAACATGCCGTAAATGCCTATTATAGTTAGAGGAATAGACCTGAAAGACAAGCAAACAAGGTATTTTGCAATAACGTTGTGTTTTCATCACCAATATAATTATGTAGTATCCTGCTGTTCAAGTACTGCGTCGTGTAACATTGTTGGTGTAGACTGCTGATGGGATTGAATTTTTCAGAGCGATTCACAATTATGATATTTGTACAAAAAGTCGATAAAACTGATCTGACGCGGTTATCAACGAATAGTTAGTTACCTAATGTATATTACCTACTTATTCTAAGGGTACGAGCAAAATCACCATTCGCAGCAATATAACAACACACGTGGCGACTGGCAAGCGTATTTTCGAAGGCTGCCATATCACGTGTTCTAATGATTAATGACCTCAATATTCGGAAGATTGTTGGAAATAAACGATGAATAAGTAATGCGGAGAGGGTAGCCTGCCCTAAGGAGACGCGCTGGATGCATTTCCGCCTTATAAACTGAATATTTAACCTCCCTTTGCATGTTGCCATAAAAATGCAGGGCCCTCCATATTATAGCAAGCCTGTTCTCATAGGCAATTTTTAGGGTAAGGAGTCCCCTGGGGGTCCATACGCCAGCAACCCCTGCACTCCGCTTTCGTTCCCCCTTACAACGAAAGTAACTGATTCATATCCACTTTGATGGACTCCCCCATCCAATCCGACGATAATGACGGTCAGTCCATTATGCAACGAAATATATCGATAGGCTGTACCTACATTTGACGCATACTCAAACAATAATGACTTCACCCATGCCCTTAAATGATGATGGATTTCTCATTGTATTTTCCATCAGAGATATTTTACTAACAACAGCATATTAATAATGCAGCCTCACAATATAGTACATTTAAATATTCTATGAATTCCACTACTGTTCCATTAGTCCCATTACTAGAAGTAAGATCGATATAACATCGAGGAACATAGTAGCTCTAAGTTGCATTGCACAGGTTAAGGATATCATATATTTAGTTAATACTGCACATTCTGTAAACAAGGAATGAGGAATTTAACTTGGTGACAGTTGACAAGAACCTGAACAAAACTAGTAGGCATCTATTTAGGCGCACGACATAAATCATAAATACTGCACCATCTCAAATACAGCTCCATAAATGATTCGAAAACCATATTTATGATGACTGAATGAAGGGGCGAGTGGAGCATTAGCGGTGTTCAGATGTGTTTGCCACATAAATCAATTGACGTTGTGGATAATAATGACATAGATACCTACTAGTACATCACCTAAATGCATCACCTAAATTATAAATGGTCTAGGTTTCCAGCCAAACATTACCTTCCCTTTAAAAACTCGAGAAAGAGAAGGAGATCTCACATACATTTTCCATAGGAAAGTGGAATGTCTATAACCCACTCAAAATATAGGTAAGACAACTATGGATGGGGATCGATGCCGAGAAAGAAGGGCAAATCGGAGTCACGCTTCAGGCAGAATCACGACCTCGAGAGTCGAGAGTTTTCAAACTATGATCCACTTACTACCGAGGCCAGTGTTCGCGTATGGGAAGATGCGCTTGTGCTGACTTGTTCATAACTAATGATAGGTTTTAATCCAGATATTAATGAAAACTCCATCAAAACTAGTAAGAAAATCGCACTGCACAATACCCTGCTGAATAATCACTGTCACTAGTGAAAAGCTGGCGATCATAGTGTATCACAACACTCAAGGGCATATCACAATACCCCACTGAATAATCACGATCACTAGTGAAAAGCTGGTGCCAGGCATGCCATAATAATGCTCGAACAATTAGGATAATGGGTTTGCTCAAATAATAAGATAGCAAACCTCCTTGTAGGTATGCACAAATAATAAAGTAAAGTCCAAAAAACAAGGAGTAAGTCATAACACAACAACCTGTGACGAGCATGGCCCTGGCCAAACCAGCTAAACGGAGAAGAAGAAGAAGAATAACACAACACTGTGACACTGAATGCACAACACTGTGATGCTAAGCTGGAATTCCATATCCAAATTACAGAAACAGGAAGAATCTTACTTTCATTGATCATGGCAGGGGTTCTTCCCTATCAGAAGAAAACCATCTAAAGATAGTGTCGTGAGTCCCTCCCGGGAACACATCTCCGCTCCCGAAATTTGCGAATTTCGATTTTGAAATTTTTAAATTTGAGTTTTCAAATTTCAGACCCCAGCTATGGACCGGAACTCGCCATCGCCCCCGCTCCTACGACCAGCCACGCTGCAGCCGCCCGCCGCTCCGACAACGGACGCAACGGCTGCACTCGCCAACCCGTTCGCCACCCTAATCACCGCCTGGCTCCGCCGCATCGACCTCCACTGCCGCCGCCACCACCGCTGCGGCCGCAGCACACGCCGCCGCCGACGTCATGTGCACCCCCTCCGCCTAGCCGACACGGTGCACGACCTCGCCGCCGCCGCCAGCGTCGGCGAAATACGCAACCCCCGCACCACACCCCCTCCACGACAACACGCCACGACGTCCCGCGGCGGGCCCCCCTCCTCGCCAAAACGGGGGGGACCACCTCCCTTCCCCCCCAACCCGCATCAACTCCACCACCGCCACCAAGGCCTCCTACACCTCCTATGCCGCCGCCACGGCCGCCAACCTCCCACCAGCAACTCGCTGCGCCACCAAACCCCTTCCCCGGACGCACAACGTTCCCCCACCCAGGAACGGCAACCCCTCCACCTCCCCCACGGCCGCACCTCCCTGCGCCGCCACCAACCCCCGTCCCCGAACACACACCGTTCCCCCACCCAGGAACGGCAACCCCTCCTCCTCCCCCACGGCCGCACCTCCCTGCGCCGCCACCAACCCCCGTCCCCGAACACACACCGTTCCCCCACCCAGGAACGGCAACCCCTCCACCTCCCCCACGGCCGCGCCTCCCTGCGCCGCCACCAACCCCCTTCCCCGAACACACACCGTTCCCCCACCCAGGAGCGGCAACCCCTCCACCTCCCCCACGGCCGCACCTCCCTGCGCCGCCACCAAACTTCCCCGGCCCCTCACCGTTCCCCCACCAGGGAACGGCCCCCTCCCGGCCACCTCCACGGCCGTCAACCCCACCACCGCGCCTCGCTGCGCCACCCTCACCCCACCACCAACCGTTCCCCCACCCAGGAACGGCCCCTCCACGCCCGCCACCAGGGCCACCAACCTGTCGGCCGCACCTCACGGCGCCGCCAAACCCCTCTCCCTACCAGCTACCGTTCCCCCACCCCGGGACAAACCCCCCACAACCGCCACCAGGTCCTCCAACCTCCCGGCCACACCTCGCGACGCCGCTACCCCACCTCCAGACAACCCCCCCACCGTTCCCCCACCCCGGAACGGCAACATATCAACCCGCGTCTCTTTCGCAGGGGACAAACCCCCACCGCCACCACCACCCCTCAACTCCGGCACCCCTGCTCCTGGCCTTCCGCCCCCAATTATGTTTGCCTTGGCCCTCAGCCCCTGTCACCTTGCGCCTTCAGCCCTTCTCACCTTCCGCCTTCAGCCCCACGAATTTTAGTTTAGTCCTCATCTTTGGCCTTCAGCCCCACTTATGTTTGCTATTGCCCTCAGCTCCTGTCACCTTGCGCCTTCAGCTCCACGAATCTTGGTTCGAACTGGGGGGACCTCTGTCGTGAGTCCCTCCCGGGAACACTCCACTAGTAACTTTAAGCTCTCACCAACATTCTAATGCCAAACTTAGTTTCCGTCAATAAACAAGTGAGTGGGGAGACAGGCCACAGAACCCAGGGTACACAACCTGGGGCCCCACCACCAACCCCTAACAGGGGGTTGGAGGGAGAGGCCTCCAGTTCCTATAAAACCCTGGATCCTGGGGCTTTAGCCTCATTCGACACTTCCTCTAACTAGCTCTCTCTCTCTTCTCTCCTCTACCTTGCTCCTCCTCCCAGATGATTGGTGGATTACCGCCGCCTGGGAAAACCTTCTCCTCTCTGTCTAGATGATCGGTGGACTACCGCCGCCTAGACAACACCTCCTCTCTCAAAAGAACCTAGATGTCGGTGGATTACCGCCGCCTGGGCAAATTCCTACACTCACCTCTATCTCCCCTTAAAGAGTCGTAGATGATCGGTGGATATCCGCCGCCTGCGTCTTTTCCTCACGCCACCGTGATGAACCAAATTCTAAATTCATCACAGATAGCATAGACATGACTCCTTTTCCTTGAGATGAGCTAGTACAGGTTTTAAAAGCTTGGCAAAACATATGGATCTTCAGAAAGCCCAAAGGGTAGGCAAGAAAATTGATAAAAGGACCCAGGCAATCAGAATCGCAGGTATATTCCATATGTATCACACAGGATGATGAAGAAAGGAGTTCCATGTCAAACATATACGAGAGGATTAAATCATCGTGAAGTGTAATAGATCGCTAGTTATCATAGTAATGGCGTAGTCTTGCATAGTGGCCGGCTAGGTTACTTACGACAGTAGCACACACTAGTGACGACGGCCTGATCCGAAGCCGTGCTCGCGAGCATCCTCCCGGACATAGGGTTCTTGGCGGCGAGATTTGTAAAACCTTAGAAGAAGAGATTTTTCTTTGACCAATTTCACTTCAAGATAGGATTTTTCGAGAGCTCTCACAGCCCTGAAACTTTCAGACAAATCATTTCCAAAAAGATATTCTGTGAAAGGTGATTCTTTCAACACACCTTGATATCGTTTAGATTCAATGTGATCAGTTCCTTCCTAGACTGAGACTCAGCATGGTGGCTGGCTGTCGGCTAAAATACGGCCAGTATCACTCAAGCATTGGACCACGTCCTTGTCTCCTCCCTCCTCCTCTCGGAGAAATATGAATATTGCATGGTTGACAGCAGTCAAACATTAACTAACCTGACCCTGGATAGATATCAGGCGAAGACTTTGGTAATCATTTCATCAGGTTTGGGACCCCAAGCTGAGGGCAGTTTTCTGGAGCCGGATATTTTATCTGGATATTTTGTCTTTTCTGATCAGTCAGACCACTCTTTCAGCCAAGTCCCGGTGAAGAGGTGGTCCAGAGGAGCTTGCTTGAGGAGTGTCGCTCGCAAATATCTCAAGTACTTCCTGGCCTTGGGCAGGAAAAGTAAACTGAGGATTTTCAGGAGGTGTAGGAAGTGTAGTGGCTACAACGAGATCTATGAAGAAACTGAGAAAATAATATTCATTGGAAAGAGAGATCCATGAGATCCAGTCGTAGCATCCGGATAGGATAGCATAGAGACTGCTTCCATGACCATGTAGTGATTTCCAAGACAACTGCAATCACAAAATATATATTATAAAATATAGGTAATCTATGACGAGTAGAATAGATAGGAGCTATCACAAGCATCCCAGGACTTACAGCTCACTTACCTATCTACATACATACCATACATACCATAGAACATCCCAGTGGGTGAATGAAGTCCTGTCACAACGACTTCGCTTTTCAAGTGTGTCACAACACTAAGAGGGTATGAGACAATGCCACAAAAGTTAATCGCTATCACAAGCGAAACAACAGGACTTCAGTTAGGCAGGTGTCCCATATATCGTCTTCAACTGACCAAGTGTGTCACAACACTCGAGAAGTAGGTATGTCACAATACCACAAAAGTAAATCGCTATCACAAGCGAAACGACAGGACTTCAGTGAGACAGGGGTCCCATATAACGTCTTCAACTGACCAAGGTATCACAACACTTGAGAGGTAGGTATGTCACAATACCAAACAAATACACTGTCACAAAGAATCCGTAGAAAATCGAGAAAGAGTAGGAACAGGAAGGTCTCACTGACCTCACTAAACTCAGTAGAGAGTAAAATTAATAGAGGTTACCTTCACTGATGGGTACGGATTCAGTGGAATCCGAATCTGATTAATAATATTTCTGCCGGACGAAAATTGTGAAGAGAAACCCGAAAATTTCTATTCACTGGGGCTGCAACGCAGTGGAAGGGATGCAATTTCTCACGGGACGCCCGCTAAAATTCGCCGTCTTCCAACGCCCCACAAATGAACTTCAAGGTTTACGCGACGATTCCGACGACCGCGAGCGCGTGCGACGACGGCGAGAATTATTTGCCGTCATAAACGCGAATTTCAGTAAAAAACTTGGCAAAGAAAGAAAAATGAAGACTGAAGGTTACCACCTAGCCATGTAGACGGTTTTGAATTCTTCCTTGGCTTTGAAATTTGTGGCACGCCTTGCGGAAATGGGGGTACTACATTTAACTATTTACTGAGATGAGACCTAATACAATCATTTGATAGGCCTACTCCGAGGTGGAACTGTTGGAAGGGCACGAACTGACGCCCGGGTCCAATGGGCGGAAGTGACGAACATCTCCCCTACTGTTTCAGCAGGTACTTGGGTCCGTGAGCGGCTTATCTCTAGTCGCGTCACGGATTAGGGCGGAGATGATAATCGCCCAGTTCGCAGGTACCCAGTTTGTTAAGCAATTGGGGGATTGTGGGTGAGAACTCTTACAAAATTTAAGTGAGAGTTTCCTGAAATAGAGTCACTCATTCTGAAAAATCTTCATCGTGCTTTTCATCTAAAGGTTCGTTCTTAGTGGGCGTTCTGACAGTTCTCGAACTCATAAGAACTGGGACGAAAAATCCCGGGGCGTTCCGGAACTTGAGGAACCGCGTTCTGCACTGCGAACGATTTCAGAACTGGAAGTGGAATAACCTGTGTGCGCATGCGTCACCTACGTTCTTGAGTTCCAGTTCTGACAGTTCCGAAAAAAATCGGGGACTGTCAGATCCGTTCGGAACTGGATTCGCAAAACACTGCGAACACAGAACTCGGCGTGCTCGGCGTTCCGGAACTGGGCGTTCTGGCACTGCGAACGACAAAACTCGACTGCGCTTGCCCAGAACCGTTCGGAACTGGTTTTTGGTGCCAAGCACAAAGTTTTTTCAAGTTACAAAAGTAGGTACCTATCAACAAAATCCAAAACAGCGGTCATTCTTCAAAAATGTAATAATATCACGGAACAACCAAATGACTTCATACAGCCATCCGTGATTATAATCAGGTGTTCCCTAGCAACAATATCTGGGCCAGATTTATACAGTTTCATTCACGATCATATTGACGAAGCTTTTCGCTGCTATCGAATGGGTGAACGTGCAATTCTCCTGTAGTCGAGATCAATTTAAAAACGTAATAAAACTAAGCCCTTCTGTTGAAAGTTTTCGAACTACAGCGTTCTGAAAATTTAAACCCCTATTTTTCACCCCTTTGAGATTACTGACAAGAACGCCGAGCTTCGCGGATCAACTAGATCCCAAATGGGACTTTTCCTTAATTTTGGTTAATGGTAAATAAGGCAAGTGCGAAGTACGGCATACGGCGGTGGACAGAAATCTTTTAATTATGTTATAAATTTTACTTGAGCATCAACACAGTTCAACGATATCACAAGTTATAATGAACATTTGACATAAACAACAATACGATCGATCCGTGGATACAACCTCATCACATAATCTTCATGGGGAGTATATCAAAAATTCCATTTTCGAATTCTACGTAGCTCAAACGGAACCCATCGAATTTTGAGGAGGGGTTAGACAATTTGTTACATGCTCAATTCCAAAGGTTCATTATTGAAAAAAAGCGTTGCCGTAGGGGGCGTCTAGCCGCCAGTGGTTTGTGTTCATGACGGTACCTACATTTATTGTCGAATGAAATCTGGGGGACACCCCCAGACCCCCAGATTATAACAGTTTAGATCAAGGATCAAAGCAAGGAAACATGGAACATGTTTTTCGAATAGGGTCATGATAACAGAGGATATGGAGATATGTAGAAAAAGTCTGCCAATTCGAGTAGGCACTAAGTATAGCTTCCTCATTTGAATCACATGAACGTATAGACTAGTTGGGTACGTTCGTTATGATACGGGACCATCTGCGATCCAACCCACGTGTTCCCTCAAAATTTCATCTCTCTACGACTATTTTTCACGTAGTTAGAAGCGTTATATGGAAACGGTGAATATTTAATGTTTGCGCATGCGCAGAGGGAAATTACAGTAAGATTCCAATGAAGTTCATAATGGAACCATCTAAGTATTATACTGATCTACTCTCCAAATATGAACTTATTTCAACGATAATTAAGGTAGTTATGGGCACTGCCAAGTATTTCACGTTTGCGCTTGCGCAGACTAGGTAAACGACTTTCATGATTTTGAAACGGGACTCTCCTCAAGGTGTGGTTGGAGCGGTGGCGAGTTGGATGGCAGGAGTGGAGTAGAGGGAGAACTGTGCGGGCGACGGGGAGGGGAGCTGTGTTACATGGACGGGACAGGATGGTCTCGAGCCCGGTTTACTCCCGTAAAAACATGTTCCATGTTAATAATAAACCAAGAGCATTTCGAAATAAATGGACAGTAACGACAAACAAAAACTGACAACGCACGCATCCCTCAAAACTTGGACATTCCATGAAGCACCTGCCTACTTGATACAGTTAAAAATGGACGATGAGACATGCTAGGGCTCGAAAACGATTGATATTATTTTTTATCAAGTACTTACCTAGTTGTTTTTGACCGATTTCTTAGCATGAACAGTTATAATTTATGTAGCACATCCCACTTGCGGTCCACTCATTGGCGTCAAGGAAGTGGCTCCCTCGTATCCCGGTCTGCAGCGATAACATGCTATCAAGATTCCAACGTCACCGCTGATCTGTGGATTTACAATCAAGTTGCCGGCATATTTAATATCCTGAGTTAACGCCGCATATGATTATATTGGTTTTATGCTAATTAAACGGCAGGACGGGCTTTGAGATAAAGAGAACACTGAGGGTGTCTAAGTTAATGATTATTCAAGTCATGGAGGCTCTGAACAGCGGATGCTAATTTTAGAGTCAGGTAATTACAAGGATCCTAGGCCTATCTAATAGTAAAATTACGATAATTATGCGCAAGCAAAATGTTGCGGGTGCCACAGTGGGGGCTTTAGTTGCCGTGGTGCAATGACTGTAACTGCTCCATTAATTAACAGTTCAGTAATTATCTCTTCAAGCATATTCTTAACTCCCGTTTGGGTTTTAGGAAAAAGAGTTTAAAAAATATTTGAAACTTACTACATGACTGAATACAGTTGAAAAATTGAAACTACGGAACGTAGATAGATGACGGACGATAGGGAGAGAGGACTGACAGCAAGAGTGGTGACGTTCCCTTTTATAAGCTCGTAGTTGCAGCGTAGGCTGAACTGGGAAATGTCAGGAGTTATAAATGCAATGCAACTGCGTATACCAGCAGCTGGCGTCAATAGCTGTCGGGTTAGACTTCAGGGAATTTGGAATTTTATTCCCTCAAATTCTACCTAACGTATTAGAAATCTAGAATCTTCCGATCTGAGAAACAGGCGGTGGAAGAGAAAAACGGAAATAATTTGTACAGCAGGGTACACTAAATTATTTTGTACGGCTCCTATAAAAAATCCTAATCATCAAAATTCAGAAACTGAAAAAAAGTTAGAATAAGCTAGTGTACCTAATTCTTCGGTTACTTGGGCCTCTCTGGAGTATGCGTTTCTCCATCAGGGTAGTTATGGGCGTTTGCGGAATTATTATCATATTTAATGTTTACAGATTACGGAGTTTTGGAAATGTTCTCCTTTTCTCAGAATTCCGTGGTTAGTACAGGTTATGTAAAGTTCCAGTGATCATTCTTGGCACCATCGGAGCTGGCATCAGGGCCAAACGGCTGAACAGATATTCATGAGCGTGGTCTCGTTGTGATCAGCGAGTTCTGGGCAACGCAGGGTAGAAAAAGAAGAGCTTCCAAATAAGCTAAGTATTGAGATCTCAAATCTACTGAGAGGAACACTGAGCTTCCAAATCAGCGCAGAGTGAAAAATGGTTCTCCCAAATCAGCAGAGTGGAAAATTGTTCTCCCAGATCAGCTGAGGCGAAATTATGCTCTCTAATATTGCTTAAAAATTCCAAGAAATATCCATTATTCTAAGTTTTTCCGCGATGCGGATTTTTTTTTTTTTTAAATGCTATTGGAAATACCTACGTCGATTCGAACAGTTCACATGAGGACTAAAATGGAAAATTCCAACCCATGCTCATCCCCTAACATGCGCTCAATCCTGAACATGGTACACCAGAGTCCACATCACGGATGATAGGTAATCATGGAGTACATGCAGTTCAGCGCGCTTTTGAGGAGTCCACTTTAGCACAATTATGCTCCCCTCATTTCTCCTGGAGCATTCTTCTAAGGAAAAAAAATAGAGGTGAAAAAAAAGAAGAAATAAAACGAGAAATGTTCTTAACATTTGACTTCGAAGTACGGCTCCTTTGCTTCCCTGGGATGGGGGGGGGGGGGGGGAAGGCTGTTCTCCAGATGATCCTTTGAACTACCTTATTTGCGGTAATTGGGTCAAGAATCCCGTCAAGAGCTTTTATAAAAATATTTCAGTCATGTGCTCACCACGGGGAAGAAAAAATGGCGGAATTTATGAAGAGGTAGATAATAAAAAGGCGGGGTCGGCAGAAACGTGGCTCTAAGGGCTGCGTAGCATAGCTTACACCTTCCCTGGATGTGGTAGGTCGTGCATGGAGTATAGATGTCAACAAGTTCCGTCACTCCACCCATATCGCTAATTAAAAAGAAGGGTCCCCTAAAAAACAATGGCAGCCATGACGCGGGTTTCATGGGCGTGGTCTCGATACTTGAGAACTCTGCGAAAAAGGGGTCGCAAAGAGGGGGCCGTTGAGCTTTGAAGTGTGCAAAAAGACGACCAGCCATCTTCGAAACAGATGTGCAAAACGGGGTAGCGTCGTTATTCTGTAGCGATGATTACCTTAGCGGGTGGGCGTCCCGTTTCGATCGTTACGCTCCGAGAACCCTGCCAAGTGCATGGGGTTCAACAATGGGTTCTGGGGCCTTGTGAGTTCGTCGACGATTTGAGATATTTATTAGCATTCGTAGGATCAATACCTAACTGCATTATTTCAGTCACAATGTGCCTACTCGTGCAACGGTCCTTCGGTTACCTGGTGGAGGTAACCACTCCTTCAGTGCTACTGCAGAAAAGTTAAATCCACTGGCCCTATACCTACCTTCAGGCCACGTGCATAGTGCAAATACATGGCTAAATACTTCAGAGCAGAACATAACCTGAATAACGTGAGTAACCCCACAAAAACTATTAGGATTTATAACGCAGATTATTTATCAAACATATTAATAAAATCAGTCAGCCTTACATTAATAATACAGGAATTGATGAATTTTGTGTTTATTTTCCTTTATATGGTATTTCAAACCAACGGGATATGCGCATGGGTCACAAAAGTGGTTTACATTATTTTTTAATGAAACTGGATTCCATTCTGAGAACTTTGACACCAACCGCACTGTCCTACGATCAGTAGTTCTTATTCTATGATTTTTCGAATTTTCCAGAGGTCACATTGTGCAGGGGGTCCCGCCCAGGCGAGAGGGCTGCAAAGACGTAGGGACCGCTGGAATTTTCGAAAAATCATACAAAAGTAACTACTTATCGTTGGACAGTGCGGTTGGTGTCAAAATTCTCAGGATAGAATCTAATTTCACTTATACGTACGCAGACCCCAGTGGTACTATCTCAGTAATTCTCTGTATCTATCTAATTTCATTAATTTTGGTTCGTGGTAACTAAGAACAGTGCGAAGTACGGCGGACGGCGGTCGGGCAGAAACTATTTTACTGCATTTTCGGATTCAACATACCTTGAAACGGAAACCATCAAATTTAAAATAATAAGGTAAACATTTTTTTTTCATACCCGATTCCAAAGGTTCATTACTGAAAATAATAAACCAAAATCTGCATGACTTTCGCGAAATTTGTAACAATCAGCGTCCACCCACCTAGCAGACATTTAGGTTTATTATTTTCAGTAATGAACCTTCGAAATCAAGCATGAAAAAGAAAAGTTAAATCCCCCTCAAAATTCGATGGTTTACGTTTCAAGGTATGTAGAATTCGAAACTACAATGATAAAATTTCTGCCTGTCCGCCGTACTTAGCACTTTTCTTAGTAACCACGAACCAAAATTTGCGAAATTTGGTTTACAGGTCCAGATCGGGGCCTAGTTGGTCCTCGAAGCTCGGCGTTACTGTCAGTCATCTCTAAGGGGTAAAACAAGGGGTTGACATTTTCAGAGTGCCGTAGCTCAAAAACATTCAATGGAATGGTAAGGGTTTCTCGTTTTGGTTTATTATTTTCAATAATGAACCATTGGAATTTAGCATGAAACAAAAAATTCTAACCCCCCCTCAAAATTAAATGGTTTACGTTTGAAGGTATGGAGAATCCGAAACTGCTATAAAAAAATGTCTGTCTGTCCGCCGTACGCCGTACGCCGTACTGGCCACTTTTCTTAGTTACCATGAAACAAAATTGATGAAATTCGGGTTATAGGTTCCGTTCGGGGACTATTTGGTCCTCGAAGCTCGACGTTACAGTCAGTCATCTCTAAGGGGTTCGAAATAGGGGTTGGAATTTTCAGAACGCCGTAGCTCGAAAACTATCGATAGAAGGGTATGGTACGTTATTAAATTTGTCTTGAGCTAAACAATTTTTTGAGACCACCCGGAGCATTGTATGTCCAACCGTTCGTGTGCACCAAAAAGCTTCGTCAACACGATCGTGAATCAAACGGTATAAATCCGGCACAGATAATCATCACTAGGGAGCACCTGATTATAATCAAGGATGGCTGTATGAAGTCGAGTTGGTTGTTCTGCGATATTATGTCATTTGATAAGTGATGGACTATGGATTTTGTGGGTAGGTACTTGTGAAACTTGAACAAACGTTGAAATATTATTGATGGGCAAATTAATACACAATGGTAAATTATTACACAACGGCAAATTATTACACAACGGTAAATTATTAAACAACGGTAAATTATTTCGTAACGGTAAATTGTTACAATACGGTAAATTATTACACAACGGTTCATCTTACAATAAGGGGATAGGTTTCGCTGTTTGGTACATTTGCAACTTGAACAAACGTTGAAATATTGTTCATGGGTAAACTATTAGACAATGGTAAATTATTACATAACGATAAATCATTTCACAACGGTAAACTATTACACTACGGTTCATCAACCAAGAAGGGGCTGGATTTTGTTGATCGGTACTTTTGCAACTTGAACAACCGGTGAAGTATCATTGATGTGCAAGTTATTACACAACGGTTCATTATACTTGAGCACGAAGGTAGGTATTGACCACAGAAAACAGTGATCTACGCAGAAGGGGCATCTATTTCACTCCACATCAACAATTTCCCTTCAGAACTTCATTATTTGCGTTTCTTTTTGCCGTTTTAGTTACTGCTTGTCATCGACTGAATTATATTAGCAACATTTAACTCCTGATTTAGATAGGTACCTAGTAACGTGTACGGGGTTAGGTGCTAACCTACGGAGGGTCTGCAATCTACATAATATGTATAGAATAGTACATATTATATCATATAGACGGGTTATCTATACAGAGAGCTGTGATCTGTAACATAAGGGTATTCTGTACAAAATAATATACCGTTGTGCTGGGATTTGCAGCGTTTTTAAATTGATGTTGAACTAAAGAATTTTTTGAGACCGCCTGGAGCATTGTACGACCATCCAATCGTTTGCACCGAAAAGCTTCGTCAACATGATCGTGAATCAAACGGTATATATCCTGCCCAGATATCATTGTTAGCGAGCACCTGATTGTAATCACGGATGGCTGTATGAAGTTGGTTGTTCTGTGATATTGTGATTATTTCATTTTAAAAACGCTGCAAATCCCTGCACAACGGTTTATTATTTTGTACAGAATACCCTTCTGTTACAGATCACAGCTCTCTGTATAGATATCCCGTCTATATAATATGTACTGTTCTATACATATTATGTAGATCGCATTTACTCCGTAGGCTATTACCTAACCCCGTACTCGTTACTAGGTACCTACCTAAATCACAAGTTAACTTTTGCTAAAATAATTCTGTCGATGACAAACAGTAACTAAAACGTCAAAAAGAAACGCAAATAATGAAGTTCTGAAGGAAAATTGTTGATGTGGAGTGAAATAGATGCCCCTTCTACATAGATCACTGTTTTCTGTGGTCAATACCTATAATGAAACGTTCGTTGTGTAATAACTTGCCTATCAATAACACTTCAACGGCTGTTCAAGTTGCAAAAGTACCGATCAACAAAATCCATCCCCTTCTTGGTAGATGAACCGTAGTGTAATAACTTACCGTTGTGTAACAATTTACCGTTATGTAATAATTTGCCGTTGTGTAATAATTTACCATTGTGTAATAATTTACCCATCAGTAATATACTTCAACGTTTGTTCAAGTTTCACGAGTACCTATTAAGGGGGCGCAGACCCTGTTTTTTGTCAGTTTCTTCACGTTTTCTCTGGCTGTGGTTAACTTACAGTTCTGGGGAAGGTCTTAATACGCATTATATTAATCCGTGAATAGAGTTAGGGTCATAGCTCTAAATGATTCCTGAAATTTCCGAAAATTCAAATTCAAAAATGTAGTTTAAAAAACTTTTTCTTGAATGTTTGTGTTTTACGACATTTTCGGAGAGATAATAAAGTTTATAATCCAAGAATCAAAATTTTGTTATGTAAAATAAGAAAGAAAACGTGAAGAAAAATTTTACGTATTTTGAAAAAAGGCTCGAGAAAGGGGGCGCCGCCTGTAGGCGCTCTCTGCGGGCAATGTGCCGAGTCTCTCCCCCTTCACACGCAGCCACCCTGCCCTGTCGCTTCGCTCGTCGTGTAGTCTAGTATAGTATCCATGGCATTATCAGTTCCAGCGGCTCTTTGCCTGGGAAGGAGGTAATTTTCAACGTTCTTGGTCGGAGGGGCAAGGGAGGAGGCGGTGTTGCCATATTCACCGAACGAATGGCATCGCTGTAACCCTCACAGTCTGCATCCCAGCTAAGCTTCAGAATATTAGTTCCCTGTTGAGCTGGCCTACCCTTCCACCCTTCCTTCCACATGCTCACCTACCTCAGCCTAATTACCGTCATAGTTTTCACATGATTGGATAAGTAATTTTTACAGTATTTTCCCAATTATGTTGGTTACCTACTTTCCTAATTAAAGCTACAATCCAATCAGCCATAATTTTATTATTCATAGTAGGTAGCTACCTACCTATTTACGGTACGTATTAATTACGTATATCAATTAAATGTTTCATAAACTGGATTAAATTTAGCAAAATCAATTTAAAAAAATAGGGGATGATTGTTTTAAGTGGGTAAACAATTGTTTGAGAAATAATCCGCTAGGTAGATCAAAAGTTGACGCCACAATCGCTAGGTGCATACCTGAATTCATTTGAGGAAGTATAGGCATGTACCTACTTAATTTTCTTATTTTTTAACTATTCTGCTCGAACTTCTTGTTCGTCACATAATATTATCTGAAAGCCTCGAAACTGACCTTGCCGGCTGAGTGGCGCAAGGTCAATCTCTGACCCATCCGGATTGTTGTAGGTACTATTATTTTTCTGTCTGGGGTACTTTTATGTTACGTAATAATTTAATTTTGAGAGGAGTTTTACTGTGCATTTATATATGTATGTAAATTTGACTGTTTATTTTTTATTTATGTAAATCAATGTGTGACCAATGAATGTATCGACTGGACACAGATACCTACCTGTGTGAGACAAATAACTTAGGTACTCCCACACAGTGTGAGATTTGTAATTTCATTTCATTTTTATTAATACTTATGTGTACTTCACTCAAAATTATTAGACATGACTTTTTTAAAGATTGATTACACACTGTCTAAAGTGTTCTACCTGTCATACTAATACAGAATCAATTCAAAGACAAATTATCCAACATGATTTCAAGTACCTACTTTTAATCATCATACCTTTCACTACCTACTTGAATTGAACGACAATAGGAAGAGGATTAGATAGTAACAAATAACTTTTCAGGTGTTTGTTTTATTCAATGACTGAAATGTAAACAAATAGAAAAGTAAATTGGAAAGCTCATGAACAATATTATACAGTTACACTGCTCACATTAGCTTTTATTTTATTTTATTGGACACTGAGTTAGTCTGGATCTAGGTAGGTATTCGGAAATCCATTTAGGTTCATGTTCATTTAAATCGGAGTTCAAACTCGCTTCTTGCTGTATATACGACTGGAGTTGTCAACTTCGGATATCTCGTCAATTCTGATCGTCTTCCTGAACAAAAATACACAGTAGCAAATTACAACAGGCATTTCTATAATATTAAATGTAAATGTAAATAAAGTGAATGTAATGTAAATAAAGTTTTCCTACATACACTTATTTCATGTATAGGTGCTATCTTCTATAATGTTAATAAATAATGTCAATGACCCCCAAAAATCCTAATTAGACCCCTGTTCTGTGTGAAAAGCAACTGAAATGGTATTTTTCTGCCTTCACTCACCCTTCCATGCCACTTTCAGTGATTTTATATAACAATTTTAGCAGTTTTTACCAATTTTTGACCCCTTAAAAACTCAAATTTGACCCCCTTCAAATTTTATAAAATTGCTTATCCTTTTGTTTGGCGATAAGAACATTTCGGCGAAATTTGGAATTTTTATCACGTAACCAAAGTCAGGTATCGTCTGGAGTGACACATAAATAAATGTATATAAATATAGGTATACATTTTTGTTAAAATCTAAGGATGAAATCAGGATGATCTGAAACGGATTCGTCTATAAAATAATTTCAAAAACTTATGTTCTGAAAATTTTGGACCCATTGCAATACCTTCATTTTCCTTAAAAATTCGCGAACATTGTTGTGTGTATTTCATCAGTTTATCTTACCTAATGTTATCTGTAACATTTAGTGCTTTGTTAAATTTAATTTAAATTCAGCTTTCTTTGTAATTTCAAACCTTATTACCGAATTTTCAAAGAAAATAAAGCTATTGCTATGGGTAACATTTTCAGAACATGAATTTTTGAAATATTTTTATAGGCAAATTCGGTTCAGAGCATCCTAAGTTCATCCCTAGATTTTAGCAAAAATTTATTACGTAGATTTATGTGCCACTACAGATGATTTCTGTCCTTGGGTAGGCACATGGTAAAAATTCCAGATTTCTCCAAACCGTTTGTATTGCCAAACGAAAGGATGAGTTCGAAGATGAGCAATTTTCAAATTCCAAGGGAGTCAAATTGGAGTTTTTAGGGGCTAAATGTCGGCTAAAATTGCTATACAAATCATTGGAAGTTGTACGGAAGGTTGAGTGAAGACAGAAAAATACCATTTCAGTTGTTTTTCACACAGAATAGGGGTCAGATTTTGATTTTTTGGGGTAAAAAATTGGTATTAATGGTAAAATCAATATTAATTCACCTGACGTTGTGTGGGGTGGTTAATGACGACGGAGGTACTACCTCGATGATAAAACTATTTTTCTCAAAAGCAAGTGGGTCAAATTTGACGTTATTAGGGTCAAACATCGGTAAAAATGGGTAAAATCACGAAAAGTTATAATTTTAAGAAAAGTGGTATGGATTCTCGCTATATCATCTTTTTACACAATATCAGGAATATTTCTTTGAAAATTCGCTCTTATAGCCATGCTACGTGAAAGGATGTTTTTTCTATTTCCGATAACCCCCCCCCCCCCCCCCCCCTTTTCAACACTACGCCACTGCGTATTATAAATCTGTGCTGATCTGGCAAAACGTGGTAGGTAAGTCCAATACAGATGATTTTACAGGAGAGCGTGTCAAAGTTTTGCAGGTTCAGAGAAGCGCATGAAGAATCTGGGGAATGTGATATTACAGCGAAATATTTGATCTGCTTCTAATAACTTTTGCATCCGGCTTTTTACTATATTTTGTGAGTTTAGAGCGGTTTTGACATGATGTCTTAATGGCTGGGAGTCATTGAAAACAAAAACGCTTGCATACGAGTCTGCAACGCATTGGGACATTTTCATGTCTTTACCTATTGCTTTTGACATTATTAATATTAAGAGGTAGGTACCTAATTTCAATAAAATAGACGATTCCGGATTAATTATCTTCTACACTCACGATCATTAGTTTGTAAACAAAATATGAGAACAGTTATGCCCATAGCTCCGCTATTCGTATAGTCAATATGTTATGGAGAACATGAAAATGTTCGTTAAATCGAGAGCTTTCCAACGAGTGGTGAACGATTTTTGTGGGTTAAAAAGTGTAGAAAATGAACAAACCTAACAACGGGGTCGTTGTAAGCGGAAATCATTATAAAGGCACTGTAACACAATTTCGTTACGCAATTTCGTGACAGTTTTTTGTGCTATGTGCCAGGGCAAAGACATGAAAATGTCAATAAGAAGTATTACCTGATTTTTACTCAAAGAAAGACCATTTGGTGGGAGACATCACTGTCTGCCAGACTCTGGATCGGATGTTGTTTGGACATGAACTGAGAACAGAAAATAACATAAAATCAGTAAATTTGGGTATACTGATTGCAATGAATTAGAAATATCAATGAAAACCTTAGAAATACATTTTAATCTATCGAGTATCTGCTTGGTGTTTTGACTGATAGGTAGATGTGAAGAGTTGGGAATTTACAGTATTTCTTAGGTTTTTATTGAGGTTTCCTAATCTACAAAACCAAAAAACCTTGGAAACACATCCATCTATATTAACCATGGAAACATTCTTTTTTTTTTTTAAACTTATTGCAATTCAATTTTGACGTTCAGAGTAGGGTAGGTAGCTACCTAAAGATTTTTTTATTCATTGCTCATCGCAGATTGTATCTGCTTGATATTTTGACTGATTGAATTGAAAGAAACAGTAAAGGAACAGCCAACATTTCTGTAGATGTCCAACGGAATCATAACTACGGAGTTTTAGCCGCAGGATATTTTACAATAACTTTCCAACGAAGGTTAAAGATTTTCGTGGAATGCTGGGTTGAGTTTTACTCCCAAACTACGGAGAACGTAGGTACTAATTACGTGACAATCATTAGACTAACACAAAATCTGTATACTACTACTACTACATCTGAAAACTATTTCAATTTGTTGCTCTACACAGAAAACACTAAGGATTAATTAGGTACCTAATTATGTAAATCTGCGGTATCAACTTACTGTTCTGCGCCTCTTTTTTTCGCCTTTGTTACCGATGTTTCTCCTGGTCCACTTCTTCGGCGGTGGAGGCATACACTTTGATACACTCGACGGATATCACTACGAATGAACAATAGTATATACTGATACTAACGTGAATGAACGGCGTGAGAGAAGAAGGAGAACAAAGGAATGAACTAAAAACAACAGAGTATAACCTGTCGAGCGGAAAACTTGCAGAGGAAGAGAAGCTCACGTACCTAATCACGAATGTTATAGTGTCCATAAGGCAATGGAATTGATAACTAAAAACTAACTGCGCACTTACAACAACCATCGAAATTCGGCAGGCGCCCCTACCGGTGGGCGCCAAATCTCCAAATCTCGCTGGGAATCTTCCCGCGGAAGCGATGTGGAAGTGATGTTCAGCGCACTCTCGTGGTTGGGGGTGCTACTGGCCTTCCCGTCCCGCGCCCCCTTAACTAAATACAGCCCCTTATTGGTAGATGAACCATTGTGTAATATTTTACCGTTGTGTAATAATTTGCCGTTGTGTAATAATTTGTCATTGTGTAACAATTTACCCATCAACAATGCTTCAAAGTTTGTTCAAGTTGCAAAAGTACCGATCAACAAAATCCAGCCCCTTCTTGTTAGATGAACCGTTGTGTAATAGTTTACCGTCGTGAAATAATTTACCGTTATGTAATAAGTTACCGCAGTACAATAATTTACCGTTGTGTAATAATTTGCCGTAGTGCAATTATTTACCATTGTGCACCTAATAATTTACCCATCAACAATACTTCAACGTTTGTTCAAGTTTCACAAGTGACCTACCAACAAAATCCAATAGTCCATCACTTGCAAATGAAATAACATCGCAGAACAACCAACTCGACTTCATACAGCCATCCTTGATTACAATCAGGTGCTCCTTAGTGATGATATCCCGGCCGGATTTATACCGTTTGATTCACAATCGTGTTGACGAAGATTTTTGGTGCACACGAACGGCTGGACGTACAATGCTCCGGGTGGCCTCAAAAAATTGTTTAGCTCAAGACAAATTTAGTAACGTAAAAAAAACCATACCCTCCAATCGAAAGTTTTCGAGATACGGCGTTCTGAAAATATAAACCCCTATTTTTAACCCCTTAGAGATGACTGACAGTAACGTCGAGCTTCGAGGACCAATTAGACCCCCGAACGGAACCTATAACCCGAATTTCATCAATTTGTTTCATGTTAACTAAGAAAGGTGGCCCGTACGGCGTACGGCGGACAGACAGAAATTTTTTTATTGGATTTTC
Source organism: Leptopterna dolabrata (assembly GCA_954871275.1). NCBI lineage: Eukaryota > Metazoa > Arthropoda > Insecta > Hemiptera > Miridae > Leptopterna > Leptopterna dolabrata. Next base: position 49,261,855 of record OX940976.1, on the reverse strand, counting down.
GGATTCTACATACCTTGAAACGTAAACCAACAAATTTTGAGGGGGGGGTTAGACTTTTTTTTTTCAAGCACGATTCCAAAGGTTCATTAGGTATTGCAAATAATAAACCAAAATGGTGGATCTATTGGATTTTGTTAGTAGGTGCCTGTGAATGTTGAAAAAACGTTGAAGTATCATTGATAGGTAAATTATTACACAATGGTAAATTACTAAAGAACGGTAAATGATTAAACAACCGTAAATTATTTCACAACGGTAAATTATTACACAACGGTTCATTATACCATCCACGTAGAAGGGGCTGGATTCTGTTGATAGGTACTTCTGTAACTTGAAGTATTATTAATGGGATAATTATTACACAACCGTTCATTATACTATCTACGTAGGAGAGGCACCTATACAGGTACCTTATAACAGAACGGTTTATTATTTGCCTTATGCTTCATGAATAACTACAAATAATTAATGACTGAATTATTGAATCCCGCGCCTTTGTATGAAACATTAATTCAGGAGTCGGCTCCACTACTCGATTTAGGGCTTTCCTGAGGGGATCTCGAGGGTATTGAACACAGAAAACAGTGACCTACTCAGAAGGGGCGTCTATACAGGTAAATAATAAACCTTTGTGTAATAAATTGTAGCGTTTGCAACTCATGCCCTACAGCTATGACTTCGGATATAGGATCCAGAGGATGGCTCAAAACTTCTTTTTTTTTTTGTGGTGGGGGGGTTAGTGGTGGGGGGTTGCAGGAGAGAGGATGACAGAAAACTGTCTGATGAGCAGTAATAAACACGAGACGTCGTTTGACGATGATTGATCGGTCATTATTATAATAACTATAGAAAAAAAACATACGTGTAAGCCCCACTCAGTAACCAGCCCAATATTCGTACCCAAAATAATACTATAGTATGCAGCACACGGGTTATCCTGCTAGTTATTCATAAACAAATATTGACTGGGAGATGAGCGAAGGTATGAGACGCACGGTGTTCATGTGGCTTGTTGGTCCCATCACCCAGCCCCGCGAGGCTTTGTCATAGATATAGGATTCTGCCACAACTATCGGAGCTGCCCATCTCTAATTTCACGGCTCGCTGGTTCCGTTCGGATATCGAAAAATGCAGTCTGCACTAAATCCCTTCCTCGCTGGGCGGGTGCCTCAAAGCGCTCGCCCTCTAAGCCCCTAATGCTATTTTCCTCATCCACTTTCATTCCCAGCCGATTTTTTCGCTTTCTCATCGATCCTATGTCAAAACACTGCGGGTTTTATTTTCCAAATAGACAGGAGTCTCATGTTATGATACCACACCAATATTGGTCTCAATTCTCTTCTCCCTTTCACAAGTATTTTACCCTGCTCTTTGCCCGCTCTCTTCATTCTACAATCAGAATCTACTACCAAATCCGAAGGTTAGCCGACTTGCTAGTGAAAACTGATTCCTCAAGGACGTACCTATATGCCTTGGATATATATTATATATATGTATATATATATATAAGTTTTACCATCCATAGCTTCACAGAAAAGTTAGGCGGTTAGTATGATTTGGAAGCAAAATCACTGCACCACATTCCTTCTCACTATCACACTCCGTTCGGCCAATACAGTTTTACTTCCGAGTCAACCAACGTTGTACTGGAAGCTGTGCAGAGTGGAGACGACGGTGAAACCTCGAGAGTCTCCCCCTGATTAATCTACAAGGATGAAATTCGAAATGGAGCCTCTGTAGGACTGTTGAGTAAGAATGGTGAGGTGAGGGCCCTCCATGATCAATTGAGCAAGCCCTGAGGCTAATTTCATTCCTGTTTGACCTACAAGGATGAAATGCAGCCGCTTTGACTCCCAACCCTTCTGCGTATCTATCTCGCTGATGAAATCCCGTATGTAGGACTGGTGAGTAAGAATTGGAAGAACCCCCCCCCCACTAATCAGCTGAGTGAGCCCGGAGACTAATTTCCCTCCTGTTTTGACTTGCGTTGATGAAATTCGCCGTGGAGCCTCTGTAGGACTGGTGAGTAAGAATGACGAGGTAAGGACCCTCCCTAATCAGCTGAGTGGGCCAGCAGGCTAATTTCACTCCTGTTTTGACCTGTGATGACGAAATACGCAGAGGAGCCTCTGTAGGACTGGTGAGTAAGAACTGACGAGGTGAGGACCCTCCCACATCAGCGGAGTGAGCCCGGAGGCTAATCTCACTCCTGTTTTGACCCACGATGAAATTGAGTGAACCTTTCTTAAATCCACCAATTTCTCCGTTATAAAAAAACTGCAAATTATTACACAGCGGTTTATTATTTACATGTATAGATGCCCTTCTGCGTAGATCACTGTTTTCTGAGGTCAATACCTACCTTCTTCCCCCCCCTCCCCGGACAGCCCTAAATCGCGTACCAGAACCGGCCCGGGAATTACAGTTTCATAAAAATGTGAGGGATTCAATAATTCAATAATTAATTGTTTGTTGCTATTCATGAACCATAAGGTAAAATTACAAGCCGTTTCGTAATAAACCGTTATGTAATAAACCGTTATGTAAGAAACTGCCATGTAATAGTTTACCTGTATAGACGCCTCTTCCGCGTAGATCAGTTTTCTGTGGTCAATACCTACCCACCAGCTCCCCTAAGGAAAGCCCTTAATCGAGTATTGGAGCCGGCCCGGGAATTACAGTTTGATAAAAATGCACGGGATTCAATCATTCAATCATCAATTATTTCTTGTTATCATTAGGTAGATAATAAACCATTGTGTAATAACAGTTGTGTGAAACCGTTGTGTAATAATTTACCCTTATAGATTTCCCTTCTGCGAAGATCAGTTTTCTTCAATAACTCCAATACCTACCCTCGTGCTCCCCCCAGGAAAGCCCTAAATCGAGAAATGGACCCAGCCCGGGAATTACATATCTTAAAAATGCGAGGAATTCAATAATTCTCTGTTGTTATTCATGAAGCATAACGTTTGTTCAAGTTGCAAAAGTACCTATCAACAAAATCCAAAAGAGCCATCGTTTTTCAAATGGAATATTGTCACAGAACAACCAACTCGACTTCTTACAGCCATCAGTGATTATGATCAGGTGATCCCGAGCGATGATGTCTGGGTAGGATTTATACCGTATGATTCATAATCACGGCTGGTCGCACAACGCTGAATGCTCAGGGTGGTCTCGAAACATTCTTTAGATCGAAGTCAATATAAAAACGTAAAAAACCTTCTATTGAAAGTTTTCGAGCTACGGCGTTCTGAAAATTTCAACCCCTATTTTCACCCCTTAGGGATGATTGACAGTAACGCCGAGCTTCGCGGACCAACTAGACCCCAAACGGGACCTACAAACCAAATTTCATTAATTTTGGTTCATGGTAACTAAGGAAAGAGCTAAGTACGGCGTACAGAAAGAAATTTTTTTTAAATTGCATTTTCGGATTCTACATACCTTGGAACGTAAGCCATCAAATTTTGAGGGGGGTTAAAATTTTTCTTTCATGCTCGATTCGGAACGTTCATTATTGACTATAATAAGCCAAAATTGTATGCGTAATTTTCTCCGTTTTCACGGAAAAACGTTGAATGTGGATATGCAGTACGGTACTATCAATTCGTGAGTCCAAAAAAATGTCCATGACTCAATGTTTTTCCGCGAAAACGGAAAAAATGTATACGAAATAGGTTTTTCTCTATTTATTAAAAAAAAAAAAAAGTGAAACTTACTTTTCTTACTTTTCCTCAATTTTATGTATGTTCCCCAGCGCACAGTACGAGGGCGTGGCGCAACGCTATAGTAGTAGTGTGCTTGTCTTTGTGACGCCTAGCTTACTTGAGCTTATTATTGTATTATTGAATGATTCATATGGTTTTTACATTTCATTCAGGATAGGTGTCGTATCATGTTATACAACGGATTCAGGTCATATAGGTATAAGAGGGAAAGCAAAGCTTTTGTTGAATAACTCTTATTTTCGCGATCAAACGGCGTGTTCACTTCTACATGTCACAAAAGGCCGCATTTTGAATTATTAACCATATCGTGATCATGAATTACCCAACACCTACCCGTTCACAAAGGCCTGAGCCGTATGAAATTAAGGGCACACAGGACTACTACTCTGTCACAGTTGACATCAAAATGAGAGGTAGATTAAAAGCGCGATTGTGTACACAAAACGGCCCATTGCACGTTTCGTTTGGTCAAACTTAAAGTGAAGGCGGTGGAGAGGGGACAATAAACGTAATGGGAGGACGGCCAGATGTCGAGGGCGACAAAGGGAATGTCGCTACATTCATCAGCGCATCACACAAGGGGAAACGCTGGGCATCGTGTTTACGTGAGGGACGATTTTCACTGGTGGTAAATATTGTCTAATTCCAGGCTGGAATAACAGGGGATTTATAGGAGAGATGGGACACCGAGTTATCAGAGCTGCAAGAGGGTTTAAGTGGGGGGGGGGGGGGGGGTGAATACGTAAAAACCAGTGGTGCCTCATCATTCGCCGACATTCTGAGCGGGTCGTCAGAATATTTTTTCGTATGCAGGCGGAATAAGGGGGCTACCGCACTAGAAACTTCGGAAATCCCCGAGTTGTAATCGTCACTATATGGATGAACCACGCGTTACACAGGATAGCCTAGTTGTTTTTTACTGCTGGTACCTAATACATATATATATATTTTTTAAATGTATGGTATCAGTCTTCTCGTTGCTTCACACCGCCACCAACTATCTGCTTAATAGCCCCATCACCCGAATGCAGAGGAACATAAATTACTTGGCCACCCTTTCTGATGACATGGACGCAGTAACTTCCAGCCTAGCCTCTATAAAAAGGCATTTAAAACAAATTTCATTAATGTAGGTTTCTCTTGATATAGTTTTTTATCCGTAATGCTATTGTTGTATATAGTTAAACAATAAATGTGTATTTCCCTCACTGTATGTAAAGCCGATAAAGTCCGTATCTGTTTTTGTTAGTAATATTGTTTACATTGAAGTTGAAATTTAAATAGCTTATAAATCGTGATAATGGTATCATTTTATGTAATTATGAGTGTTAAGTTATATATATATGTATGTGTGTGTAATTGGCCCGTACATTTCTAAATAAATAAATACATAAAACCTTCGGGTTGAATGAGGAAGTTTGTTATCAGCTGTAAATATGAGCTCGTGAGGCGGTGCGCTACAATTTAGGAATGTCTGGAAATTTCATGGACCTTAGGCCCAGTACTGAATAGTAATAGCATCACTCTATCGAGTATGTGTGTTGTTTTTAATATATACCTACCTTAATAAATTGATGCTGGAATAAAGAGATTATGAGGAATTAATCCTCAAATAGCTTGACTGTACAGGCGAATCATGGGACCTGAATCGAGTTTTGAATGTACATCAGGCAATCAAGCATTTATAAGATCATTCTCATAAAGTTTACGATGGCGGTATTGGAGCCTGAATAAATTTTATCAATTTATATAAAAGTTACTCGATAATTTCAGTTATGATACCTGATGGAAAAGTGAGATACCAACGGGCACAAGCACCTTGAAACAGAACAGTAAAATACAATGTAGTTATTCTGGTTATTGCAAAACCATATTTAATGTTGTAGTACAGATATAATTCCATCACTGGACTACAATGTTGAAGGATGAGGAGCCTACTCAATCGTCAGGAAATGATAGTACAAAGGCCACGCACAGTGTTGGATAGAGATAAATGAGGCGCGCTTGGTTGGAAAGGACGCATTCCTAGCTGAACAGGACCTGAAATTGAAGCTAAGTCGTAAGAAATGAGCCGCGGCTTCCTATAGTCACTTAATTAACCCCACCGTTTTTTCCTGAATTATCCTCCAGCCACTGTCCAAGTTACCCTATAGCATCCGACATTAAGTCTCACGAGAAGGATCTCTAATGCGCCTGACTTTGGGGGTACCTTAATGACATAATAATCCACATCCCGATTACTGAGTTCCTGCTCAAATGTGAGTAAAATGAGAGAACTTCTCATGAAGGCACAACACCGGGGCTGAGGAATGTACATGTGCAGCTCAATAACCATGCCTCCATCTACCTCCATAACTGAATTGATTGTTCAAAATACCCGAACGTGATTTCTTCAAAATTTGAGGTTTTGCACTTACTATAGGTACGTTGATTAATATTTTAGTCAAGGTTTCAGCCGTCAAGCTGCATCTTCTATATTTGTGGATGACTAAGAAATAATCCCGCATTACTGGGGTTCATTCAGAAAGTTCAGACAGATTGCTCCTAGTTATTTTGGTTTATTATTCCGTGAATAATTATACACCTATGCATTCGCTCAGCAAAACATTTTTATAACACTCCCTCGACATTTTTTCTTTTACTTTTCATGACGCGCAGATTTCAAAAATGCAATGTCCGTCTGCCGTCCGCCGTATCACCCATATCTATATACTTTAATTTCAGTCTAAAAAAGTCGTTCTTTCGCACACAGGCCTATGTGGACCCTAGTTGTCTTCCAAAACTTTGCGGCCCAATAGAAATATACCGAAGGGTGTTATGGGTGAAAAATAAGGGTAAAGATGGGCTTTTTTGGTGTTCTAGTAACATAAACTTGTGAGGTTGTTTCCCATGTTTTTCAGGACGGGGAGACCGAATATGAAGTCAATTTTGGCCAACGAGTGGAAAATTGAGGAAAAGAACGAAGACCCAGTTATTAAAGTTTCATACAAATGCGCGGGATTCAATAATTCAATCATTCATCATTCATCATTTTTTAAAGTTATTGATGAAGCATAAGGTAAATAATAAACCGTTGTGTAATAATTTACCTGGATAGATGCCCCTTCTGCGTAGATACTTTAATAAACCGTTGTGTAATCATTTACCATTGTGTAATAATTTACCGTTGTGCAATCATTTACCGCTATGTAACAATTTAGTTGTGTAGTAATTTACAGAAAAATAAGCCGAAGCAATAGCATAGCAAATAAGCGATAGCAGCCGAAGGGACATGTACCTCCCATTAAAAAAGCTGATGGGGAACGGGCAAAAAGTTCTACTGAAAAGGCAGAGATCTTTGCTGAACACCTCGAGAACACATTTGTGCCACTCCCCAGGAACAGTGATGAAGGAGGCTTACCGATGGTATCCTCCTCCACGGAGATACACTTCATACAACCAGTAACGCTCAGTGAACTGAAAAATCAAATTCGCAATCTCAAAACGAACAAAGCTCCTGGATATGATCTCATTACAGGAAAGGCAATTAAGCAACTTCCAGAGGAAGGCATGCGAATGCTATTGTATCTGATAAACGCGGCATTGAGACTGAAATATGTATCCCGCTGCTGGAAAGTGGCAGAGGTTATCATGATACTGAAACCTGGGAAAGAATCCAAGAATAAAGAGTCCTACCGACCTATATCATTACTACCAGTAATATCTAAGCTCTTTGAGAGATTACTGATACAAAGATTGAAACCAATCGTTCAAGAGAAAGAGCTAATCCCCGACCACCAGTTTGGATTCAGGGAAAAACACTCTACCATAGAACAAGTGCATCGTGTAACTGATGTAACAGAGAATTGTCTAGAAAAGAAACAAGTTTGTGCAAGTGTCTTCCTGGATGTTTCCCAAGCTTTTGACAAAGTCTGGCGTCAAGGGTTAGAGTACAAACTTGAGAGAGACTTACGGAAGCCATTTTTTCAAATTTTGAAATCATATCTTTCTGAAAGACACTTCAGAGTGAAACACGAAGGAGAGCACTCCCAAGAAAATAAGGGCAGTGTCCCTCAAGGAAGCGTGCTTGGGCCCTTACTATACCTTCTGTATACACGTGATGTACCTAGAAATGAAAACACGACAATCGCAACTTTTGCTGATGATAGGTACTGCCATGCTTGCGGTTGGTGACTCAGTAGAGGAAGCAACTAGGAAATTACAGCATTCTGTTGATGATGTAAGCGCCTGGACCAAAAAATGGCGACTGAAGCTTAGTGAACTGAAATCAACTCATACTAACTTTACGAACAAGAACATAACAACGATAACAGTCATGATGAATGAACAACAGATCCCCTACGCTAATACAGCAAAGTACTTAGGGATGACTCTTGATGCCGAATTAAGATGGAAGGAACATGTGATTAAAAGAAAGATCAGTTAAACATTAAGTTCAAAAAAATGTACTGGTTGGTAGGCAGATATTCTGAACTATCTGTACACAACAAATTGCTAATCTACAAGCAAATCCTAAAACCTGTGTGAACTTATGGTATCCAGCTCTGGGGCTGTACTAAACAGACAAACAGCAAGATTATACAAACTTTTCAGAACAAGGTACTGAGGAGTATTGTCAACGCCCCTTGGTACATCAGAGGTGACCTCCATCGAGACCTCAAGATGGAATCCGTCAGCGAAGTGGCCAAGCAACATGCGATTAAATACGAACAGCGGCTTCATGAACACATGAATCCGGAAGTTCTTCGACTCCTAGACAACAGCAACGCCACCCGGCGGCTTGATAGAACAAAACCTTTCGACCATTTGATGGGACAATGTGACAAGTGTAGTGATTGAGGGTACTCCTGAGTTACAGCCACTGGGCTAAAAACTCTACAGTTGAATAATATTATAGCAAACTAACTTGATGGGCTAAGCTCAGTTGTTATGTTACTGATATAGCAAATATATCGATTATTAAAAAAAGAGGGGGATAAACTTAACGCGCACACTGATGACTTCATAGGCAATATTTTCTGGTTACCTACACATGTCTCCAAATTGTAGTGGTTAAACTGCAGGTTCCCTTCATGGCACTCGAAAAGTTTCCACCTCTATGTCAATTCAATTCAATTTTTTTTTATTCAGCAAATACTTTATACAACAAATTTAATGATTTTTAGAGAGTCTATATACATAATTCAAGATCTAAACTTATGTTGTTCCATTCACAACATCACCTTTCCACTGGTATTTATACGAAACAAGTCTGCTTCATCATCATCATAATGGTCGAGTACGATTCGCCAATCAGCTCCCTTCCCGCATGCATAGTTGAAATGTTGAAACACTTTATTTCTCCTAGTTGATAGTAAAATAGCGACAAACTACTAAACTACCCACAACTAAGTAAATAAATACACAAGTTGCTATGTCGACATATCGTCGTAAATATATAATCAATCTGTGAATCTTGCAGGTTTCAGATTTCTATCAATAATTCTGATTCCAAGGAGATGTGCGAATGTTCAAAATAGGAATGACGATATATATACGTTGCATTACATGGAATGAAAATTTATTGATCTATCCACCCGGTCAATTAGGAAATCAAATCATTTAGAATGTACTCTCGTAATATTCTTCAACCTCGTTACGTCAACCATTTCTGGTTTATTATTTTCAATAAACCTCTGTAATCAAGCATGAATTTTTAACTCAAGCTCGGACGTCGCTGGGTCTTCGTTCTTTATTCGATATTTCGGGCCCATCAAAATTGGTCTCAGTCAAAACGCAATTTAGAAAGCCGACGTCCACTCTTCTCTCTGGAGCTTCCACGAGAGGCTCCTGTGAATTATTCATAAAGGGGAGGGTATTAGGTATTAATTGAGGTCATCTGCATAAATATGCATCCTGTGACGGTTATAATCCAGTAGAAGGATCCTGCCCCCTAAGTTTGAAAATCACGGATTCACGACAATACTCAGCATCTGGACTGCCACCCGTCGCATAGCTATCTAATACCTAAATCGACAGCTCATACCTTAGCTCTTCCAATATTGAAGTTATTCAACTGGGCTCCGTAGTTATTTCTATTGTAATTCATTGAGGATGTCAGCAGTTGAATGAGATACTTGGAACTGAAAATTGGCAAATATAGGTGATGGGAGCTGAATCCGTTTTTGACGTCAACAATTGGTTGTTGCTCAATAAAAAATTCTTCAGGATTAAATTCTGGCCGTAACATTCAACACTCACATGAACTAATCCAAATAAATATTTTTTAGGCATATAGGTATTCATCCAGTAATACCATAGTAAGGCCACAACCGCTCACAATAATATTTCTCAGCTATGAATAATAGTGAAACCTCCAAACCTCGGCCGGGAAAATGGGAAATGGGGGCTTTAGTTGGGGGAGGTCCCGACGCGGTCCAGGCATCACGTCGTCAGAAATGAAAAAGAAACAAATGATTCCGTAATTGAAACAAGTAACTCAGCTATGAATAATAGTAGAGCCACAACCGGAAATAACACAAGTTTACAATATGTCTCGGGAGTTTATCTACAGCTGCGTGGTAACTCAGTCCTCGATGAACTTGATAATTATTCAGGATCTGGAGAAATATTTCATTTCTGCGCGAGCACGACCAGGTGGCAAATGAAGAAAACTCCATTATTTCTCCACCGCACCTTTATCAAGTCCATAACACGGCCGTGAATCGCCCTGATTACGATGATTTATGGCCCAGTACCTGAAATCTGAGCACCAGTTTGTTATGGGTATTTCAAAGGGGTTCAAGCATTGGATTTACACTCTATCACAATTGCTAATATACATCATGTACCTTTACGACATTCGAAGTGAGATCTTACAACATAGATGTTGGTATTTCAAATATATAAACAACTGTCCATAGACAACGTTGAACCTAGGTGAAGAAGAACAAAGCTTTGGACAAATGTTGTTAATGCTAGAGACTGATTGTAATGAAATGCTGTGCTCTTCAGGCTTCAGGTGGTTTGTAGTTAGTGAACTATAGCTGTATTCAGAATGTATCCGTTTTGGTTTATTCATGAATCGAACAGATTTGTTGACGTCAGTCTCTTCTATCATCCAATAGAGCAGTAAGTAGTGTTATAGTCACTGCTAGATCACAGTAACATTATTATGTGGGTAACACGTATCGGACAATGGGAGTGGTGTGAGGATGGGTTTTTATATATTAGCCAGATGACGTCACTCGAATTTCAAATCCCACTGAGGCTGAATAAATGGAAATTAGGATGTGAAAATTGTTAGAGTATTTGAAGGCCCTGAATCCGTTCTTGAAGTCGAAAATAACAATGCTTTTCGATTTCTTCCTGTTTTCTTGGTGTGATATGTCACAAATTGATTCCAAATAACCTTTGGAGCTTAATATTATTCAACCGAGATGACAGGTAGTTCATTTGTTGTTTTTTGTTGTACGGTATATGGTACCGATCTTCGTTAACTTTGCTGGCAGCATAGCTCAGTGTTATATCCATTCAGCAGTCCGTAGTTGCAACATAATTATCATATAACAGTTTACAGCCCTTATCACAGCCCTGTACACATATTTTACGACTTTGCGATCGGGGCTAATATGGAACCAGATTAGGTTTTATTCAAAGTTCAAGAAGCCCCCCTCCCCTGCTGCGAACCACCCACCCGTCCAATCATCCCCTCCACCCATCCCAATTTCCTTGCAACTGACACTCGTCATTTGCCACTAAAGCGTTCATTTTGAACTGGAAATGGCACATTGGCTTTTCTTACTAGTGAATTTGTTGAACTCGGGGAACTAAAACTTTTTGAGAAAGCGTTTTTACGGAAGTTTTGTAGTTAGTACCTTGATAATGGAAGACTAACGAAGCGCATTTCTCTCATCCAGTACCTGCCTTAGCCTATCCGGTCCGGATGTTGGCGATCATCTCGGCTAGTCTGCTTTTATCGACTGCACAGCGAAACATTTCTATCGATTTGACACCGAACCATTTGAGCAGATTGTCCATCCACGATATGCGTCTTCTACCAGGCCCACGTTTCCCTTCAACCTTACCCTGAATCACATTCTGTAACAGCCGGTACTTTTGCTCATTTCGCATTACATGTCCGAGGTATTCTAGCTTCTTTCGCTTTACCATACTAATAGTTCAGGCTCAGCATTGATTCTCTGAAGGACTACGGCATGGGTGACCCGGTCCACCCACAGAATTCTTAGAATCCTCCGGTAGACCCACATCTCAAAAGCCTGAATTCTCCTTTCGGATCCTCAGACATCGTCCAACTTTCCACCCCGTATAGTAGTTAGTACCGAATGAACATAACAGTGGAATATGCGCTTTTTCAGGTCAAGGCTAAGGTCTCTGGAACACGGAAAGGCTTCATCTTGGTAAACGTGGACCTGGCCTTTTCTATACGAGACTTGACTTCTATAGACTTCTATCCCAACTCTCTGACACAGTGGTTCCTGCCTAAGATACGTTTATTATGATAAGGTACCGTCACAATACAGATAACAGTCGGTATTACTCTAATTTTTATGATTATTGTGGAATGTAGTGACCCAGAATCTCCATAACCGAAACCATAATAGGCTCAACTATCACCAAAGATTGAGGTAGTTACAAATAATTATCATGTCGAGTGCCCACGAAATTACTTGAGAGCAATAATTTCTCAACCCCAGCACCACGAATCTTCGATTAATAGAGATTGAAATGAAGGTCGGTTGTGGGATACCTGCCACCATAAACCACTAATAAGGGATTGTCACATTAACGCTACATCGCTACGCAAATAGAACAACAACTACTACAGCAAGTAAAAACGAACGGATAGGTTTTCGAAGGCCAAGTTTTTGGGGTCTTCGTTAAATTTTCGTCCATTATCTCCTAAATTCATGAACAACGCTTTCTTTTCGATCCCATATCCTCGAACCACGATTAACATTCACTGGATTAAAATTTAAAAGGTGAAAGATGAAAGTTGTGAAGGGACGGGTTTTGGAAAATACAAGGTCCAGCCGAGTGTACCAGACAAGAGACGACGGGGAGCATTAAATTTATTCGAGTTATATGGCGGGGGCCTTCGGGACCTGAGAGCCGAATTAGCGACAACACGCCGACCATGTTCTTTTCTCGCCTCTGACCGATTTATACGTATAATAACGGCTAACGTTTGAAGCAAGAAACAAAAAAGTGATGTACAATGTACCTTCCAACTCCTCGGATGTAGAAGGAATGGGTTTTCCCGCAGTCGAGAAGAGGAGGATTCAATAAGTTATTCATTAATTAGTGGGGAAGAATTTTTACGAAGGCTTAACGAGAAAAATTCGAAAATATCCGCAGGGGCTCTCAAAATCGTGATAATCGCAATAGTAAATACCGGAACGTGTCTGAGCGTAAATGGGTTTCACAAGCGAGTCAAATTTAGATTCAATTTTATGATGAAATAACTTCGGTTCCCGGTATTAATGAGCTTTTTCGTCCAAACCATTTCCTTTGGCATCAACCAAGAAAAAAAAGTTTAACCCCTCCTCAAAATTTGATAGTTTCCATTCGTGTTGAATCCGAAAATGGAATTAAAAAAATTTCTCTCCGTCCGCCGTACGTCGTATACCGTAGGTACTTCACACGTTCTTTGGTTGCAATGAACCAATATTAATGAAAGTTGGTTTGTAGGTCCCATTTAGGATCTAGTTGGTCCGCGAAGCTCGGCGTTCAAGTAAAAAATAGGGGTTGAAATGTCCAGGACACCGTTATCTCGAATCTGTTTACGTTTTTAAATAGTTCTCGAACTTGTGAGTTTGAGACCACCCGAAGCATTGTACGTCCAGCCGTTCGTTCCCAGTAAGGCCCAGAAGTTTGCACCGACCGGCTTCGTCAACAGGAGGGTGAATCAAATGGTATACATTCACCCCACATATCATTGCTAGAGACGCCCCAACAATATGGTCCCCAATACTAGGAGAGGGATTAGTTGTCCCCAATATTGGGGAAGGGGGCTTCACTCATCGTTTTCATGTGCATCACCTTTGAATTTCAGCCTGATCTGACTACGTTAGGAACCTTAAAATCCATTTCCCCCCTCCACTTTCCCTTAAATCCAGAACTTCCGAAAATTCAAATGAGTGAAGAAGATAAGTCGTAACTAACGAGAAAACTATTTGAACTGTTGGTTACTACTTGAATAATTTTCTTTTCTTAGGTACATTTGTCGTAACCCACATACCTTTATATACTCACCCTCTAGAGAGCCATCCGACAAACGTAACGAATCTCCTAATTGTAGTAACCGCAATGAAAAATTTAGCGTTGTGGATTATGACAAAAATGCTCGTTTGTGGGTTCCTGTATAATACGCACGTTTTGGCATTATTATTTCCGGTTCGGTATATGCCTCAACTGAGAGGGCCTCATGTAGTAAAACAGTACCAATGGGCGCCATCTGAATGGAATACAATAATAATAAACGCCCGGAAAACCCTCAAGCCGGACGATAGGTACTGTGCAACTATATCACCCTCTAATTTCCTGATATCTATATCCTATATCCTATATCTATTTCCTATATCTTTTTTGATATCACGATATTTTTCCGCAATTCTACACCACGATTCACGCCAGTGAAGGCCAAGGAAGATGGACGAGGTGATGATCATTTTTTGGACTTTAGTACTAGAATTGAAGACCCAAATGATTTAAAACAACCATTTTTGTTATTAACCGAATAAATAGCAGTTTCGAGTTCCAGATCAATTGCATGATTCTTTCCAACTTTAATCTCTAAGGAATGGATTTGTTTGCTGACTTGAAACTTTTTTTACTGTCAAATTGGGTTTTGGATAAAATTTATGAGTTTTTATTTATTTGGTTTTGAAAATGTCTCGCTCTAAGAAGGGTGTTGTGTGGGTCACGACAAGAGGTCCAGCTGGGGATGATTCTAGTTTTGCGGCTGTCCTGAAAAACTAGGATTTTGTGCGATTCGGAGAGTCGATATATCGCCACAGATTGAGGCCTCACATAGATTCCCAATAGGTTATTGGGAACTGGCCCTAGTTTCATAAACTCAGAGTTGCCAATATGTTTCAATACGGGCGATTGGCCCAATCATGTACTAATTGGCTACTCTTTGGGTCACCGGGAATCGATAGGTTGCAATAAATTGCCATAAGATCATTGGAAGAAGATGGTCCGCAATGAATTTCAATCAGTCAATTTATTCACGAAGTTCCCTTAAGGATTGTTGTGGGGAATAATAGACTAGTCTGTGTGCCTGCTGTGATGTGCAGAGGAGTGTTGTAGGTGGTGGAGGTGGTGAAGGGCAAAGTCCTGTGAATTTCAAAACGCTTGGCACATTGTATGACTACTGCGCATCAGCAAACTCGAAATTTGATTGGCCTTTCGAATACCTCGGATTTGTGGCGCTGAGGCGCCGGCTTTTGTTTCTCAACGGGACCTTTCTTCTATCCAGTTCCCAACCTCATCCGCCATTCCACTGTACGGCTCTATTTTCTAAGTTGTTACTCGACTTTAGGGCTTTTCTTGGTGGGGGGGGGGGGGGGGGGGGGGCACGATGGTAGGTATTGACCACAGTGATCTACGCAGAAGGGCCTTCTGCTATATTTTCAATGAGTACTTAATTAAATCTGAAAACGTACAATTGCGTATTCACCAGACAGACAAAGGCAACGCTTACAGATAGGTAATTTTGCATAATAATGGAATAAGCTATATTTATTATCTGCTATATTTATTATCTGTTTCATGAGGAACCGGAAAAAATGTACATACAACATACTTCGACAGTTAGATATGACCCAAGATGTAAAATATCATAACTTATGCTACTCACACTCATCTTGCAATCATGGTACTCTTATGACAGCAAATATACCCAACTTAACGCACACAGCATACGACCATGCTCGTTCGCATAACAACAATATTGAGCCGCGGCGGTGTTCTTATATTTAACCTAAAGAGTGCATTATTCAACCACATGAATAATTTTACCAATAACAAGTATGGTAATATTATGAATGTGATCATAATTTTGAAAACGTCGAACCAACTTTCTTTCAATCACATTTATTGAATACTACGAGGCACCCTACTTGAGTTGAAGATAGAATTTAGATTTTACTGTCTTCATCATCTTGATGTATAAGGGATCAGCATTCGTGAAACTCAGTAATAAGAAATCTCGCAAAAATTCAAAATTTTGCCCGTTTTAAACTTTACGACTTCCTGTTGGGATTTATCAACGAGAATGCGCCACTCATTCATCTTTTCAAACAGTTATGGAGGCAAACTGCGACCTTTTAGCGAATTTTCAAAGAAAATGAAGCTATTGCAATGGCTTCGAAATTTAAATAATATAAATTTTTGGAAATTTTCTTCATAGAAATCCGTTTCAGACCATTCTAAAACGATTCCTGAAATTTAACACTTTTTTATATGTATATATATATATATATTTATATATATATTTATTTATATATGTGTCACTCCAGACGATAACTCTCGATAGAATTGAGATAAACAGCTCAAATTTGCACAAAAAATCTATCTTGGCAATCGAAAGGCTAAGTTCGAAGATGGGCGAAATTGGCCTACTCTAAGGAGGGTTTTGGCGCATTTAAAGTGCGCAAAAATTACCCAAAAATCCCCAAAATGTTATTTTCCAACAAGTGACCCCTCATTTTAAAGGTTTTTGCACGCTGAACACGATGGTGGAATCGGATTTTAGATATCTTGATCCGTTCTCAAATTAGAGCATTTAAAGTGCGCAAAAATTACCTAAAAATCCCCAAAATGTTATTTTCTAACAAGTGACCCCTCATTTTAAAGGTTTTTGCACGCTGAACACGATGGTGGAATCGGATTTTAGATATCTTGATCCGTTCTCAAATTAGAGCATTTAAAGTGCGCAAAAATTACCCAAAAATCCCCAAAATGTTATTTTCCAACAAGTGACCCCTCATTTTAAAGGTTTTTGCACGCTGAACACGATGGTGGAATCGGATTTTAGATATCTTGATCCGTTCTCAAATTAGAGCATTTAAAGTGCGCAAAAATTACCCAAAAATCCCCAAAATGTTATTTTCTAACAAGTGACCCCTCATTTTAAAGGTTTTTGCACGCTGAACACGATAGTGAAATCGGATTTTAGATATCTAAATCCGTTCTTAAATTAGAGCATTTAAAGTGCGCAAAAATTACCCAAAACTAGGATAATCTTTAAACTCTTACCCCCACCCCCTTAGAGTGGTCAGATTGAAAAATGTGAGAAGTATTAATTGAAGACGAGAGTTCGAAGCAAAAAAGGGGGAGGCAAACGATTAGTACAACTCCTTGAATTTACCCACAGCGATCAAATAAATAAGCACTTAGTACAATTACGTAATAAACAAACGGTAGAATCAGGATGGACAAAACGTACAAATTAAAATAAATACGAAGAGAATATACATAGAAAACCAAATTTTAGACCGAAGTTTTCCTTTATTCAAAACCATAGCCATTAATTCGAATATTTCTTTGAAAATTCGCTCATTAAGTCATGCTGCATGACTGATTTTTTTGCTTTTACGGATGTTTTATAATAGATACGTACCTTGCCCGTACCACCAACTCTGAAATGTTTATGAGTGAATTAAGGCGATTCTTCAAGGGAGGAGGAGAATTGGCAGCCGATGGTAAGAGGATCATGGGTGAGGTCAGAGCTCCAGCTATCACGATTCCGCCCAATAACAAATCGGTCTGGCCCCTGGGATCATAAATTAAATGTTGCATTCACGACACATCACGCTTTCCTAGGGCCTTTTCCTTTGTGCACATCCTACCTCGCCGCTTGCGCTCTAAACTTAAAGGTTGGGCCGGTTATGTGAACTGAAAATATATTCCAACTCCACCAAACAAAAACGATACGGTGCTCACCAACCGTGAGATTCCTCCTATCAGTTCTTTTCCATTCGTAATTACCTGCAAACTATTCAAATGTACCTAAGTATCACAGTTGTCTACTCACAATTGGATACAGGTAATAGGGCAAGTCCGATCTTTCTCATGATGTTCCTTGTGAGCTCATAATTTTTTTTGTTATGGCTAGTTTGTATGCAGCTGTTAATTATAACTTTACCTGATCAAGAGCGAAATCGACAGAGCGGAGACTGCAGTTATGACCCGGGCTAACTCATAACAGCAGACGTACCTACTAGTCAGTACCCGGCCGGTTATAGATAAATGTTCGAGACTGTGGTTTGATACTATCAAAAACAAACTTTGGAGAGCTACAGAGAAAAAATGCTGGCATATTATTATACAAAGGTTTATTACCTCCCTGTATACCTTCAGCGTGGATCAATGCTGTGCGTTCGAAATCCGGCCATTCACTCGTGAGAAACTGAGAACCCCGGATTTGCTTTTGCGCATGCGCAGTGGCCGTACTAGAAGTCCAGTCGATTTGTAATTCAAAGGGAACGCATCTAGAAGCTACACTCCAACTACCCACCGAATTTGGTCGGAATCTGGCCCTAGATTGGTGAGAAATTGAGTACCTCGGATTTGCGTATGCGCACACGCAGTAGTCGTACCGTTTTGTCGGATCATCTGGGGCCCAACCCACAAATTTAAGCGATAGTGGATTCAAACTGAGGAAGTAGTGCATGTGGCAAGGATTTGCGGTCACACAGACACCGAACCAAATTTGTACAAGTTACAAAACAATCTAACAACAAAATCCAAAATAACCATATTTCTTCAGACGTAGAATAATATCACGGATTCACGGAACAATAAATTCGATTTTATGAAGCCACGCATGATATCAGCTGCACTAGCAATGATATCTGGGCTGGATATACACCGTATGATTCACTCTCATGGTGACGAAGCTTTTCGGTTCAAACTTTAGGGCCCTTTTGTGAACGAACGGCTGGACGTGCAATGCTCCTGTGGTTTTAACAAATTCTCAACTGCGAACAATTATTCAAGAACGTAAAAAACAACATCCCCTTCTATTGATCCACCCCTTTAAGAGATTGCTGACAGTAACGCCGAGCTCCGCGGACCAACTAGACCCCAAATCGGACACACAAACTAAATGGATCATAACTAAGAAAAGTGCAAAGTACGGAAGATGTTTTTTTTTTTAATTCCATTTTCGGATTCTCAGTAACTTGAAACAGAATCTATCAAATTTTGAGGAGGGTTAAAATTTGTATTTCCACGCTAGATTCCATAGGTTAATTATTGGAAATAATAAACCAATAGAAGTTAATACACAAAACGATGAGTGAAAATACGGTTGCTTCGATCCAAGGAGATTCTTGTCCGATCGCCAGTTGAATAACGGAGGATAGACATTATTTTACTGGAAAGCCCACCTGAAAGTAAAAGTACAGAATTATTATTTTATCAATCGTTCTCAATAAAAAAACATTCGAAGATACACGACCTTTATAAATGGGATACCAAGGAGGGGAATCTGATTAGTCCGGGTGGTTCTTCAATAACCCACTTCTTGAAAATACAAAAATTCATCTGACCGTACACATACTGTTCACATTTAATGAATGTTGGTGTTTTGGTAAATTTTAGAAATACTGGATGACAATTAAGTACGCGCTTTTCACTGTATTTCTACCAGAGTTTGATAGACGGTCGTGGAAAAATATATCTGAAAATCGATTTATGTGCTGAAGGTAGGATTCAATCCGTATGTGATATCACGCAATATCAATCCGCATAATGCATGAAATAAAATGTAAGCTAGGGAAACCTATGACTGTCCTTGTCTTACTACTGCTAATCATAAGAATCCTTATATCAAGAAACTGCTAATCATGCAGTCTTCCGCACTCCCCAAGATATCAACTTTCCCTCTTCTCCTTGCTGTTACAACATACCTGTCGACGAGGCATCCCGATAATAAGTACCCCAGAGTTTATTGTATGGAAGCGTGTTAACATAAGACAAGAAAGAACGTGTTAACTACGGATTAAAGGGGGTGTTAATGATAGGTCAGTAGGATCGAGAGTTACTGTGTCGTGCTCGAGACCAGGCCACGACTGTCACTATCCGATCTCGTCCGCCCTTGAGGATCCGGCACGAAGAAGATGGCAATTGAGATGTAAAATCATGGAGCTCCTCCTCTCGCATGAGTGAGGAAAAAAAATGTAAAAGTAACTCATCGGCGGTCTTCTGATGCTATGAGAATAATATTGTTAGAAAGGCTCCCTCACGGAATTCAGATTCCGATAGAAAATATTTTCGATACGTAATGATATACACTGCTGGGGATTTTTTGTTCTAATCCGTGTGTGTATGGGAATTTCGGGGTGATAACAATGAGGCACTGTTGGTAGGAGCGAGTTGATAAAACAAATTTACTGCCTTTTCGCTAATATAAGAAGGTTTTACCTGCCTCAGTAACGAGTGTTGCCGCCCCTTGCAGTCCGTAAAGCTCGGATCCGCCTTGCCACAGACTCAATTACTGACGCAATTTCTTCTTGGGTTAGGCATTATGTCCCCTTCTTGAAGTTACCACCTATGGAAAAATTTGGATAAATATTGAACTCAGTTCAATGTTTGTTAAAATGAGTACTTACCAAATTTATTGATCGAATTACGAGAAAAAGGTTTACATACCGGCGAAGTTCGGCAATACTTTCTGGTCTTCTCTCAGGCACATCTGGGATATGTCAAAAAGAAGAGTGCGAGAGAGAGGACCAGAAAATATTGCCAAACTTCGCTGGTAAGTAAACAGTATTTTTTCGTAATTCGATCAAACTTTGGTAGGTACCCATTTTAACAAAGTGTGAATTGAATTGAATATTATCATCGTTTGGCCGTACCTAGGTTTGTTTGACTTGAAGAATGAGATACAATATAACCCAAGAAGGAAATGCGTCTATGCCAGAACCGATCCGGGGCTTTACGGACTACAATGGGCTGCAACACTCGTTACTGAGTTAGGTACCTGTAAATCCTTCTTATGTTGACAAAAAGCAGTAAATTTGTTTTATTCAAGACCAACTCGCTCCTACCAACCGCAACCGTGCCTCATTGTTATTACCCCAAAATTCACATAAAAACATTGATTAGAACAAAAAAGTTGGGTGATCCCTTTGTGCATTTACTCAAAAACACATAATTTTCTAGTGAAATTTTGACATTGAAACGTAAACGAATGGAGGATTTGAACTTCTTTTTTTTCCAAATTCTTCAGAGTGAGACGAGCTTTCCAATGATCTATACATTTTTGAAATTCGTCCGACAGGATCATTGTAGTTTCTTTGACAGAGCAAAATCAAAAATGTTCGCGAAAGGTGTTCCTTGGAAACATTTGACTGGTGGTTTTTATTGAGCTGGAAATGGTCTTAAATTCTTCCACTGAATGTATATTTTCCAAAAATAACAAATAAAACTTGAAAAGAAATATTTTTCTAGCCCACAGTTCACAGAGACAGAGTTTTTGCAACGGAGAATTTATGCAGCAGTGTATACCGTTTGAATATACACATCCCATAATTGGGGATCGCAGATGGTCCCGTATCAAAATGAACCTACCCAGATATTCTGTACGTTCATATGATTCAAGTGAGGAAGCTATAGTGCCTACTCGTATTGGCAGAAGTTTTTTAATACCACCCGGAGAATTACACGTCCAGCCGTACGTTCACAGTAAGGCCATGAAGATTGCACCGAAAAAAAAATCGTTCAACGTGAGTGTTAATCATGCGGTATACTAACGCCTGCTATCCTTGCTAGGGAACAGATTAATTACGCATGACCTTATGAAATCGAGTTGGCCGTTCCGTGATGTTGATATTATTAAATTTGAAGAATTATAGTTGTTTTGAATTTTGTTGGTAGGTAGATAATTTTGTTACTTGAACAAATTTGAATTTGCTTCGATCTGTCAATCCGTGTCCGCAAATTCCTGCCACACGCAAAATGAAATTCGCGGTAAATCCGGGGTAGGTACTCAATTTTGTCACGAATAAATGGCCCGATTATGCTCAAACAGAAACCAGTGATCTTCGTAGAAGGGGTAGCTAGTATACAGGAAAATAATAAGCCGTTGTGTAATAATTTGCAGCATTTTTTTCATATACATGAATCACTGTTCTGACCACGCCTATTACGATGATTGTATTTTGGCCAAAGTGTACATTTTTTGTAGCTACTACAACCTATTTTGAGGATAGTTATCGGCCCCCCTAATGACCCCTTGAATTGATCGGCAATTGAATCATCCAGCAGTAAGCGCCACATCTGCTGACGTTTTCCCCTGAACGACAGTTAGAGGTAAGCAATCTATGCTAATGTGTTGAGGATTAGTTATTTGAAACCGGCTCAGTAGTAGTGGAAACAGACCCGTTTACTACCTCGTCAAATTTAGACTGCGAAATTTTAGACAGCGTGATAAGATTCTAATATCTAGATTCTTTCCATCTTTCCAACATGTCTACACTCTGTTCACCTATCAATACGGTGAAAGTGAAGTTCCTAATTACCTATATACCTTCTTCTCCCAGATCTTTAATGCACAAAATTTTCTCAAGTTCATCAACCCTGGCTTTAATATCCCTATACGATTAAGCGAAGCAACATATTTCATCCTGCTGCGGATGTACTTGTGATGATCAGATGACGACTAATCGTCATTGCTTATGCTCTTAAATCTGAGCTTTGCGGGGAGAACAAAGGTTATGAGTCCTCCTGTGAATATCTCGACAATGTATGCGATGTTATCGTCGCATCCTCGCGAGGAGTGCGTGTTATCGTCATGGACACGTACTCATACAACACTGGAAGGATCATGTTGTGATATCGGCGCTCATCCTTCGGTAACGGATAAGCCCGGTGGTTTAAATTTTCTCAGAGGCTACGATTTTCATCCCTCTACCGAAGTCAGCACATTAAGAACGAAAGCGAAATGGAATGGAGGATGAAAATATATTGTTTTGCAGGCACAATTCCATACTTTATCGAAGGATATTTACATTTAAATGATAATTCAAGTTCAATTTTGTAATGGGTATGCATAGAAGAATATGCATGTCATAATTTGTCGGACTTTATCAAAAATCTTTAGCATTGTGGCATTGTAGCATTGAACTATTCATTGTTAATACAACATAGTAGGTATTTCATCAGACTTTGAAGTTCTTTTCACTTTATAATTTTTTACTAGGGACTGGAATTTGCATATTTTGCATAATGAGTTTCTTATCGTGTATACCGTTCTAATTTTCCATTTTGAGGGTACCTGAAGCATTTAGCGTGTGTTAAATTGAAATTTAAAAAGCATATTTTGTTCGATTTCGGAGATATTTGCATATGTTGGCCGTTTTGTGCATATTTCTGCATTTTTAATCGACACTGGGGAATTTCCCTATTTTTTGACGTTCCAATCGCCAAATCCTCCGAGATAAATATGTGTTTCTGAAAACGGGTCACGGATGTTCTTAGGCCATTCACTGTTTAATTCGTGTACCTGGTAGGGCCTAGGATTGGACCTTTGCACTGCCGTGGGTGCAGTTCAGAAGGTACAAGAGGAAAGTGCTAACTGGCCAGGGGAAGCAGGCGAGGCACGAAGAAGTTGGATTCTGTCCTACAGCGAAATCCCGGATGGCCTTTTTTACTGGAGGTATCAAAAATTTTGAGAGGGGTGCACTCTGACCTCTCATCTGGCCTTACCCCAGGAGAACTCTCAGCATTGACATTTTTACCCATCGTGTCCTGTGATGTCGAGAGGCCGTTTTCTGCCTTAAAGTTGCTCCTCAGTGACAACCGTAGGGGATTTACGATTGGCAATTTGGAAAAGTTAATTGTGATCCAGTGCTATTATTGTGATAGCGAGTGACTTTTTTTTAAAATAAATGTAAATACTTATTGTATCGATAGGTAGTCGAGAAAAAAAGATGTGTACATTTTCATTCCATTTTCTTCGTTGATCCTTTTCTATAATTTTTTAAGGACGCGATAGTAACTGGAACATGATGGCCACCTGTACGTCCCACAGCAAAATTTAGTTCATTTTAGAAATATTTAAAAACATTTTTAACGTAATTTTGCTTGGGGTGCATATTTTGCCCATTTCGAGTTGGCCAGATTTTGTGCATATAATTCCAGTCCCTAATAATTATCTACCTCTTTGAACTTGTTTGACAACCTGCTAAATGTTTCAGATCTTCAACTCGATCAGAGAATACTTAGTTTGTTCGTATATAATTCGTATGTAATTAATCAGGAGAAATTTCATACATGACATATTGTATGTATCAGTAAATAAGAGCTAGTGTAACGTTTTCTATACATAACACCTATTTTTGTGAGAACCTGTATTTTTTGGGGCTGTGCCTACTAGGAAACACAGCTATGGAGTTCAGAATACTGAAACCGTGTTGTATTTGGATACCAAGGAGATAATATAGATTTTTCCCTTAGGTTCACAGATTAGATTTTTTACTCGAAATTTGACATGTTACTTCCAATACAGGGCGAGTGCTGCTAAAAATTACCATCTCCAACAACAGCTGGTGTGTGAAATCCCGAAGGAAGAGTTGGAGATTTAGAACTTAGATCATCACCATTAACACTACACTGACAGAAGGGCGGAAGGTACCAAGAGGAAGTGATGTGACACAAATTAGTTTCAGAGCAGAATTATGTATCATCTATTGATGTAGGAGTATGAGTATGGGCCGTAAAAAGTTCAGCCGTTTTATTTTTCCGAAGTATGAGGCGTGTTATACTCATATGGCTGTGGAGTAAAGACTTTTGTACCATACCCAACACATATTTTCTGCCTGGAACTATAAATGAATGCTTTTGTATGAGGAAACTGTACATAAGGACATTATAGCTGATGGTGATAACCATTATTTTCTCCCAAGCTGCAAATGAACTGAGGGCGAGTGTATCACGCACCTGGATCACGCACGTCCGTCTCCTGATGATGTTCATTCGAGCTCACACACTCCACTTGTTACAAGTTTGCTACATGCACATCGTACTGAGGTTTATAACTCAATATGTATACGGATATAATAAGTGGCTATCTACTTTCGTATTTAGCAACCTATGACTTTTGATGATTTAATGAATGCTTACCAATCTTATGATTCCTTATCATAAATTGCGTATCAATAAATTATCAAGGCCAATTTGTAACTTGTTGCTACCTAATTTTACCAAGATTGTTACTAAAAACGGGTGGTGCTTCGGTCTACCTATTTAATTTGTTTGGGAAGCACTAAATTATACGGAACTGAATGGCGTTGGAGGATGTTTACAAAACAATGCGAATTGTTGAAAGGTCATCGTTTTCTTTGCGAATCGGAATAAATATACCAATCTTATGATTTTTCGAGAGCACACCGGGCACTGTTAAACCAGCCATTTGTTCTCAGTGAGACCCTTTAGTTTGAGTGGAGAAAACGTCATTAACGTGAGCATGAAAATCTACGACATAACTGCCCAATATGATGGAAAAAGATGATTCAAATCACCCAAGAACGGTAAAAAGAAGTCACAGCCATTTCAGGCTGGGGCTTTTCGTCCGACTGCCGTTTTAGCGTCACGGACCTGATCAGCTTTCCTCCAGCGACAGGATCAGAATTCGATCTGATCATCTCGCTTTTGGCTGCTCATTGCTATATGGGTCATACTCGGACATGTCCTAGAGACACAGAGGGAGCACAGAGGGTGAGGGGCGCTCACGTGACGTTGAGAGCTAGCTGCGACAAAAATGGTGGAGGGCTAGGTATTTGAAAAAAAAAAAGTTTAAGTATCTCACATTAACTTCCAAGTATGACTTTCGATCTCGAATCGCTTTGTATCGACTGGAAGAAACCTCGAAGAAACCCATGGATGAAAATCATCAAATACCAAAACTTAACCTTCCAGTATTCGCCATGATGCTTTTTGTTATTAAACAACACCTTGAGAGTACACAGGGAGTGACTTGACACATTCAGAACCACTAGACTTCAGGGGTCGATTCTAGAACTAATTTGCAATAAGAAATTTGCTCACAGGAATTTGTCAATAACCCCTTGTTTTTGCGATCGTATATCACTAAAACGGCCATTAATAAGTACTTCACAACGGATTAGAGGTAAGGGGGAATAAAATAAAATCGTAATTACAACATTTCAAGTAATAATATTTTACCAACAAAAACCCGTAATTATTTACAATTATTTATTATTATTTACTCGATAGGATTTACTCAAGTCTACGTCGAGTTTCTATGTCTAACCAATATTCCTATGATATCCCCAATGGGGGTCTGCGCACCTACTTTTTTTCACGTAATAATTTCACGTAATTTCAAGTAATAATATTTTACGCACATTTCAAGTAATCATATTTTACTAACAAAAACCCGTAATTATTTACAATTATTTATTATTATTTACTCGATAGGATTTGCTCAAGTTCAAGTCTACGTCGAATTTCTATTTCTAACCAATATTCTCAAGATATCCCCAATAGGGGTCTGCGCACCTATTTTTTTTTTAAATGAAATTAGATTCCATCCTGAGAATTTTGACGCCAACCGCACTGTCCTACAATAACAGTTCTTTTTCTATAATTTTTCAACGATTTCAGAGGTTCCTACGTCATTGCACACCTCTCCTACTCTGGAAACTTTGAAAAATCGTAGGGAAAGAACTAATTTATCGTAGGGCAGTGCGGTTGGTGTTAAAATTCTCAGGATGGAATCTAGTTTCATTTAAAAAAAATATAAACAGCCTTTGTCACACATGCGCATATCCCATTCTAGGGTTTTTGTGTTTTGGGGGCTTGGACAATTCCTATAATCTGTGACTAGTTCCAATCGCCGTCCAAGCCCAAAACGCACGATTATATTGGGAAATCCGATGTCCCCCCTTCCTCCCCTCCAACCAAAGTGGCCATTTTCGGATTCGGTATCTCAAAAAAGCCAGAAAAATGGTTTTTAGCCACTCACCTGCTCAAATTTCATTTTAACCTGTGAAATATATGAGTATACTTCATCAAGAAGTCAAAACTGCTGTAAGACTAATGAACACCATATGAAGATGTCTTGATTGTTATATGTATAAGCAAATCGAAATGTTACAGAACAATATGAGAGACTTACCTATGGAATGACTTCTCAGTGTTGGATGGCTTCTTGTTGACACATCCATAAACCAGAAAAGTGGTTGGTAACCATGATGTGGTAATTTGGTTGTGAGCTGGAAGAGTTCATTCAATTGAAAACTGAATAGTAAGCGGCTCTTCATTTCGATCATTGAGTCAAACGCCACCTTTGAAAGAAGCGTGTAGCTGTAGACTAGACCTTGCTGATTGGTTCCTTGGGATTGGTTGATAGATTTCAGGTACGCGCTTCCACACCCCCTTCACCATCAGTGCTCCCTCTATCCTACTTTATCTCGATGGTCATGGCGGTCACCCATCCAAGCACTAACAACGCTCGAGGTATCTTAACTGCGGTGACGTCAGGAGAACCAGCTTATTCCACCTGATGAGGCTGTTGGCCAATCCAAAGATTACGACCGGCTGTTCCTTCACATTGAGACCCTGAATTTTAATCGAGAAAACATCATCAACATGAGCACGAATCAACCGTATAACTGCCGTATCAGTGATGAGGGCAAATGACTTAAATCACACATGGATGAGAGAAGGTGGAAGCAGTTTTACCCCTTTGAAGATCACCCCCCCCCCCCCCCCACCAAGGCGCGCTGCAACCTCTTTGCTCGCTGGAGTTACATGTTAAATGTTTTAATACCACTAGTTCAGTGTTGGGCAATAGTCATAAGACATAAATATCCATGACAAAATCAAATCAAACCTATCCGAACCAAGACCCCAACAAAATCAATTACGCTTCCTGATGAATGCAGGACGAAAATTTCGATGAAATTGGCTTTCCTACAATAAATACTCACCCAACGACGAATCACGCTATGACGTAATTAGACGCAAGATTGACGAACATTTTGCACAAAGTACTAATCCCCCCCCCCCCCTCCCCCTGCAATTTGGCCCCCCCGAGGGTCACCGGTGTTGATTTTTCGTACATCCATTCTCGAGAAGCCCCCGAGGACGCGGTCCAAATTTCAACCATCGGCACCGTCAGGTGCCGGAGTTATAAAAGTTTGTACATCGCCATTTTTCAAGCTGTTCTACTTCTTTCGCCTTGGGGGTAAAAAGCTGCCCGCCAAATAGCGTTGAAAGAAATTTCAAGGTTTGGGGGGAACAGGTCTATACACAGATCCCATAGATGTGCGGCCGGCAAAATGGTTATCAAGCATTTTTGCTGCTGAGGAGGTTTTGTAAGCTGGTAAATTTTTACGACAGGGTTGTTGGGTGGTTAACATTACCGCCTCTACCAACAATCATCTCCATACTCGGATGGTGAAACAAAACTCTACATAACTGACACACTTTTTCAATATTATCATTCTGGTGGCAGAATAACTTAATGGACATTTCATACCACTGTTCATTTGAATCCGGGAACGTTAATAAACAGAGACGGAAAACACTCAAAACGGCATTACTTTGGTTGGGAGGGTCTACGATGCAATTATCAATACTGGCTTGATCAAATGGAGGATTAAAAACGCATTGAAAACTGGGGTTTTCGCTCGTCGAAAACGATTTGTTGCAGTTCTCCCTCTCTTTCCTCTTTTTTTCTTTTTCATGTAGCTCTGAATACAGGGAGAAATTAAAACCCGACGTCCACCGCACGTACGGGTATTGGATCCCGACGCGTGAGGGCATTCATTGGGACAGGGGCTCTTGGTCCATTGGCAAAAGGACCAACAGAAAACAGACTGCGAGGAAGAAGGGAGGGGTGTAGTAATCAAGTCCTCTTGTGTTCAATTCAAACCTTCATTGGGAATCCAGTTAAGTTCTTTGGCTGTATGTGATGGGTGCAGCCAGCCGTTATTTACAAGCTTCGTTCGAATAACCAGTCGATGTCACATTTTGTGAGCGTCAGGCTATCGCAGCGGTGCTGAATACCGCGCGAATTGTGAGCTACGTGATGACGAGAAAATATTAGTTCGGGTCGAAAAATAAGAGAAGCGAATGATGGAGTCTCTTCAGCGAAGAGGAAGACATATGTATGAGAAGTTCTGGATTCTTGTAAAAGAATTTCTATTCAAACTAGTGTGGGTAAATCAACCAAAACTGACACCTCTGTCATTCGCATGCATTATTCATGTAGCTATCAGTTCCCGTTTAGTAGCATGACGTGGTAGCGAACTTCCGAAGTAACGTACCTAATCAAACAAACCACTACGTACTAGTTATGTCCATCTGTTTGTTCAAAAGATCAGGTATGGCTGGAGGAGAAAATGGAGTTTTAAAGTTAGGTACGTTTTTGTGTGAGAAAAACATTGAAACTCTGTCGCTCAACCAAGTGAATTTCGAACCGTGTTTCATACGTTTTCATTCCCTCCTGATGATTTATCTTGACCCTTATTGATTATGAAACAATATAATCATAATAAACAGCAGTCTGAGATGGCTATAACCAACCAAGCCAACTACCAACAGCCACAGTCGGCCATCCAGTGACTATTCATAGAGGAAGACACAATTGAATAAGGTAGTAGCGCCGATTTCAAAACTTGGACTGAATTAAATCAAATTAATAAATCTTCAAAAAAAGTAAAATAAATGAATTACTCAACTTAAACAATTTCACCATTTTTCTATAATAATAATAATAGTTGGAAAGTTATCGTACAATCTCCTGCTGCCAAAATCTCTCTCCGCAACATCCTGATTGGCTGAGGGATCCGTGGGTTCATCAACTTAGCATCGATCGAACCATATGATAGGTATCATCCATAGGTTTTTCCTTGAGGCGGAAATTCATAGAATCAAAGATCCGTTTTGATTAGGTAGGTATTAGGCGTAGCCTCTCTGTTGGATTTAATATTTGGTAGGTATAGGTAATTAAAATTTTTACCTAGTCGTTATTTCTAGTCAAGTTAATTTCTGGACATTTTCGAAGAAAACTCGGCGCTGCGCGCTTCGCCAGGGGGCAAGCCCCGTGGACCCCCGGATGCTTACTGCTTAGAGCCTACGGCTAAAATTCAAGAAAGCTTTAGCCGTCTGCTAGCGACAAGTTTGTCGAAACTTGTCTTAAAAACATGCTTCTGTAGCTGCACTGTTATGATTTCACTTCCTCACCAGGATACAACCAAGTGACAACCAAACAAGCGTAATTGTTTACTATCCATTTATAACATCCATTTATATAGTTATAGTATGAAACTACGAAATAAATACCAAGAACAAATACGAAATAAATTCGTGATAAATCAAGAGCTTTCCAACGAATGGAAAACGATTTTTGTCCGATGAAAATGAAAGAAGTTTCATTTCCCTAGCAACTACTCGGTTGTACGTGAAAATCATCGTTAAAATTTCGTGACACTTCCGCGTTACCCATCCCGCGTGACATTTTTCGGCTAGTTAGTCCAAGGCTAAAGCATGTTCCATGCTAAAACGATGTTGCAAAGGCAAATGGCATAATACCCCAGAATTCTTAAGCATTTCACGCATTCCTTATGGTTATCGCAATTTCAAGTCGTTCAAGGATCTACAATAAATTACTAGTGTCGTATGAAAGAAAGCTTATCGCAAAAACATTTTGTTCTTATGGGTAAGTCCTGCTCCCAAAACTTTGCATAACCGTTTTAGTTTACTGACGGTTTTTAGATTTATCGTGGTAGGTTCAGCTACTTGAGATCAGTGTTCATTATAAATACGGCACCAACAAAAGCGCCTTTGTTATTTTAATCGTTCTGTGGTAGTGCCGAAGGACGGCGGATTCGTAGGATTACAGTAATCTGAACCATTCATCACTCGGAACGGCAGGACCTAACCACAATTAATATGGTATGAAAAGGCCGGGGAGAAGAGATCTCGGCAGGTTGGTTCTGTGGTTCAAAAATCACATCCAGCGGCGTCCGTTCAAAGGGAGGACAAATCTGGTAATAACGACGTAAATCACGGCTAAATCTAGGCCCCCGAGTGTAAGTGGGATCCTCAACCGGGCGAAACCAATGCCACGTGATCACTAATAATCTGAATGAATACCCCGTTCTTGTCATTAGTTCTTTGCAAAGAGAAAAACTGAATTCACCGACGTCTGATTGTTTGAACGAGCTGTTTTCTGATTTTCATGAGACGCCATGTACTTACCTAAATGAACAGGTCAAAGATCAGTCTAAATGATGAGGTTATTCCTGGATAAACAAGAATTTGTTTCACAACATCATAATTTAGATAACGCAAACTTGCCCCTCAGCTTCAGATTACCAAATAAGGTTGTTCATATTATACTGATACCCATTTTAAGAATGACAACAAAGGGACACCATGTAAATCATCAACCCTGGGATTCATTTTGAGTTTACAATTCAAAATAGGGGTTGAGAAATACCGCTGGGCTTGCGGAGGTGTGGCAGGTTCGCAATATAAAGATATTATTGAAATATAATTGATATTACGTGAGGAGAGCTCTTAACTTACAGGATTCTGGGCTGGATGTATATTGTTGAGAGGGTCCTTCTCGGGCGTTCCTCTGAACGCTCCGAGTAACAGTTCTATTGGTTACTCAATTGAACGGGAACTGTTACAGATTCCAGAGTCCTTCTCAAATTGTTTGGATTTCAGGGGGTCCTTGTTCATTATTACGGGTTCCTTGTGCACTATTAGGTATACTTATCTCCAGTGATGTAACTTCCGGGTTGGTGTTGTAACAAAATATGTTTATTCAGGTCTTGGAAACTATATCATAACAATACGAAAACTGATCTAGAAATTTTCAACATGAACAGTTGTATTTCGATTTTGCAATCCATACAGATCTACATATTGAATCCACCATGACCCTCAAAAATCGTTTTCGTTCTCGTGTCAAATTCTTCCAGTTGGATGCCACTGGACACGAAGTAGACGATTTTCTTAGTTCCAAAGTCGGCTCAGAAGGTCTTGTCCCAAACGGAGGAATGATTCACTTACTTACAATTCTAACCTAAACCGTTACCACGTACTTTCGGATCGTTCCACAAAAAACACATCGAAATCGATCCAGCTGTTCGGTTGTGGCTGAGTCACAGAGACACACACTCATGACAACTGTAGGTAAATATAAAAGAAAAGGTTTACAATAACAGGGAAAAATTTGGTTCCCGGACCAGCGTTTACTCTGACATAATTTAATTCCGTCGTCCGTTTAGTAGGTACCTAACAGGCAAAATACTGTATGAGAAGTCTCTTGATAGGAAACATTCAGACCACAGAATGACTGCTATAATACTGCTATAAATACTGGCGATGAAAGTTTGGGTCTTATTAAGTTCTTAAAATTGAGTACCTAGTAGTGAGTGATGTACGAGGTGTCACTATTGCATTTTGAATGAACCAAAAACTTGCAGGTGTGAAATCAACACTTGTGAGGATGTTGTATAAAATCAAAGAAAGGAGAAGTTCTATAAAAGCGGTGGATTTTCGTATCGTCTTCAGATCTCTAACGTTCCAATGGTGGGTGTGTGTGTGTGCGTGTATGTGTGTGCGTGTGTTTTGATAGCCGCAGTATTGTTTGCAGTAATCCAGTTAGGAGATTCGACAAACAGTTTAGATCAGTCGACAAGCATGCTTGTGGAGAGGTTTGTGCCTACCACCAGAAAGCTGGTGGTCACTCCGGGACAATCTTTGCCATACCATCTGGAGTACCAGGTTCCAGAAAATACCTACAAGAATTTCGGGGGTCGGCAACAACAAGAGGCTGGTGGTGCTACCTTCGATAGGTCTTCGCCATGCCATATGGATTACCAGGTTCCAGGAAATACAAACATTAGTGCTTAGTCAAGGCGATGACTGCGTCAACCTACATTTGGCTAAAATAGACACCCTAAATATTCTGTCAGATCTGCAGAATTCTGAATACCTATCCCTCGTCAACCCATCTACCACAAGCTAGGTTGCTCACTGCCTCGAGGGTAAACTTCTGTTGAAGGTATTTAATAATCTCAAATGGGAAAAAAAACCATGCAAATTATTAGAAGGTATATTAATTTCTTGTATATCCCCCCCCCCCCTTCTGCGTAGATCACTATTTTCTGTGTTCTCTTGTGCTTCACTGGAAAGCCCCCCACCCGAGAATTTTTGAAATTCTGATGTTCACTGAACCTGTACTGAGCTGTACGTAGGACCCTCGACATGATCCCGAATTTTCACCCAATTTGGCGGATTCGTTCGGCTGTGAACAAGAAACTTGTACCTATCAACAAATAGGTTTAAGAGGCAGACGGCGGACGGACAGAATGTGTTTAATTCCACTCCAGGATTCTTCCTACCTTACTGAAACGCAAACCATCAAATTTTTAGGGGGACCTTTTCATGTTCGATTCCACATGTCTTTACGGAAAATGATGAAATAAAACTGTATAAAGTATGGTGTTTATTCGTTTCATAGTAAGCTGAATCAATCAATACTCATTCCCTGGTGGGTGCACTCCTCAGTAGAACTACTAAACGGTTCTGCCTGTTGTCAATAAGAGTGTCACGATACTATTCAGTAGGAGTGGTACCAAACACTACTGCTCAACGTTAACCGGTTCAAGAGTCCTCAAGAAAGTGAAAGATTACACCATTCTGACCTATGAAACAAACGACTCATCACCGCAAACTCTTTCGGCGAGGAAGCCACCGCTAAAGGCGTGGGTCTTCCAAAAACATCATTTGACTCCCATTGAAGGTCGCCCATTCAGTTACATCATCTATCAGAAGGCCTGACCAGGTGTCTTCCGAATGAGCATCCATCCATCTAGGAATATTTTGAAACATTTGTGAGATTAATCACTGAAACGCTCGATCACACCGGAGTAACACATACGTTTATACAAACATAATAATATGTTGCTTTATCATTTTCAATAATGAACCTTTGGAATAACCCGAGGTTTGTAGTATACGAAAATGGAATACAAATATTTCTGTCCGTCCGCCGTCCGCCTTACTTCGCACTTTATTAGTTACCATGAACAAAATTAATGAAATTTGGTTGCTGGTCTCATTTGGGGTCTAGTTGGTCCGCGAAGCTCGGCGTTACTGTCAGTAATATCTAAGGAGTTGAAAAATAGGGGTTGACATTTTCAGAACGCCGTACTTTCGACTGTCAACAGAACTTTCAATAGAAGAAGTATGACCGGTTTTTTTACGTGTTTACAGTGATCTCAAACTAATGAATTTTTCGAGACCCCCTGGAGCATTGAACGTCCGGCCGTTCGTTTTCAACGAAAAGCTTCGCCAACATCATCGTGATTGAAACGGTATAAATCCGGCCCAGATATCATTGCTAGGGATCACCTGATTATATCCTGCATCTGAACCTGAATCCATACCTGAATCTGTATGAAGTCGAGTTGGTTGTTCTGCGATATTATTTCATCTGAAATCTCTTTTGGATTTTGTTGGTAGATACTTTTGTAACTTGAACAAACGTCATGCTCCATGTATAATAACAAATAACATTCTTAATTATTGAATTTTTGAATCCCGCGCATTTTGATGAAACTGTGTTTCACGGCCCGGCTCCATTCACTCGATTTAGGGCACGAGGGTAGGTAATGACCACAGAAAACAGTGATCTGCCCAGAAGGGAATCTATACAGAAAAAAATGAACCATTGTATTTTTTTTCCAACTCTCATACGCCTCACACTTCTTATTATTGGGATCTTAATGCTTACACTTACACCTCACAGGGACAGTGGCACCTCAGAGCGAAGGAACGGAATGTGAATAAATTCAAACAAAATTGGGAGCAAATGATGTTTCTTTTTAATAGACCACTGTTAAGTGGGGTTCATAATTATTACATCGTAGATAACTTCAATGAAGTTGAAATTTAATAAACAAGGATCAAGTGCAATCTCCATATACACAAGGAACTATTTCTTTATTATTGGTGTTTTAAGGGCATTCCTCCGGCCCGGTCGCATTGGTCCCCCAACCACGAGAATGCGCTGTGAACCGTATTGGGATGTTGTCGCCACAAGCAATGGCAGAGCTCCTAGTGGCGAACTGCGCGCAACCGCTATCTACGGTGTGATGAATTTAAAATTCTCATCACGGTGGCGTGGAAGGAAGGTGAGTGAGTGAATTTACCTAGGCGGCTGTAGTCAACCGTTCATCTAGGTAAAGGAGAGGAAAGGAGGAAAAGTCGCAGGCGGCTGTAATCAACCGAACATCTACGACTTGGGAGGAGAGAGAGGTGGATGAGGGAATTTTACCTAGGCGGCTGTAGTCAACCGTTCATCTAGGTAAAGGAGAGGAAAGGAGAGGTCCCTTGTCTAGGCGGCTGTATTCAACCGATCATCTAGACAAGGAGGAGGAGAGGAGGTGAAATTCTCAGGCGGCTGTAGTCAACCGATCATCTGAGAGGGAAGGTAAGAGAGAGAAGAGAGAGCTGGTTAGAGGAAGTGTCGAATGAAGCTTGAGCTCCAGGATCCAGGGTTTTATAGGACTTGGGGGCCTCTCCCTCCAGCTCCTTGCAGGGAGCTGGTAGTGGGGCCCCAGGTTGAGTAACCCTGGGTTCTGTCGCCTGTCCCCACTCATATCTTTATTTACGGAGCTTTAGTTTGGCGTTTGGATATTGGTGAGAACTTAATATTATAGGAGTGTTCCCGGGAGGGACTCACGACAGAGGTCCCCCCAGTTTGAACCAATATTGGTGCTGAAGGCGCAAGATGACAGGAGCTGAGGGCTACGGCAAACAAAAGGTGGTTGCTGAAGGCGCAAGGTGACAGGAGCTGAGGGCTACGGCAAACAAGAGGCGGTGCTGAGGGCGCAAGGTGACAGGGGCTGAGGGCCGGTGCAAACAAGGGGTTGAGCTGAAGGCGTGTCTTAATTCTAGGATATTAACATGGTATAGTAAGCGTAAGTAGTAGTGATATAGGAAGTATAGTAGTGAGCATAGCAACTAAGTAGTAGTAAGAACATGGAATAACAAGCGTAGGTAGTAGTGACATGGTAAGAATAGAAGTAAACATAGTAGGTATAGGAAATAAGTAGGATGAGTTGACGAATATGTACAAGGTTGGTAGGAGAACATTGACAGGGGTGACATTACAAGGATGATGAGAGTATGTACAGGATGATATTTACAATAGTGGTCAGTATTCATAAACATTGGGCATTTATGAAAGTGATCGGCATGGGCGAGATGAAGGAATATTTACAACATTTACAGCATTTACAATATTTACAGCATTTACAATATTTACAATACCTGTGCAAATTTGGGTGACAGATTGGAACGGGGTGTTGGAAACCGCCGATTCCTGGGTGTGTGTTTTGTGTGGTGAGTGACAGTGAGTGTGTGAGTGAAGTGTGCGGGGGTGGTGGGTGGTCGTAGCTCGTGGCGAGGCGGGCACGGCGGGGCTCCGAGTTCCGGTACAGTGCGAGTGGATTAAGAAGACACCAGCACTGTTCCGGAATCTCAAGGCCTCGCCGTGATTGCTCAGAGCGGGGCGGGGAATTCGGCCGCCGGGACGCGGGGAATGTGGGGACGCTCCCTCCGTCCGTTGCGCCGCCCGGGCCGTTTTGTCCCGGCGGAAGCTATTGGGGATATCCCCAGCGATGGAGGGGGGGGAGGGGGCGTTGTGGGTTTGGGGGGTCGGGGTGTTTGAAGGGGAGAAGTTAACATTGGGGGGTCGAAAATCGAAAATTGTGGGGGCGTTGAAATTGGGGGGTCGGAATTTACTGGGGAATTGGTGATTTGAACGGGTGGTGGGGGGTCGAAATTTACTGGGGGAATGATGATTTGAACGGGGGGCGGGGGGGGCATGAGTTCCGCGAGGCGGAACTCGCGAAGAATGGAGGACATCAATGGGTCTGTGGGGGAGTAGGGAGGGTGTACCCCCGTGGCTTGGGCTGTGCGAAATTCGCGCAGAATTTTCCACTGGGGGTACTTCCATCGCCGGGGCCGGGGAGGTAGTCCGGAGATCCGTGGCCGGACGAAGAGAAGCGGTGATGTCGGCCCGGGCGAAGGGGGTAGGGGGGAGAGCGGGTCCGGGACGAAAACGTCCCGGAGAATCGCCGCCATTTCCGGATCCGAATCGAAATCCGGAAACGGCGACGGAGGTGACGGGCGTTGTGGAGACTGGGGATGTTGCATTGCGAACGGACGGCGGGAGACTGATAGCGTTAGGGGGTTGGGTTAGCACAGGTGCGGGTTTACACCTGGCTAACGGGACTGTATGTGGTTTGCCGTCAATTAACAGGGTTGCGGTTGTGTGTGTTGTGCGGATGACTTGAAAGGGCCCGGCATAAAGTGGTTGGAAAGTTTTATGGATGCCGGGCTCTTTCAGGTACATGTGTGTGGTGGTGAAAAAGCGTTTGGGATAAGTGGTGTCGTTTGTCGGTGTTGTTGAGTGTAGCGGCTCCCTGTTAATTGACGGTGTGTGATTTGGGGTGAAAATGTCGGCCGGTAAACGTAGTGGGTCTTTAAAGGCATTTTGTGCGGGGCCGAGGCAGCGGACGGAGGGTTGGCCGAGAACGCATTTTTCAGTGTTAACGAGGAGGCCCTCGGCGGAGAAGATGTCGAGGATCTGTTGGAGATGGTTGAGGTGTTCTTCTGGCGTTCTGGAGGCGACAAGGACGTCGTCGAGGAAGCAAAAGACGAACGGTAGGCCTCGCAGGATGCTGTCCATATAGCGCTGCCATGTCTGTGCAGCGTTCCTCAACCCGAAGCCCATTTTCACGTAGTCGAATAAACCGAATGGGGTAATGATGGCGGTTTTTTGGACGTCGGGGGGGGTGGATGTTAATATGATGGAACGCTCTAGAAATGTCGAGGGTAGAGAAGATAGTAGTACCATGTAGATGTGACGAGAAATCTCGTAGGTGGGGCACGTTATAGAGATCCGGTGTGGTTTTAGCGTTTAGGCGCCGGTAGTCCCCGCAGGGGCGGATATCCCCATTGGGCTTCTGCACGATGTGGAGTGGAGAAGCCCAAGGGGATTTTGAGGGGCGGATGATACCGTCGGCTATTAGTTTGTTGAAGTGTTGTCGAGTTTTTGATAGTTGAAGGGGGTGGAGTCGTCGGGCCTTCGCTGTGATGGGGGGGCCGGAAGTCTCGATGTGATGTTGGACGGTGGAGATGTGGGCAGAGGGGCGGCGCTGGGGGCGGTAGTTGAGGAGGAGGCGTTCAAATTGTGTGGGGGGGTGGTTGATGGCATGTATAAACCCAGGGATGGGTTTATTTGTGGCGGGGTCTATCAGGCGCGCATTCCGGACGTCGACCTGGAGACCGAAATACGCTAGGAAATCGGCCCCCAGGATCGCCTTCTCCACATCCGCCACGGTAAAGTCCCACTCGTACGCGAGTCCGCTCATGTAAACGGATGAGCGGTACGTCCCGTACGAGGGGATGGTGGTACCGTTGGCGGCGTAGAGAAGTTGCCGGTGGCAGCGCGCCTGACGACGGAGGATATTATTGGGGAATATGGATAGCGCCGCCCCCGTGTCCACCAGGAAAGGTACGTTAGTTTTCTTACATCGCAAGAAAAGTCGCTGGTGGGTAGGCAGGGC
Organism: Leptopterna dolabrata; assembly: GCA_954871275.1. Taxonomy (NCBI): domain Eukaryota; kingdom Metazoa; phylum Arthropoda; class Insecta; order Hemiptera; family Miridae; genus Leptopterna; species Leptopterna dolabrata. Next base: position 49,223,481 of record OX940976.1, on the reverse strand, counting down.
GTTTTGCAGGATTGCGGAGGTGGGTATCTGTGCTGGCGGTGGGCGGCCCTCTTCGAATGAGACGCGGGGCGGTTGGTTGCCGTTCCGGAGGGGGGGAACGGTGGTGTTGGTAGGGAGGCTGGTCTGCTTCGTGGGAGGTTGGTTGGTCCCGCCCCGGGGGGGGGGGAACGGTAGTGGCGGCATGAGTGGTGGTCGGAGGGGGTTTCGCCCTGGGGGCGGGTGTGGAGGGGCCGTTCCGTGGTGGGGGAACGGTAGCGGCGGCGTGAGTTGCGGCCGGAAGGGTGGCTGCCCTGGAGGCGGGCGTGGAGGGGCCGTTCCGAGGCGGGGGAACGGTAGATGGTGGGGTGAGGGGTTCGGCGGCGCTGGCAGGCGCAGCCGGGAGGTTGGCGGCCGTGGCGGCGGCGTAGGAGGGGTAACGGGGCTTCGTGGTGGTGGTGGTATGAATGCGGGCGGGGGGGGGGGGGGTTGGTCATGGTCCCCCCCGTGTTGGCGAGGAGGGGGGCCCGCCGGGTTTACCGGCGGGCGTCTGCGTTTCCCTGCTTAGGGGTGAAGGAGCAGGGGGGCTGGCATTTGCGGGCCTCCCCACCGAAGTTGACATGATAGAAACATCGGTGGGGGGGGTCCGCTGGGAGGTAGGTGGTGTTGGTGGGGCGGTTGGAGGTGGAGGGGCGTGCAGCGGCCGGGGACCGCCCTCTGCGTTGGCGAGGAGGGGATGCGTTGCGGCGCTCGGGCGAGCGCTGGCGGCGGCGGTCGGCGGAGGGGTCGCGTCGGCGATCCGTCGAAGTGGGGCGACGTCTGTCGAGGGAGGGGGGCCGGTTGCGGTCTCGGGACTTGGTGCGGTCCCGTAGAGGCGGGGGGTGACGTGGCGTACGTACTTCGCCGACGGCGGCCGCTGCGGCCAAGTCCTGGACGGTGTCCGCGAGTCGCAGGAGGGGCTCGTCGGGACCGTCGAGGTGGCTGGCCAGGGACATCTGTATGGGGTGGGGGAGGGCACGTAACCAGAATGTACGTGCGATGTCAGCGGTCATAATACCCTGCAGCTGGTGTCGCAGCCGTCGGTAGAGGTGGGAGGGCTTGAGGTCGCCGAGGTGTTGAGGTTGGGAGAGGGCGGCGACTCGGGCGATCTTCGACGGCTGGTAGGTGTTGATGAGGCGGCTGCGGAGGTCGTCGTACGCAGCGGCGCCGTCGGGGGAGATATCCGAAGTCTGGAGCAGGATATCGTATGGTAGTAACGAAATGATCCGGGAATATCGAGTTTTCTGGCTGCGTATGTTAGCGGCCGAAAATGCAGCGTCCACTTGGAAAAACCATAGTGCGGGGTCGTGCGTGTAGAAGGGGGGCAGCGACAGAGGGAAAGCTGCGGACGCCGTCATGACGTCGGTGGCGGCCGCGGCCGCAGCGGCGGTGGTGGCTGCGGTGGTCGTTGCGGATGCGGAGGAGCCGGGTGGTGAGAGGCTGGTGAAGGGGTTGTCGGTGTCAGTCGTCGCAGCGGTCGGCGGCTGCAGCAGGGACGGCCGGAGGATCGGCGGCGTCGGTGAGTTCGGGTCCATGTCTGTAACTAAAATTCAAAAATTTGAGGTGGTTTTGAATTTTGAAATTCGCAATTGGCGGAAGCGGAGGTGCGTTGAGTTGAGAGTTGAGCGGTGAGGTTGGGCCAAGAATTGCGAATTTACACTGACTGTCGAAATTTGAATTTAAAATTTGGGACACCGAACTAGACTGGGGCGACACATGAGGTGGGAAGGTGGGAAGGAAGAAGGTTGAGTGAACGTCGGGTTCACCACTGTGATGAATTTAAAATTCTCATCACGGTGGCGTGGAAGGAAGGTGAGTGAGTGAATTTACCTAGGCGGCTGTATTCAACCGATCATCTAGACAAGGAGGAGGAGAGGAGGTGAAATTCTCAGGCGGCTGTAGTCAACCGATCATCTGAGAGGGAAGGTAAGAGAGAGAAGAGAGAGCTGGTTAGAGGAAGTGTCGAATGAAGCTTGAGCTCCAGGATCCAGGGTTTTATAGGACTTGGGGGCCTCTCCCTCCAGCTCCTTGCAGGGAGCTGGTAGTGGGGCCCCAGGTTGAGTAACCCTGGGTTCTGTCGCCTGTCCCCACTCATATCTACATTTACGGAGCTTTAGTTTGGCGTTTGGATATTGGTGAGAACTTAATATTATAGGAGTGTTCCCGGGAGGGACTCACGACATACGGCAACAGTAACCTTGAGTTACCTATAGTGTAGGTAGATAATGTATAATCAATGGATCGGTTAAAGTTAGGAGAAGGTTACTTATCGAACGAAAAGTTCACGTTCAGTACCGGTCATTACCTACGTTGTTCATCTCTCCTTCTGGGAGGTATCATCCTTCAAGCTGAACACGTCCCAGGGGTGAAACAAGTGTGGACCAAAGTTAGAGGATAGGTACCATCTAAACGCCAGTGAGGAGTCAATGAAAATCGACACATGATCTTCAGCCAGATAATCTCAATTCCTTATTCTAAATTATCGAATGCGCCGATCCGGTACTCCTATGTCCTTCAGTCTGATTTATTATCCTGAGAGGTCGGATTGAGCAATTCGGGATGTATACTCGTAGTATTGATAATGATCCAACTTATGTAGACGGAAAGGTTCCTCCTGGACTCGTTATCACTGAGAATGAGTAAGTAGGTAGTACCTATCTTTTTATCCCGTCAAAAATGGATAACACTGTTCGGTCTCAATCCATTTTTGCATTGGTCGGTTGTTTATTATACTTACTGTGAATTGTTTTTGATGCTTCACGCAATTCTTCTTTGAGTCTTCAGGAGGAAACATCACACAATAAAGATTTTGGACTGGATAAAAAGGTACTAGTACATGCTCACTGATGGGTAATAATGATGTTTCTAATATGTATTGTACATCATTTCAGTGTCCCAGTAAAATGAGATTGAATAATGAAGGAAGATCCTTAGCAACAACTGATGCTTCAAAAAATGTTCTAATGGTAGAGTACCAGACATGATACTATTTATGTTTTGATGTAAAACAAATAGGATACCCAGTAATAATATAATTTACTTATATTAAATATCAAATTAACTAGAATTGTACTGTATATTTGGTGTATACTTTAGCCAATAATGTATTTATTACATAGCTGGAAACGATTTCCAGGATCCAGTAATACGAGATTGTGGGAGGAAGATAATGAAAGAAGACCCACGGCAACTGAAGCTGCTCCAAGAGTTCATAAAATGGTAAATTACTTACCTTTACATTTTTGACTAGATAATAATATAACAATAATGTTCCAGTAATGAAGCATGACTTTATGAGCAGTCTTTTCACCTGCATTTTCAGCACCTACCTTTTTATTCAAACTAAACGGGTTTCTTTCAACTTTTTAGGAACTATACGCTATGCTTCATGAATGATAACAAGAAATTAACTATAGAATTCTGGAATCCACCGCATATTTATGAAGTAACAATTGCCCGGCCCCATCCACTACTCGATTTACGGCTTTCCTGCAGGTATTGACTAGAGAAAACAAAACGTAGAAGTGGCATCTACAGGTAAATAATTACTATAATCAACCGTAGTGCAGTGATTTGAATAGAAATGGAAGTGTGAATAGTCGAAAGAACCTCGCTGATATCCATTCACAAGGGAAAAGAGAATATAAGAAAAAATACAGTAAATATTCTCTCTCAATACAGTAAATAGTTTAGTACCCGCAGGTCAAAGGAAAATGCTCACAAATTTCACTGGTCCTTGACGAATTTTCTTTGGCCGATTGAGAAGTTCAAAAATTGATGAGAAGCGCAGTTTCCCCAAATCCTAGTAGAGGAAACCCTAAAAGGATTGTGATGAGTTACAAGCAGAGAACTCGAACTTTCGTGGGAGCCATAGAATTGCTTTATACTTCAATGTGGATAGTGCTGGTGGAAGGTGCTCTTACGGATGAACAGACTAAGATGGTCTAGAATAAATTAATGATGATCTATAGGTATACGTCCCAAAATTCAGCATTTGGATAATTTTCATCAAGTTCTCACGTGCGATTCCTTGCGGACCAAATTTCAAGTTGAATAGTTACCGGCCCTCATCATGAAATATGTAACAACAAAATTCCAGGCCAAGCTTATGTCCGTCCCAATTCACATCGTGGTACCCAAAAATGAACAGGTGATTATAATGGTTAATGAGTAGCGTAAATCCTTATTAGTGCCAATGATCCGGATGTATCACATGATCCTTGTGAACCCTCTCCGGAGAAGGGTCCTCATCAGGCCACTTTGTTGAGGAATAGATTATTAAATTATTTCGGTTGATCAGTGGTGTAAAGAGAGGAGCGGATACCTATGGCGGGAGAAATGAGGTGGAATGACGGGCGGTCCTTTGGCCACGTCAGGTCTCACCCAGAGACCGTTCGGGCGTGTGACCATCGTCCGGATTAGCCGTCAGCTCTAGCTCAAAAACTGTCGTAGCGGTTTAGAGTCCTATCGTTTCACGTCTTCGCTTTATCTCATGTCAAACTTGCTCGTTTCGGCCGTTGTGGGAAACGTTCTATCACCCTCGGTCAACTCTGATCCGCAGAGTAGATCGTTTCGTAGTAATGGACTGATTACTGCAATATTATTATGAATGAGAAGAGCCTGCAGACGAGGCTACAATATCAATGCTGTTGATAAGGAACTATATTTCGAGAAGAGTACTATTAAATAAATTTAAAAAAGGTGTTAAATAAAAATAACTGATCGTTTTAAAAGAAAGTTAGGTTTTAATCGCAACTAGGTACCGTCTCAGTGGACACTTCAGAACATACTCCTATGCTCAGCCAGTTTTCAACCCTCGAGTCAAAGAAGAGTAGTGGGGGGGCCGTCCCTTACCTGGCCAACCCCTCCCGAAATATATAGGTATAGGAAACATAAGGTTTGTTCCATCCGAGCGAGTTCAGTAGAACGTATTATGCGCAGATCGATCCGCGCATAAAACTATGTTCCTTTCCGTGTCGGTTCCATGAACCCAAATTCTACTTTCTACATCGACTGTACCGAACCGTGTTTTCCGCGTCAAGTGCAGAACAGTCCCGTACCGAGTGCGGGACTTTTCCGCACTCACGGCGATCGAGTTTTTGAAGTGAACCCAAGAGGTAACAAATCTGTAACCTCCCCAAAATTCATTTGTTCTGTTGGTGCCGTGTCGTGACCGCCGTTACCGTGACTTGTGCTCCAATTCAATTCCGATTCAATTTTTTTAGTGACTTGCCAAATTTGCGTTCCTACCGTCATATTTTCGAACTCGCACTCACTCGCACTCGTATCTGCACCTACCCCCACCCCATTCGGTTCCGTACTGGCGGTTGTCGCACTGATGAACTCGCACTGACGCGGATGGAACAAACCTATGAAGGATGCGATCTGTCAGAATAGAGTTTGGATGGTATGAAAGCTAGGATAGTAAAACTTATATGGTATTATTTGACCACATTCCGAAATATATGTATATATGTATTGTTATGAAGAACAAGGCACAGAAGAATTACAAAGTCGTATAATAATTATTTCGCGCAAAAAAGGAAATAACCGTTCGCCACTCAATTCCGAACTCAACAACCGGGAATTTTGGAATAAACAAAACAACCCAAAGTCTCTTGGCAACTCAACAGTTGTCACAGGTGTCAACAGGCGACCCAACACTACCCCCTTCTTTTTCCTCTTCCCGGCAGGCCTGCAGACGGTCGGCGTGTACTACTAAATCTTTCCTCTTTGGCAGACGCACGCGAAAAACCACATCGGTTATTTTCTTCCTGACGATACATGGTCCCACCCAAGGCCGCTGTAACTTCGGGTTTACTCCTTTCTTCCGCCTGGGGTCGTACAGCCAGACCTTGTCGCCCACTTTGAACCTTGGCATCTCTGCCCTGACGTCATATCTCCTTTTAGCCTCCTCGGCGACCCTCCCCAGCGTTTCCCTTGCCACCAAGTGTACCCTGTCGAGTGTACGCCGGAGTTCGGCCGCGTATTCCGTTCTTGGCAGTGGCTTGGAGTTGGGGGCTACCCCTGTCAACAGATCCGCCGGCACGGTGGGTATGCGCCCCAAATTCATCTCCGCCGGTGAGAACCCAGTGGCTTGATGAGTCGTGACCCGGTACGCAAATAGGGCCCAAGCGAGGTGGTCGTCCCAGTTCCGTTGGTGCTCCTCGATAACTTTCCTTAGCATTTCTTTGAGGTTGCGGTTAAATCGTTCCACGAGTCCGTCACTCTGGGGTCGAAGAGGGGTGGTCCGAGTTTTATGCACGCCCAAGATCTGCAGTACCTCTTGGAATATCGCAGCCTCGAAGGTTCGTCCTTGGTCCGTATGTATTTCTCTCGGGACCCCAAACCGGGCTACCACGTTCTCCATCAGTCCTCTGGCCACCGTAGCTGCTTGTAAATCCGGTACTGGAAACGCTTCTGGCCACTTGGAGAAATAATCCATCACGACGATGACATACCGGTTTCCTCTAGTCGACTTTGGGAACGGACCCATGGCATCCAGTCCGACACGATCCCAGGGCTCCCCTACGACGTACCTCTGTAACGGCGCTTTCCGTTTTCCGCATCTTCCTGCTTCCTGGCAGGGACCACAAGCCAGTCCCCAATTTCTGATGTCCCGGTGCATTCCGACCCAAAAAAACCTTCGTCGCAACTCCGTCAGCATGCGCTTGGCTCCAAAGTGGCCAAGGTCATGGATTGTCTTCAGCACTCGATTCCGACACCCCTCCGGGACTATGATTTGCTCCACGTGGCGTGTGCCAGTTTCGTTCTCCCACCGTCTCACCACGACTCCTTCTCGCACCTGCAAGTTGTCCCACATTGCCCAGAGGGCCTTAACCCTGGAGCCATAGCCTGCGACCGTAGCCCACTCGGGCCGTGTCGGAGCCATCAACCACTGTCGTATCCTCGAAATGTCCGGATCTTTTTCTTGGGCGTGTTTCCAGTCAATGGACGCTTCCAGCTGCACTTGTCGTACTTCCCGCTGCGCTGCCTCTTCTTCTCGCTCTTCCTGCCGGGTACAGTACTTACAATCTTGATCGAGACACGGTCTCCTGGACAGCCCATCCGCATTTCCATGTAGGCTACCTTTACGGTACTCCACTTTCAGGTTGAAAGGGGCTAGCGTCTCTAGCCAACGAGCCATTTGTCCATCCAGTTGCCGGAAGTTCTTCAGCCACTGCAGCGACGCGTGATCTGTTCTGACAACCACCGGAAGTCCGCTGTCCAAGCCATAATGCCGGAAGTGTTCCACTGCATCCTTGAGTGCTAGTAGCTCCTTCCGGGTGACACAGTAATTCCGCTCCGGTCGCTGCAGGCACCGACTGTAGTAGGCTATGACCTTCTCTAGTCCTCCTTGCTTTTGTGAGAGTACCGCGCCAATAGCTCGCCCACTGGCGTCAACATCCAGTATGAATGGGACCTCCGCATGAGCATGTCCTAGGATCGGCGCTTGCATGAGGGCTCGCTTCAGGTCGTTGAATGCAGCATTTTCTTCTTCGGTCCACCGGAACCCTTCTCTTGCTGTACCGACCTTATACAATGGCCCCGCTCGGTGGGCGAAATCGGGGACAAAGGGCCGATAATAGGAGCAGAACTGAACAAAACTGCGCACCTCCTGCGGGGACCGTGGTGTAGGCCAGGTTGCAACTCGTTGCGTTTTTGCAGGATCTGTCTGCACCCCTTGCCCCGAAATGACGTACCCGAGGTATGCAATGCTGCGTCGGAATAGATCGCACTTCTTCGCGTTCAACTGGAGGCCGTTTGTCCGGAACAACTGGAACAATTCGCGCAGCCACGCGAGCATGTCTTCGAATGAGGCTGCGTCCACTCGCACGTCATCCAGGTACACCTGTACTCTCCCTTTCCGTATGAGGCTGTGTAACAACCGGTTCATCGCCCGCTGAAAAGTTGCAGGGGCGTTACAAAGACCAAATGGCATCACCAAGAATTGCCAGAGGCCTCGAGGAGTACAAAATGCGGTCTTCTGTCGGTCACTCACCTTTACTGGGATCTGCCAATACCCGCTTTTTAGGTCCAGGGACGAGAACCAGGAGCTTCCCCTCGTGGCTGCAAGAAGATCGTCAATATGTGGCAGAGGGTGAGCATCCTTCTTCGTCACCTCATTCAGCTTCCGGTAGTCGATACAAAATCTTGTGGAACCATCCTTCTTCTTGACAAGGACGATGGGGCTGGCCCACGGGCTACTTGATGGCTCGATGACTCCATCTTTCTCCATCTCCTCGACCAAAGCATCGACCTCAGCTAAACGGTGTGGTGGGATTCTCCCAGGACCCTGCCGGATGGATACGTCTGGTTCTACCACAATCGCATGCTCCACACCAAAAATTCTGCCGAGCCTACTGTCTTTGGCTGCAAAAACATCGGCAAACTCGCGGAGAAGTCGTGCGACATGTTCCTGTTGGTCTTCTGTCAGACCCTGTCCTGACCGTTCGATGAGCTCTTGCATGTGGACAGTTCCTTCGCGGGTTCTTCCAGTTTCCAATTCGGACAAACCCCCTGTTTCTTCCACTGTCGCTTCTACCAGATCCACCTCCAGTGCATCGGCTTCTTCCGTTCTCATGGTCACCTGCCCCGTCCCGGCGTCAATCTTGCAGTGAGCTGCGGTCAGGAAATCCATGCCCAATATGCATTCATCCTTGATGTCGGCCACCAACACTGTATGAGTTCGTCTTATGCCACTCTCCAATGCTATCTGCACTTCCGCTTGTCCTATCACGGGGAACTCTTCTCCCGTCACTGTGCGCAGCACCACTCCCTCCTGTTCCAATAGTCCCTCGTTAACTGGCACCACCCCCCTCCTCACTATCGTCACCATTGCCCCAGTGTCCACAACCATAGCACATGGTCTGCCATCAATAGTCCCTGTGACGACGAGTGAGACTGCCGATCCAACCCGGTAAACAATGAGTTGTTGGGGACAACGAGAACTGCTGCGTGTCACAGGTTGCCCCTTACCTATGACCGCGGCTCGTTTTCCGCACGTCGACGATTGGGGCATTCATATACACTGTGCCCTAGGGCACCACAACGCAGACATCGACATTGGGGGCATTCCCTGACGATATGGCCCTCCTGGTCACACAGGTAGCACGTGATTGTCCTTCTCCGCTGTCCCAGTCCTCTGCCGGCTGGCTGCCTTGATTCAACAGCACGTATAACTGGCTCTTCGGTGTTCGGTTGACTTGATTCAACAGTACGTATAGCTGGCTGCGTCGTGTTACTCTTCGCCCGCTCCAGGGTAGCCTCTGCCTGCAATGCATAGCCAACGGCTCCAGCTAGCGTTGTCGTAGGGTAGGCCAATACCAATTTTCTCAGTTCCGCGTTTCGTAAGCCGTCATAAAATCGCTGCAGGGCTATTACTTCCACTGCGGCTTGCGCCAGCCCTGGTAACGCCTGTCGGCTAGTTTCTCCACTTCCGCCGCAAATGCGGCCACTTGCTCGTCGGGTCCCTGTCGTCGACTATGTAGGAGGCTCATGTACAGGTGTTCCCTGCCTCTGGTTCCGAAACGTTGTTCCAGGGCACCCACCATTTGTTCCACCGACGAATCCAACCCCAAATTCGTCACCACGGATAGGGCAGACTCGTGTAAGGCCGCCAGCAGTTCGGCACCTTGCTCCTCCTCGTCCCAGTCATTTACGCGGCTAATCCGTTGAAACTTCACCCAAAAATCGGCCCAACAACCAGTCCCATCATACTTACCCGGTCGGAGGGTACTCCGGGACCGCTGCTGTGCGCGTTCTCGCTGTCTTGCCCCATCGGCTTGGTGTAAGCTGTCTTGTCGAAATGCCTCTAGGAGCTCGTATATGCGGTTGACATCCTGGCGAAGTTCATCTACGTCAGCCCGCAGCCGTTGATCTTCCCCCGCTGGCTCATTCGTCGCCGCATTCTCAACGCCCGAAGTCACTCCCTGTCCTTCCGGGGGATTTTGTGCCTCACTAACGGGCAGCATCCTCCCACTTCTCAAGTGCGTGCCTTCCATCCCACTTCTGACACCAGTGTTATGAAGAACAAGGCACAGAAGAATTACGAAGTCGTATAATAATTATTTCGCGCAAAAAAGGAAATAACCGTTCGCCACACAATTCCGAACTCAACAACCGGGAATTTTGGAATAAACAAAACAACCCAAAGTCTCTTGGCAACTCAACAGTTGTCACAGGTGTCAACAGGCGACCCAACAGTATGTATGTATGTATGTATGTATATGTATGTATGTATGTACGTATATATATATATATGTATATATATATATAAATATATAAATCTTGATCGATTGTATACTGAGAGCAGCATGAAGTGAGAGCAGCCTAAAGCTAGGGTACCAAATATCATCAACTGTCACCAGCCTCGTTTCGGTAGCTAATTATGACTTGCTGCGCTCATCGCCTTTCCAACAGCTTTACCAACGGGTTTTAATCTGGAAGGAAAATTATGGAGATGAATGAGCTAATTTAGGACCCACCATAGGAACCATCAATGATATTGTAATTTTCACAGATAAGTTATTCAAACAACCCCTCCTTTCCATCAATATTTTTTCTTTAGATGGGTTTTTGGATGTTAGAGGGGTTTATCTACCAGTGACAATGAGGCTACGCCAATTTCAGGTGGCAGCATCGGCACGTGCGAACATAAAATATATATGGTTAGAAGTCTAAACTGGTATTATTAGCGCTTCTTGTTACTGCAATACAGTTCAAAGTGCTCCAGCAAAGTGTCACTTATACCTTACGCACTCCCTTAGTTTTGCAATTTTAACGGGAATACGTCGTTAAATTGCTAGTAAAGAAAGGTTAACCTAACATTTCCCGGCCAATATCGTGCTGGCTGGTAACCCACTAACCGGATATACCAAAATAATTCTGGCCGGTAATACCCCACAAAATTCGACATTTTAGGTTTTCTGATTTGACAGTACTGAGGAAGCTACGGCGGAGATTTCGACACCAAGACAGGTGAAAAATACCTAGGAACCAAAATTGCGAGAGTCGATTTTTGTCGAGAATGTTCTTCAGAAAACAAATCTTGTTCGCAAAAGTTGTATTTTCTTTCCGTGTTCAACGAATTAAAGTGTTAATAAACAAGTTACACCCAAGCCGAGCCCGTCATTCTAACAGTGGTGTCAGAAGTGGGATTTGAAATGTCAACGCGTTCGGGACGGACTTACGGGGCACTTGTCGAGATAGGAGAAGGTAACCCACTGACGGAGTCCCTCCTTAATTTGCCCCAGGCTACACTGCCGCCCAAAGTTATGCATCAAGCCTCAAACAGTATTCCGCCAAGAACAACAGAAACCAGGATGCTCAACCCCAAGTCCTTTGATGGCAGCGTACCACCGGCAGTTTGAGTTGGTAGCTGAAAAAAACGGATGGAGCGAGGCAGCAAAGGCAGTTGAACCAGCAGCTGCTCTGGTAGTCCCAGCACTAGACCTGATCACAAAGGTACCTTCGCCGATAACGTGTACTGAACTGGTTGCTGTGTCAAGTGCCGCATATGGCAGTAGGAATAAGAGGGAACAGAGACAGTAGCTGAATACCATCGGCAGGTATACGCATTGGCATGGAAGGCCTGGCCTGGTGCGACAAGGGGGGGGGGAGGTGGAGGAACTCCTTACCCACTGGTTTATTGAAGGGCTGCGGGACCCATTGTTGAAGGAAAAAGTTCTCACTTGCACAGCATGGCCGCCCACACTGCAGAATGCATTTGACTATTGCACTACGCCTGGAGGCCATTGCGACAACGGCATGCCCTGACAGCACGGCTGTATTCAGTGCAAATGAGGGACCAAGGACGAAGGCAGGTTGTGTTTTGGCGATGCGACCAACTGGGTCACATCCTGCGGGACTGCCCCACCTGGGTAGAAAGAAGGATACTTCAGGTGGCGGGGGTTGAGTCAGGCAACCCTATGCAGTCTTTGGGAAACGAGGAATGACCAAGCTGAGTGGGGGTAGCAGTTTGAAGCCGGCAGGAGCCCATGCATCCAGTCATACAGAGCTATATCGAGTTGGTGGTGGAGCCTCACTCACAGTTAGCAGCCAAATAGGTTCAGTCACATGTGTCTGCTTCATTGACATAGGGGTCTCTTATACCTCTTTAAATCCACAGGGATTGCAGGGCTGGCAATGCGGAAGGCTGAATTGTGGGCACTGGTATGGGCAGCCACAGAGGCTACTGCCCCAGTCCTGGGCAAAGTAAAGACCCAATTGCAACTAGGAAAAAGGACTCCAGGTACCGGTTGACGCAGTGGTATCATATATTGAGGGAGACTGCGTTATTGGGATGGATGTCTTACAAGGGGAACAATGCATAATAGATGTGGGCAGTGGAAAATTACTGATAAAAGGGACACAATTACAAGTAAAGGAAGCCACCAACCGTTCCCACAGTGTGGGAGTCCGGTGTGCAAACAAAGCTCCCCTTCCATCACACCTGGCTCCTCTACTAGATAGAACGGTGGAGAGGGTGAATGCAATGCAGCTGGGAGAGTTCCAGAACTTGCTACTCCGCTATACCGATGTGTTTGCAGCAGATAAGCAGGAATTGGGAAGATGTACCTTTGGACAGCACATCATTGATGTTGCATGCCATCGCCATATCACGCAGCAGCCCCATCGAACCTGCCCAGCAAAAGATAAAATCATAAGGGAAGAAATAGAAAAGATGAAATGGCAGGAGGTGATTCGGGAGTCGAAGAGTCCTTGGGCAAGCCCGGTGGTAGTGATCCGGAAGAAGATAGGAGACAGGAAGTTCTACATTGACTTCCAGAGGGTCAATGAGGTTACAGTGAAGGATGTTCATCCATTGCCCCACATAGGGGATACCCTTCACACAGTGGAAGGTAGTCAGTGGTTCAGCACAGTTGATCTCCAGGTGGGGTACTGTGAGACACCACTAGCCAAGGAGGCACAAGAGATCTCACCATTTTGTACTCATGATGGATTGTGGGAGTTCACAGTGATACCCCTTGGCCTCACCAATGCCTCTGCCTGCCACGTTCCAGCGCATCATGCGACAACACTGCTGCAGGACTTCATAACTCAAAATGATTGTGGTGCAGGTATACCTGAATGATGTGCTAGTCCACACTGGTACTTTTGATGAATAGCTCACGTTCTTGACTCATATGGGCTTGACCAGGGTCACCTCACGGTAAGGACAGACCACGCTTCCCTCACATGGCTGTTGCAATTTAAGAATCAGGATGGGCAGATGGCCCGATGACTGGATCGACTTAGAGGAGGGGTTCGTCTCAATGTCCAGTATAGGCCAGGGGCGCAGCATGGGAATGCAGATACTCTTTCCCGGAGGCCATGTGCGGACTCAGGCTGCTTGCGTCACAATGCTCATGCTGTCCATCGCCAAGTTATGCTACTAGATACTAATTCTCTCCAACTGGAAAACGTTAGCGTAGTTCGTGTACATTCTGATCACTCTCTCGTTAAACTGAATATTATTTTAAAAACTGATGTTCCATCAAATCCAATGCAAATCTTCGTCAAACTTCCAATTCTGAGAAGGTAGCTTATAGGGTGGAATACTTATGAAACCAAGCCCATTAACTGGCGCTGACCGAGGTAACTGGATGGTGTGGTGACCGAACTTGCTGTTTATGGTTTTTTACTCTCATTAGCTAGTATTATTTTTATAGTTCTTGAAAATAAACGGGTTTGATAGGGGTCGAGCGATGACTCCCTTCGTAATGCCCTTTGTTACAAGACGTGATCTGAGAGCGTGTTCTGTAAAGCTGGGCGTCATGTACTAGATAGAGGAGCTCTGGCAGGGATTACACCAACATCCTCGTACTTGAGTCCCATTTAATCACTGGATTACACATTGTCGAGTCAGTGGAATTTTGTAATTTGACAAAGACGCTCCTCTCTCAGTCCCGACTTTAGAAGAAAATCCATAGATATTCACTGGTGATGCATTTCAGAACCACCGGATTAAGAATCACTCAAGTATCGGCTTACTCGTGTAATTCCAGGAATCAGCAATGAATCTCCCGCCTATTCCATTACGCAAGTAAGAAAGTGGAAACATTATCGATATGCCGCAAGTGGCTTGTAAGGCATAATTCATTACAAAATGCCCCATTTCCTTGGAGGAAACAGCAGAACGGAATAACTAACTGTAGGTCCGTTAAGAGAAACATCAAATGCCTACTCTTTGATTGAGCTTATGCTCGCGTTTGTACGTTGATATTTCTACTCCTGAGGTCAGTCAAAAATTTGAGTGCTGCTTTCCAATAATGAACATTTGAAATCGATGAAGAAAATAATATGTTACCCCTCCATAATAAAAATGTGAGAAGCGTAGACGTACCAACTTCAATGATCCACAATTATAGGGATGAAGCATTAGCTATTCTGATTGCTTGGTTATAATAATGATTCAGCTCAGTTTTCATGTTACAAACATAAGTATCGGACCCCATCGAGAAACCTCTTGTGCATGTACAATGTACGTATATGTGAAATCTGAAATCCATGTGGTCCAGAACAAAAGGGCGATTATCATCTCCGCCCTAATCCGTGACGCGACCAGAGATAACCCGCTCACGGACCCAAGTAGGTACCTGCCGAAACAGAAGGGGAGATGTTCATCACTTCCGCCCATTGGACCCGAGCGTCAGTCCGTGCCCTTCCAGCAGTTAACCAAGTTTTGTAAATATTTACGTGACACTTACATAAAATACGGGTCTACCTACCCCTCAACGGTATGGGCATCATGCTCAGCAGAGCTTACCAAAAGCACGAACGCTTGCGAAAGCTTCCATTCACGATTTAACGAAAGCTTCAACCACGGGCATCCGCCAATTTTCCGCTTCTTCAACGTGCTACTTGCCATCCAAAACGAAATTTATATCAAGCTTAACAGTATTAACGAACCTTTTCAATATCAAAATTCAAAATCCCGTAAGAACAGTTATTATTAATAAAACTTATTACTAATTACAAAAATGGCGAGAAATCATTGTTGGATTTCATCTGAACTGTCAGCCTAATTTATGCTCCAAATAAGCACTGAATTTGTATTTTTTGACGAATTTTATCATATTTTGAGCCTACGTGTGTTCTCCTGGACCCTCTCTACAGGGATGTTGTGGTCGTAGGACATAGGGGCGGAATTGATGACTTGATGGGTCATGGGCTAATGGGCCACGGGCGGAAGTGATGACTTTCACCCAACCACGGGTTTGCCGATCCCGGGTTTTAATGAGGGTTGGCAGAGGATTTGGGCGGAAGTGATTGCTGCCCGAACAAAATGTGAAGGTGGTTGACCATTCGCTTAGTGGAGCTACCAATGAGTTCAAAATAAATTGCGTTTTAGTGTCATGATGGTAGAAGTACCCACCTCCACACTACACGCACAAACGTGGAAGCTATTGTAATATGTGTAGATCATTCTTATATGTGTACCTATGTAATGTGTAATATACACACATGAACACCCAGAGGTAAAAATACTGTAAAGGGAATACCAGAATGTCAGACAATTAACACGTGTATTGACTTTCAAAAACACAACTATCCACTTTTCCGTGGAAAAACTTCCAAATTCTCTCAAACAACATATGTCTAGGGCCTGGGAGTGTATTTTGCCGTACTCCCCCCCCCCCCCCCCCCCACCACCAAACATCCTTTGAAACCCGTCCTCGGGTCGAACGTCTGCTTTCATCAAGCGAATGGTATGCAGGCGACGAATCTTCCTACCCATTTGTACATCTTCTTGACAACCCAAGGAAAGATCCGCAATTTTTGGAGTTTTGGGGAGGGTCCTTTGATTCGCCTTGGCTTATACACCCACACCCAGTCATCTTACTTACACAGCGGCTCCTTCGCACGGCAGGTGCAGCGTCTCTTTTTGGGTGCGCATCTTCATTTGAGCCTCTTCTTGAGCTAACTTCCGAACCTGGTCGAGTTGCCCCCGGAGTTTTAATGCCTAGGAGGTTACCAAAGCTTCGGGTTGACGAGGAGGCCGAACTAGATTTTCGGGCAGTGTAGATCGCTCCCATATATTATTTGGCTTTTGATACTATGAGGTGTTGAACGGCACATGCCGTTAGGAATGACGGAATCTTTTCGTCTCAATCTTTCTGGTTTTTACCAACAAATATGGCTGTGTTTCGCCAGTGTCAGATCCAGCAGCTCTACCAACCCAGCACATCAATCAGAGGTGAAATTCAGGGATATGGTCTCTTCTCTACAACTGAAATACTACAATCATCTCCCTAAGAGCACCGTTACAAGCCATCGGCATTTCCATGATTTACACCAGCTCGGTACAGTACTAATTGGAAGTTGTAGCTCTGTAACTTTTCAAGCCAACGTGCCAACTCTCGTTCTGGTTGATGGAATTAGGTTAACCATAGGTAAGGGCAGCATGATCTGTCCATAGGCAGAATTGCTTGCCATACAGGTATTGATGACAATTACCTACACTGCCGTTTTTTTGGTAAAACGCCTCAACTAAAATTTTTTCGAAATAGGGGTTTTCACGTAGTCCCTCCAAGATCCAACTGCTCTTTCCGGTGTTGATGTAAAAAGTGAAACACTGCTTCGGCAAAGCAAATCAGGGAAAAGAAAATCAGGATACCCAAGATATTACTCAAATAGACGACAAAAACACCTCTATTAATTATTATTACTACCTATTATTACATTTACTTAGAGAAAACACCTCAACTCGACAATATTGGCGATGAGGCATATTATAATATTAGAACTATACCTTTTGGAAAACTAAGGCTTTATTTAACTAAAAACGACTGCATAGAAGAATTATAGGTACCTACATCACGAATGAAAAGTAACGGGGATTCAAGTAACACGACAGAATAGTGAACTCATGATTGTTGGAGTGGCAATACTTAGTAGTAGAGTTTACGAATCATCTCAAGGCGTTTTGCCTGCAAATCACCCGCCTCACTTTTAGAGCGAGGTTTTGGTTTATTATTTTCAATAATGAACCTATGCAATCAAGCATGAAAACAAAATCTAACCCCCCCCCCCCCCCCTCAAAATTTGATGGTTCACGTTTCAAGTTATGTAGAATCCGAATATGCAATAAAAAAATTTCTAACTGTCCGCCGTACACCATACTGAGCACTTTTCTTCATTACCATGAAAAAAACGCTGCAAATCCCTGCACAACGGTTTATTATTTTGTACAGAATACTCTTCTGTTACAGGTCACAGATCTCTGTATAGATAACCCGTCCATATAATATAATATGTACTATTCTATGCATATTATGTCGATCGCAGACCCTCCGTAGGTTAGTACGAGTATTCATTTGTACGAGTCAGAAAAGTAGTGCGGTGCCTCGCACCGGATGTTTTCATTTTATCGGCGTTCTGTAATCCAAGCACTGAACATTATTTCTCAGGTAATATTCTCAGGTAATTCTCAGGTAATTGTAATTTTGTATTTTTGTCGTGTATTATGAGAATAAAGTTCATTTCATTTCATTTCAGGTTGCTGGAATGATTCTGCATTTTGAAATCATAAGTGTATTTCTCGGATAACAATATTCTGTTACTCTTGAATTATAAATTATTATTATTCAGTTGCTTAGAGCAGTGGCAGATCCAGAATTTGTGAAAGGGGGGGGGGGGGAGAGGGCTAAACGGTAAATTTTTGAAAAATCCTAACCCAAAACGGTTTTTTTTGTATACTGTGGTCTTTTAAATTAACAGAAAAGTAAATTAGTTCCAATAAAACCTTAACAATTTCTCTCTACAGTATATTAATGTTTTATGAAATATCAGTCTACTACCTACAACATGGTTAAATAATAATTAATGTCATAGGCACAATGCAAGATGATACTTTACTTTAAAATGAATGTAAAAAAAAATTATTGTTAGCAACGAATAACAAACCTCAAAGCTAAATTTATCCAGTGCATATTTCGCGCCAACTGGAGCAGGGGGAGAAAAGCACAGACTTAGACACAAAAGCGTCTCCGGCACTTGCTCCTTTCCTCACGCTGAGGAGCGCGGAGGAGGGTCCCTATAATATGAGTAATTTGGACTAATTACTATAGAAGGTAATATTTAAATACAATATTATATTCTGATTATGATTAGAATTCGATTCATTATTATTATTATTATTATTATTAGCCTCCCCCAAAAACTCCACCACCAGGCTACACGAAGCAATCAGCAGGGCCTTCTGCATGTCCTCGTAAAGTCCACCGGGCAACCCAAGGATCCTTTCATGGAGTTTCTTGGGTATCAAGATTGATTCAATCCCCTGTACAATTAACTTTCAGGAACCGAGGCATTTTACCTAAGTACGGCAGTATACTGCGGACGATTGCCAACAATTCACGTCGTGTTGCGCAATAATTTTTTTCTGAAAAAGGCAACCACATATTTCATTCCCCTCATGTACCAGTGACAGGACGCCCCTAGTGCTTGAGCACTTGCGTCGCACTTCAACATGAAGGTCTTGAACAAATCTGGGAAAGCCAAAATAGAGGCGGAGGTGTCTAGGGCCTGGGAGCGTAGTTTCCACTACAAAACGATTCGTGATAGCCAGATATTCGTCAAATATATTTCTATATCCCGATTATGGAGATGGTCAGAACAGTGCCTTCGCTAACAACGATCAACGAACTGCGGTTAGCTGTGAGAAATCATAGATGATACCAATATTGAGTGGAACGTTGAAAAGTATACAGCTGATACATTATACAGTTATACAATTGAAAATTATACAAATGATAAGTACAACTTACTATGTAAATTGTATCAACCAGGTTCAATAAAGTGGATTGTCGGCCACCTAGATTTGATTTCAGTTGAACCGATTGAAGTGCATGCCGGTACGTTGGCCTCTCCACTAACGCTGTGTCTCTACATCGCATTTGCATTTCTGAAATCGTGTCAATAGGGATTCCAGTGATTCAGTTTCACTCTCGGACTGAATCAATAGCGAGAGGAGAGTAAACTAGTTGAAACTGTTGGCCTTTCTCGGCTGTAAGTCCTAGCCCATTCCAGGTGACAATTCGACAACTCCGACCTCACAGGCCGCATCTCTCATTAGCTCTGCAGCCTGTGGTTTTAGTGGGCTCCCTTCCCCCATCTGCATTCCATTTCGGACAAAGGCTCAATAGTGGTGGCACAGGGAAGTGGGGTTACGAATAGTAAAAAACAACTAATGGAGTCTCAGCTATTCAAATTAGGCCAGAAATATGGTGACCTATATTGCGTTAGTGACATCTGTCCTAGTTTTTCAACAAGGATCGGTAGTATTTTTATCTGCTCTTTTTACAATAATTAAATTTTGAATGTGATGGGAAGAAAAGAAGTCGTTTGCATGACCAGGGATTCTTGTTTTTGTACTCTCTAATCCAAATTGATTATCATCCAAACCAAATGTTACGTTACGTCTTATGATTTTTTTATATTCGATTATGAACCTTTGGAATCGAACCTAGAAACAAAAATGTTTGGGTCCCTCAAAATTTGATATTATGCGTTTCAAGGTCCGCAGAATCAGAAATGCAATACAAAAATGTCTGTCCGTCTGCCGTACGACGAAAGTGGCACTTCCCTTAGTTGAACCAAAATTAATGAAATTTGGTTTGTCGGTATCATTTGGGGTCTCGTTGGTCCGCGAAGCTCGGAGAGACTGTTAGTTATCCCTAAGGAGTGAAAAATACAGGTTGAAATGGGCAAAACGCCGTAGCTCGAAAACTTTCAACGGAACGATAAGGTTTTTATGACGTTCTAAAATTGATTCCGAACTTTTCAGATTTTTTCAGGCCACCCGGAGCATTGCACGTGTAGCCGTTCCTTCACAATATTATCACACAGTGATTTATGATACAGGTTGAAATGGTCAAAACGCCGTAGCTCGAAAACTTTCAACGGAAAGATAAGGTTTTTATGACATTCTAAAATTGATTCCAAACTTTTCAGGATTTTTGCAGGCCAGCCGGAGCATTGCACGTCTAGCCGTTCCTTCACATTAATCACACAGTGATTTATTAAACCGCTATCTGTTCCGTGATATTATTTCATTCGAAGAATTATGGTCAACTTGTTGTTTGTAGTTCACGGCCAAACGAATCATCCAAATTACGTTTAGGGATATTTCGAAGGTCCTACTTAGGTTCAGCGAACATCAGAATTTCATAAATGACATGGTGAAGACCAGCGGAAGAGATAGATCATCGAAATACGTTAAATCGATCACTACTCAGTCACTAAACCCCAACTGCAACAATTCATTTAAGCCGAATTCCCTGTTTGACATTTATGTACCTATGTAAATTGGTTGATAGGTAGTTTTATTTTCAAATGTTATATTCGCTAGGCATATGAATAAAATGGGAATCAGTTCCGAAAGTAGGTAACATTTTTCTGAAAATGTTCAGAAAAAAGTAAGAAATCTAATTCATCCCGTTAATGATTTTGAATTAATAGCAAACGTTGGTTGGTAGGTAGTTTTATTTTCAAATTTTATATTCGCTAGGCATATGAATAAAATGGGAATCAGTTACGAAAGTAACATTTTTCTGAAAATTTTCAGAAAAAAGTAAGAAATCTAATTCATCCCGTTAATGATTTTGAATTGATAGCAAACGTTGCACTTGAACACCACGAACGAAATATTTGCGTTCCCCTAGTGCTAAAGATCATTCGTTTCCACCTTGCAAAGGCCCCAAGTTCTATGGAGATTTTTTTGTTCGAATGTATACAAGTGCCCCTGTTAGTAGTCATTATCATAGGTACAGAATCAGGAGAGAAATAAACCCAGGTATTCTATCATTTTAATGTGGAAACATCCGGGACGCTGGAATGACTGAGGCAAGGAGGCTGACTGACCTTTTTCCTTCCCCCTTGGCCCAAGAGCCACGTTCTCGCCTTCACCACACTAAACTTATGGTTATGACAAACTGCACAAGCTCCGCTCGTTTTAAATGTTTCATGGGAAATAACGTGTTGCCCTGCACCGGCTGGATAAGATAAATTAATGAGTGTGTTACGTTTGATTTCTATTCTACCAAGTTCTTCAGCTTTCAAATACTTTGATCTTTCTCGGTACACAGGCTGTAGCTTAGTAGTGACCATAAGTCGGTTTTTTTATTGAATAACTGGAAATGTATTACTGACAGATCTTTTAGATAGCATGACCGCGATCTTTCGATTGCAGGTTTGACACATTAAGAACGCGAAATGTCGTAATCCACACTGATGTAATTAGAGGGATATTGCATACCACTCGTATTAAAGCAGTGGCTTTCCAACGCTTTCTAGTCGGACGCCCTTTAACTTCAATATTACTGACCGGGACACCGAACTACTTTCCACGTACACTTCTACACAGCTAATCACGGATAAACATCATACCATTCATTCTAATACAACTTTCAGGGATACTAAATTATTCAGTTGACGATATATTCTACAAGAAAAGTGAAACCATAGAGCGACAAGCGCAAGCAACTTGACTAAAGAGCAGAATAGGGACTCAATCCAACTTCCACTTCCTAGAGCCTATATGTTGATCATCATTGTCGAAAGCTTGTTTGAACAGGGTGGATCATTTGCATCATAATTTATGGCCATAGCAAGGCTCTTGTACTCCATCTAGTACCTATCACATAATATGTCATTTGTCTCTCGGCTGTTTGATTCATGAGAGTCTTAGAAGAGAATGGGAAAAAAGCATCAAAAGATCCTCGTTGTTAACATCTAGTTGTCCAAAATAAAGGAATGAAATCAGTTTTCTGAAACGTTTTAGCAACTCATTTTCCGGCCGAAGCTGTTACAGAAACGTGAAATGTGGCTTTCTGCATCACCAATATCCAACAACTGATTGTCAGCAACACCGGCAGGACAATAAATTTGTCAGCTCTGTTTGTTAACATTATTAGATTTTGGGGATTCCACCAATAATGCATATCAGCAGTGAGTATTAGATAAGATAATAACAGTAACCCTAAGTAATTATTCATCCAAAAATATTGATGATTCGTTACTGCACAGGTGTGGCCCGGTGGGGTGAACAAAACGAGTGGGAATTAAGCGGAATTTATTTCACACAGTCCAAGAACCAACAAATACATAAGGTATTCTAAGGCGATCCGCTTAAAACATATAAAACTATAGTATGTACTTCGCTCCATTCGCCAATTTGAGTTTTACACACGCCCAGTCCGCGTATAAGCTGCCAGTCCTTTGATACGCTATTGAGGAACACCGCTCTCATTGGTAGGAATAGTATTGTAGGACATTAATAACGCACACGGGCGATGGTTGAGAAAATATTAACGATACCTACCTTTAAGCTACGGAATTTCATATGATGTGTGTACCACACAGAGGGATTAAAGTGAGAACTGAAAAAAGAGTGCTGTATAGAACACGAAAGATATTGCGTATTTCGCCGGTATAACTACACGTTCCCATCTGTGGATTCAGATTCCATGATTTGAACGAGAACGAATATGGGAAAAGTTATCCCTTTGATGTCCTTTATACATCTGACAAAATTCTCTCTAATAGGAGGAATTATAACTTTTGTGGACGTGATGAAAACTGTAATCCGACCCAGGCAACTCATTTCACAGACGGTGTGCCGCAAAAAATCTGAAAGGACATGCTTGTACTTATTAAGCAGTGGCTTTGATCAGGTTATTTTTTTCTGGGTCATTGACGATAGGCAGTGGATCAAAAATAATCTTCAGCCAAGATAATCTTCATAAAAACGCTGCAAATTATTAACACAACGGTTAATTATTTACCTGTATTGATGCCCCTTCTCCTCAGCTTACTGTTTTCTGTGGTCCATACCTCTTGTATCCTCCTCATGTGAATAAACGGTAGATTCAAGAACTATATCATTAATATTATTATTTGTTTTTAGTCATGAAGCAGAACGTTTGTTCAAGTTAATAGGACCTATCAATGAAAGCCAAAATAACCATCATTCTTATGAAATAATAATTATCACTGAACAAAGAATTCGATTTCATATAGATTTTTTCTATTCCATTTCCGGATTCTACGTACCTTGAAACGTAAACATAAAATTGGAGGGGAGGGGATATTTTTAAATGCTCGATTGCAAAGGTTCATTACTGAAAATAACTGAAAATTACTGAAAATAATGAATCAAAAGCGAGTGTATTTCATTGTACACCATCTGGGCATGCAGGAGCCTAATAATTAGGTAAATGATCGATGATTAATCCTGAATATGGTCTCAATTACGGTCAGAAAATCGATCTGTAAATAATAAATCAACCATGGGAAACAAAGCATTTCTCGTTTGGGTGACTCCTGACCAAGTTACTATACAGCATTCTGCTCACCTAAAAAACTAAACGTACAAACACCAAAGTAGGAACGTCAACTATCTGATTGATTTAGTCTGTTTATGTAAATAAGTGAATTCGGTAATCCTCTGCGATACTAGATTATCGTACAAAGTTATCGTAGGAAGAACGAGAGCAAGAAGAGTTGGCATGTCAGGGTTATTGGAAAATCACCGAGTTTTGCCAGCGACATAGTGACGGACTCACACAGCTCCGGAAGGATAAAGGGTTTAATTAAGATGGTTATCCTTAATTAAACTTCGATCTCACAAAAGGGTTCGGCATTGTTATCAACAAGTTGTCATCTCTGCACATCTGACGATGTCATCAGCATTAAGTGATAGATTTGCATCTTCAACTCTCTCCCTTTACACAATCAATCCCCCACCCCGTCATTCAGAAACTTGCTCGAAACCCCTAACCATCCCCAAGGAACGGGATATCTAATAAGCGGGCATTTGTGGATTCCTCAACTTCTGATGGAAACGAGGGTACTTATAATCGATAATCTTGCTTCGCTTATCACCGCCCGACCGAACTCCTCGACTGCGTCAACTGTCTTTACCAAGGAAGGCTCCCCAGTGTGAAATATACAACTGAGACCGATCGAATCTTTACAATAATGCATTATGAATAAATTAGCGATCCAATAAATACACGGCAGTCTCGCTAGTAGGTTGCTATCATACCGTTGGTGCGTACTTTCAGGAGGCCTTCAGAAGACCATAGTGAAAGCGAAAATTGTATGGGAATTTATAGGCACCTACCACAAGAGTAACTTTCGCATTTATATTTTTCTTATTGAAATGTATAATAAAAGAATTGATATAGGATATAATGTTAATTTCAGTGAATATGTAATTATTATTATTCAGTCAACAATCATTGTTTATGGCCTTCCCCCTCACCCCAGCCGTTTTGTACAAAGGCTAAAACTGCAATGAAATCTTCAAAACGGCTTTTTTCCCGTAGTTATTAATTTTTCTGTTGGATCCAGTCCTACTTAACCATGTCCTGCCGCTTAGCTCTGAGCAACTCGCGACACAGTTGCAGCAGCATCGTTACCTGTCCCCCCCCCCCCCCCCTTCGCCCTTCTTCTGAACGTGTTCCTCAGACGAACAAGACATCTATACATATAATAAAACAGTGTCTGTCTGTTTGTTTGTTTGTCTCGGCATCAATTGAGAACGGCTGAACGTAGAAAGTTGCGGCTGGAACCATTTGATGCAGAATTTATCTGGGAAGGTTTATGAAAAATCCGCATTTGAATCTGTCCATCCGTTGAAACGCTATGAATGAAATACTACTAAAAAACGTGTTATAATCACTTCTATGAGGACGCTTATGCTTATAATAACTTTGAACGGTTGGACGTATATCCGATTGTAATTAGATTCTGGATTCAGCTCGACGAGTACATTCAAGTGGTACTTCAATCAGGATGTTAGTGGGAGGGGGGTACAGGTTATGAGAGGGGGGGGGGGGGGTCTACAGAAATTTCAAAACTACTTGACCAATTGGAGTGCAACTTTGGGAATTTGTTTGTTTGTCTCGGCATCAATTGAAAACGGCTGAACGTAGAAAGTTGCGGCTGGTACCATTTGACGCAGAATTTATCTGGGAAGGTTTATGAAAAATCCGCATTTGAATCTGTCCATCCGTTGAAACGCTATGAATGAAATACTACTAAAAAACGTGTTATAATCACTTCTATGAGGACGTTTATGCTTATAATAACTTTGAACGGTTGGACGTAAATCCGATTGTAATTAGATTCTGGATTCAGCTCGAAGAGTACATTCAAGTGGTACTTCAATCAGGATGTTAGTGGGAGGGGGGTACAGGTTATGAGAGGGGGGGGGTCTACAGAAATTTCAAAACTACTTGACCAATTGGAGTGCAACTTTGGGAATTTGTTGTGTGAACATTGAGGAATGTTTCTAACCAGGTAGGGAGGGTTCCTTGGAATAGGGGGGGGGGGGAGGGGGTTAAAGGCAGTTAGGGTTGGCATTGGGGAAGGTTTCTGATCAGTTGAGGAGGGGGGGATACAGGCATATTAAAATACATGACCGTTGGCTCCATTTATTTAAATCGCAGCAACACGCGTCGGTTCAAATAGTATAACATATCGTAAAACAGTGTCAGTCTGTTTGTTTGTCTCGGCATCGATAAATGAGAACGGCTGAACGTAGAAGGTGGTATCTGTTATGAGTGGGGCCTGTCCTAAAGGGGGTGTCTGTTCTACCGTTGCGAAGCGCGGGTACACAGCTAGTAATGAATAAAAGAAACGAAGCTAGATGAAACAAACTGAAACGAACTGTATTAACGAAGAGAAAACTGATACAATTTACAATAGCGCACGAGCCCAAAACGCATTCAAGTCAAGAGTGTAGTCAGCCCTCCTTCTTCCACTTCATGTATCTCACTCATGAAGTCAGTTGGTGTATTTTTCGGCCATCATCATGGGAGGATTGAGAACGCATGTTCTGCGACACACTCCCTCTTACTGTTCGGGTTAGGTCACGAACGTGAAGTAAAATTCATTATTCAAGTAACGCTATTTTAGTAACCTTAGTAACTCGATTTCTGAGATCAGTAGTTACAGATTTCATCAAAACCGACTCTCACACAGACGTGGAACCTCCAAGCGCCTCCACTGAAGATCCTATTTCCAAAATTCCGTGGTTCTAGAGACTGAGTGGGAGTCATTACCAATTCTTCAGGTTCAATCAAACAAAAGCATGGCCCTGTAACGGGAAAGATCATATAATTTACATGTACCTCCAATGTAATCAAAGTTAACTTGTTTCCTAATAGTAGGTACAGTTTAAAGTCGACATTTCCCAAATCATTTTCCTCCAATATCCTTTATGATTTCCTAGAATGGCCATACCAATCCTGGATCAACGAAAGCTGAATCGTAAAAGGCGTTATCGTAATCATAGCGCAATGATGTTTCCTTTCACCTTACACCGATCGGAAGGACTATAATATTACATAAAATAATTATAACCAATCGGGTTGCTCCTTTCAAAACCCGTGCACACGGAAACCATGTGTCCGCAACAACGTCAAGGGTACACAGTCGTTAGAGATAAAGATCTGGCTCGGCGAACTAACATCACTCAAAGACCAGCCTCCCAGATTACGAAACGGATGAGTGCGAAAGATAAGCTTCATAAATAATTATAGGTATGGGATACGTCGAAACACATATTTAATCACAATTTTTATCGGATCATGTTATTGTGTCAAGGCTAAGAGATAATTACCATTTTGCTGAGTTGACTGTAACGCAATCAACATAATTAAACAGCTGAGTTTTTCGATAACGAGAAAATACTCTTGTAGTTTCCGAATCATTAAGTGCTTCGTTCTCTCATTTTAATCAGTCCCTAGAAGACATGAGTGGAATCGTATTTTTGACACAGATGAATATTCTCTTGTTACCTATTTGACTTCATACATCAAACATCCTAAAAATCGTCTTAGTATATTTTTTTAGAATTTTAGTAAAAGGAGATCCTTTGTGCTGTGAACTCTTTTACACTTGACACAAGATTTGTGACACCTGTAACACCTCAAATTTGTTCAAAACTGTTCAAAATATACATACTGTAACCCTATCAAATTCAATGTGTGAGATAAGTATTCATTATTGTATCTAAATTATCTTGACTGAAAAGATCGAACTGGTATTCTACCTATGTTGTATCTACGCGTAAAGTAAGTAGTGCACCGTACTATTGCTGCTTTGTGATCCCTAGGGATATCTCTAGGGATGATCTAGGGATTACTCATCAATCAACGGTTGAGTATATAAATTTGAAAAACTTGATTTGTCTAATATTATGAGAGAATAGAAATTCTTGGGACGGCTCTGTTGTGCGCAAACACGTAGATTGAACTTGGCCATGCCCTCGTAATATTCAACATGAATATTTACCAAAAATAAGCGACGGAAGTCATGTTACACGTGATTCGTTGAATATCCGTGCAGCAGTTCGAGACAATACAACTAGAATGATAACCTACGCAATATTCCAACGACAGATGAGTTCACCGCGTGGTGATGACGTCACCCTTGCTACCCTATCCATCTTCCTCGCAAGCAAACTTCTCTTGCACGTGACGACCGTATTTGAAACCCCTCCGAAAGAAAAATGCAATTATTATTTTTTTATCATAGGCATGTACAAATGGTTGCACATTTTGTCACTGCAACATTCGGCCAAGTGGGATACAACCGTTCGCAGAACACTAACCAAGACAGTTAAACTAGGAAAGAGAAGAAGAAGAGCTAACCGAGCTACATATCAAATTATAATATTCGCTCAAGTGTTGAGTGCGTATAAAGCCAGGTTTTATAAATGAAGCCATTTTTATATAAAATGCGCTTTCCTATCCAACTCGTATCCCAAATGCATAGCCCAGCAGTAACGGTAGGTCGGGTACCTATCCCTTCAAGTATTACGCAATTGCAGATCTGCAGAATTTCAACACGTAAAAAATCAATTTTCAACTCTCAAAAGTCAGAAATACGTTGGGTTGTCCATGCTCACATGATTTACTGTACGCACCTAATACCTAACGGAACACCAATATGCCACTAAAACGGTTGAAGTGATGCTATACGATTCACCTAATTGAGTTTGATCCTCAGTAATTGCCTAGTCTGCGCCAGAAGAAAGGTAGACCTGTTGAATCAGTTGTAGTCACACCAGTTGTGGATACAATTGTACATGACACAAACGTACCTGCATGAGCAACGCACTCTTACTGTATAAACGAACTGATGGACGAGATGTATGCACACAAGGTAGAACTATTGGGTTAAGCATGTGTTAATGATTGAGTTCCAGTACCCACTATATTCTGCTACTGACTCTTCCAACCCAATTAACTCGCAACTTGACAGATTCTAGAGAAATGTTAATACCTACTATAGCATCGTACATGGTTTTGTGATGATCAACCGGCCAAAAACGTTAGATGAGTTAATACGCTGGTGGGGGAATTAATAATCAGAAGTGATCGTGGCGTGGGCAATGGCCCAAGAAACGTCGATTCGATCTAATTCAAAGTAAAATTTGCTGAGTTCAAAACGGCTGAACCGGAGACGAGAGGATACGGTCAAGAAAGTCGTGCACAAGGACACCCAACAAGATTTATCGCAAATCGGCTTACCTGATGCTGTGTAGCTCGTCTCGTTCAGCGTAGGATGGTAGATGGCGCGAAGGGATCCCACGAGGGCGCTTCGAGGGGCACGATAGTTGCTCCAAAAGGACGAAATGGCCCTTTTGGAAGCTGAAATGGGCTTAAATGTTAGAGAGGGGAACCTGCAGGTAACCCTAATAACTTTAGAAACTAAGTTTTAAGGCAATACTGGCCACAATTAAAACACTGTATTATCGGACTGGACGTACAGGTTTCTGAAGCAAGACTGACTTGACGAGAGCTGCTCACACCAGAGGGGGCGGAGCTACTTTTCAGCGGTCCATTTACGGACAAGGTTCACCGAAAGTACGAAAATCAGATTGGCCCCCCAAGCACACGACAATATAATGACCGCATCCTCTCGTCTATTTGGGAAAACCCGGAACTCACGTTAGTTGTTATTTAGAAATAGGAAAATACGAAAATTGAACTTCTTCATAAAAAATCATCTCTTGCTGAAGTGAGCAAATAAGAATGTGTTACAAATAAAATAAAATAAACGAAAATACCTAGGGGGAAAAAACAGGGGTAGGCTGGCGAAATTCCCCAAACATTCCGCCGACCTAAAATGATTATTTTATTGGGACGGTAGTGGACAGAGCCTAACAACAGATCTAGTCATTAGGCCCTTAGCAGTCCTAAGGGTCGCCACACGAACAACTCCGTCCGAGCCGGGGTGAACTTCGACGACGCGCCCCAGAGGCCACTTTAAGGGAGGCATGGATTCTTGGCGAATTAGTACCATGGTGCCAACGGAAAGGGGGGGTTGATCTCTGTCCCACTTATAACGCTGTTGGAGATGATTCAGGTATTCCAAGTGCCAACGCTTCCAATAGTTCACCAAGATTTGGTTGACCAGGTTCCATCTAGTGAGATGGGTGAGCGGGCGGTCACTTTCACCACTCATAGGAGGAGCCGTTAACGGCTTAAACACCAAGAAG
This sequence comes from Leptopterna dolabrata, assembly GCA_954871275.1. NCBI lineage: Eukaryota > Metazoa > Arthropoda > Insecta > Hemiptera > Miridae > Leptopterna > Leptopterna dolabrata. The sequence continues at coordinate 49,193,945 of OX940976.1, read as the reverse complement.
TGGCCTGGGGTCAGAGGAATCAAATCCTCAGGGGAATTGGACATAGGGCTTAAAGGACGGGAATTCAACACCGCCTCCACACGAGTCAATACCGTGTTCAACTCCTCATAGCTTAGAACTTGAGTCCCAATGGTTTTGAGAAGCAAGGTCTTGGCAGAGCGGACTCCACTCTCCCAGATACCTCCCCAGTGAGGAGAAGCAACTGGTATGAAACGCCAAAATACTCCTCGCTCGGATAGATGGTTTTGGATGGAGACATTAGTGCCTTTTTCCTGCAAAAATCCTGCCAACCTCTGACAACCCACAAAGTTGGTCCCATGATCACTATAGATGTTCATTGGTAGGCCTCTACGACTAATAAATCGTTGGAAAGCCGCTATGAAACATGGAGTAGATAACTCAGAAGCCACCTCTAAATGGATGGCTTTCGTCGCCAAACAAACAAACAGACAGATGTACGCATTTGTTGTCCTAACCCCACGGTGCCTAGTAAGGACTACCTTCAAAGGCCCAGCGAAATCTACTCCGCAGTTATGGAAAGGAGTCACCACTTGTTGCACTCTAGAAGCAGGTAGGTTTCCCATGAGGGGTACGCGAGAAGTGGGAGCCACTCGAAAACAATGATTGCAATCCCGAACCAGAGACTTCACTAAGGCAGTCCCAGATACCACCCAGAATTGTTGTCTGAGGAGGTTACTGGTAGCCAAAGGACCAACATGAAGGTTGGACTCATGAACGTGGCGAATAATGAGGTGGGTCAAATGCGACTGCCTGGGAAGCAAGAGGGGATGTTTAGCGTCATACGGGAGATCTGAGTGTACCAATCGACCGCCGACCCTAATGACACCAACCTCAGGGATACCAGTGTAGAGATCAATGAACGGGCGCAATTTTTGGAACGAGTGAGGCTTATTACTCCTTATTTTTTTACGGATATCAGATAAATAACGAAGCTGTTCGACTGATACAAGACGGTGCAATGCCAGAGTTCGCTCAGTTGGCGTTATCTCCCCTTGGCGTTTGTCTGAAGGATTTCGAGAATTATAAATGATTCGAAGTATCAAGCTACAAACGTTTATCAGTCGGTGATAGTTTGAAAATCTATCAACAATGTTAAATTCTGATATTGGGTTTATAAGGGAAACTACCAGAGAAATAGGTTTGACAGCCTCACTAGCAACTAAATCATAGTCCTGGACGGAATTCGACTCGAAGTGATAGCTATGAGTGGGTTCTCTCAAAAACTGAGGTCCCAACCACCAGTCCTCAGAATTAAGAAGCTGAGCAGGCGTCACTCCACGTGAGACTATATCGGCAATGTTATACTCAGTGGGTATGTGCAACCATTTTAACCCGGGAAGAGAACTTTGGATTTCGCTAACCCTATTGCCTACGAAAATCTTCCACCTAGATGAGGGCTCGTTAATCCAGGTAAGGCATACCTGAGAATCAGACCAGCCGAACATATCCGTCACGATAAGTTCGTCATCTAGCGATGAGATTACGTGTTTTATTAAACGGGTTAAAAGGAGGCAAGCACACAATTCGAGGCGAGGAATGGATAAGCGTTGTAAAGGGGCAACTTTGGATTTGGCTGAGATCAGATGGACATAAATCTTGGAGCTAGATATTAATTTTAAATACACCACAGCTCCATATGCTTCACTTGAACTATCACAAAATCCGTGTAGCTCTACGTTATAATTCTCAGTTGAATCCCAGACTTTACGGGGTACTGAAACGTGTGCCAACAAAGGGAGTTCCGACTTGAATATTCGCCATTTCTCTAGAATGCTTCGATTTGGAGGGTCGTCCCAGCCCAGTTTAGCCACCCATAGTCGTTGCATTAGAATTTTGAGATATGCCGTGACTGGGGCCAAGAAACCTAAAGGGTCAAATAAACGAGCGATATCTGACAATAAGGAGCGTTTAGTCTCTATAGATGACGGAGTAAGGACACTATACGTGAATGTATCCGAACTGGGGACATACCTGAGCCCTAAGACAGGGACAGATTGTATTATGTCATTATCTTTGCAGGAAAATGAAATCGCAAGTGGGTGGTTGTCACTGGAAACTTTCGAAAGTAGTTCAGGACAATTCGTGGCCCATTTGTGCAACGAAAATCCACCCTTACCCAATAAATCCGTCAATTCATCAACCAGCCGTTGACCCCTCTCTATCCCGTCACATGATTTAATTACATCATCGATATAGGAATTACGAAGAACAATATTGCATGCGTCGGGATGAGAGGCCTGATAATCACAACACAGTTGACGTAAAGTACGAAGACATAGGTAAGGGGCACTTGTTGTCCCATAAGTGAGAGTGTTTAATTGATAAACTTGAACCTGATCAGATTGATCGAAGCGCCAGAGTATTTTAGTCAACGGAAGATCACTATCATTTATCAGAATCTGACGATAGGCCTGTCTGATGTCACAAACAAAAACATAAGGATGCAATCTAAACCGCAACAATAAGGAGGACAAACTGGGCTGGAGTTTAGGACCAGGGTACAATACATTATTTAATGAAACACCATTTGTTGACGGACTACTAGCATTAAACACCACTCGTATGCTCATTGAGGCTTGGTCACCGGGTACCTTATATTTTATTACGGGATGATGGGGAACATAATAAGAGCCCTCTTCAACATCATGTTTTAAAAGACTCATATGATTTTGGGTTAAATAATCCATCATAAACTCCCGATATTTTCCCTTCAGCGTGGGGTTTCGGTTTAACCGACTTTCCAGTGACTTTAATCGGGACAGTGCAATGGATTTGGAACATCCCAGAGGCATCTTGGAAGTATTTACCAACAACGGAACCTTGTACCTACCATTTTCTATCCTAGAATACTTGGCCACGTAAATATTTTCCGCCTCTTGTTCCTCCCGACCTATCAAGGAGACCTCAGGAACATTTTCGATTTCCCAAAACTGGGACATGACATTTTCTATTGAGCAAACCTCATTTATGAAATATGATTGAATGGGAACCGACAGTGGTTGGGATGTCGGTACCTTACCGAGCAATACAAATCCGAATACAGATCCAAATGCGGAAGCAGTCCCGTCTGGACCCGTAATTTTTTGGCCAGTCAAAATTTGAGACACAATATCTGCTCCACATAAAATGTCTATTCCGGATTTGAAGAAAAACTGAGGATCGGCCAATTCAATCCCCTCTAAATGGCTCCATTGAGGTGGTTCAAAAGTGCAAGACGGGACAGACGAAGTTATTTTCGAAATTACCATGGCCTCAATGTCGAAGGCAAGGTTCGAAATAACTCGGGATGCGATGGTACAATTTACTTTAAATTTACTAGTGGGAAGGGAGGTATGAGACAAACCATCCACTTTAGTGACGCTTTTAATTTTAGGTATACCCAGACGGGCAACCAGAGATTCAGAAATGAAATTCCCCATGCTACCAGTGTCCAATAAAACCCTAGCTCGAATAAAACTCCCGTACACATCTTTGACATTCACCACAGCAGTGCTAAGAAGAATGTGACAAGAAGGGGGGCTTACAGCCACGGAGTAATTTGAAATCACTTGGTTCGCAATAACATCATCGGATTTGTCGCCACTTGACGTTCCCGTTGAAACCATACCAGATTCTACGGACTGGGACCCAAAACATAAAACAGTATTGTGCGATTTTGCACAATGGTTGCATTTTGGACCGTCACAATCCCTAACGGAATGAGTCCCAGTCAAACATAGCGTGCACAACTTAAGGGCTTTAATGATTTTATACCTCTCCTTTGGGGGTTTATCTAGAAACTTACCACATTTCACCAAACGATGAGAGGATTTACAAAATGGACATACAACTTCGGAAGAATTTTCCTGGGCAACAGAAAGGAAATTGGATTTTTTCACAGCCCCTGAAGTGTTGGGTTTCGGAACATGAGGGGCCGAAAAGACTTTTGGCTTGGAGATAGTAGGTACGTACAAGCTCGCAACCTCAAAAGCTCTAGCCCGGTGCTCAAGAAACCCAAGTACCTCATCAATGCTAGGATTGTTAGTGACGTCAGTGCGGGATACTTCAAAAAGGCGAATGGTAGCTTCGTCTATTTTCTCAAGGACGATCGACACTAGAAGTAAGCCCCACTGAGTGGTGGGATACTTCAGTACTCGAAGGGCCTCAAGATTAGATTTAATTGAATCGACAAAATGCCTAAGAGCCTTACAGTTGTTTCCATTGACATGAGGCAACCGTTTAATGTTGTCGATGTGGTTTATTGCAATCTGACGGACATTGTTATAGCGTTGTAATAACAACCGATAAGCAGGTGCATAATTACAGACGGACAGAGGCAAGTGTTTCACTAAATCAAGAGGTTCACCCTTCAAATGTGACAACAATACTTGATATTTATACAAGTCAGAAAGGTCCGTACGGCTATGAATGACGGATTCGAATAAAGTATGAAACCCATACCACTCGGATTGATTTCCATCAAAAACGCTTAATTTGATTTTGGGAGTGTCGGCAAGTTCGATAGGGGACGAAACAACTGGTTGACTCGTGCGAGGTGGAGTGGCAGGGGGTTGTTGATCCGATCTCAACTGGCTCTCAATTTCAAGTGCAGCAGGATGTGATTTGATTGAGAATACATATTCAAAAAATTTATCTTCAACAACGTAGTGGGTCTTAATAACGGATTCATTTAAGGTTGGCTTACTTGAAGGAGGTTCAGCTTGCGAAGAATCGCCGCCTACAGCACCCTCTCCTTCTTCATCAGGACACACGATCGCGAAAATACTGGCCTGAATATCTTTGAATTCATCGATAAATCGTGAAAGTTCCAAGTAGCGCACCATAAAACCGGATTTCCGAGCTGGTGTCGAAACCTCTTTACCATAAGAATAAATTTTTTGAACATTTCTCAAACAACATTCGCGACGATGCACAAGGGCAGACAAAGACTGGCAGGCCGAGATCGACATGGTGCCGCCTTTCGAACGGAGCGAATGTGTCGCCATTCAGGTTGCCACAAGTGTTGTTTACAACAGCCACTATTTATGCTGACAGCCAGGACTAGGATTTCAGGAATTATCCTGAGCACTTATAGTTGTCTCGAAGGATTAAAAGGATTAGAAACCGTGACTTTGCGGCGCAAACAAATCAAAGGTAAAATGAAGCAAACGTGGACTGAGGAAAACGAGGATTGTGGAATCAAGATCAAATATGAATATGGTCACCCTCTTCAAAAGCTAACGGCAGGTTTGTATCGAAAAGTCGAGATGATATAGTTATTATAAGATGCAAAAAAGACCCTAAAAATTGCTACAATCCATCCAAGGCTCGAAGGACCAATGGTGGGGGAATTAATAATCAGAAGTGATCGTGGCGTGGGCAATGGCCCAAGAAACGTCGATTCGATCTAATTCAAAGTAAAATTTGCTGAGTTCAAAACGGCTGAACCGGAGACGAGAGGATACGGTCAAGAAAGTCGTGCACAAGGACACCCAACAAGATTTATCGCAAATCGGCTTACCTGATGCTGTGTAGCTCGTCTCGTTCAGCGTAGGATGGTAGATGGCGCGAAGGGATCCCACGAGGGCGCTTCGAGGGGCACGATAGTTGCTCCAAAAGGACGAAATGGCCCTTTTGGAAGCTGAAATGGGCTTAAATGTTAGAGAGGGGAACCTGCAGGTAACCCTAATAACTTTAGAAACTAAGTTTTAAGGCAATACTGGCCACAATTAAAACACTGTATTATCGGACTGGACGTACAGGTTTCTGAAGCAAGACTGACTTGACGAGAGCTGCTCACACCAGAGGGGGCGGAGCTACTTTTCAGCGGTCCATTTACGGACAAGGTTCACCGAAAGTACGAAAATCAGATTGGCCCCCCAAGCACACGACAATATAATGACCGCATCCTCTCGTCTATTTGGGAAAACCCGGAACTCACGTTAGTTGTTATTTAGAAATAGGAAAATACGAAAATTGAACTTCTTCATAAAAAATCATCTCTTGCTGAAGTGAGCAAATAAGAATGTGTTACAAATAAAATAAAATAAACGAAAATACCTAGGGGGAAAAAACAGGGGTAGGCTGGCGAAATTCCCCAAACATACGCACTGTTTCTCTCCTCACAATCTGCCTAAACGAAATACATGTTTTAACACTAAATTACTCTCCTATTTAACCAACTGCTCTGTAATTTTACATGATCTGGCTTCCTTGTTAAAACTGGGTCCGAATTATCAACCCATCATTGTGAACTGAGGCTGCATTATTTTATAACAATTGCCGTGAAATTCGACATGAAGTGATTTTGGTAAAACTGGCTAGGTGTGCTAATATAGGGGGATAACAAGATCTCCTAGGTATTTCAGTACCTAGTCAATATCCTACCCCCCCCCCCCCCCCCCTCCAACAAAATTTCGTCTACTCGTACCCACAGTTTGGAGTATTGTTTTGGGCCGAAAATCGTTACAAAATCAAAAAACGCTGCAAATTATTACACAACAGTTTACTATTTACCTGTATAGATGCCCCTTCTGCGTAGATCACTCACTGTTTTCTGTGATCAATACGCTCGAGCTCCCTCCAGGAATGCCCTAAATGGACTACTGGATCCGGCCCGGGAATTGAAGTTTCATACAAACGCGCGGGTTCAATAATTAAATCATTAATATTATTTGTAGTTTTTCATGAACCATAAGGGAAATAATTAACCTCTTGCAATAAATTTACCTGTGTAGATGCCCCTTCTGCGTAGATAGTATAATAAACCGTCATGTAACAATTTTCTGTTATGTAATAATTTACTGTTGTGCAATAATTCACCCAATAATACTTCAACGTTTGTTCAAGTTGAAAAGGACCTGTCGTGGTACCCCACTAGTCCACTCCAACGTAAGTAAGTAAGATAATCAGGCGCTCCCTAGATAATCATTGCTAGGGAGCACCTGATTTTATTCACGGATTATGAAGTCGAGTTGGTTGTTCTGTGATATTATTTCCTTTGGAAATCATGGCTGTTTTGGATTTTGTTGATAGGTACTTTTGTTTCATGAATAACCACATTAATTATGAAATGTAATTCCCGGGCTGGCTCAATACTGGATTTAGGGCATCTTTACATGTAAATTATTACACAACTGTACGGTTATTATTTGTAGACGGTTTATTATTGTGTAAATTACTACACAACGGTATTACTACATAATGGTGAATTATTGCACAACTGTAAATTAGTACACAATGGTAAATTATCACACAACAGTTTATTATATTATCTACGCAGAAGGGGCATTTATACAGGTAAATAATTACACAACGGTTTATTATTTACCTTATGCTACATGAATAACTAGCAAAAAAGATGAATGATGAATGATTGAATGATCGAATCCCGCGCATTTGTATGAAACATTAATTCCCGGGACGGCTCCATAATCGGTTTATGGCTTTCCTTGGGGAGCTCGAGGGTACTGACCACAGAAAACAGTTATCTACGCAGGAGCATCTATACAGGAAAAAATATACCGTTGTGTAATAATTTGCAGCGTTTTGGTTTATTATTTTCAATAATGAACCTTTGGAATCGAGCATGAAGAAAATAATTCTAACCTCCCCTCAAAATTTCATGGTTTACGTTTCAAGGTATGTAGAATCCGAAAATGCATGAAAAAAGCGTTGCCATAGGGGGCGTCTAGCCGCCAGTGGTTTGTGTTCATGACGGTACCTACATTTATTGTCGAATGAAATCTGGGGGACACCCCCAGACCCCCGGATTATAACAGTTTAGATCAAGGATCAAAGCAAGGAAACATGGAACATGTTTTTCGAATAGGTATATGATAACAGAGGATATAGATATATGTAGAAAAACGTCTGCCGATTCGAGTAGGCACTATAGCTTCCTCACTTGAATCACATGAACGTATGATACGGGACCATCTGCGATCCAACCCGCGTTTACCCTCAAAATTGAATCTCTCTACGACTGTTTTTCGCGTAGTTAGAAGTGTTATAAGGAAACGGTCAACATTTCATGTTTGCGCATGCGCAGAGGGAAATTACAGTAAGACTCCAATGAAGTTCATGTGGAACTATCAAAGTACTATACTGATCGACCCTTCGAATGTGAAGTCATTTCAATGATAATTAAGGTAGTTATGGGCACTCCAAGTATTTCACGTTTGCGCATGCGCAGACTAAACGACTTTCATGATTTTGAAACGGGACCATCTGCGATCCAACCCTCGTATACCCTCCGAATTGCAGCTCTCTACGACAATTTATCGCGTAGTTAGAAGCGTTACAAGGAAATGGTCAACATTTCATGTTCGCGCATGCGTAAATCAAAGTTACATTACGATTCCGAAGAAATTAATTTGGAACTATCAAAGTATTATTCCTGACCGACCCTCCAAGTTTGAATTCATTTCAACGATATATAGGGTAGTTATGGGTGTTCCAATTATTTCACGTTTGCGCATGCGCAGACGGAAGTTACACTAATTTTTCAATGATTTTGGTACGGGTCCATCTGTGACTCAACCCGCACCTACCCTCGAAATTTCAGCCCACTTCAACCATTAATTCGGGTAGTTATGGGTGTTGCAAGGAATTACCACAGACAGACACGGAACCAAATATGTTCCTCGATGTCTGAAACGGAAAATGGCAGTGGAAATTTCCGTTTTGGATCACGAATCCAAGGCTTCCCTACCTTCGGTAGTGAGGAAGCAAAAAAACCTCGTGGGATTTCCAAGCCTGGAACCAGCGACCTAACGTCTTCAGCTGCTTTTGGCGTTTCGTGGTAGGTAGAACCCCCTCGGCAGTTTTCGTTGGAGTGGGGTTTGGCTCTCCTTGGAGAAGGTACCACGTGTGGTAGGGTGGTGGAGGGGGGGCAGGAGTGGGGTAGAGGGAGAACTGTGCGGGCGGTGGGGAGGGGAGTTTATGCGGACATGGACGGGACGCTCTTCAGCCTGGTTTACTCCTGTAAAAACATGTTCTATGTTAAAATGTCTGTCTGTCCGCCTTATCCGTATGCCGTATGCCGTACATAGCACTTTTCATAGTTACCATGAAACAAAAAATTGATGGAATTTGGGTTACCTATAGATTCCGTTCGGGGTCTAGTTGGTCCTCGAAGCTCGGCGTTACTGTCAGTCTACTTTCAGAACGCCGTAGGTAGAAAACTTTTGATAGAAGGGGACGGTTTGTTTAATGTTTTTAAATTGATCTTGAACTAAAGAATTTTCAGAGACCAGCCGGAGCATTGTACGACCAGCCGTTCGATTGCACCAAAAAGCTTCGCCAACACGATCGTGAATCAAACGGTATAAATCTGGCCCAGATATCATCACTAGGGGGCACTCAATGGCTGTATGAAATCGAGTTGGTGTGTCCTGCGATATTATTTCATTTGGAAAATGATGGATCTATTGGATTCTGTTGGTAGGTACTTTTGAAACTTGAACAAGCGTTGAAGTATTATTGATGGGTAAATTACTACACAATGTGTAAATTATTACGCAACGGTAAATTATTGCACAACGATTCATCTACCTAGAAGGGGCTGGATTTAGTTGATAGGTACTTTTGCAACTTGAACAACAGTTGAAGTATTATTGATGGGCAAATTATTACGCATCTATACAGGTAAATTATTACACAAGTGCTTATTATTTGCGTTATGCTTCATGAATAACTACAAATAATTAATGATGAATTATTGAATCCCGTGCATTTGTAGAAAACGTTAACTCCGGAGCCAGCTCCAGTACTCGATTTAGGGCTTTCCTGGGGGGAGCTCGAGGGTATTGACCACAGAGAACCATGATCCACGCACAAGGGGCATCTGTACAGGTGAATAATAAACCTTTGGGTAATAATGTGCAGCGCTTTTTATTGCCTTTTCGGATTCTACATACCTACCTTGAAAAGGAAATCATCGAATTTTAAGGGGGCATTAAACCTCTTTTTTTATGCTCGATTCCAAAGCTTTAATATTCAAAATAATAAACCAAAATGTTAACCCCCTCCCACCACCCACAAAATATTATGGTTCCGTTTAAAGGTACGTAGAACCCGCAAATCGAATTTAAAAAAATGTCTGTCCGTCCGCCGTACGCCGTACTTTGCACTTTTATTAGTTAGATCCAGAATTAATGAAATTCTATTGAAGTTTGTAGATCCCGTTTGGGGTCTAGTTGATCCTCGAAGCTCCGCGTTACTGGCAGTTATCCCCAAGGGGGGAAAAATAGGGGTTGAAATTTTCAGAACGCCGTAGCTCGAAATCTTTAGAATAGAAGGGTATGGTTTTTTTTAACGTTTTTAAATTGATCTTGAACTAAATACATTTTTGAGACCACCCGGAGCGTTGTACGACCAGCCGTGCGTTTGCACCGAAAAGCTTCGTCAACATGATCGTGAATCACACGGTATAAATCCGGCCCACATAATCATTGTTAGGGAGCACATGATTATTATCATCGATGGCTGTATGAAGTCGAGCTGGTTTTCTGTGATACTACTTCATTTGGAAAACGCTGCTTGTTACATGGGTTTATTATTCTATTGGACTTACCTACAGAAATGCTGGAAATACATTTATTGTTTCTTTCATGTGCAATTATTGAAATAGCTACTGTTGATGGTTTCCACCAATTTTGGCCCCCAAAGACACAATATAAGCTCCTACTTCTGAAAAAGTATCTTGGATCATTGATTCACCTGCTGAAACTACTTCTAGTGTTATTATACAAGCTTACGGTGGTTTCAAACAATTTCCCAGGTTTTTGACTCATAAAAAATGAGTTTTGGGAGCTGAACCTTCGTTACAACCTCAATTCTTCATTCTCTGGTCAAAATCAACTTCATATTCGGTCTTCTCGCCCTAAAAACAATAGAAAACGACACATCACAAGCTCTCGTTACCAAAACACCAAAAAACCCAATTTTTACCCCCATTTTTCACCCATAACACTCTTGGGTATATTCCGATCGGGCTGCAAAGTTTCGAGACACATCGAGGGTACTGACCACAAAAAACACTGATCTACACAGAAGGTGAATCTATAAAGGGTAAATAATAAACCACTGCGTAATAATTTGCAGCGCTTTTATTGTATTTCGGATTCTACATACCTTGAAACTGAAACCATCAAATGTTGAGGGGTGAGCGGGGGGGGTTAATTTTTTTTTTCATGCTCGATTCCGAAGGATCATTATTGAAAATAATAAACCAAATAATAATAAACCAAAAGGTGGCATAATGCCACCTTTGATCATTTGCTCCACGACTGGAAAAAATTTATTTTATATTTTATTTTGTCAAAGTTACATTGGTTAACGGGAAACATAACAGTTGTGAAAGATAACGGCGCTAAATCCTAGATTTACTTCTTCTAGTAACTGAATTTTCGCAAATAATATCTTGTCGTGATTACAAAAAATCCTGAAGCCGTCACCTTTGCAGCCTTCTTCTTGAACTTGGTTCTTGAATGTTCTCTAGTCGTGTCAGAAGTGGGTGCTCAAGTCGATGAGGTTTTGCTCATCAATATAAAAGTACCTATTTCATTTCAATAACGAGTGCCTAGTTCATTCACACATGTATCTACGGTAATAATGTGATTGGCATGTTATAAAATTCTTCCCATTTGATTGTAGGTTTATATTACGTTATAGATATGATAGAAGTTGATTTAATCGCTTTTGGAAACATGTGAACTGTGACTGAAACATATGAATTTTAACTTGAAGCGCTCCGAAAGAGTGTACTAGCACGATTCGCCGACAACCCCAACCGTCACAAACATATCGGGGCTATCGAGCATAATTATTATCGACCACCCAGAACCGCGTTGTACATTTATATTCACCCAGTATCAAAAACGTGTGAGAAAACCGAAAGTGAAAGTAAAAGGCGGTAGTCGAGGTCCCTGGGGCGTAGAGAAAGGGTTTTTGAAAGTTATGTGCTTCACACCCCCCGGCTGGGCTATTTGTATCTTGTGTTGGCATTATGCACATACAATATACATAATGAGGATGCTGAGATAGGCCCATGATAAACGGAGGCTCTTGTCGTGGGTGGGGGGGGGGGGGGGGGTGAAAGCGCTGGGACATCCCAACTTACGAGGACACGGTTTCACGTTCTACGGTCGACGCGTACTCCTCACGCCCTTGCGTATTCATACGCCATACATCAACCTCCAAACTGAACCCCACCGCGTTTGTTACAAGAAATCATATATTTGCCGGAAAACGAGCTAAGCCCTACTCTCCGGGCTTTTTGTTTTTCTTTTCTTTTCCCTTTTTATTATTATTTTTGTTTTTTACTTCTTTTTTTTCTTCACTCTGTCTCCCACATTGCGAAAACTGTCTGGGAGGTATAAAGTCTCTTGTGGATCTTACGCAACAACCAAAGGTTTATAGCGCTAGCGTATATGTGGCGCCCGAACTCCATAAATATCTCGGTAGTTAGTGTCAAACGGCGGGAAGTGAAGTGTTGTTATCCGGCAAAGTTTGCATGCCTCTTCCAAGACTGTTTTCCTCCGCCTCGTGCAGTTTTATCGCGCATTCCTTCTTCCGCAGGTTGATCAAAGAAAATACTGATGAGTACTTAGCCGAAGTACAAACAGAATTTATGATTCCATTTGATTTATCCAGCGGTAAACCTTTGTTAAAACAATAAACTCAAATTACCTGAAATACCACAGCTTCCGGGGAATTGCCTGGTTCAGCTTCAAATCGATTATTCCCAGGGAGCTGTCTTAGCGTAAGTGTAGATTTGTTTTTAGTTGAAACATAAAACGTTAAATTTTGAGGGCTTTAGTTGGTACTCGAAGCTCAGACTTAATGTCTAATCTCAAAAAATAGAAGACACCTAACATTTTCAAAACGCTGTTGCTAAACAACTTTTACTGAAGGATGTGTATTTTCTTAGGGTTTTAGATAGTTTCAAGTGTTGGGATCGAATGAGGACACTCGGAGCACTTCATGGCCAACCGTTTCGTCCCCACAAGGGCCGTTTCATATTGCTCCCAGCCAACGGCCACCCCACGCGGTTGTCTTCCACGTGTGGCCCAATTTGTGAATCCCGCAGTTTTCGTGGGCATGGGTCACATTTTGTTTAAAAAATACATAATATATAGATCTGGATGAGAAGTTCTATAGGCGCTGTGTTCATCGTCGACCGTGGATTCCCAACATACTGGTAGGTTGGGCGTGTGCTGTGCCAGGCTGGGTTCTATATGCGGCGGGCTTTGGGCCCAAGCGTTGACAGAAAGGTACGCTTGTAAATCGCAAATATTATCGGTTTTTACCTAAGTATTCAGGCTGAATGACAACATCTGCGGACCTCACGTTATATTATTTTCACTTTTCGTCGAGTTTCACATTTACTCGCAGCAGGCCGTCCTGACACACCTGCTGGTGCGAACGAAAAACGACTGTGAACGACGCGAAAATACAGCATCACCTGACCCAGTTTTGAGCCACTTTACGAAAAGAATAAACCGTTGCGGAAGAATTTGCAGTGTTTTTAGAGATGGCCTTTAGAAGCTTGGCGGAGTCTTCAAAGCCTTCATAGTCAGGGGCGACCCCATTGTTTTCTATTTCGGTTGGAACTGGTCAACATCAATTGGAGAAAAAATGACATACTACAAATCAGTTTCAGACTCCTCTAAAACCAAACCCACAATGTTTAGCTCTGAAACGCTTTAACAAAAATTTACATTTCATATGAGTCACAACCACCTTCACTGGTACCGTTGAGTAAAATGCAAACCTAATACTGCCTGTACGCTTAAAAGGCTTGCAAATACGAAAAGCAAGAATTTTAAAATCCTATCCCTTCTGAACACTGGGAAGGTAGGATCCGACCGTGACGTATGACGTACCGTGACCAGCGAGGAACGCGACTAAGAAGTTCACACGTCAAAAATCGGGTTTTGGTTACCAAATCGTTTTGAGGGAACGTTGCGAAAAAATTGTTGATTCGATTTCTGTATAATCCTTACGAGAAATGATTCAATACGTGCATTATGATTTTCTATAGGCTGACAAAATAAGAGGTGAGAAAATGACTTGAATCATCTTGGATTGACTATTGGTGCGTCTGCGCAGTGAAGATGACCTCCACAAGGTACCTACTCGGTGAAGATGACTTCCAAAATGTTCCTTTAAATGCAGTGTATAGTTACGTAATATGGTATATATCCGAAGGAGTAACATCGAAAATTATCATACGGAAGGCTGCGTAGAGAATAATTGTTTCAACTGTTCCACGTCAAGGTCTACCATCGTAGTGATGAGTTCAACGACACAACATAATCTGTTCTTTTCTTTTACGAAAAAATGTCATTTCTTTTACTGCAGATCCCCAACATCATCCGTGAATTATAACACCTGTTCATCCCATTGTTTGGCCTCTATTGATTCGAATACTCTTGAAAACTATTGTCAGAACGACAGTCCCTTATTTTCCCAAACATAGACGTATGAATAGAGATTCGATAGGGAAAGACACACCCTTAGCACAGGAGGACGAAACGAAGAACAATGCAAAGATGGTTTCTGGAGGCGTCAGAAGACTAGGGAGCTTCTCTGGCAATGAACTGCGGTTTGGTTTAACATCAGCGGTCACGCGATGTCCGGTTCGTTTCTGAAAATTACAAAAATGTTTCAAGGTGATTATGATGATTAACTACATATGTTCCTGCTTCGCACCTGACGAGTGGCACAGCGGTCCTTTATATCCTCAGATTCCAATCGGTTCACCAAGAGACCACAGACGGGTCACGGATGGACATCGGGTAGGAAAACTAACAACATGATAAACGGCGTCGGCTTGATACGAGATAGTACTGCCTACTTAATAATTATAATTGAAGGGTCCAGGAACAATGTATTTGGTCTACAATTTGGTGAACCGCTCATCATTTTACCGTCCCTGGATCTACTGTATTGAACATTTTCAAATAATCCCACTTCAAATTCTTTTTCAGATTTCAATAATCATAATTTTCGCACGGGATTTTACAATATCCGACGAATGAAGGTGTCACGAGAAAGGTATTAATACAGTCTCACTAGGTAAACGGTTAAGTTCTATCGTGTGACATTAAACTGTCGGGATATACCTACTTTTAAACTATCAGATGTAGCGATTACCAAAATAAGGAGAACAACGCAGAAGCTATATTTATACAAATAATTAGGCGATTCACTATTTAATACGTATACTCCCTCAGAGGACTATTACTTCGCTAATTCTAGAAGAAAATTTACATGAGACCACAGGAATGAATCGAGAAGTTTTCATTGCATTAGGGATCTCCAAATAAGTCGTTGTTAATACTATTATACCAACCGACAACTCCTCAATACACTGAACAATGCTCAGGCAACACTGGATGATAGCCTATATGAATTATTGCCTGATAAGAATGTTCTGATTTTAGATATCATGCTAATCGCTACGTGACCAACAACATTGATATCTTGTATTCAGGGGAGGTGTTTGTTGAACCTCTATTGCCGTTGGAGTTGAGAAGAATACAGAAGTCATACTGGAAACGCTCCCCTACTTGCTCCTGTCGTTATCAGCCCTAATAAATCTTTGTATTCTAGGCCCAACGTCCATTTTCCAACATATTATGACTAAGACTTCGTCACCGTTACATGAGGTCTTAACGCGCTAGCAGATGTGCGAAATCGCAAGAAGCATAATCCGTTCCTAATACCCATGAGGATCCGGAAAGATAAGTCGGATCGATACGAACAGGGGAGGCGTAGTCCTGATCGCCTATTTTTAGAGCTGCCCCCTTAATCAGAGGGCATTAAAATTTTACCATAGCCATGCGGAGAAATTTTATTAGTCGTGTGA
Source organism: Leptopterna dolabrata (assembly GCA_954871275.1). NCBI lineage: Eukaryota > Metazoa > Arthropoda > Insecta > Hemiptera > Miridae > Leptopterna > Leptopterna dolabrata. The sequence continues at coordinate 49,178,068 of OX940976.1, read as the reverse complement.
CTCATCAGGAGTAAGAAGTCTTATCAACAATTCATACGCGTCAACCTCAAAAATTGTCTGTTTAGCTGATGCCATTCGACTACAGAAACTCCATTTGACCTGGAATAATATCGAGGTGAATGAAGTCGGATCACATAATTCATTCAAAGAAAAACTGGGCAACTGGATACAATCCACCCTGGAATATTGTACATGTATAATTCAAGTTCATATTATACGAAGACATCCCCTGAAACATAGGACGAACACCCCGTGTACCTACGGTGGGTTAAATCATGGGTTACTATTAACTGCTTCATAGTAACTCAGGAAGACAATAACAGCTCCTAAATAGTTTGAGCATATATTTAGTTTAGTTTCCATCAAGAATATAGGGTTATATGTAGGTGTGCATCAACTGCCACACCTTCTTCATAACATACATCGATCAAAAATAATTATTGGTCAGCAGGACCCGAATCCATTTATAATTCTGCTTCGTATTTGTTCGGTAGATGTTTTGATGAAAAATGGTATAGTTATGTTTAAAATATAATTACACACACCACCAGCTGATAGAATGATAAGTAAACGTGATGAACTTGGAAGTGAAGTAATTGAAAATAACATTCTACTATAAATAGGCACCTGCTAGTATCTTCAGTAATGACGAAGATATCAATTGCTATTTTGCTCCCACATTTGCACAACCTTTAAAGGTTTAGTTTAGCCATTCTCGAATCGAATCATCTGCTGGGACTTCCTGCGAAATTTATGGATAACGCCGTCATACAACGCAGTCGTATTATTCGTAGTTAGTCTAAAATAGTACTGATTTCCCATTGATTCGTATCATCCAGCTCTTCAGGTAACCATATATAATTTACTTACCTAGCCTTTTCTTGTTACACATAATACCTACATCGATAGAACCTTCGTGGATATAATAAAGTCTTGAAAATGGAGATGGAATCCGAATTAGAACGAGTAGAAAAGATCAGAACGAGTACCATAATATAATATGAAGTACCCATCTTTACATCTCAGACATTTTACACTAGAATAGAATATAATAAATTTTATTTTTGCCACAAAATTCCATAGACATGAATAATGAATAATGAATCATGAATATAGTTATGAATAATGAATTAACATGTATCGTATGACAGTTATTAAGTACGAGTATACAACGCATTTGGTTGTGGTGGCCTGAACCGGAGAGCCTAGGGCTGTGACCCAGTTCAGTGTTGCCTTTCTCGGCTTGTGCATGTTACTTAGTTCTTATTATTTTATGTTACTATCGTTATAATAAATGACCTTTATATTGCTATTTATGTTAACTGTGCTTGGTCTTGCTACGTGATTACATAATTTATTATTATATACTGCGATTACTTTGTTATTAGAATAGGTACATTATGTTTCTTGTTATCAAAGTCAACACTTTCGTTTTAGCGAATTTTCGAAGAAAAGGAAGCTATTGTTCTCGGTCCAAAATTTTTAAAACTCGAATTTCCGAAAGATTTTTATACCAAAATCCGTTTCATTTATATATTTATATATTTATATATGTTGTGTCATTCCAGACGATAACTCTCGAAAGAATTGAGATAAAAAGTTCAAATTTGCACGAAAAATCTGTCTTGGCAATCGACAGGCTAAGTTCGTAGATGGGCAGAATCGGGTCACTCTAAGGGGGAGTTTTGGGGAGTTTTAGGGGGGGGGGGGAAATTACCCATAAATTCCCAAAATGAAACAGTCTGACAAGTGACACCTCATTTTAAAGGTTTTTGTACGCTGAACACGATGGTGAAATCAGAATTGCGATATCTCATTCTGTTCTCAAACTGGAGCACTTTGAAGATGAAGGAAAGTGGTTATTTCTTGAGATAAAACAGTTTTACATAAAATCAGTTATTTCTTCGAAAATTCGCTCTTATAGCCATGCTGCAATACTTTGGTTTTATTATTTCAGTTACTTTTCTGTTGAATGCCTTGTAGGATATAGCAGAATTGATTAAGGGATAAAGACCATCGAAGAGCTTGTTGATAATGATTTTTCCTTGGAATATTATTGATTGCTCGCCCAATTTACTAATATTTTATCTTGTTTTAGTCTATACAATTTTTCTCTTGACTCACGTACATTTGCTAAAATATTTATTTATTTTTGAATACGAATAGGCACATTTGCTTGATGTATAGCTGCTCAATATTCATTATTTTGGGCTCATTACAACCGTGGAACACGTGGATATCTTGATAAAAGCTGTGGGGACGGTGCTCGCACAATCCATAATAGAGTGGAGTAAGGGTGCTCTCCAGGAATGCTAGATATCGTGGTACCCCTCTATACCACTCAATGCAATGTACAAGTTTATAACTAATAAATAAAATGAGAAATACGAGCTGTGCGACGCCTCGGTAGACGCCCAAGGGGCTCTCCCTCCATCAACTCGCAACGACTCTCAACGGCCGTTACTGACCGTTGGTAGACGGGAGACGAGGTGGAGGCACCTTTATAAGGCGCCCGGCTCGCCCAGCTCTTCACTCTTCCATGCTCACTCCTACCTCCGACTTCTTTCTCTAAATCGCCTCATGCCTCCTCGCTTTCACCTATCCCTCGCATATTCATTGTGGTGGTAACGACCTGGGACATGCCTCACAAAATATCTAGCATTCATTGTGGTGGTTAACCACAATGCTAGCTTTCATCTCCTCTAGCGTCCGTTGTGGTGGTAACAACCTGGGACGCTAGTCATCATCCTCTACCACTCATTGTGGTGGCAAAAACCTGGGGTGCTAGCTTCACCTAAAAGATCCCGCCAGGGCACATCCTACACCCATGCTGTCCTTCTCACTCAACTAGCCATCCACACCTACCCTCTCTCTCGCGATCACCACACTAGATACTTCAGTATTCGTTCCGGTGAAGATCGCCAGACTATTGTAATTATAGTGGTGGCATCTTAATTACAGTGGTGGCATCGCGTTAACAACGTTATAAGTATACTCAAAAGTATACGAGTCAGTTATTTATACTCCAAGCCTTTTTCAAATGATATGATTGGAAGTTGAGGCGAAATATTTTCATTACGTGCCCTTTGCTACAACATTTGACTAATTTACCAGCATTACTCCTTCCTTCTGGAAGGAAATCAAGCGCATCATTAGAATGCAAACTAATTTGTCAACCAAAACCAGGTTTAAGGGGGCCCATAGAGGATCTCAGATTCGAGTTGATTAGCAATAAAAATGACTGTTATATTTCAACAGATGCTGAGCCGTGGAGAAGGGAGTGTTTTGAGTGATGAATGTTTCGAAAATTTCGCTGCGGGACGGCGGAAGGGATGAAAGGAAGACGGCAGGCTGACTGCTCGTACCCCAAACCATTGAATGAAAGGGGGAATACGGATTAGGGTACTGTGGAAGGGGTATATGAATGGGGTAGCTCGCCGAATTGGCAAAAAAAGTTGATCGGTAAAAGGGGTGAATATTGGAGTGAGCCTCTCTCGGTTGATGGGAGTGGGCTGTTTCGCCAAAACCTTGCTGATGCAAATATGTGACGATTGATCGATAAATAAAGCATAACAATTTTTATGACGGAGAAACTCTACCAAACTATCTATAAGATGAATAATAAATATTAGAACACCACTTTCTGTTCAACGCACTATTCGTGTCATATTATGATGCCTTATAATCCAAAATGCAATAGCTAATGCAGTAGCTTCAACAACCTAAGTTAGCTGATTTGACACTAACCCGGTCATTCGGAAAGAATTCATTATGATCGGGCTAAGGCACCGTACTGATTTAATTATGACCGTACAGTTATTGCGCCTTGAGAGATGTGCAAGAGGTCTTGACGAGATCTGCAAATTTATTGGGTGCGAGGCATAACAAAGCCGTATTCGGACGATAAAATGGTGGCTAGTGCAGGTCTTGTGTCCTCAAAGAAATATCTAGTTTTCGATAACTTAAGGCGCAATTTTCATATGGTTTTTGTTTATTATTTTCAATTATAAACCTTCGGAATCGAGCAATAAAAAATTGAAATTTGATTTGTAGTTTACTGTCAGTCACATCTCTCAGAGGCGAAAATAGGGTGCTGGAGTTTTCAGAAAGCCGTAGCTAAAAATCATTCAATAGAAGGGTTTGGTTTTTGCACGTTTTGGTTTATTATTGTCAATAATGGACCATTGGAATCGAGCATGAAAAAAAAAAAAAAATTCTAACTCCCCCTTAAAATTTGATAGTTTACGTTTCAAGGCATGTAGAATCCAAAACTGCAATAGAAAAATTTCTGTCGAATAAAAAATATTTCTGTCTGTACACCGCACTGGCCACTTTTCTTAGTTACCATGAAACAAAATGAAAATTCGGGTTATAGGTTCCGTTCGGGGTCTAGATGGTCCTCGAGGCTCGACGTTACTGTCAGTCATCTCTAAGGGGTTCAAAATAGGGGTTGAAATTTTCAGAACGCCGTATCTCGAAAACTTTCGATTGGAGGATATGGTTTTTTTTACGTTATTAAATTTGTCTTGAGCTAAATAATTTTTTGAGACCAACCGGAGCATTGTACGTCCAGCCGTTCGTGTGCACCAAAAAGCTTCGTCAACACGATCGTGAATCAAACGGTATAAATCCGGCTCAGATAATCATCACTAGGGACCACCTGATTATAATCAAGGAGGCTGTATGAAGTCAAGTTGGTTGTTCTGCGATATTATTTCATTTGATAAGAAGTGATGGACTATTCGATTTTGTTAGTAGGTACTTCTGAAACTTGAACAAAACGTTGAGGTATTATTGATGGGTAAGGTAATACACAATGGTAAATTATTACACAACGGCAAATTATTACACAACGGTAAATTATTTAACAACGGTAAATTATTCCATAACGGTAAATTATTACACAACGGTAAATTATTACACAACGGTTCATCTACCAAGAAGGGGCTGGGTTTTGTTGATCGGTACTTTTCCAACTTGAACAACCGTTGAAGTATTATTGATGGGCAAGTTATTACACAACGGTTCATTACACTTGACCACGAAGGTAGGTACAGACCACAGAAAACAGTGATCTACGCAGAAGGGGCATCTATTTCACATCAACAATTTTCCTTCAGAACTTCATTATTTGCGTTTCCTTTTGCCGTTTTAGTTACTGCTTGTCATCGACAGAATTATTTTAGCAACATTTAACTCGTGATGTAGGTGGGTACCTTGTAACGAGTACGGGTTAGGTACTAACCTACGGAGGGTCTGCGATCTACATAATATGTATAGAATAGTACATATGATATTATATAGACGGGTTATCTATGCAGAGAGCTGTGATCTGTAACAGAAGGGTATACTGTACAAAATAATAAACCGTTGTGCAGGGATTTGCAGCGTTTTCCATCTTAGTTACTGTTTCTCATCGACAGAATTTTTAGCGACACTTAACTCGTGTCATCACTTGGGACGCTCTAACAATCGGGAATGGGCCCGAGATAAAATCATTGCTAGGGATCACCTGATTATAATCAAGGAGTATGAAGTCGACTTGGTTGTTCCGTGATATTATTTCATTTGACAAATGATGGCCGTTTTAGAGTTTGTTGATACATAGTGAAGCTTGAACAAACGTTGAAGTGTTATTGATGGGTAAATTATTAAAGAATGGTAAATTATTACACAACGTCCAATTATTACACAACGGTTCATTATACCATTTACGTAGAAGGGGCTGATGTTTGTTGGTAGGTACTTTTGCAACTTTTTTCACTCCACATCAACAATTTCCCTTCAGAACTTCATTATTTGCGTTTCTTTTTGCCATTTTAGGTACTGTTTGTCATCGACAGAATTATTTTAGCAACATTTAACTCGTGATGTGGGTGGGTACCTAGTAACGAGTACGGGGTTAGGTACTAACCTACGGAGGATCAGCGATCTACATAATATGTACCTATAGAATAGTAGATATCATATTATTCAGACGGGTTATTTATACAGAGAGCTGTGATATGTAACAGAAGGGTATTTTGTACAAAATAATAAACCGTTGTGCAGGGATTTGCAGCGTTTTAAATTGATTTCGAACTTGTGGATTATCAGAGATTTCAGAGCATTGTACGTCCAGACGTTGGTTCACAATACGGTCCTGTAATACCATTAGTAGGGAGCAGCTGATTATAATCCCGCATGGCTGTATGGAATCGAGTTGGTTGTTCCGCGATAATATTATTATTTCATCTGAAGAATGATGGTTATTTGAATTTCGTTGATAGGTAGTACCATTGTACTTGAGCAAAATATCATGCATAACAACAAATAATAATGATAGATAAAACTCTTGAATCCACCGCATATTCATGTAACTGAAATTACCTGGTCTGGTTCAGTACTCGACTTAGGGCTTTCCTAGGGGCAGCACGTAGGTAGGTAATGAACACGGAAAAAAGTGATCTACGCAGAAGGGGCATCTATAATGATAACAAACCCTTGAGTAATAAACCCTTGCGTAGTCATTTGTTTGCAAATACAGTTTTGATGTCGATAGTTATGTCGTAAAACCGTGGGATGAATATGGTGTTAACTTCGAAACACAACTTCTTCTGATTTTCATTTTTCTTCGGTTTTTCACCTGCAGTACATTTTTATCTGGTCTCACCAATAAAGTTATACAAACTGATTATGTTGAGTGATGTGAGGGTTGGTGAGAGTAATTATAGTTAGTGATACTCAGGTCGCATTTGATATCTGGATGGTTCGTTTCGTAATCCATACAGTTTTTGTCTAGATATGCAAAAGACTTGAGACGAAATACCTTAAATCAAACCTTAGAAAGTAATATATATATCAAAGAGAGCTGAGATTCTCGCCCTCAAATTGTGCGGTCGATGCCGCACCATACCCGCACACCGCTCAACTCATTAGCTACCAGGGGCTTCCCCTAGTCCGCGGGCCTTGTTAACCCGCTCGACGGAGTTCAGCCCCTATATTTCAAGAGGGCGGAGTATTTGCCTAATGTTTCAGCTCGAGATTTAGGTGATCAAGGAGGTATACGCGAACCAACTCCCGCCATTATAGGTTGCGCTGAGTCCACAGGAGCGATAGTGAACTATTATGTTAGATACCTACAGACAGTTCAAGTTGCGGTGGTTAGGAAAGTTACCTGTTCATTATTCATTGTCAAGCCCTAAAGTCATTGATTCGATGAATTGTTGCAAAAGGTCATCCATAAATTACGAAAGCAAAATTTTGCCTTTTTTGGGGCTCTACTCACTCTCTGTGAGCATACCTTTCGGCTTCTACACAGCAGGCATTCTCAAAGACCCATTTTAATTCTTTGAAATAAAAAACCGTGTTAATAAAACGACAATAACCAAAAACAACATTAGCAACATGATGACCAATCAAACATAGTGATCATGTTTTATCACCATGGTGGTTCTTTATTTGAAAGCCGATGGCTGCTGTTCAGCTTCCGATGTATCCAACTGTTATCCATTTTTCAGAAAATAACATTAGTTGTTATAGTTACAAAAAAGGTCCAGTTGTGCAGCATTACCATACAAGCAATTATACAAAGTACCATCCTATTTTTTTATTTTTTTATTTTGAAAATTAATGAAATAATCAATGCTAAAAAATAATTAATAAACGCTTACTAACTTTATATCCTCCTCCCCCCCCCCTTTAAGCAAACTACTAATCCTCCTTCCTCCCTCCACCTAGCACCACCTAATTTATGGGTGCCCCGCTAAGTATGTCCCATTCTACACACACACAACCCACTCCCATGAGCGACTCACAAATCGTAATTATTATTCAATAACTGAAATGGCACTTTTGATACTCAGTAATCATGTGTTCTGTTGATATTGTCTTCTACAATATCTAAACAACATCACCGGGTGTTTTAGTTTTTGTATACGTGAATTTCTTAGTTTTCATTAAAGTTGTGACCACTGAACAAATTGCATCAACTATTATTCCAACAATGATTATGAGACTTATTACGTGTTAAGTACCGGGAAGAAAGAAAGAAAAAGAAAATAAAAGGAGATGAGTCTGATCAAGATTGAACCATTAGGTCGGGAAAACTACGATTCATGGAAAATACACGTTGAGGCCCTGTTGACAAAAAATGACTTTCTGGGGTATGTTGTTGGTACCGTCGTGAAACCAGAAGAAGAACAGGGTGCAAAAGAATGGGAATTGGCAGACAGCAAAGCAAGGGCTGAAATAATTCTCACCATCAGTTCGAGTGAGTTGAAGCAAGTAAGAGGTTGTAAAACTTCCAAGGACGTTTTGGATAAATTAAGTTCGATTTATGAGTCAAAAGGGCCAGCAAGGAAGGCATCTTTGTTGAAAAACTTGGTTCTGAAGAGAATGAAATCTGGTGACAGTGTGAGGGACCACTTGAATGAATTTTTTGACGTTGTAGACAAGCTGGAAAACATGGAAATTGCTATCAATGAAGACCTGCTATCCATCATGCTCCTTTATTCCCTACCACGTGAGTTTGAGAATTTTCGAATTGCTATAGAATCTAGAGACAGCCTTCCAAAACCTCAAGCCCTCAAGATAAAGATCATTGAAGAAAGTGATGCACGGGCAGAGAGTGTGACCGACAAAATTGAGCAGCAAAATTCATTCTTGGTAGGAGAGCCACTGAAACGGTCTCCTCATTCAAAAGAATCACGGCAACAGAGGTTTGATCCAAAAACGTGAAATGTTATAATTGCAGTAAGTTTGGACATATTGCTCGATATTGTTCTACTAAGAAAATCCCCCAGCGTCAAGAGGAATCAGCAGTGGCGAGTGAAAATTGGGGGAATGATGATTTTGGGCTCCTGGTGAGTGAGTCCTATGATGCTAACTCAACAGGTACACGTTGGTGTGTGGATAGTGGGTGCACATCCCATATGACCAGTGAATTGAAATCCCTTGCCAACCGAAGGTTTGATGGTCAGAGGAGTGTCAGCCTAGCTAATGACTCGCAGACATATTCAAAAGGTATTGGAACTGCTGTGATACCCATAAACAATGGCCGAAACAAGGTAACCTTGTCAGACACTCTATTTGTCCCTGAGTTGAGAACGAATCTCATTTCTGTAGGGAAGGTAACTGACAAAGGATACAGCGTGACATTTCACAAAGATTCTGCGGTTGTTAAAGACGAGAAGGGTACAATAAAGTTGGTAGCTGACCGTATCAATGGACTGTACTACCTCCGTCAGGGTAGAAAGAAGGAATATGCTCAAAAGATCTCAGAAAATTGCTCCCTTCTGTACTGGCACCAGAAATTTGGACATTTGAATTTCACTGACTTGAAACATGTAATCAGAAAACAGTTAGTAAAAGGCATTCAGGCAAACCCAAATGAAGTTGTTCCACAGTGTGACACGTGTATTCAGGCAAAGCTAACCCGCAGGTCGTATCCAAAATGTGAAAGAAAGTCGTCAGTGCTCCTAGAAATAGTGCACACTGATCTCTGCGGGCCCATGAGAGTCCCCTCATTTGGGAAGTCGCTCTACTTCATCACATTTATTGACGACAGTTCACGATGGACAGAAGTGACATTTCTCAAGAATAAGCATGATGCCTTGGAGGCATTTAAAAGCTACAAGAACAGAGTAGAAAACATGACGGGCAAGAAAATCAAGTATTTACAGAGTGATAATGGTGGAGAGTATGACAGCCGAGAGTTCAACACATTTTTAGATAGCTGTGGAATACAGAGAAGATTCTCTTGTGCCAGAACTCCTCAGCAGAATGGAGTGGCTGAAAGGCAAAACCGGACTCTGAATGACATGGCCAGAAGTTTCCTTATTGATTCCCAACTCCCACAGACGTTTTGGGCTGAAGCAGTGTCAACTGCCGCACATGTTCGTAATAGATGTCCATCAGATGCCTTGAATGGTGAGCTTCCATATACTCGTTGGACTGGGAAGATACCCAGAGTAGCATACTTTCAGCGCTTTGGAAGTCAAGTTTACGTCCTGAACAAAGATCCCAGTCGGGGGAAGTACGACCCAAGAGGTATATTAGGAGTTTTTGTTGGCTACCCATCATTTTCTAGAGGGTATAAAATTTGGTTGCCACACGAGAAAAAATTTGTCACCTCCAGCGATGTCAGGTTTGTAGGAAAGGAAAAGAGGGAAATTGTGGGGACAAATAATGAGGAAAAAAGGTACAAAGCCCTCATTGCGGACTGTAATCAAGGGTCAGTTTTTGAACCTAGGACATGGAAAGACGTCAATAATTTGCAAGGCCCTGATAGAGCAAAGTGGATTTTGGCTGCTCAGGAGGAGATGAAATCATTAGCTCAAAACAGAACATGGAAATTAGTTGAGTTACCAACTGGGAGGAAAGCAGTAGGGTGTAAATGGGTGTTCAAGGTTAAATATGGAAATAATGGTCAAGTGGAAAGATACAAAGCGCGTTTGGTGGCAAAAGGGTTTTTGCAAAAATATGGAGAAGATTATGACGAAGTTTTTGCACCAACTGTAAACCCTGTGACAGTAAGACTGGTACTAGTGATAGCAGCGTCCTCAAATTTGGTTGTGAAACATTTTGACGTGAAGACAGCCTTTTTGAATGGTGAGCTAAAAGAAGACATTTACATGACTCAGCCAGAAGGTTTTGAGGACCCACATAGACCAAACCTAGTGTGCAAACTACAGAAAAGCTTATACGGACTGAGGCAGGCAGCGCGCTCCTGGAATGAAAAGATTGACAGCGAGTTGACCAAAATGGGATTTGATAGGAGTGATGCGGATCCGTGTTTGTACGTGAAGGAACTTGGTGGGGAGCTGACATACGTCGTAATTCACGTTGATGATATTCTTTGTGCAGGGACTGAGGAAGCTGTCAGCAAGACGTTTCAGATGTTGTCATCTTCGTTCGAGTTGAAGGATTTGGGAGGAGTCTCAAATTACTTAGGAGTTGAAATCGAGAAATACGGTAATGATTATCTATTACATCAAGGCAGGAAAATACAAGAACTTGTTCCTCAATTTGGACTACAAGATGCCAAACCAGTAAGAACACCAATGGAAGCTGGGTTCATCAGTTCTACAGCTGCTTCGCCACCTTTGCCAGATAATGGTGAATATCGTCGGGCGATAGGGTCTCTACTTTATTTGGCAATCACATCTCGACCAGACATTTCTTCGGCAGTTGGAACGTTGTCACGCCGAGTTGAAAAGCCCACGCAAGGTGACTGGAACGCGGTAAAGAGGGTAATGTGTTACTTGAAGTCCACAGTAAACATCAAGCTGAGACTGAGGTCAGAAAACGAAATCAAGCTAAACTGCTTCGTAGATGCTGATTGGGCGGGGGAAAGAGATGATCGTAAGTCAATCAGCGGTTGTTTATTCAGAATAGGGTCAAGCTCGATTGGGTGGCTCTGTAAGAAACAAACTTCAGTCGCTCTGTCGTCGACAGAAGCAGAACTTGTCGCCGCTTCTTCAGGGATTCAAGAGGCAGTGTGGATCAGGCTACTTCTCCGCGATATGGGTTTCTCCCAGGATACAGCTACGCCTGTTTACGAAGACAACCAAAGTTGCATGAAATTTATTGAAAATGAGAAAGCAAGTGGAAGGATCAAACATCTGGATGTCAGGAAGTATTACGTCAGGGAGCTCATCCGGGCTAGAGAGATAGCACTGGAATATTGTCCAACGGATGAAAACCTGGCCGACATACTCACAAAACCTGTTGGAGGAAGAAAATTCCAAAATTTCCGTCTGCGTTTTGGGTTATTCTTACCGGATGATGTTGAGGGGAGGTGTTGATATTGTCTTCTACAATATCTAAACAACATCACCGGGTGTTTTAGTTTTTGTATACGTGAATTTCTTAGTTTTCATTAAAGTTGTGACCACTGAACAAATTGCATCAACTATTATTCCAACATGTTCTAGCTTTTTTGTGTGTATCAAATGAATTGAAATAATGTAGACATTATGTACATGTAGATATAGAATTAATGTAGGCATCGTCATACTCGTAGTCACACAGTAAGAATCATGACAAATATTCCCAGTTGAGTAGGGGAGACTGAACAAGATTTACTATTGCGGCAAAGATATTTAGAGGCAAACATAACTCTATCATCGTGAGGTCTATCATAATTTACACCTAAATCGTCAGCTACCAGTCGCCTCATGAGAAGAATCATAATAGCTGATAACTGGGGACTAGGACTGCCCGTTTTTCAATTGGCTATTATCGTAAAACATGACAACCATGAAATAATTTGGAAAAATTAGGAAACAAATCTATGGCCCCATGGGTAGGTACCTGGAATGCGCGGGTAGGTCTCAATGCAACGGATGCAGAATACCATTATCACGTAGAAGAGTTATAAGTACCTACTCTTAATTTTTAAAAACAAACATAATAATAAAAAAGAGCAGTATGTGTAGATACATGGAATGTATATTCGGAATCAGCGCAAAATTTCGTATGACCACGCAGAGGATCAAGGTTTTCCTCTCTCGGTCTCAGAGTGGGCGGACAACAGACGGAGAGACGATTTTGCTGTATCTATTATTCAATTCAATTCAATTCTTTATTCAATAACATATTTAGTACATAATGAAGAATATAAGTAAAAAAATGCTGCAAATCCCTGCACAACGGTTTATTATTTTGTATAGAATACCCTTCCGTTACAGATCACAGCTCTATGTATAGATAACCCGTCTATATAATTTATGATATGTACTATTCTATACATAAAATGTAGATCGCAGACCCTCCGTAGGTTAGTACCTAACCCCGTACACGTTACTAGGTACCTACCTAAATCACGAGTTAAATGTTGCTAAAATAATTCTGCCGATGACAAACAGTACCTAACAACAAGAAACACACATAATGAAGTTCTGAAAAGAAATTGTTGATGAGGAGTGAAAAAAGTTGCGAAAGTACCTACCAACAAACTCCAGCCCCTTCTACGTAGATGGTATAATGAACCGTTGTGTAATAATTTACCGTTGAGTAATGATCTACCGTAGTAATAATTTACCCATCAATAATACTTCAACGTTTGTTCACGTTTCACTACCTACCAACAAACTCCAAAAGAGCCATCATTTTTCAAATGAAATAATATCACAGAACAACCAACTCGACTTCATACTCCGCCAATATAATCAGGTGATCCCTAGCAATGATTTCATCTCCGCCAAATTTCCTATTGTGGGCGCGTCTCTGGTTACGAGATTTGGTTTGAATTGTATACAATTTCATTCACACTCGAGTCGAAAATGCCTGTCGGTGCAAACTTCGGGGCCTTACTGTGAACGAACGGCTGGACGTACGACGCTCCGGATGGTCTTAAAAAACTCGCAAGTTCAAGAACTATTTAAAACCGTAAAAATATTCACGTAAAAAAAATGGTACAGGCGTTTTGAAAATTTCAACCCCTATTTTGAACCCCTTACAGATGACTCGCACTAACGTCGAGCTTCGAGGACCAACTAGACCCCGAACGGAACCTATAACCCGAATTTCATCAATTTTCTTTCATGGTAACTAAGAAAAGTGGCCCGTACGGCGTACGGCGTACGGCGGACAGACAGAAATATTTTTATTGCAGTTTTGGATCCTACATACCTTGAAACGTAAACCATCAAATTTTGAGGGGGGGTAAGAATTTTTTTTTTCATGCTCGATTCCAATGGTTCATTATTGAAAATAATAAACCAAAACATGAGAAAACCAAGTTCATGAATGGACCCCTAAGGTGTTGACGACCAGTCCAGGGGTTGTCACTGATCAAACCTATTCAAGATTTGTTCATTTGCCGTATGTATGCGCCTATTCTTTTTTTGAAAGATTTAGTCGGCTGATCTGATTGTATTGCAGTCGGAAGTGATTAAATCTTCGGATTTTTCGAAACGTACACAACTAGGTACCTACATGTCGAGGGGTGTATAAAGTGAATTAACCACCTGGCCCATCCCTTGCATTGGTAGTTAAATTCGGTTTACGGCCATGACTGGTCAACAAGTCGTCGGTCCCTCGGAACCGCCCAAGTTAGCAAACAACCGGTATTACACCTCGATCGCTGCGCTGCACGCACGCGGAAGGCGATTAAACACAGGACGCATAATGGAAACGGATGAGTAGGAAGTGGAGGGGGATGGCAAACTCTGAACCCTTTATTTGGGGATTCCGTGTGAAATATTATAATTGAATGATCACGAGAAACGTAGGTAGGGTCGGAGAGCGGTGCATTGTTTCGCCCTTCCATGTCGAACAAACAAAAGCCGGTCCTATCTGACTCCGCAAAAAACCATTAGCGATCTTCGGTTAATTTCAATTTCTGTTTGTTATGTAGCAATGACTTCATCTCTAGCCAAGTTAATAATATACGGAGTTTTTTAGCGTGAAGGAGGAGCCTCAAAAACCGACCGATACGTCAGTTTATTGAGGAATGGGAGGAAGAATCATAATGTGGCAAAATCTTGTAGGTGACCTTGACTCTAATCAACAGGCAGGTGTCTTTGTGCGTGACACCTATAATACGTGTGTGCATTTCTGGAGTACCTACTTCCATTATAACTTTTTTCAATTTGTCTGCAACTTACACTTCCCATGTACGACTTGTATAATTCATGTATAGGTGCACAAATGAATATAATCGATGTTTTATGATACGTGCTGTATCTATCTTTTCTACTGATCCCTAGCCCAAGCATATGAAGAGTCCTGTGAGTTTTATGGACAAATTAGCTGTAAATAGCCAATCGCTCTAATGCCGCTAATGTACTGGGTACTTGAGTCCTTCGGAAAAGCCAAAGAACTAATCCTGGGAGCATTGAAAAAGAAAAAAAACTGGTCTGTTGGTTGAATTTCAAAATTTCTTCTAAAACCACCCCCCCTCCCCCTTTTCAAGAATAAAAGCGCAATGTAGTGGATCATGTTAAAAAAGTCAAGACACTTACTAAGTACCCTAACCAAAAAGTATTCCTAGTATGTGAAGATGCAGGTTTGAGTTTTCCGAGATTTGACAGCGTGTCGATAGCCTGCTTCTTTTAATTTTATTACTGCTATCGTTAAAGTCGTAAAAATATGCTTGAAGCATTCAGACTGTATAGGAAATGAAGTCGCCTTCGCCATTTGACGGTACAGCGAACAAAAGTGCGATGGCATTTTACAGTGCACGTAAAACCGGTCAACAAACAGGACCAAAAGATCCCAGAGCTCAACATCGGATATGATTGGTAGAGCTCAACACCGCCCGAGACGTGGGGATTACGCGGCGAATTAGGGTTTATGCATAGTGGCCGTGGCCATCGCACTGAAGCCGAGGTGTAAGATTTCGTGCAGTGTAACCGAGATGGGTTGAAGGGGTTCAACCTTGTCGCGTCACAGGCGTTGAAGGGGAGGAGTATAGATAGTTATATTTTACTAAGGATATCCCCTACCGCTCGATACATTATGTATGGCTGCACCCTCCACGTACTTCCTCGAGGACACCAACCAAGCGATTTAGTGAGCCCTAGTCGATGATATCTACTTCTCTATCGGAGTCTGAGGTTTCCGTGTCAAGTTAGGTATATCCAACAACATTGCTGATGAACAATGGTGTTATAAAGAGGTCTGCCAAAGGTTATACACACACGATTATCCTCAAGTGGAGTCACCAGTAAATCCCCATCACGATCAATAAAGCATACCTACCTCTGACCGCCGAAGTAAGCTACCTGGAAAGGCCGGTGGCAGCATCTAGAGCAAAGGCTCAAATGTTGCACACCTGCTACAATAGGATAATACTGTCATAACGCTGGAAATTATTACACAACGGTTTATTATTTATCTGTATAGATACGCCTTCTGCGTAATAGGGAGAAACGCTCCAAATTATAACACAACGGTTTATTATTTACCTTTATAATAGATGCCCCTTCACCGTAGATCATTTTCTGTGCTCAATACCTACCCTCTTGCTTCCCACAAGAGAGCCTTAAATCGAGCACTGGAGCCATATGCGGTGGAATCAAGAATTCTATCACTAATTATTTGTTATTATTCATGAAGCATAACGTTTGTTCAAGTTAAAAAAATACCAATGTACCTATCAACAGAATCCAAAATAAACATAATTCTTCAGATGGGATAATATCTCGGAACAACCAACTCGATTTCATACAGCCACGCGTGATTATAATAAGGTGCTCCCTAGCAATGATATGGGCAGGGTGTATACCGCTTCATTCACAATCATGCTGAGGAATCTTTTCGGTGCAGTCAAATGGCTAGACGTACAATGCTCCGGGTGGTGCCAAAAAATGCTCAAGTTCGAGATCACTTTAAAAACATTAGAATAAACCATACCTTCTTTTAAAAACGATGCAAAGTCCTTGTCACATGGGTTTATTATTCTATTGGAGTTCTAGAGATTTTTGTTGGCTGTTAAATGTATTGTTTCTTTCATGTGGAATGATTGAAATAGCTATTTCTGATGATTTCCACCAATTTTGGCCCCCAAAACATGAAATAGGTACGCTTTTTTTTTAAGATCATCTTTGATCATTGGTAGTGGCATTTAATGGTCTTGATTCACCTGTTTACACATTTTCCAATGTTATTGTACACATTGATGGTGATTTCAGACAGTTTTTGATTTCAGGTTTTTGACTCATAAAAAACCAATTTTGGGAGCTGAACCTTTGGTAAAACCTTCAATTTCCGCGTCTTTGGTCAAAATCGACTTCATATTCGGTCTTCTCGTCCTCAAAAACATGGAAAAAGATGCCTCAAAAGCTCATGTTACTAACGTTGTTAAAACGCAAAAAGTAGGTACCTATTTTTATACACATTTTCACTCATAACACCCCTGGGTATATTCCGATCGGGCTGAAAAGTTTCGGGACACAACTAGGGCCCAAATGGAGCATGTGTGTGAAAGAACGACTTTTTTAGACCGAAAATGAAGCCTGTACACGTGATACGGCGTACGGCGGACGGCGGACGGACATTGCATTTTTTGAATCTACGCACCTTGAAACGGAAAAGAAAAAAGTTTGAGGGGGTGTTATAAAAATTTTTTGCTGAGCGAATACATAGGTGTATTATTCACAGAATAATAAACCAAAACCATACCATCTATTGAAAGTTTTCCAGCTACGACTTCTGGAAAGTTGAACCCGTATTGGTTTATTATTCTGTGAATAATACACCTATGTATTCGCTCAGCAAAAAATTTTTATAACACCCCCTCAAAATTTTTTCTTTTCCGTTTCAAGGTGCGTAGATTCCAAAAATGCAATGTCCGTCCGCCGTCCGCCGTATCACGTGTACAGGTTTCATTTTCGGTCTAAAAAAGTCGTTCTTTCGCACACATGCTCCATTTGGGCCCTAGTTGTGTCCCGAAACTTTTCAGCCCGATCGGAATATACCCAGGGTGTTATGAGTGAAAATGTGTATAAAAACGCTGCAAAGTCCTTGTCACATGGGTTTATTATTATGTTGGACATACCTACAGAAACATTGGCTGTTCATTAATTGTTTCTTTCATGCGTAATAATCGAAATAGCTACTTCTGATGGTTTCCATTAATTTTGGCCCCCAAAACACAAATTAGGTACGCTCTTCTTTTTCTTTTTTTTTTAAACTATCTTTGATCATTGGTAGTGCCATTTAATCGTCCTGAACCACGTCTTGACACTTTTTCCAGAGTTATTATACAAACTGATGGTGATTTCAGACGATTTCCCAGGTTTTTCGCTCATAAAAAATCAACTCTGGGAGCTGAACATTTGGTAGAACTCAATTTTCCACTCTTCGGTCAAAATCGACTTCATATTCGGTCTTCTCGTCCCCAAAAACATAGAAAACGATATCTCAGAAGCTCATGTTACCAATATGTTGCTAAAACGTAAAAAGTACCTATTTTTACACACATTTTCACTCATAACACCCCTGGGTATATTCCGATCGGGCTGAAAAGTTTCGGGACACAACTAGGGCCCAAATGGAGCATGTGTGTGAAAGAACGACTTTTTTAGACCGAAAATGAAGCCTGTACACGTGATACGGCGGACGGACATTGCATTTTTGGAATCTATGCACCTTGAAACGTAAAAGAAAAAAGTTTGAGGGGGTGTTATAAAAATTTTTTGCTGAGCGAATACATAGGTGTATTATTCACAGAATAATAAACCAAAATAGGTACTTTTTGCGTTTTAACAACATGTTAGTAACATGAGCTTTTGAGGTATCTTTTTCCATGTTTTTGAGGACGAGAATACCGAATATGAAGTCGATTTTGACCAAAGACGCGGAAATTGAGGTTTTACCAAAGGTTCAGCTCCCAAAATTGGTTTTTTATGAGTCAAAAACCTGGAAAACTGTCTGAAATCACCATCAATGTGTACAATAACATTGGAAAAAGTGTAAACAGGTGAATCAAGACCATTAAATGCCACTACCAATGATCAAAGATGATCTTAAAAAAAGAAAAAAAAAGCGTACCTATTTCATGTTTTGGGGGCCAAAATTGGTGGAAATCATCAGAAATAGCTATTTCAATCATTCCACATGAAAGAAACAATACATTTAACAGCCAACAAAAATCTCTAGAACTCCAATAGAATAATAAACCCATGTGACAAGGACTTTGCAGCGTTTTTTTCATTCCTTAGAGGTCATTGATAGTATCGCGCGGACCAGTTAGGCTCCAAATGGAACCTACACATTAAATGTCATTAATATTGGTTCATGATAACTAAGGAAAAGGCGAAGTACGGCATAAGGTGGACGGTGGACAGACAGAAATGTTGTTATTCCATTTTCGGATTCTACGTATACTTACCTTGAAGCGGAAACCATGAAATTTTGAGGTTTTTTTTTAAATGCTCGATTCCAAAGGTTCATTAGGTACTGAAAATAATAAACCAAAATTCCGAATTCCCAAAATGTTTGTAATTTTTACAAATATAGGAATGAGTTGGAGGAATGCACTTATGAAATAAAAAAGCTGTTATAGTATGTTTGGATCTTGACAAAAAAATATTATTTCAACGGGTAGGTAGGTGGTAGGTACCTACCTATTATTTATGTTTTATTACTTTTTTTGCATGCAAAAACCAATAAAAAATTCAGTTTGTTAACTTGAAATTTCCAAATATGAATTTATAAGTACCTTTATTATGCAAATCAACGAAAATCCAAGTAGTTGGTAAATTCGTACAATAAAAATTTACCGACCTACTTATTGGAGAAAAAAAAAGTTTTTTTGAGTTTGGAAAGTTCCGCTCAAATTATGTCAGTCCAATGCAGTGGGTAAGTGGATATGCAGAGTTTGCAAGACACAAACATCAAAAATGAACTCCGGATCCGTTTACGAAGTTGACCGAAGCCCCAAAAAAAGTCGAGTGTCTTTGAGTAAACATGGAGACAGGGTCGATGTGACTTATTAGACGAGTTTCCTAGGGGAGAGGACAGATCACTCCCAGGGGCTAATCCACCCTGACTCACCCTACACGCCAGTACAACAAGGGTTCTCAAGAGGCGACGAAATGGGGATGACGAGAACCCCAGTAAAAGGTGGGTCTGATAAGCGAAATAAAACCAATCATCATTTACTCCCCGAAAAACCGGGAGGGGGCACAAAAAAGGGGAACTTTGGAGTGTTGGGTCAATATTGACGTTACTGAAGGTCCGCAATCACAATTTTCATTTGCTTCACGAAAAAACGTTTTGATCATTACTTACTACTAGGACAAAGTACATACTAGGTACACTCTGCAGAATCCGATTTGGTCCCAATGACACGAGCCTGATGCTCAAACAACAACTCTGATGACAAAATGTAATGGAATCATCAGGTCTTCTTCTTATATACCGCCATCTCCGTCCGACGGTTGGCGATCCAGCTGGAGATCGATGTCCTCAACGAGCTATTTTTTGTTGCTAATCATCAGATAGGTACCTATATAAAAATTATGATGTTCAATTGGAGCGAATTGTACCATTGTGGCCGAGAACTTGAAACAACAAAGTATGGCTAACTGAGCAAAGCATTGGCCTGTCTATCGAGTTACTATATAATTATAATGATAATATTGTTCCACTTTATTTTCATTTTCATTTATGGGCGAACCCCAATCACATAATGTCTTCTAACAGTTAATTCAAGAAGAAAAGTAAGAAAAGATAGATATCTACAACTCGAGGCAGATAAAGAAGAACCATTGATTAAGAGAAAAATGAAATTGATTGCTGACCATCATCGATCAGATGATATAGAAATTCTGCTTAGACGGATATGCACTATCAGTCATTATATTATTTTGCTACCTGTAGCAGATCGATAATTCTCTATTGCTCTTGTTTGTATATTATTTATTGTTTGCAAATCTGAGCAAAAAGGGGCAGGATTGCGTAAAAAAACTTAAGAGTGTTGGGTCAATGTTGGTATAACCGAAGATCCGCAATTATAGTTTTTTGCTTCCGGAAAAAATATTTTGATCATACATTGCTACTAGAACAAAGTAAATGCCCATGTACAGGCTGAAGCTCTCTATTGGGCTCGCAGGTTGATTCTAAAAACACTTTGGGGATACAATGTAATCGAATCATCAGACAGGTAAATATAATTATGAAGCTGTACCTCACCAAGTTGTCATCAGATAGGTTAATATAATTTAGATGTTGTACCTCATACAGTGGTGTCATCAGATGGATAAATATGATTTATGAAGGTGTACTACTGCTGCGATTTGTTACAAAGTAGGACTAATAATGTTCGGGCCTGTAAAGTCTATTTGGTGAGAGGACTTACTCGGTAACTGTTGACCATCATCCAAGAAGGAAAACGAGAATGCTGCAAGCAGGACTTTGGGAAATAAACTTTACACATTTAAAATTCGTCAACCAACAC
Source organism: Leptopterna dolabrata (assembly GCA_954871275.1). Classification (NCBI taxonomy): domain Eukaryota; kingdom Metazoa; phylum Arthropoda; class Insecta; order Hemiptera; family Miridae; genus Leptopterna; species Leptopterna dolabrata. The sequence continues at coordinate 49,157,178 of OX940976.1, read as the reverse complement.
TGGATAATTACAAGTGAAGTATCACACACAAATACATCATTCAAGTTTGTATACAGTTCACTTTTTTTAAACATGCAGTGATTTTTGGATTATCAATTGAAATCCAACTGTATCGTTCATATCTGTGCATGCGTAACCATGTTTTCCGGGTAAAATGATCATAGTTGCATACATTTCGACAACCGTGGATCAGACAAACATTTCGTGGATCTCTGATCAGCCGATCAGAGATCAGCTTACCAAAAATTGCGATCCCAGATCAGTAGAGTTGAAACTGGAGCTCTCTGATCAACTGATTCACAAGTAGAGCTCCCAGATAATGTCGAAAACGAAGTTCCCAGATCAGCTGAGTGGGAAATGAAGCCCTGTGATTAGTTGAGTCGAAAAATGAGCTCCCAGATCAGCTGAGTCAAAATGCAATCTTGCAGATCAATAGAGTCGGAAATTGAGCACTTAGATCAGCTAATTAATCCTGAAAATCAATAGAGGAACATCAAAACCGGGTAAAAATCAACCGACTTTAGCAACAAATTGTTCGTCCTCCAGGGAGTTTAGTTACTACCAACCCTGCTTTGGGAAGACAGAGAAAAATGACAAACAAAACTCCCATTCATATATTCCATTCTGCAAGCAAGCATTAATCGGTAGATCGGAATGAATAGATTTTGGGAAGGGATTTCCCACCGGAAGGAGATGGCGCCGTTTTCTAAATCCTACCATCGCTCTATGGCCCAAAAACGACCGGAACTGCTGAATCGTGGTGTTCCTTTCCAGAAAGTCCCACACATTCGTTCTAATGGACATACTCTGTCCTCTACGTCTCTTTCTCCATCTTCAGTGGTCACCCACAACACTTTACTCTAGGGTTTATAGGATACCAGCGTCTATTTTTCAGTGGGGTTACTTCCTACCCAGCGTTGGCAATGAGGACATCGCGGTTTGAATGTTTTTGTTTTTTTTTCCCCGATGGTCCATGGTTAACTTGGAGGATTTATACTGTAGACGTTAACTATCAATGCGGAGTAACTTCAACTTGATAAGTAGGGATTTACGAACTGACTTATCAAGTACGTGACATCCAACAACTGGTGTTGAATTGTTGCTGTTTATTGACCACAATGGGGACATCGCGGTTTGAATGTGTTTTTTTCCCCCGGTGGTCCTTGGTTAGCTTGGAGGACATAGAGGTTAACTATCAATGCGGCACTGATAAGGCTCGAAAACGGGAAAAATATATTTTGTCCTCCTGGGACCAATCAGCCAGATCATGCCCCGTGATTTTAATCATGCAAATCTGTTCGATGGCAAGGAGTTGCCAGTTGCGTATTCCCAGGATTTTAACGTTCACCGAGGCGCAGAAGGAAGCCTACCGAAGCACACCCATTGTCCATTCCCCTGAATTGAACAAAACATTAACCTTCCTCTGACTGAACAAGGAACAAAATTTGATATGATTCACGAGTGACATTCGAATTGTATTCCTTCCACAAGAATTCATCATGAGGCTATTGCTACACTGGCAGCCTAGTGAGCAATGATTACGCAATGATAATTCATGTTAATATCAAATACAGTTCACTGACAGTAACATAAGATGGAAACCGACTGATGTGATACAGAGATCTTAGCATTTTGAGTACCTACTTATGTCTTGAAAAAGCTAAACACTGCATCTGTACGTTTTAACATGGAACATGTTTTTACGGGAGTAAACCAGGCTGCAAAACGTCCAGTCCAGTCCAGGGGAACTCTGCTCCCCTCCCCGTCGCCCAAACAGTTCTCCCTCTACCCCACTCCTGCCACCCAACTCCGAGGAGAGCCAGACCTCACTCCGCCGAAAACAGCCGAGGGGGTTCTACCAACCCGAAAAACGCCAAAAGCAGCTGAGGACGTGTATTACATGACATTGCGTTAGGTCGCTGGTCCGAGGCTTGGAAATCCCACCAGGTTTTTTTGCTTCCTCACTACCGAAGGGAGGGAAGCCTTGGATTCGTGATTGAGTTAAAAAAAGTTCATGTCCTCCAAAATGAAAATTTCCAATACCATTTTCCGTTTCAGACATCGAGGAACATATTTGGTTCCGTTTCTGCCTGCCTGTGGTCAATTCCTTGCAACACCCATAAATACCCAAAATGATGGTTGAAGTGGGCTGAAATTTTGAGCGTAGGTGCGGGTTGAGTCACAGATGGTCCCATACAAAAATCATTGAAAAAGTGCCGTAACTTTCGTCTGCGCATGCGCAAACGTGAAATAATTGGAACACCCATAACTAGCCTAAATATCGTTGAAATCAATTCAGACTTGGAGGGTTGGTCAGGTATAATACTTTGGTAGTTCCAAATAAATTTCATTGGAATGGTAATGTAACTTTGATCCACGAATGCGCGAACATGAAATGTTGACAATTTCCTTGTAACGTTTCTAACTACGCGATAAATAGTCGTAGATAGCTGAAATTCTAAGAGTATACGCGGGTTGGATCGCAGATAGTCCCGTTTCAAAATTATGAAAATCGTTTAGTCTGCGCATGCGCAAACTTGAAATACTTCGAGTGCCCATAACTACCTTAATTATCGTTGAAGTGAATTCACATTTGAAGGGTCGATCAGTATAATACTTTGATGGTTCCGTATCAACTTCATTGGAATCTTACTGTAATTTCCCTCTCCGCATGCGCTAACATGAAATGTTGACCGTTTCCTTATAACGCTTCTAACTAGGTACGCGAAAAATAGTCGTAGAGAGATGAAATTTTGAGGGTACACGCGGGCTGGATCGCAGATAGTCCCGTATCATTACGAACCTACCCAACTAGTATATAAGTTCATGTGATTCAAGTGAGGAAGCTATAGTGCCTACTCGAATTGGCAGACGTTTTTCTACATATCTCCATATCCTCTGTTATCATGTACCTATTCGAAAAACATGTTCCATGTTTCCTTGATTTGATCCTTGATCTAAACTGTTATAATCCGGGGGTCTGGAGGTGTCCCCCAGATTTCATTCGACAATAAACGTACCGTCATGAACACAAACCACTGGCGGCTAGACGCCCCCTACGGCAACGCATTTTGCTTCCGAGTCTGCGAAGCAGTGGAAGCCTTGTGTTCACTTTCGTGAGCCAAAAAATTTTTGTCTTCAGAAATCAAAATTTCCACTTGCATTTTGCGTTTCAAAGCCTACTGAACAAATTTGGTTCCGTGTCTGTCGGTCTGTGGGTCTGTGAGTCTGTGAGTCTGTGAGTCTGTCTGTCCGCATTTCCTTGTTACAGCCATAACTTCCACGATGTTGAATTGATTCAGCTCAAATTTTGAGGGATTGTGCGAATAAGGCCCCTTGAGGCCCCATACAAATTTCAACATGATTGATCCAGCGGTACGCCCTGCGCATGCGCTAACGTTAAATGCAACAAACACGCATAACTTTCACAATTTTGATTCAATTTTGCTCAAATATTCAAGGGTTGTTTGGACAAGGCCTAGTGAGTCCCAGTATGAATTTCAGCATGATCGGGCCCTCGGTGCGCTCTGCGCATGCGCTGGCGTGAAATAGATTCAATTTGCTTGTTACAGCCGTAGTAACCAAAGATTTCACCCAATTTCAATGTAATTCTCAGGGATTAAGCGGGTAGGGCCCATTGAGGTCCCATATAAATTTCAACATGATAGAGCCAGCGGTTCGCCCTGCGCATGCGCTAACGTTAAATGCAACAAACACGCATAACTTTCACAATCTCTATCCCTACTATATTATAAAAACGGATCTCTGTGAGTGTGTCTGTCTTTCTATGCACGGCCAAACGGCTCGACGGACATGATTGATCCAGCGGTACGCCCTGCGCATGCGCTAACGTTAAATGCAACAAACACGCATAACTTTCACAATTTTGATTCAATTTCGCTCAAATTTTCAAGAGTTGTTTGGACAAGGCCTAGTGAGTCCCAGTATGAATTTCAGCATGATCGGGCCCTCGGTGCGCTCTGCGCATGCGCTGGCGTGAAATAGATTCAATTTGCTTGTTACAGCCGTAGTAACCAAAGATTTCACCCAATGTCAATGTAATTCTCAGGGATTAAGCGGGTAGGGCCCCTTGAGGTCCCATATAAATTTCAACATGATAGAGCCAGCGGTTCGCCCTGCGCATGCGCTAACGTGAAATTCTTCAAACACGCATAACTTTCGCAATCTCTATCCCTACTATATTATAAAAACGGATCTCTGTGAGTGTGTCTGTCTTTCTATGCACGGCCAAACGGCTCGACGGACATGATTGATCCAGCGGTACGCCCTGCGCATGCGCTAACGTTAAATGCAACATTCACGCATAACTTTCACAATTTTGATTCAATTTCGCTCAAATTTTCAAGGGTTGTTTGGACAAGGCCTAGTGAGTCCCAGTATGAATTTCAGCATGATCGGGCCCTCGGTGCGCTCTGCGCATGCGCTGGCGTGAAATAGATTCAATTTGCTTGTTATAGCCGTAGTAACCAAAGATTTCACCCAATTTCAATGTAATTCTCAGGGATTAAGCGGGTAGGGCCCCTTGAGGTCCCATATAAATTTCAACATGATAGAGCCAGCGGTTCGCCCTGCGCATGCGCTAACGTGAAATTCTTCAAACACGCATAACTTTCGCAATCTCTATCCCTACTATATTATAAAAACGGATCTCTGTGAGTGTGTCTGTCTTTCTATGCACGGCCAAACGGCTGGACGGATATCGACCAACTTTGGCACGAATATCCGGTAGGCTCCCAAGTTGTGCAATGTCGCATTTATACTTCCCTGACCATAGCGGAACTATGGTCGACCATGGTCAACTCCTGAATGGCTTGACGGATATCGACCAAATTTGGCACGAATATCCAGTAGGCTCCCAAGTTGTGCAACGTCGAATTTTTAATTACCTGACCATAGCGGAACTATGGTCGACCATGGTCAACTCCTGAATGGCTTGACGGATATCGACCAAATTTGGCACGAATATCCAGTAGGCTCCCAAGTTGTGCAACGTCGCATTTTTAATTCCCTGACCATAGCGGAACTATGGTCGACCATGGTCAACTCCTGAATGGCTTGACGGATATCGACCAAATTTGGCACGAATATCCAGTAGGCTCCCAAGTTGTGCAACGTCGCATTTTTAATTCCCTGACCATAGCGGAACTATGGTCGACCATGGTCAACTTCGTTAATTGAAATAGTAACCCCTATTTTATATCGCGTATTCGTAATCTTCGTGAAATTCTATCTACGATCGACCCTTCGGACTACCCCCGCGGTCGACCATAGCGCATCCATGGGCCCCTCCATGGTCGAATCCCGAATTGCTCAACGGATATCGACCAAATTTGGCACGAATATCTGGTAGGCTCCCAAGTTGTGCAACGTCGCATTTTTAATTCCCTGACCATAGCGGAACTATGGTCGACCATGGTCACTCCTGAATGGCTTGACGGATATCGACCAAATTTGGCACGAATATCCAGTAGGCTCCCAAGTTGTGCAACGTCGCATTTTTAATTCCCTCACCATAGCGGAACTATGGTCGACCATGGTCAACTCCTGAATGGCTTGACGGATATCGACCAAATTTGGCACGAATATCCAGTAGGCTCCCAAGTTGTGCAACGTCGCATTTTTAATTCCCTGACCATAGCGGAACTATGGTCGACCATGGTCAACTTCGTTAATTGAAATGGTAACCCCTATTTTTTATCGCGTATTCGTAATCTACGTGAAATTCTATCTACGATCGACCCTTCGGACTACCCCCGCGGTCGAGCATAGCGCATCCATGGGCCCCTCCATGGTCGAATCCCGAATTGCTCAACGGATATCGACCATATCCAGTAGGCTCCCAAGTTGGGCAACGTCGGAATTTTTCGGTCCCCTTCACCATAGCGGAACTATGGTCGACCATGGTCAACTCCTGAATGGCTTGACGGATATCGACCAAATTTGGCACGAATATCCAGTAGGCTCCCAAGTTGTGCAATGTCGCATTTTTAATTCCCTGACCATAGCGGAACTATGGTCGACCATGGTCAACTCCTGAATGGCTTGACGGATATCGACCAAATTTTGCACGAATATCCAGTAGGCTCCCAAGTTGTGCAACGTCGCATTTTGGTTTATTATTTTCAATAATGAACCATTGGAATCGAGCATGAAAAAAAAAATTCTTACCCCCCCTCAAAATTTGATGGTTTACGTTTCAAGATATGTAGAATCCAAAACTGCAATAAAAATATTTCTGTCTGTCCGCCGTACGCCGTACGCCGTACGCCGTACACCGTACGCCGTACGCCGTACGGGCCACTTTTCTTAGTTACCATGAAAAAAAATTGATGAAATTCGGGTTATAGGTTCCGTTCGGCGTCTAGTTGGTCCTCGAAGCTCGACGTTACTGTGAGTCATCTCTAAGGGGTTCAAAATAGGGGTTGAAATTTTCAAAACGCCTATACCATTTTTTTACGTAAATATTTTCACGGTTTCAAATAGTTCTTGAACTTGCGAGTTTTTTAAGACCATCCGGAGCATCGTACGTCCAGCCGTTCGTTCACAGTAAGGCCCCGAAGTTTGCACCGACAGGCATTTTCGACTCCAGTGTGAATGAAATTGTATACAATCCAAACCAAATCTCGTAACCAGAGACGCGCCCACAATAGGAATTTGTGAATTCGGCCAATCATTGGTAGGGATCACCTGATTATATTGGCGGAGTATGAAGTCGAGTTGGTTGTTCTGTGATATTATTTAATTTGAAAAATGATGGCTCTATTGGAGTTTGTTGGTAGGTAGTGAAACTTGAACAAACGTTGAAGTATTATTGATGGGTAAATTATTACTACGGTAAATCATTACTCAACGGTAAATTATTACACAACGGTAAATTATACCATCTACGTAGAAGGGGCTGGAGTTTGTTGGTAGGTACTTTTGCAACTTTTTTCACTCCTCATCAACAATTTCTTTTCAGAACTTCATTATGTGTGTTTCTTTTTGTTAGGTACTGTTTGTCATCGGCAGAATTATTAACATGTTTAATGTTTTAGGGCTGGGGGTCATTCTGTGAATTCCGACACGCAAATATGCAACGTTTTTCATTGGTTACTACACAGTTACTACCTTCTGTTGTAGCAACCATAAAGAATATCGCACTCGAAAGAAACAAGAGTCAATAGCTACGTTTTTCATTGGTTACTACACAGTTACTACCTTCTGTTGTAGCAACCATATGTTGATGGCGAGTTCTATAATAAGTACAGTAAATGCAACATTATACTTGTAGAGTTCAGTGAAATTGTGGCTTTCATTTTTTCTTGACATTAAAAAACTATATCTAATTTCTCCCTTGCGAGGGAAAAACATTAAACATGATTTAATGTTTTCCCTCTCAAGGGAGATTTTAGCAACATTTAACTCGTGATTTAGGTAGGTACCTAGTAACGAGTACGGGGTTAGGTACTAACCTACGGAGTGTCTGCGATCTACATAATATGCATATAATAGAATAGTACATATCATATTATATAGACGGGTTATCTATACATAGAGCTGTGATCTGTAACAGAAGGGTATTCTATACAAAATAATAAACCGTTGTGCAGGGATTTGCAGCGTTTTAATTCCCTGACCATAGCGGAACTATGTTCGACCATGGTCAACTCCTGAATGGCTTGACGGATATCGACCAAATTTGGCACGAATATCCAGTAGGCTCCCAAGTTGTGCAACGTCGCATATTTAATTCCCTGACCATAGCGGAACTATGGTCGACCATGGTCAACTTCGTTAATTGAAATGGTAACCCCTATTTTTTATCGCGTATTCGTAATCTACGTGAAATTCTATCTACGATCGACCCTTCGGACTACCCCCGCGGTCGACCATAGCGCATCCATGGGCCCCTCCATGGTCGAATCCCGAATTGCTCAACGGATATCGACCATATCCAGTAGGCTCCCAAGTTGGGCAACGTCGGAATTTTTCGGTCCCCTTCACCATAGCGGAACTATGGTCGACCATGGTCAACTCCTGAATGGCTTGACGGATATCGACCAAATTTGGCACGAATATCCAGTAGGCTCCCAAGTTGTGCAACGTCGGAATTTTTCGGTCCCCTTCACCATAGCGGAACTATGGTCGACCATGGTCAACTTCGTTAATTGAAATGGTAACCCCTATTTTTTATCACGTATTCGTAATCTACGTGAAATTCTATCTACGATCGACCCTTCGGACTACCCCCGCGGTCGACCATAGCGCATCCATGGGCCCCTCCATGGTCGAATCCCGAATTGCTTAACGGATATCGACCAAATTTGGCACCAATATCCGGTAGCCTCCTAAGTTGAATGTAGGCGCATTTTTAATTCCCTGATCATAGCGGAAATATGGTCGACCATGGTCAACTCCTGAATGGCTCGACGGATATCGACCAAATTTGGCACGAATATCCAGTAGGCTCCCAAGTTGTGCAACGTCGGATTAAGTACGATACTGCGTACAGCGAATCTCGGATAGCGAGCGAAGCGAGCGGTCATGCTAGTCTCTACTATATTATAAAAACGAATCTCTGTCTGTCTGTGTGTCTGTCTGTCTGTCTGTCCTTCTATGCACGGCCAAACGGCTCGACGGATATCGACCAAATTTGGCACGAATATCCAGTAGGCTCCCAAGTTGTGCAACGTCGCATTTTGGTTTATTATTTTCAATAATGAACCATTGGAATCGAGCATGAAAAAAAAAATTCTTACCCCCCCTCAAAATTTGATGGTTTACGTTTCAAGGTATGTAGAATCCAAATCTGCAATAAAAATATTTCTGTCTGTCCGCCGTACGCCGTACGCCGTACGGGCCACTTTTCTTAGTTACCATGAAAGAAAATTGATGAAATTCGGGTTATAGGTTCCGTTCGGCGTCTAGTTGGTCCTCGAAGCTCGACGTTACTGTGAGTCATCTCTAAGGGGTTCAAAATAGGGGTTGAAATTTTCAAAACGCCTATACCATTTTTTTACGTGAATATTTTTACGGTTTTAAATAGTTCTTGAACTTGCGAGTTTTTTAAGACCATCCGGAGCGTCGTACGTCCAGCCGTTCGTTCACAGTAAGGCCCCGAAGTTTGCACCGACAGGCATTTTCGACTCCAGTGTGAATGAAATTGTATACAATTCAAACCAAATCTCGTAACCAGAGACGCGCCCACAATAGGAATTTGTGAATACGGCCAATCATTGGTAGGGATCACCTGATTATATTGGCGGAGTATGAAGTCGAGTTGGTTGTTCTGTGATATTATTTCATTTGAAAAATGATGGCTCGGTTGGAGTTTGTTGGTAGGTAGTGGAACTTGAACAAACGTTGAAGTATTATTGATGGGTAAATTATTACTACGGGAAATCATAACTCAACGGTAAATTATTACACAACGGTTCATTATACCATCTACGTAGAAGGGGCTGGAGTTTGTTGGTAGGTACTTTTGCAATTTTTTTCACTCCTCATCAACAATTTCTTTTCAGAACTTCATTGTGTGTGTTTCTTTTTGTTAGGTACTGTTTGTCATCGGCAGAATTATTTTAGCAACATTTAACTCGTGATTTAGGTAGGTGCCTAGTAACGTGTACGGGGTTAGGTACTAACCTACGGAGGGTCTGCGATCTACATTATATGTATAGAGTAGTACATATCATAAATTATATAGACGGATTATCTATACATAGAGCTGTGATCTGTAACGGAAGGGTATTCTATACAAAATAATAAACTGTTGTGCAGGGATTTGCAGCGTTTTTAATTCCCTGACCATAGCGGAACTATGGTCGACCATGGTCAACTTCGTTAATTGAAATGGTAACCCCTATTTTTTATCGCGTATTCGTAATCTACGTGAAATTCTATGTACGATCGACCCTTCGGACTACCCCCGCGGTCGACCATAGCGCATCCATGGGCCCCTCCATGGTCGAATCCCGAATTGCTCAACGGATATCGACCAAATTTGGCACCAATATCCGGTAGCCTCCCAAGTTGAACGTAGGCGCATTTTTAATTCCCTGACCATAGCGGAAATATGGTCGACCATGGTCAACTCCTGAATGGCTTGACGGATATCGACCAAATTTGGCACGAATATCCAGTAGGCTCCCAAGTTGTGCAACGTCGCATTTTTAATTCCCTAACCATAGCGGAACTATGGTCGACCATGGTCAACTCCTGAATGGCTTGACGGATATCGACCAAATTTGGCACGAATATCCAGTAGGCTCCCAAGTTGTGCAACGTCGCATTTTTAATTCCCTGACCATAGCGGAACTATGGTCAACCATGGTCAGCTTCGTTAATTGAAATAGTAACCCCTATTTTTTATCGCGTATTCGTAATCTACGTGAAATTCTATCTACGATCGACCCTTCGGACTACCCCCGCGGTCGACCATAGCGCATCCATGGGCCCCTCCATGGTCGAATCCCGAATTGCTTAACGGATATCGACCAAATTTGGCACCAATATTCGGTAGCCTTCCAAGTTGAACGTAGGCACATTTTTAATTCCCTGACCATAGCGGAAATATGGTCGACCCTGGTCAACTCCTGAATGGCTTGACGGATTTTGATAAAATTGGGCACAAATACCCGGTAGGCTATGGGATTTTTCCGTAGTTTGTTGGTTCCACGATACTGCGTACAGCGAATCTCGGATAGCGAGCGAAGCGAGCGGTCAGGCTAGTTATGTATAATGAACGTAATGTATTATGGAAGTCATGTTATGTAATATGTATATTTCATGTAATGTTATGTAATGTTATGTTATGTTATGTAATGTAATGTTATGTAATATGTATATTTCACGATGTAATGTAATGTAATGTTATGTTATCTTGCTTCCGAGTCTGTTCTATTTTATACTGGGTCACTCTGATTGTGACGAGGAAGCTCCTGTGCCATCACCTTGGCAGTGTATTTTTTTTTTTTTTTTTTTTTTTGTGCGTGATAGGGAATGTACATATTTACATTCCTACTTCCATGTTGGTCGGAACAAGGACACCGGAAAAGTGGATACCAATCAAAACAGGAAATGTATAAAGCGGTATGGGTTCAAATATGATATCAATACGAAGAGTCAAAATACTGAACTGAATATTAAATTGAATAAACCAAAATAACATGTAACTGTTCTATAAGAATAACAGTACCTACATCCTTGATCTATTCCTATTGTTGACGTTAGCTTAAGGGTTCCTGTTCCATTAATTCCATCAAACAAGAAGAGAAGGGCAAGAATTGTTCTTTCAGAACCAATCTAACTCCGAACAGAGTAGACACGCTCCATATTCGTCGAAGTCTAAGCGAGAGGTGGCATCGAAGCTTTCAAGACGTCCTCAACGGTTCTTTCCTTTTTCCCACGACGCCTCTCCAAACTTTTAGTGGTCATATATGGAGGGGAACAATATTGGATTAGACGGATGAAGCACCCTCGGCCTCTCGGAGCTCTCCCAAATATGGACATTGTGCTGATGAAGCTTTATAGCGAATTGATTCAAACTTTCTACTAGTTTTGTAACAGATAAATTACTAATTTTTTCTCCAGAACTTAACATAATTATCAAGATAGGGATGTTCGGTTATTTTGACCTCTGAATAAAGCTTGACTGGTGATTTTGCATCAAAGACATCAAGTGTGAAGTGAGTCTAATGTTAATCGGTCCACTGATTTATTTTAAATATTCACTTTTTTATTTTTTATTTAATAGTAAAGAATATAAGATAGCACCTATTTTGAATTTAAACAGAGTATTAGGAACCCGAAGTTATGATTATATCAATTTTTTCCCTTAATTTTTCCTCCGGGAGGGGGGGGGGTTCAGATCGAATTTTTATTAATATTTATTTTAAAAAATTATTAATAATAATACTAATTTTAATTTTATTTTGGGTATCGACAGAAAATGTGGCAGATTTTTGATCACATAGAACCAATCTATCTAGGTTAGTTTTCATCTCACAAAAATCTTTAGGTAATCACTCGTTGGATAGCTCTCAATTTATCGTGAAATCTGACGCCGCCAAAATAATTATTGTCAACTGATTTTGGGTGTAATGCAATATAGATAAATAATGTTAACTGGTTAACGTCTTATGCCCTGTCCATGGAAATCCAACTCAAGGGGCCTGTCCAATATCAAGAGGTTTTTTTTTCTTCTTTTTTTTTTGTGTATGGAAAAAATTGTTCCAATGCCTACATCACCTTATTTCCATCAGTGGTTTTTCCCCCAAAGGGCTCAATTCATCATTTCCTCATACTAGATTTCTTTCGATGGATGAAGGACAACAGGTTGACTTAGAATGATATCAGTTTTCAACCCTCGTGACGCTTGATCTAAAACCGAGATCGCGTTACAGTCGTTTCACCTCCCATCATTTTTCAAAGCGAAACCTCTTTTATTTAAATCCAATCCCCTTTCTGTCGGCTTTAATCGATTCACCCATACATAAATTTCTCATTTTTCACCCCATCCGTATCCCTCGTCTTCTATCCTTCTTTTCTTTCTACTTTCCCTTTATCGGATCTCGACCGTGAGTTGAGAGGTAGTTGGGTGGGAGGGGATGCTGTACCAAAAAAAGTCTTATCGCGACTTTTCCCTAGATAGGGCAGCTCCCCCAGGGCTTCCCCTTTTCCTGTTGAATTCAAAGGCTTCTGTTCTTCTTAACTCTGGAACCTACCATTGTCTTGCTTCTTCTCCCAATTCCCTAACTGGACAAAGTGTCGTACATCGAGTTCTACTTCTACAACTCATGATTCACTGCTAGAAAAATTATTCAGTGGCTAGAAATATCAAATATTAATTCATTCTTGTTATAATCAATAAATTGCAATATATTCACGCAGAAATTCAGTCCTATTTTCTGTCTCAAAATCATCGCGTTTCCGTGATAGAAAGCTACCACTTACCTACCTATAAGATGTTAGATGAAGGAATCACTTTAGGATCGCATACCTAGTTCTTCTGAGATGGGTGGCCACGGTGCCCAGCCGTTTGCAATACGATGAATCAATAGACTGTATATGTAATCAAAATATTCGGAAATGTGGCTCTATCATGCAATGGATGAGGGGTTTAACTTCGCCGCCCCTACAGCGTAGTTTCCCTCTCTTCATCCTCTAGAAAGGTAGGGAGGCAGTGTGACAGCTGCCCCCGGAGACACTGGTTTGATTATAACGCAATCCCTCCAGGAGTTGACGATTCGTTTTCGCGAATCGATCGCCCCTTCAGCCGCGTGTCAAAAAGATCGGGAAGAGCCCAGATCCAATATGGACGGGATTCCCATATACCGTCAGACTCCTCCCCTTAAAAACATACTTCTTTGAAGAAGAAGTATGTGAAGTTAATAGCGACACGGGACTGAAAGTAGTATGGAGTTCTGAGTCAGGAAGGTTCATCTGATAAACTCCGAAGCTGATAGCTTCCATCGTAATGGTACTACTGAGAATTGTTGCTGGTGGAGAACTTAGCTCCTTATAAATACCACTTGGCGGACTTGGACGCAAATAGAAGGAGAAAGGTCGTTGTCAGAGGTTCTGGTTCAGGAAAATTCATCTGAACAACCTCTAGGTGACTACTTAAGCCCCCATCGTAGGATGGAACAACTGGAAAAAGATACAAAAAATACAATTGGGTGGCAATGAACGGCAGGCATTGAGTGCCTTAAGAATAATAGTTTGATTTGATGATGAAAAAGAAAATTGAATGGCCGAAGTGTATAATTCATAAACAAAGGGTTATTAAAAAGAGGATTCCTTCTGAAAAACCTCAGAGCTATTCCTTCTGGAAAAGCTCTCAAAATTTAAAGTGGAGGGGGTACCGAGGATAAAATCCAGCACGTACCCACCAACCACGCTCTGCAAACCATGCAAATGATGAGGGGTTTAGCTTCGCCGCCCCTACAGCATAGTTTCTCCCTCTCCATCCTCTAGAAAGGTAGGGAGGCAGTGTGACAGCTGCCCCCGGAGACACTGGTTTGATTATAACGCAATGCCTCCAGGACTTGACGATTCGTTTTCGCGAATCGACCGCCCCTTCAGCCGCGTGTCAAAAAGACCGGGAAGTGCCTGGATCCAATATGGACGGGATTCCCATGTACCGTCACAATCAGTAGTTGAAATAGTAGCTCATGACCTGCTGCTGATTGTAGTTGACCTGCGGATAAGCTGTTGCTTTTATTCACGATACGTATGTTGAAGAAGACCTAATAAATTAAGGAATCTGTTTTTGTTGATAACCCCAACACTTTCTTGCGGATTGCTTCAAAATAAGGTCGCTTTATCTATCCCGAAATTGATTGTCAGTATCTCTCTTGGGGGGGGGGGGGGGGGGGGGGTTCATCGAAGCGCGCAGTTGCGTATCATGCTATACCATTTAGCTGGCATTTAACTTTGTTATGCGTGATATAATATATTCAATCATTCGATTCACTCGCCCCCTGTAATACGCGATAATAGCGCTAAAAATTAAAACAACAGTGTTACCCCAATGAAAACCATTTTGCGTATCCATACTTACAGAAATTGAGAGGAAGTGGAAAGCTTCCCGCGGAGTGTGCCAAACAAGTTTTCCTGCAATATAATTTTCACTCAAGTTGAAGGAAAACAGGCGGAGGAAAGTATTTCCATGATAATGATTCCTCGTATTCAGCTTGTGGTGTCGGTCCTTGTTTGTTCATTCATGTATGCCACCGCTTTTATTTGCCCCTCCCAGGATTCTCGGCATCTCTTTCAAAACTGCGTTCTTACTTTCTTGTATCACTGCCTTTTCACCATCCCACAGAGTACCTATTACCCTATTCCTTATCGCTTCTATTCAAAATTTTCAAGGAACTCTTTCCTTTTTGCGCTACACAAAAGATTATACATCTAAGGTCTTATTAGGAGAAAGGTCTTATTGGTAGAGCTCGCATTACAAGCTCCTCTCTGTGAATGTAGGAACCAAACTCTATTCAAGCTATTGAGCCTACCGAATTATGAACTTGATAAGGAGATAGGGAATACAGCAGTGAAACAGCACCATTTTTTATGCAGGCAGATTGCTCAAATAGGTTTCCTGAACCTGCAAGTTCAAAACGTCCGAGAATATGGTAAGAACCCCAAATTACAACAGGAAGTGGGAGAAGAAACAAACATACGGTTGAAACCCCTATGAAACAAAGAATTTTATGTTGTTGCCGCGTATGATTTCTCAAACAAGAACTCCGGTAAAAAACTCTGCAAATTATTATACAACGGTTTATTATTTACCTGCATAGATGCCCCTTCTGCGTAGATCACTCTTTTCTGTGGTTGATACCCTCGAGTTCCCCCCAGGAAAGCCCTAGATGCAGTACTGGAGCCGGCCCCTGAATTAATGTTTCCTACAAATGCGCGGGGTTCAATAAGTCGATCATTTTAGCGAATTTTCAAAGAAAATGAAGCTATTGCAATGGCTTCGAAATTTAAATAATATAAATTTTTGGAAATTTTCTTCATAGAAATCCGTTTCAGACCATTCTAAAACGATTCCTGAAATTTAACACTTTTTTATATGTATATATATATATATATATATATATTTATTTATATATGTGTCACTCCAGACGATAACTCTCGATAGAATTGAGATAAACAGCTCAAATTTGCACAAAAAATCTATCTTGGCAATCGAAAGGCTAAGTTCGAAGATGGGCGAAATTGGCCTACTCTAAGGAGGGTTTTGGCGCATTTAAAGTGCGCAAAAATTACCCAAAAATCCCCAAAATGTTATTTTCCAACAAGTGACCCCTCATTTTAAAGGTTTTTGCACGCTGAACACGATGGTGGAATCGGATTTTAGATATCTTGATCCGTTCTCAAATTAGAGCATTTAAAGTGCGCAAAAATTACACAAAAATCCCCAAAATGTTATTTTCTAACAAGTGACCCCTCATTTTAAAGGTTTTTGCACGCTGAACACGATGGTGGAATCGGATTTTAGATATCTTGATCCGTTCTCAAATTAGAGCATTTAAAGTGCGCAAAAATTACACAAAAATCCCCAAAATGTTATTTTCTAACAAGTGACCCCTCATTTTAAAGGTTTTTGCACGCTGAACACGATGGTGGAATCGGATTTTAGATATCTTGATCCGTTCTCAAATTAGAGCATTCAAAGTGCGCAAAAATTACCCAAAAATCCCCAAAATGTTATTTTCCAACAAGTGACCCCTCATTTTAAAGGTTTTTGCACGCTGAACACGATGGTGGAATCGGATTTTAGATATCTTGATCCGTTCTCAAATTAGAGCATTTAAAGTGCGCAAAAATTACCCAAAAATCCCCAAAATGTTATTTTCTAACAAGTGACCCCTCATTTTAAAGGTTTTTGCACGCTGAACACGATAGTGAAATCGGATTTTAGATATCTAAATCCGTTCTTAAATTAGAGCATTTAAAGTGCGCAAAAATTACCCAAAACTAGGATAATCTTTAAACTCTTACCCCCACCCCCTTAGAGTGGTCAGATTGAAAAATGTGAGAAGTATTAATTGAAGACGAGAGTTCGAAGCAAAAAAGGGGGAGGCAAACGATTAGTACAACTCCTTGAATTTACCCACAGCGATCAAATAAATAAGCACTTAGTACAATTACGTAATAAACAAACGGTAGAATCAGGATGGACAAAACGTACAAATTAAAATAAATACGAAGAGAATATACATAGAAAACCAAATTTTAGACCGAAGTTTTCCTTTATTCAAAACCATAGCCATTAATTCGAATATTTCTTTGAAAATTCGCTCATTAAGTCATGCTGCATGACTGATTTTTTTTATTTGTAGTTATCCAAATAGGCAAATATTAAACCGCTGTATAATAATTTACCTGCATAGGTGCCCCTACTACGTAGATAGTATAATGAACCGTTGTCTAATAATTTACCGTAGTGTAATAATGTGCCCAACTATAATACTTCAACGGTTGTTCAGGTTGCAAAAGTACCATTGTGTAACAATTTACCTTGTGTAATAACTTATTTACCGTTGTAATAATTTACCCTTCAATGATACTACCAACGTTTGTTCAAGTTGCAAAAGTTACCTATCAATAAAATCCAAAAGATCCATCATTTTTCAGATAAATAATATCACAGAACAACCAACTCGACTTCATACAGCCACCCGTGATTATAATCAGGTGCTCCCTAGCAATGATATCTGGGCCGGATTTATACCGTTTGATTCACGATCGTGTTGACGAAGGTTTTCGGTGCACACGAACGGCTGGTCGTACACGTACGGCTGGTCCTACAGCCGGAGCATGGTCTCAAAAAATTCTTTAGTTCCAGATCAATTTAAAAACGTAATAAAAACCACACCCTTCTGTTGAAAGTTTTCGACCTACGCCGTTCTGAAAATTTCAGCCTCTATTTTTCACCCCCTAGAGATAACTGACAGTAACGCCGAGCTTCGAGGACCAACTAGACCCCGAACGGGACCGATAAACCAAATTTCATCAATTTTGGTTCATGGTAACTAAGAAAAGTGCTAAGTACAGCTTACGGCGGACTGACAGAAATTTTTTTATTGCATTTTCGGATTCTACATACCTTGAAACGTAAACCATCAAATTTTGAGATGAGGGGGGGGGTTATTTATTTATCTTTATTTATTTTTTTCACCCTCGATTCCAAAGGTTCATTATTGGAAATAATCAACCAAAATACCGACGAAATCCCTCCGTAAAATGTGGAATCACACTAGATCTTGGGCTGTGTAATTACGTGATCTATCTGGTCGATCTATTAAAGACCGCCGTTGTGAGGGGTTCAATCCTCATCATAACGGGATTACTGATTACTTTGATCAGGATTTATATTCCTTCGCTAGGAGCTATCTTCTAAATGTCACAATGATGGTGGGATGGGGGGGGGGGGGGGGCTAGTAAAATGAAAAACACTTGCAAAAAGTGTGGCTTGTGTGAATTACTTATTGTTAGAGACAACCGTTTTTTAGAAATTCGTTGATCCTCTCAGCACGTTAATTTCAAAATCAACATTATATTCGGTCTTCTCGCCCTAAAAAAACGTGGAATAAGATCCCTCGCATGCTCAAGTTCACTAAAACCTCAAAAAATCCTCGAAACCCCCAATTTTTACACCCTCCCATCCCCCAACCCCTGCGTGTTTTCCGACCGGGCTGCCCATTTTCGAATCTCAACTGGGCCCCAACTGTGTTCCCAAATGGGGACCCAAACTGTGTGCAGAAGAACAGACAAAATTTAACGTAAATTTAAGTGTGACACTTCGTTAGAAACTCAAGTTTCCACTGTTTGGTCAAAATTGACTTCATATTCGGTTTCCTTGTCCCACAAAATATGGAAAGCGATACCTCGCAAGCTCATGTTACTAAAACACCAAAAAATCCTATTTCTACGTCCATGTTTCACCCATGACACCTATATTCCGATCGGGCTGCAAAGTTTCGGGACACAATTAGAGCCCAAGTGGGGCCTGTGCGAAAGAATGAATTATTGTTTAGACCGAAAATGAAGCAGATATGGATAATATGGCGGACGGACATAGCATTTTTTTGGAATCTACGCACCTTGAAACGTGAAAGAAAAAATGTTGAGGGGGTGTTATAAAAATTTTTGCTGAGCGAATACATAGGTTTATTATTCACAGAGTAACAACCAAAAACGCTGAAAAATCATAATCATAACTGAAGGGGTCAAGTTGGTCTTGAACGAAGCAGAATTAGTTTTCTTCAACTTTTCTGTTATACGAGAAACAGTTTAGTTGTTACCAAAT
The DNA here is from genome assembly GCA_954871275.1 of Leptopterna dolabrata. Lineage (NCBI taxonomy): Eukaryota > Metazoa > Arthropoda > Insecta > Hemiptera > Miridae > Leptopterna > Leptopterna dolabrata. Next base: position 49,138,355 of record OX940976.1, on the reverse strand, counting down.
GTGGTTTTGAAAGATTTATGACGATTATTATGCACTGAACATATCCCTACCTGAGTGCCCATGTTACAGTAACAAATTTTCATTCTTGATCATAGGTACGCATACGTGCACGGTTTTGTATGTAAAGTGTAAAAGGCCGCTAACAAGCGTTCGTTCAACCACGGATGATACCTACGATAATGACTATGTAAGACACAATGTCCTTACACACTAACCTACCAACGAACTCTAGTAGCCAACTTTATTCTAATTATCTAATTAGACTTCGGAATCTCACTACTTTAAGTAGTCCATTAGGCCAAGGGGCTGGCACCCGTCTTCAAGTGCTGTTGAGGGCGTAATTCTTAGGCATCACCCGTTCGACCTATTGGCAGTAAATAAAGATGAGAAGTCGATAAATCTGCCGAAGCGAGATTGACGACGTCTACAACTTAATAAACGTCCCAGTATATCATTGTGGGACCGTTTGCATTTCAGCCAGTGGTCACACATGTAGCGCGTATACCGTCGGAAAGTAAATTTTATTCAAGTGGTTGACGAAAACTCGACGAACGTTCGTGTCTTGTGCAAAAAGAGGCGTTTACCCTCACCATTTGGTGGGTGTTGTTCAATCAGTCTCCGTGGTTTTCCCATAACACACCCCGAACAGTTCGTATACACGTTTTCTGCACTTAATACACGAATAAATCAATTATGATCAAATATTTCAGTACCCTTTAGAGAACAATGAATTAAATCTCTCGTACCTGAACTTCCATCAAGAAGGTAAATGCGAATAAATAAACAAGGCCTACACGTATTTATGTTCTGCAATGAAAATACGTCTATCATGGCTTACTCTGTTGGGCCGATCAGCAACATAATTATTACCTATTGATGTTACGATTGGAGGGTCAACCACTAATCGGTGTGAAGTTTATACTCATAATTATTATTGCAGTTGTTTTCTCAAATTCTGAAAGGACCAGTTAGAAATAAATAACCGCGGACCCTCGTCAGAGTTTTTTGCATATCCTTTGGGAAAATAATGGAAAAACATGTGCCATTACGTTACTCGACAAGTCACTTGTTCTGCCCCAGACCTAATACTTGTTCTTCGCCGGACCTGATACTCCACATCAATTCAAGTATTTCTATTTTTTGGCTGAATCCAGACTATCTACATACTAGAAACAGTTGACAATGCAGTCGATTGCCCTAACCCCCCGCCCCGCACTATCCGACAAATATCGTTGAAGGCATTTCAAGCTCCCCGTCAAACAACGTTGAAAGAAACAGTGAAACGATCGGTGGTGGTGGTGGGGGGGGGGGGGGGGCAGATTGCACCGAGCTTGCTACTTTGGCGGGCAAAATGGATATAATCCTTTTTGTGGGTGAGGAGGTTTTCTTGGCGAGTGAATGTTTACAACAGGGTTATTTCTGGGGGGGGGGGGGGGGTGTTCTTTAGTGGAAGTATAATAATATAGTGCAAATTATTCAAGTTAGGAGAGAGGATAAACCGATGACTCAATCCTCAGTTTAATAGTTCATCCGTTGTATTCACTAGAGACAGCTTCTTTTGCTTACTTTTCATTGAGTTTCGTATGTATAGGACGTGTGGAAGTGATTATAAAGTAGGTGCCTAGGTAGCAACGTAAACGCAAATGTTAGTTAAAATTATGTATTCTTTGTACACGTTCATGGCAAGCTAAATCCCACACAGATCGAGCCATGCTGTCTGAAGAACAGCCCATAGTTCTCTGGAGGTTCTTCAATATTAATGCGAAACGAAGAGAGTGATGAGGGCAGGTGAATAGTTAATAGGGTAGTAGGAAGGTCGAGATAGAGTTTCCGATCTGGGAAGAAACCGGCTTCGACTACTTTTATCATTCTTAATGATGGGAAAGGGGAAGACATCCCGTGAAACTTTCACCCCTCTCCCGAGCTAATGAATACGCATGCAATGAAGAGTCACGACGTTTCGGTAGCGGAGTTTGTCCACCGCCGAGGGGTGCAGTTCTCTCATATAATCGGCCAGCCACAATGTAAATGGGATTCCGAGATTATCTCACACTTTCTTCAATGTGACGTCACTAAGAGCAAGGCATGAAATGAGACAGAGATAATGCCAGCCGGGGTGAATCTTTTTCGTTTCCTCATAAACTGCGTTTACATATGTACACAAGATGCAGATGAGTCATAATTCTTGTAATGTTGTAGGAAGGAATAAATTCCGCATTCCAATCAAACCAATCAATAACCATAAACGGTATATTAAATGACAAATACCTACATCAAATTTGTGGCCTACTCCTAACTTACTCGTACATGATTAGGCACACAGTAAGTAAACGACCTACGTGATTGGTGGTGATGGGGGGATTTTTTGTTGTCCTTTTTATGACCTCAATATACGCAGTACGCAATTCTTTCTGTTGCAGTTATGTTAATTAGATAAAAACACGCTGACCAATCCACAGATCCTTAAAAACGAATGGTATGTTTTGCATTATGTTGGAACTATATTAACAATTAGCTCAATTACCGCGCGTTGCACAGAACAGTATAAAATGGCGATATGCTTAATATAGGGAATGAAGGTATCTCTTATAAATACTGCCTCTGCTGGATTAACACTTGGACTACCGCTTGGTTTCAATGGTTCTAGATTTTGACAGTAGAGTTGGAGGGCAATAACCATTATAGAGCGATTTTCCCTATCCTCTGCCTCCTCTGCTCACTATTTCTGGTCCTATCCCTAAAATAAGATTGAGACTATTTCAAGTTGAACTACTTCACACGATATTACATTTCCAGTGAGCTTGAGCGATTGTCTCGGGACTAGTTCATGAAGCCTCTAACGCGATGAGTGAACTGAGTCGAGTGCCAAGCAAGGTACCTAACTTGCTTCTTTCGATAATGGGGAGATCGAAGAATTTTTTCTGTTTCTTCAAATGAAAGAGATATGAGAGAGATCTCAAAAACGTTCTCAACATGAACGGCATCTGAATAAAAAGCTCCGTTCTATGGGTTACCCGTATGACAAGAAAATTGGCGCCATGGTGGTTTCATTGGCAGTGAATACGATTTTGAGGTCAAAAATGCCAAATTTTGACCCATGAATTTTCCTTTCTATCAATTTGGGTTAATAAAATACCAAGTATTTTTTCATGGTACCGAGATTCGCATCCATTTTGATGGAGTCCGTTTGGCGGAATATTCCGGACCTGTGCTCCAGCCTTCAATCTGAAGGGACCCGCCATTGTTTAGCCCCAGCCCTCTCGTCCCAAAAAGCGTTTAGAAATCCTAATTAAAAACCTGGAAAGCGATCATAATCACAGAAGAGGAAGAGGAAAACGGAAGGTAATGATGAAGGGGTGGTGGGGGGGATCCTTTGATTACTGTAATGACGGGAGACGGTGGACTTGAAGAGGGACATTTTTAACTATCCGTCGTAATTAGGGGCGGGGGGTAGGGGTGAGCCGGAAAATTCTTTTGCCTCTCAGGGAAAAAGATTTTTTTTTAAGAGAACATCTCAGGAAAATCGGGAAAGTGCTAGACCAGGGAGCCGTCATGCCATTGTTTTGAGCCTGGCTCTCAGGGGGCAGTTCTCGGAAAAGAGGCCGTGGAGGGGATGGCGTTTTCTATGCTCGGAAAATGCATTGCCACTCAAAGAGGGAAAAGGTGAAAGTATACGGGAAACGAACTTCAAAATGGTAATGCAAGGGGTCTCCTTTTTTCCAACCTTTTTCGCCTCAACGTTTTCACCTTGCTTCTGTAAACACTGAGGCTTGTTTTCCACACCTGCAAAAAAAACTCTTCACTCGTAACTTGAACAACATAATTTACGATACCTTTCGTATAATAAGCAATTCGATTTCCAGCTTATTTCAGGAGACATTGGGACCATAGGTGTCGACTAGAGGACCCCGAGGGCTTGAAAGAACTCTCATGTACTCATGAAGGCGAGTTTCTCAGTTTATGATCGACCGGATATCTGATTTCGCGAACAGTTCGTCTACAAAGAGGAAGCACGATCTGAGGTTAACGTTGTCTTGACACGTCGAATATTCAGGGCTGTAACTGGTAGCAAGAATCATCCGCGTGTAATCATCCGCGAAACATCCACAGTTGCAAAATGTCTTCCCTTGTGTAAAAGACCCAACCACCGAGGTCATGACCGAACCTTGCCAATTCTCCACACTCTCTCGGCGTCCCCCCCCCCCCCCACCCCGACTCCCCCACCATAACACGGTTAATGAATCATTTGGAAGATCAATGAATTCGATCTTGATCGACTCAGAACTAGTTCATTTCATAACAATCAATGACTGGCACATATACAATGTTTATTTCGATGAATTACGACTCGATTACTTCGGTTTTTATCTGATGGACCTATTAACAGGTACCTATTCATTTTCGAATCAATAATGGGGACCTATCCAAGCTGAGAAAGTACTATATTAGGACAAACATACATTAGGAAGTGTGGAAGCAAAATCAATATTATTGCCAATATTCAACAGATATCAGAAAGTCCAATATTAGAATCGTGCAACTGTTCAAAGTAACCCAGTCACTTATCATTTCCTACTTATGAAGATTTACGTGAACTTGAAAGGAAATCAGGTATAATAGTAATTTAATATTTATATGTTAGAAATTAAAACTATGTAAAACGATAACGAAAAATGTTCCACAAAATGTGTACTTAAATCCCAGTACTGCTCCCCACGATAATGCAAACAGATTTTTGATACAGGAGGTTGGTCCAGGAACCTCAGCATTTAACTGTTTCGAGTCAGAAGAGAACTGAAGATAAAGTCCCTTTCCAAAGCCAAGTGCTAGAGTTTTATCTCGGTATTTGTTTTTTTCTGAAGGACTTGCCAACCCTACATCGAAACAAGGCCCGCTCTCAAACCCCTGAGCTCTTGTTTGTGATAAATCCCTCCGTACCCTGATCAGATCAGCCAACGGATTTACGGGCAATGTAAATTTCCTAGTCCTCAAGAGAAGAATCCTCCCCCAACCGAACGTCCCAACCGTTGATTTAGGAGGCCCGTTGCGGCGTTTCTTTCGATTTTCCAGTTGGGACCCAACGGGGCGCTGTTTCGAGGAAGAACATGGTACTGAGACGCATATCGCACATGCCCCGTAATGCATGACGTTGTTACAACGCTTTTAATGGTGCATTTCAAGCTTTAAAATATCTATAGTGCACTTAATGAAGTATATTCCTTCTCCCTACAGTATGAAACGATGTTCAAATTACTGTGTACTGAAAATGTATCTAAATCTATCCAAAACCAAAACTTTCTGTAATGAGTAACGTTTCCACTCTTCTACGTGTCAAACAAAATCGATAAAAACGGAAAGTTTGAGGACAAATTGCTTCTAGGGACAAAACATGTGACAGAGTGAGGAGAGTGACGGTGGACCCTCGAGAGTCCCCCCCCCCCCCTCTAGACCAGCAAGATCATCACCGGTTAAGAAGGGATCTCGATTAGGCTTCCTCAAACGACCCCGTCTCCACCGGGCCAAAAACTGCTCGAGAACAGCCACATCGCTCCTCCCCACATGACGTACTTCTGGGTAGCAAAAGGGAAAAGGGGGAATGAAAAGTAATATGAAGTTCCGGAACAACTTCAGGTGACTAACCTCCATCGTAATGGACTTCAACAATCGTTACTGGTGGAGAACAAAGCTCCTACATGCGAGTATAGGCGGAGACAAAATGTTGTCAGAGGTTGTTGTCCAGTGAATTGTGCTCATCTGGGCAACCTCTAGGTGATCAACCTCCATCGTTAGGATGGAACAACGATTGGGACTGCCAGACCCGATTCGTCGAAAAATATTCATTTCACCGATCGTCTCGACATCCTTCACTGCCCCAGTTACAAAAGGCGCTGGCCCAGGAACTCATTGCATCCTCGGCCACACGCGCCTGTGTTCGCGCAATATGATTGGTGGAAAAACAATACCCCACCAATCGAAGAATAAAACGTAGAGCAGGAAAGACAGGAAAAGCGGGTCGTTGAATTCAGGAACCAGAAACCAGAACGAGAAACATCCTTCGAGCCACGGACCGGACCCCTCTACCGCAGTGCCATCGGAAGGTACTTATCAGCTGGCCCGATCCTTGGTACTACACTGACAGAGCCAGCCCATCATCCGACTCCGGTACGACTGGGAATTAGCTCGTTTCCAGGTCGGAGGAGCAGGATCGAAGGTACGTGGACCATCCCGAGTAATTTCATTCCCGTCCGTTCCGCGATCGTCGTGCAGGCGGGCGTAACTGGGGTAATTTACGCACAACAGCCCTTGGGAGGAAGTAGGCAGGAATTTCGGAGTAGCTTATCATTAAGGCCTATTTAAATACCAATGCAATTTTCCCATGTACCACTGAATCCCGGCGTTGTGTGTCCTAAGTCCTAATACCATCAAGTCTGCTCCCTTCAGGACCCCAGCGTTGCCTGACCCCCAACCCACCCAAGGCAGGTGGAGGCCGACAGGCAAAAGATAACGCAATATCGGGAATATTAGGGGCCCACATATAAACTGGGACACTTATGTGTAAATTGGGACATGGCATTAATCTCCTTCAAATGAGCTCAATATATTTCAATTATAATGACACTGTAACTCTTTGACTCCCAATGGGACAAATCGGGATATTTCTCACCTAAAAAATCCCAGCGGTACGAAAATTGCATAGATTCCAATAATTCAACGTCCTAGTTGTTCGGTAGGATCCCACCAACGCGACGATACCTCAAACTGCCGCAAGAGTTCACCCCAAGTGGACCAGGACCCATTCTTATCAGTTGCGGCGTGGTTTTCTCTTCAGATTGGTGGTAGGTAGTGAATTGTGCCAGTTTCGGAAGGTCCTCCAGGGCTGAATTTTCGCGTTTTCGACCTGTAAGTAAATCTACCCTGCTAACTAGGAAAACTATAAAAAGTTGCTGTCCCGGGGGTTCTGGGTACTGATATTGCCTGATCTTTTTACCTGTTATCAGTGTGGGCTGTTGAATGATTTATGTTCAACCAACGTTATATTCCACCAATTTAGGCAACAGTACCATTCAGTGTAGTTTTGTTCTTTCTCATAATGTTGTACTAAGTACCGACACGACATAGTACCATACATAACTACGTAGTTACCATGAAATAGCCATTTCATGGTTCATTTCAAGTTCTGTCCCAGTTGTATACCAAAGTCCACCAGTGGGTACGTTGCATGGTGGCTCTTTTTACGCTCGGCCGTCGGAGGCTCGGCCAAGGCCTTATGTTTTCATTTTTTTACTTATTACACTAATCTGTCGGAAAAAGTTGAAATTTCTGGTCCTTCAGGCAGTTAAGTATGTGTGTGTACGGTTTTCTGTGAACTGCCATAACTCATTACCCAATGGTCCAAATTGGCTCAAATGTTTATGGTAGTTCGAGGTTAGGTCTTAGTTGGTCCAACTGGAATTTCGTCGCATTCGGATCAGTAGGTATTGTGGTGTTCGGCCTTTTTCGGCGTATCTATGTGTTGTGTTCATGCATCATGTATCTACAGGATTCAATAATAGGAGTGAACTCTGCTAAGGCGGTGTGGAATAACTGTGGCATGTTCTCTTCCGTGTGCCTTCGTGTTCATAGGTATGTGACTATTCTACTGTGTCTTCGACATCACATGAAAGAGGTAAGTTGCATATTATGTTTTATTCAGTCGGTGAATACAGCGTATCGGACGACAGCAATGAAGAAGAAGAAGGATGTGATGAAGAACCCGAACCAGAAAACTAAGGAACCACTTCAAGAGGGAGTACACGACAGCCACCTACTCCTATCATATTGCACAGGCCCAAAGATTCCTTCAAACCAAGATTCAAATGGAGTCCAGATATACCAACGCATGTGCTCGCACCACTGACCAAAGATTCGGATGAGATGACGTGTTTCCTGACTGTCTTTCCGCGCAGTCTCCTCATGTTCATTTCGCAGTGCACCAATCAGCGTATCGAAATGCTGAACTACGCGAAGTTGGGGCAGGCACGAGAGAAGGGCAAAAAAGATCCTCCACCGATCCAGTATACCGAACCCTCCGAAATCATGACAGTTATCGGCTGCATGCTGGTTATGTCTTACAACAAAGTGCCCGAGTTCGCCAATTATTGGTCCCAAAATCCATCACTTGCAAATGATTTCAACAAGTCGGCGATTTCAAGGAATTGTTTTCAGCTGTTAATTTCTAAGATGTACTACAATGTTCCGGACAAGCCAGCTGATGCTTCCAAGACGTACTACATTGATGAGGTAGTTTCATGTGTGAAGTACTCGTTCAAGCGAGCAAGGGAGGAAAACCCTTATCAATCCATTGATGAGTCAATGGTGAAATCCAAGGGGCGCTCCACTCTGAAACAATATATGCCACCGAAACCCATCAAGAGGAGGATAAAAGTGTGGGAACGTTGCGGTGCAACGTCTGGTTACGCCTACAATCTGAATGTATATTGCGGGAAGGACACTGAACAAGGAAATAATCCACAGAGTACGCTTGGAGAAAGAGTAGTGTTCAAACTGGTTTCTACCATCGACACAAACGATGTGACGTTGGCATTCAACAGGTTTTTCACGAGCATTCGACTCCTCGAAATGATACAATTTCCAGCATTGGGGACTTGTGTAGGGAATCGTAAAAATATGCCCAAATTTGAAGGAAAACTCTCGAGGCGAGAGCCAAGTTTTGACCACCTCTTCGGGGATAGTTGCAACTCGGTGGCAAGATAGTAAAGACTTTGTAGTATGCAGCAATTGCCACGACACATCCATCATGACGACGTTACGGAAGCAGAAAGACGGAACAATCAAAGAGGTGCCTTGCCCCCAGGCAGTACGCTCTTAGAACATGTTTATGGGCTGGGTTGATCTCTCTGACCAAAAAGACTCCACTTAAGACTTTGATCGGAAATCACAGAAACGGTGGCGCAAAACCTTCTACCGCTTGCTGATGATCGCAGTGGTCAACGCGTCTGTCCTTCACGATGAGAGTCATCAAACAAGACAGAAGTTCCTCAAATTCCTCATTCCACTTGCAGAACAACTGATTGCATGTGGGACCGCGAATAGCAAAGTAAAACGCAAGAAAGGATCTGGTGGAAGACCTTCCAAACGCCCTAAATACTTCTCGAACATTGAACATCATGAGCCTATACAAGGAAAAACCAGGCGCAGATGTTCATTTTGCAGAACAGAGAAGAAGAAGGAAACTCGCACCAACGTAATGTGCACTTTATGCAAAGTACCATTATGTGCTTTGTGCTTTTCTAATTATCACAACCAGTGATAGCATTCTATTTCGGTTTTATTCCATCTTTCATGTATTTTACCTTGGAAACAATTTATTACAATTGAAAACAAAACAAATGGAAATAAAAATAATTTTTACTTTCAAAAATGTATTACAATATCTCTGAATTTATACAATTGCTTATGTAATATAACCTTTAGAACAAAATACTCCTTAGACCCTCTATTGGGTTGGATAGATGAGAGCAGTCTAACAAATTGGACAGCTTTGGAAATAATTGGTATTAAATTGGGACAGAATTAAGAGCCATGCACCACAACTGGGATTACTTTGTCCCACCCCATCATACAAATCTGCAATTGGGATACGTGTGGGACAGCATATTCAAACCAATGGGACAGAACTGGGACAAAATTTGGTGCCATACTCCATCACCGGGACAAATTTTGTCCCGCCCTGTAAAATTCACCCAAATGATCCCAATGACTCCAAATTTGGTCTGTGGCACCTCAAAGCTCCTTACTACCGATTTCAACAAGGACATCTTCGCAAATACTATTATTCATAGCTGAGTTACTTGTATCAATTTCTGAATCATTTGTTTCTTTGTCATTTCTGACGATGTGATACCTGGATCGCATCAGACTGCCCAACGGCCTTATCAGGTGGAATAAACCGGTTCCCGTGAGATCACCGAAGTTAAGAAACCTCGAGCGTGGTTAGTACTTGGATGGGTGACCGCCTTGACAGGTGGTGACACGTCCAAGTATGACCCAAGTAGCTGTTGGGCGAACCCCTCTCCACTCAAGGGGGCGAGGCAATGAGTAGCCAAGTAAAGAGCGAAATGATCAGATCGAATTTTGATCCTCCATTTGGAGGACAGCTGATCACGTCCGCGACGCTGGCAGGGCAGTCGGACAAAAAGCCCCAGCCTGAAATGACTGTTACTTTACTTTACTTTTCTTCGCAAATACTTTTTCTCAAAACTGGTAGTCAAAGAGCTAAAGGGGGAAAGAAGGTGGGGAAGCCAATAGATGTATGCATTATCAAAGGGACAGGATTATTGAAAACCTGTAAAAGTGTGGTTGTTCTCGATACATTTTTTTCTTGCGGTGGAGACGGGGTCGCTTGAGGAAGCCTAATCGATATCCCTTCTTAATCGGTGATAATCTCACTGGTCTAGGAAGGGGACTCTCGAGGGTCCACCCCCCACACTCTGTCACAAACCTTTGGGCTTATCCTTTTGGAAAGCCCTCAAAAATTGGATGGAGTATGGTGAGTTACCCAGCACATACTACCAAACCACGCTCTGCTACCATGTAACGGAGTGAGGAGAGTGGCGGTGGACCCTCGAGAGTCCCCCTCCTAGACCAGCGAGATTATCACCGGTTAAGAAGGGATACCGATTAGGCTTCCCCAAACGACCCCGTCTCCAACGGACCAAAAAATGGCTCGACAAAAGCCACATCGTCACATCGTACAGCAATGCCAAACGCGCTTTAATGCGTCCCATATTGGTTGGTGTGCAGTAGTATTTTGTACTCCCATTGCTGTTACTCCGATACTGCTGTTACTTTTTCCCCCCAAGTTACTAGGATAAATAGACCGATAATTAATTGTGTATTGCGTTCGAACCCCATCCCAATGTGTTTCAACTTCTAGATCGAACTACAATAATCATTTTAGATCGATGGAGAAGAGCTTACTCCAGCCCAACGGTTATCCTATACAGGGAAGACGAGAATTAGGTAAGTGCTGAAACTGCAGTGTTCAGTTTTACGATTCATTCGCTACAAAACTCTCTCTTGAAAGATTTTCTGAAATTACTAATGTTTCGAGAGGATTTCGACTTCAGTGATTATTCTTTCACAATCCAAAAACGCTGCTAATTATTGGAAAACCGTTTATTATTAATTTATATAGATGCCCCTTCTACGCATACCACTGTTTTCTGTGGTGAGCACCTAACCTCGTGCTCCTCCTGGAAAGCTTAAATCTAATACTGGAACCTGCCGGGGGTTACCGTTTCATAATTAATATGCGGCAGATGCAAGAATTTTATCATTAATTTATTTGTTGATAAATTAACCATCATTTTTCACATGAAATACTATCACGGAACAACCAACTCGATTTCATAAGTCACGCGTGAATATAATCAGCATTCGTCAAAGTTACTCACTCGTCAAACCTTTACTTCATCGTTTATTACTTCGTCAAACCTTGTACTGGTGGATCCCTGGACGAGAACCAGAGACGCCGCGAGCTTTATCCCAAATGGCGATATATATATCGGACGCTCTAGTTCGCACGGACACCCAAACAACTACCTATGTTATATGCATTTTTCTTTCAAATTTCAAAAAGCTGCTTTGGAAAATACTTGGTTAACAAAAATAATGATAACACCGAAGAAGCGTCAGTTTCCAAGAAGATTAGAACCCTAACAATTTTCCTAAGATGCCTATTAAAAGGACTTCTTTGAGCGCAAAGTTAAAATTTTATAAATTATAAAATTATGCCATACTTGGCACTTTGATCCACGGTTTCAATTGCCCCATCGTTCCTCTTGATGAAAAAAAAAGAAAAAAATCTCCATTTTGCCATGTATAAAACTCATTTCCAATCATTTTTCACGTAAAATTAAGATGTTTTTTCGTAGTCCTGCATGATGGGACTTCAAGAAATAGTGGGTTAAAATGCGAATGGAGATATTCAAAGAAAATTAGTAACTGATGAATATTACATTTACTTGAGGAGAAGTCCTTTCAATTTAATGCCAATTATCGTATTATGATAAATGTCTATGAGATCATTTTTTTTAGCAAATGAGGCGTAGAAACGATCTCTGATGTTTGAGCATAGTTCTTGCCCAATCTGTGTCTATAGGTTATTCATGAAATTTGCTACCAAACATGAACAGAGTTAAGGGATTGGATTTGCAGCGTAACGAATGTGGAGTTGAGGGGCGGGCTGTACGTACAGAACACTAGATGTTAACTGAGCATGGACTACTGAGAGATGCCAGAGGAAGCCCCAGCCTGAAATGGCTGTTTAATGTACTTTACTCACTATCGCTTTCATTGCGATGATTTAGCGATGGGAGCAGGGAATGTTAGTATACAGTTGATATGAATAAGTACATCGGTTTATCGCGCAATAGCTATATTTCCATGACTATTCGCATGAATCATAAATTTTGTCTCGAAATGAATCGGGGAGACGGGCAAATACTAATAGAAATATTTGTAGCCCCAACTTTGAACAACCGATAGAAAGTTATTTGCCATCCTTAAAGGAAACTTTCTGAATGCATCGCTTTGCTGGATGGACCAAGTTGGTGGGGATCTATATTTTATTTTCCTGTTTACCCTTGCTGAAAGGCGCTAGTTCATCCGTAGATATTGCTCTTTATGACCTGTGTACGGAGTTTAGAGGCGTCGAAAGTTCTGGAATATATTATGTATTTCGCTTGAAGGCACTGAATATATGACGATGAACTTGACAACCGTCAGTTATTTAGAGTTAATTTTCAGGAAAATCATCATGTTTCCTCATCAGTGACAAACCATATTTCATATTATGAACCGGAAAAATATATCCGGCATAACCGTGGAAATGGTACCTACCTATGTGATGGATAGGGTGGCGTTTCCTTTGAAGTATGATGTGTTAAATCATGCAACTTATCTGTAACTGAAAATAAAACAGTACATTGATACCTATACAACAAAAACGACAAGTACATAGTTAGGTAGGAAATTGTCAATTTTCCACGAATCGGCATATATGCCAACATTTACAGGGGTCAATAACAACATGGGCGGGAAGGGTTATCCAAAAATAATGATAATAATAAAATAAATAATAAATAAAAATGGCAACTTGGCAATCACAAGCCATATGTATTTGGTAAAATGAATTTCGATTAGGAGACCTTGCAGGGGTTGAACAGAAGGTTTTATGCCATATTCGAGATTTTCCATTCCAACTACTTTTTCCGAAATTTATAGGTAAACATTGAAGGTAGATTTATTTTACCCTGTTGGAAACTACGTTCTTCTGGTCTCAGTATATTTTGAAATGAATTCTGACCCCTTCAGCCCCATGTCATCTTAATCCGCTCGGCCAATTTTCAAACAACTTTATCATAGGTTAAATCAAAATAATCTCAAATTTTGCCCTCTTAGTGACAGACGACACATCTAAACTTTATTTTCTTACCACAAAACAAAATTTGTGTCGCTAGCCCAGTATTTTTCCCAGTAGGTCATATTGCCACCTCAGGTTCACTTAATTTCGATGATTCGTTTGGTCGTGAACAATGAACTTGCACCTATCAAAAATTAGGTACAACAATTCCTACCAACAAAATCCAAAATAACCGTCCTTCATCAAATGAAATAATATCACGGAACAACAAATTCGACTTCATAAAGCCATGCGTGATTATACCAGCTGTTCCTTAGCAATAGTATATCGGCTGGATGTACACCTTAAGATTCACACCCATGTTATTGAAGCTTTTCATGTCAAACTTGGGCCTCACTGTGAACGAACGGTTGGTCCCAAAAAAAGCCCGGCGGGGGCTCCGGGTGGTCTCAAAAAAGTTCGGAATCAATATTTAAAAAGTCATAGAAAACGTATCTTTCTTGACTCAAAACTGTTTCGAGCCATAATTAAAGGAGTCGCTATAAAACTAAATCTACATAGGGGATGTTTGATGAAACCATCATGGGTTAATAATTTGTTTGGATGGGTATTGGTTGTTGTAGGGATACACGTTTACTAAGACGAGAACATTAGTGCGGTTAAATTACCAGGCAAGACGCGCAGGTTTTCGATTCCTTTATTCATAGTCTTCGCGAGGTTTCGATGAAAGAATGTAATTCTCCTAATCATGCGATAAATGATTTTTTCTTATGCTTCACACTGTGTGTGTGTGCTTCCTTGGCAGAGACTTGTAAAACATTAGCACAATGCTGATTGTAAATGACATATGCCATGCCTACTTTGTGATTTGCCAACACAGTGCCTATGAAGCTGATATATTAAGCAGCCTCAAATCATGGCAGTATGACTCATGTCACGTAAGTCGGAAACAGAAGATTGTCAACACCAGATGTCACGTCAGACGGTAACAGGAGATGGTGAACTATAGGTACTCAGCATGTTACATTAGAAGTTTGATGAAACAGATATGATACCAAACGGGCACCAACCCACTGCGGAGCTCGTCTAAAGCACTGTTTGGCGTAGTCATGGTCTCGCTGGTTTGCGTACATAGACAAGGCTGCTTTTGACGGAACTAGAAACAACTCAAAAGATGGTATTGAATTTTTTTGTTTAACCAGTGCAATAGTTCATTTTTTCTGTAAATTCGCGGAAAAATGTTTCCATGAACCTCGTCAAACGTGAAAATGAGAATCATCCCTGTAATTAGTTGGCAAGGTAATGTTGTAATAGAATATTGGCAATATTCGACAGGACCATGATTGTCTTTCCTTATGATGCGAGCAGACGTTCATAATGCGAACTTCTGGCCGATGCTCTCGATCGATACTTCCGTAACGGTATTTTGGACAGGAGATAAAGTGAGAATGCGGAGACCTCATATGGGAAGCAAGAAAAACTGTACGGACCCCGAAATCACATCCCGCTATCCCTTTTTTATTGGTAACTTTTTCTTGCATCCTTCCCTCGGGAGAATGGGAAACGTGAAAATTCTTTGCTTACACAGCAGGAATAGCAGAACATCTGGTTGATTTTCAGCTTTCGCTCTCTTCTAGTGTTGGCGCCACAGAACGGGATTTGTCCTTGGCACCTAACAATAATCCGGTTTATTGCTCGGGGAGGCGGTAGTAAATCAGGAGGGAAGCCGCCAGTACGGGGGTGGAAGTTGGAGGCTGGTGTAGTAGTCCACAGAGATAATGGTGAGACAGGTTGCTAACTGTATGGCTCGTGATGGCTGGGATCTCGACTAATTTGTACACCATTACGGAACTCCCGCTTCAACAGTTTAATGCGACCTTGGATTCCTCTGGAATCCCAGGTGCGTTTTCAACTTTGTGGGTAAGGTTTCAGCCTATACACTTGCACACAATGAACGTAGTTTATTTGGAATACCTATCAACCCACTGATATCAAATTCCATAGTATTTAATGATTAATAGAAATTTAGTACACTCCAAACGTATTAATAATTTTTGGAAAAGAGGTGTGGTCCAAAATCAATAGACCCAAAACGTAACCATTAATGCGCCAAGCGTCTTGTAGTTCCTCTCTAGTCAGCTAGTAGTCTTCTAGTACCTATAGCAATTAAAATGAAACTAGTTTATACTAGTACAATTTTTTATGCATTTTTTGTTTTTAATTTCCAACATTTTGGAAAATTTTTGAATTGTTCACTTCTTGAAGTAAAAATTACTCCTCGAAGTAAAGCGCGACTTCTCAGGAGTGGCGAAGTGCTCGTATGGCACTTCTAGACTAAATTCAATAATTCAATCAAAGAACAACGTTCTCCCCCATATCCTCAATCCGAAATTCGAAATTAACGATAAACATCCGAAATTTCGGCTCCTTCGAGTAGTTGACTAAAAAAGTAAAAAAAGTAAAGTAAAGTAAACAGCCATTTCAGGCTGGGGCTTTTCGTCCGACTGCCCTGGCAGCGACGCGGACGTGATCAGCTGTCCTCCAGTGAGAGGATCAGAATTCGACCTGATCATTTCGCTCTTAACTTGGCTACTTATTGCCTCGCCCCCTTGAGTCGAGAAGGGTTCGCCGAACAGCTACATAGCAGTATGAACTTGGACATGTCACCACGTGTCACGGCGGTCACCCATCCAAGTACTAACCACGCTCGAGGTTTCTTAATTTCGGTGATCTCACAGGAACCGGTTTATTCTACCTGATAAGGCTGTTGGGCGAGTAGTTACTGTACGTGTGTGTGCACACAGGTCTTTGAAAGCCCGTTTAACTTCCCGAAAAATGTCGAAAAGAGCTGGAATTTCGGCAGTGTGTGCAGAATGTGCTTAGGTGGCCCCATATAGATTTTATAAAATTCCTGGTGTAACTTTCGTCAGCACATATAAGTACATATGTGTTTAATTTAAAACTCAAACACCCGAAATTTGGTCGAAAATAACTAATTTTATGGGTTGGAGTCTTATTCGACGTTCATCAAATTCGTGCAGTGCCTAGCCGCCATTTGTAAAATTTTGTTCAGAGCAAGTCTTATAATGTCAGCCATCTAACCCCAGGACGAGAACTCATGAATGATACTGGGGCGAAAGTTTCTGTCATACATCGATATAACACTTTGAAACTTCGAGTACATACACGCAGACGCTAACTACATTCGTGCAGGTACGAACTGAGCGTTCCAGGCATCGGACTCTTGTTGGAACAACAAGAGCTCTAGAGAGCATTCATTCATTTCACCGTTGACGTTTACTCTAATTATACCGTTTTAATTCATGTTTACTTTACGCCTCTTGAATTATACCTACGCTCCACGTATCGGTGAGAACAACGGGTAAAATAATGCTCTACGCAGAATCTAAGGACTACATTACGTTATAAAACGTACAGGGCTATTGCATGCTGGCTTCGAGACTCAACTTATCTGATCCTATGCCGAAGAGGGCGCTCTACATCACAAATTAATTACCGAGGAGTCGACTCCTTCCTAACCTGCGTTTTCCATCCTGCGGTAACCCGTCATTAGGGCTGACCGTAGTACGTCAAGAGGACCGTAGTACTTTAACCGTTTGTGGGGCTGGTGGTGCACAGGGGTACCACCCGTGGGAATAACCTTCCTCCGCTGCGTCCACATGATGAGTCCGCATATCTCACGAGGAAAGGTTACGTGGAACGATGCTGAAGAAATGGAAGAATAAAGAATTCGACCACTTATGATTACGGGGTGTAAGCCGCAATTCCAGAGAGGAGAACTCTGAATTCCATCGAAAGGGGATTCCTTTCCATTTAAGGTCCTTCCCCCTACAGTCAGTTTTCACTTTCTTATGAGATGCAATTACGGGTCGCTCATTATTTGCTGACTGGATTTATGATTCCACGTGATCGGTAATTCAGCCAGTGACGAGAAACCAACTGCGCAAATTTGTGAGTCTCATCGGTGGAGGAATTATGCACCTACTAAACAAAAGGTTTGTGGCCGGATAGAAACGATAAAAACAAATAGCTATTTTGTGTCATGT
The DNA here is from genome assembly GCA_954871275.1 of Leptopterna dolabrata. NCBI lineage: Eukaryota > Metazoa > Arthropoda > Insecta > Hemiptera > Miridae > Leptopterna > Leptopterna dolabrata. Next base: position 49,120,862 of record OX940976.1, on the reverse strand, counting down.
TATCGAGAAAAAAATAACATCAGAATTTTGGTTTATTGTTTTCAGTAATAAACCTTTGGAATCGAGCATGAAGAAAAAATTTAGCCCCCCCCCCCCCCCCCCCCCAATTTTGATGGTTTCCGTTTCAAGGAATGTAGAATCCGGAAATAGAATTTAAAAAAAGTTATCCGTCCGCCGCACACCGTACTTCGCACTTTCCTTAGTTACTACGCACCAAAATTAATTAAACTTGGTTTGTAGGTCCCGCTTCGGGTCTAGCTGGTCCGCGAAGCTCGGCGGGGTGAAATGTCATCTTAAGGTGTGAAAAATGTGTCAGTCATCTCTAAGGGGTGAAAAATGGGGGTTAACAGTTCCAGGACGCCGTTATCTGGAATTTTACGCCCATAACCAAAGCGGACACACATCCGAAAAGATCCCGGGCATGGTGGTGGTCCGCCCATAACCAAACCGGACACATTCTCCCTCACGCCGCTCGTGATGAATGCGCCAATTTCAAATTCATCACAGGAATAATATTACGGAACGACCAACTCGACTTCATACAACCATCTGTGGTTATAATCAGGTGCACCCTAGCAATGATATCTGGGCTGAATGTATGCAATTTTATTCACCCTCCTGTTGACGATGCCTGTCGGTGCTTTACTGTGAACGAACGGCTGGACGTACAATGCTCCGGGTGGTCTTAAAAAATTCCCAAGTTCAAGAACTATTTAAAAACAAAAAAATTCGAGGTAATGGCGTCCTGGAGCTTTCAATCCTTAGGGATGACTCATCAACGCGAGCTTCGCGGACCAACTAGACCCTAAATGGAACCTACAAACCAAATTTCATCAATTCTGCTTCATTGTAAATAAGGAAAGTGCGAAATACGGCGCACGGCGGACAGACAGAAAATTTATCATTGCATTTTCGGATTCTACATACCTTGAAACGGAAACCATCAAATTTTGTGGTGGGTGGGGGGGAGGCTAACATATTGCATCCGAGTCTGCGAAGCAGCGGAAGCCTTGTGTTCACTTTCGTGAGCCAAAAAATTTTTGCCTTCAGAAATCAAAATTTCCACTTGCATTTTGCGTTTCAATGCCTACTGAACAAATTTGGTTCCGTGTCTGTCGGTCTGTGGGTCTGTGAGTCTGTGAGTCTGTGAGTCTGTGAGTCTGTGAGTCTGTCTGTCCGCATTTCCTTGTTACAGCCATAACATCCACAATTTTAAATTGATTCAGTTCAAATTTTGAGGGATGGTGCGAATAAGGCCCCTTGAGGTCCCATACAAATTTCAACATGATTGATCCAGCGGTACGCCCTGCGCATGCGCTAACGTTAAATTCAACAAACACGCATAACTTTCACAATTTTGATTCAATTTCGCTCAAATTTTCAAGGGTTGTTTGGACAAGGCCTAGTGAGTTCCAGTATGAATTTCAGCATGATCGGGCCCTCGGTGCGCTCTGCGCATGCGCTGGCGTGAAATAGATTCAATTTGCTTGTTACAGCCGTAGTAACCAAAGATTTCACCCAATTTCAATGTAATTCTCAGGGATTAAGCGGGTAGGGCCCATTGAGGTCCCATATAAATTTCAACATGATAGAGCCAGCGGTTCGCCCTGCGCATGCGCTAACGTGAAATTCTTCAAACACGCATAACTTCCGCAATTATGTATAATGGACGTAATGTATTATGGACATCATGTTATGTAATATGTATATTTCATGTAATGTTATGCAATGTTATGTAATGTTATGTAATGTTATGTAATATGTATATTTCACGTTATGTAATGTAATGTAATGTTATGTAATGTTATGTTATGTTATGTTATTTTGCTTCCGAGTCTGTTCTATTTTATAATGGGTCACTCTGATTGTGACGAGGAAGCTCCTGTGCCATGACCTTGGCAGTGTATTTAGTAAGTACTTGATTCCAAAGGTTCATTATTGTTTATATCAACGGGTTGTTGAATCTGGAGGGTGTTGAGGGAAAATTAGTTTCATTTGCGGATGATATAGTGCTCATCACAAGTGGTCCAACATGGGATGAATCTGTCCAGAAAACAAAAATACACTGCCAAGGTGATGGCACAGGAGCTTCCTCGTCACAATCAGAGTGACCCATTATAAAATAGAACAGACTCGGAAGCAAAATAACATAGCATTACATTACATTACATAACATTACATAACGTTAAATATACATATTACATAACATTACATTACATAACATAACATTACATAACATTACATGAAATATACATATTATACATATTATACATAACATGACTTCCATAATACATTACGTCCATTATACATAACTAGCCTGACCGCTCGCTTCGCTCGCTATCCGAGATTTGCTGTACGCAGTATCGTGGAACCAACAAACGACGGAAAAATCCCATAGCCTACCGGGTATTTGTGCCCAATTTTATCAAAATCCGTCAAGCCATTCAGGAGTTGACCATGGTCGACCATATTTCCGCTATGGTCAGGGAATTAAAAATGCGCCTACGTTCAACTTGGGAGGCTACCGGATATTGGTGCCAAATTTGGTCGATATCCGTTGAGTAATTCGGGATTCGACCATGGAGGGGCCCATGGATGCGCTATGGTCGACCGCGGGAGTAGTCCGAAGGGTCGATCGTAGATAGAATTTCACGTAGATTACGAATACGCGTTAAAAAATAGGGGTTACAATTTCAATTAACGAAGTTGACCATGGTCGACCATAGTTCCGCTATGGTGAGGGAATTAAAAATGCGACGTTGCACAATTTGGGAGCCTACTGGATATTCGTGCCAAATTTGGTCGATATCCGTCAAGCCATTCAGGAGTTGAACATGGTCGACCATAGTTCCGCTATGGTCAGGGAATTAAAAATGCGACGTCGCACAACTTGGGAGCCTACTGGATATTCGTGCCAAATTTGGTCGATATCCGTTGAGCAATTCGGGATTCGACCATGGAGGGGCCCATGGATGCGCTATGGTCGACCGCGGGGGTAGTCCGAAGGGTCGATCGTAGATAGAATTTCACGTAGATTACGAATACGCGATAAAAAATAGGGGTTACAATTTCAATTAACGAAGTTGACCATGGTCGACCATAGTTCCGCTATGGTCAGGGAATTAAAAACGCTGCAAATCCCTGCACAACGGTTTATTATTTTGTATAGAATACCCTTCTGTTACAGATCACAGCTCTATGTATAGATAACCCGTCTATATAATATGATATGTACTATTCTATACATATTATGTAGATCGCAGACCCTCCGTAGGTTGGTACCTAACCCCGTACTCGTTACTAGGTACCTACCTAAATCACGAGTTAAATGTTGCTAAAATAATTCTGCCGATGACAAACAGTACCTAACAAAAAGAAACACACATAATGAAGTTCTGAAAAGAAATTGTTGTTGAGGAGTGAAAAAAGTTGCGAAAGTACCTACCAACAAACCCCAGCCCCTTCTACGTAGATGGTATAATGAACCGTTGTGTAATAATTTACCGTTGAGTAATGATTTACCGTAGTAATAATTTACCCATCAATAATACTTCAACGTTTGTTCAAGTTTCACTACCTACCAACAAACTCCAAAAGAGCCATCATTTTTCAAATGAAATAATATCACAGAACAACCAACTCGACTTCATACTCCGCCAATATAATCAGGTGATCCCTACCAATGATTGGCCGTATTCACAAATTCCTATTGTGGGCGCGTCTCTGGTTACGAGATTTGGTTTGAATTGTATACAATTTCATTCACACTGGAGTCGAAAATGCCTGTCGGTGCAAACTTCGGGGCCTTACTGTGAACGAACAGCTGGAAGTACGATGCTCCGGATGGTCTTAAAAAACTCGCAAGTTCAAGAACTATTTAAAACCGTAAAAATATTTACGTAAAAAAATGGTATAGGCGTTTTGAAAATTTCAACCCCTATTTTGAACCCCTTAGAGATGACTCACAGTAACGTCGAGCTTCGAGGACCAACTAGACGCCGAACGGAACCTATAACCCGAATTTCATCAATTTTTGTTCATGGTAACTAAGAAAAGTGGCCCGTACGGCGTACGGCGTACGGCGTACGGCGGACAGACAGAAATATTTTTATTGCAGTTTTGGATTCTACATACCTTGAAACGTAAACCATCAAATTTTGAGGGGGGGTAAGAATTTTTTTTTTCATGCTTGATTCCAATGGTTCATTATTGAAAATAATAAACCAAAATGCGTCGTTGCACAACTTGGGAGCCTACTGGATATTCGTGCCAAATTTGGTCGATATCCGTTGAGTAATTCGGGATTCGACCATGGAGGGGCCCATGGATGCGCTATGGTCGACCGCGGGAGTAGTCCGAAGGGTCGATCGTAGATAGAATTTCACGTAGATTACGAATACGCGATAACAAATAGGGGTTACAATTTCAATTAACGAAGTTGACCATGGTCGACCATAGTTCCGCTATGGTCAGGGAATTAAAAATGCGACGTTGCACAACTTGGGAGCCTACTGGATATTCGTGCCAAATTTGGTCGATATCCGTCAAGCCATTTAGGAGTTGACCATGGTCGACCATAGTTCCGCTATGGTCAGGGAATTGAAAATGCGACGTTGCACAACTTGGGAGCCTACTGGATATTCGTGCCAAATTTGGTCGATATCCGTCGAGCCGTTTGGCCGTGCATAGAAGGACAGACAGACAGACAGAGCGCATGCGCAGGGCGAACCGCTGGCTCTATCATGTTGAAATTTATATGGGACCTCAATGGGCCCTACCCGCTTAATCCCTGAGAATTACATTGAAATTGGGTGAAATCTTTGGTTACTACGGCTGTAACAAGGAAATTGAATCTATTTCACGCCAGCGCATGCGCAGAGCGCACCGAGGGTCCGATCATGCTGAAATTCATACTGGAACTCACTAGGCCTTGTCCAAACAACCCTTGAAAATTTGAGCGAAATTGAATCAAAATTGTGAAAGTTATGCGTGTTTGTTGAATTTAACGTTAGCGCATGCGCAGGGCGTACCGCTGGATCAATCATGTTGAAATTTGTATGGGACCTCAAGGGGCCTTATCCGCACCATCCTTCAAAATTTGAGCTGAATCAATTCAAAATTGTGGAAGTTATGACTGTAACAAGGAAATGCGGACAGACTCACAGACTCACAGACTCACAGACTCACAGACTCACAGATTCACAGACTCACAGACTCACAGACTCACAGACCGACAGACACGGAACCAAATTTGTTCAGTAGGCTTTGAAACGCAAAATGCAAGTGGAAATTTTGATTTCTGAAGACAAAAATTTTTTGGCTCACGAAAGTGAACACAAGGCTTCCGCTGCTTCGCAGACTCGGAAGCAAAACAGTTTGGTATGTATAGGTAGATGGCTGAGGGAGCGCAGCCTAAAGCTAAATCATAGTAAAACAAATTTCTTGACTTTTTCGCTGCGTTCGTCGACTGTGCCGATCATTGGTGACATCCCTTGCCACGTGGAGGACTGTAATCAGCATGATTCTTGTCCTCGTATTGAGGAGGTCGCCTCAACAAAGTATCTGGGAGTGATTGTTGACCAATGCTTGTCGTGGGGAGAAGACGTTAAAGCTTTGAATAATAAAATTAGGAAAATCATACCGATTTGTCTTGAAGTGAGGAACATTATGTCTTTAAAAAATCTGAAAATGTTATATTACGCGCTAGTCTAGTCAATTATTTCGTACGGCATTGTCTCATGGGGATTTGCCAATAATACCATACTTGACCCCCTTTACATTTTGAACCTCCTAGCGCAATTTGTTCGTCTGTTGTAAATTTTGAACAGCCATCCTCTAGCCTCCATGAGTTGCGTGACTCTGCTACCCAATTGATTGAGGAACAAGCTCAATTAAGTAAATGTCGATTTGGCAGTGGAAAATTGAAGGTTAAACGATTTCAGGAGAACGATTTGGTTTGCAGACAGAGGTGAGGAACAGGGTTAAATTGGACAATGCCTACAGAGGCCCCTATAAGATTATGAAAGTGCTGCCAAATGACCGCTATAAGTTGCAGTCTGTTTCTGGAGGGAAACACTTGAAATATCCTCATAAACGTTTGCGCAAAGCTCCTTCCCTTGAACCTATCCCTGATGTCGAAGACCTCTCACAGTGAATTCTGGTTGGCAATAATGTTATTGCGTTTGTGGACTATCCCACCTTAGACTACGGACTGTGTGTCCATTGTCTAGAAATTGGACTGTGGACGAGCCCGGTCTATTATGACTTCAGCCTGAGAGGCTAGTTGTAATCAAGTTTTTTATTTCCTATATTTTTTCTAGTTTCTCTGTTTTCTAACTTCGAAATTTGGTCGGAATCCCTAGCTTTCTTGGCACCCCCGCGATGTTCTTTGTCATGGTAGGACCCTCCGTCTTTGTCCTACCCTTTGCACTGACTTCGTCCTGCAGTTACTTCTATTCTGGTAGGGTAACTGTCAAGTCCAAGTATGTTCGGGACTATTCTTTTTTCTTCCTATTAACTGACAACTAAAACCTACAGTTCCTCAGCCGCTGGACTCGCCTCTGGCTTTACCTTGACCTCAGTTCCTCAGCCACTGGACCGGCCTCTGGCTTTAACATGACATAAGTTCCTCAGCCACTGGACTCTCCTCTGGCTTGTCTTTGTGATGTTGTTTTCATTGCGCACTACTCCTTGCGCACTTCGTTCGCTGATTATCGTTTTATTGTGTTCCCACTCACCTGTGTCTCGTCTGTCGGAGTTTACGGATGCCTTTGCTTTTGCTGTATGATTTTGTCCTGCTCGCCCCTTCCTTGTGGGAGGCGGCGGCAGGCGTCTTTGGTCCAGACTAATGGGCTGCCTTTGGTCCTTCCAGGTGACTTGTGCTCCCGAGGACGGCAGCAATGTCAGGATCGCAGTGTGATGGAGAATGATATTCAGGTTACTTGTGCTCCCGAGGACGGCAGCAATGTCAGGATCGCCGTGTGATGGAGAAATGAGCCTGCCTACTGTCTGAGCTTCCGAAACTCCGCTACTCGGAAGAAATGATCCTGCCTCCTGAAACGCTTCTGAAACCTAGTACTCGAAAACACCAATTGTGTCGCCACTAGCCGCTCGTAAATCCCCTCGAGGTACTTTAACAAACTACTGAAAACTGGAGGGGAGTGCTCACCCTGAGGCCCCACTCCGCAGTCTGTTGAGAGTAGTTGCTCTGTTAGTCGCATTTAATAACCGCAAATTATTACGATCAGTTTACGTTACAAGTACCACTGTGAGTACCTTCGAGGGGGAGTGTGCTGTAATAAAACGTGTGCACCTCAACGTAGGTTTTATTCAGCGAAATTCTGCATAGGTAATACAATAGGAACGGATTTTTCAAGAACATTCTAAAACAGCACGGTAACCAATAAATACTTAATTGATGGGGAATAGGGATAATTCAGAACTGTAGTTTTATCACATTTTCCCCCTCTTCATTTTGGAACGTAGTCGGCAAGATAGCTCGGGGGTTTCTTCACCCTGCTGCTCCTTCGAATCAATTGATTTTCCAAATTCGATGTCTCTTCAACTTGAGGTATGACTTCAATTGGTTCATCCCCACGCGGTGACGTAGGACTGGACTGGATGAGTTCCGGCGTTTCCTCTTCTACCACCACGTCAGTATGATTGCCTTTTCCTGTTGGAGCTAAATGCTGTGTTGATACAGTAGTCTCCTGTCCATCTGCTAATCGGATGTGTGCGTAATGTGGGTTTGCCTCTAGTAACTCGACTTCGTCTACTAATGTTTCATTCTTGCTGGGACGGACATATCTTTTGAGCAAGACCTTTCCAGGTTCTAGGAGCCAGGAAGGTAAAGCTTCACCACTTGGTGACTTCCTTGGGTGTGTGAACATGCGTTCATGCGGGGTTTGGTTTGTCGCAGTACAGAGAAGCGATCGAATCGAATGCAAAGCTTGTTGTAACACGTCTTCCCAATCTTCTGTGTTCAAATTGTACGTATGTAAAGCTAGCTGTATCGTTTTCCACAAGATACCGTTATACCTCTCGACTTGTCCATTGCTTTGTGGGTGATAAGGAGTGGTTCTACTAGATGCTATTCCACTAGAATGTAGGAAAGTTTTGAATTCGCTTGACATAAAAGATGCTCCTCTATCAGAATGGACGTACGATGGCATACCAAACACCGAGAATATTTGCTTCATACTTTGAATAAGAGTATTAGCGCTCAAATCTTTACAAGGAATTGCGAAAGGAAAACGGGTATACTCATCTATCACTGTCAAAATGTATGGACGTCGATGTCGTGATGGCAAAGGACCCTTGAAATCAATGTTCAATCTTTCGAAGGGCCTTGTAGCTTTGATAAGGTGGGCAGACGGATCGCCTTGAAAATACCGAGGCTTTAGTTGAGCACATGTGTTACATTCGGACGTAGTTTTCCTGATTTCCTCCAACGAAAATGGTAAATTTTTGGTTCGAACCCAATGGTACATCCTGGTAATTCCCGGGTGGCATAAGGATTCGTGCAGTTTTCGGAGATCCCAACCTGACATAGATCCACAAACCCTGGACAATGCATCTGCAACTGTATTATCTTTCCCGGGGCGGTAGATAATGTCGTAAGAGTATGCAGACAACTCCAGTTTCCATCTACAGATCTTCTCATTCTTCACTTTACCAGCATGTTTGGTATTGAACATGAATGCGACGCTCTGTTGGTCAGTGATGAGATGGAAATGTCGTCCCATTAGGAAATGACGCCACTTCCGAATAGCTTCAATGATCGCGTACGCTTCCTTCTCGATTATGGAATGATTTTTCTCAGAGCAACTGAGAGTACGAGTGAAGAATGCTATGGGCTTTCCAAGCTGGCTGAGTGTGGCAGATATGGCAAAGTCCGAAGCATCTGTCTCCACAGTCATTGGAATGTTGTAGTCGATAGCATTGACCACTGCCGTCGAAATATCTTGTTTGATCCCTTCAAATGCCTCACAGGCCTTAGCATTGAGAGGGAAAGATGTTGTATGAACCAGTGGATAGATTTTGTGTGAAAAATTTCTTAACCATTTAGAATAATGGGAAAACATCCCCAAAATTCTTTGCAATGAGGCTGGGTTAGTTGGAGGTTGGATTTCAAGAAATGGGCGTAGTCTCTCTGGGTCGGGTCTGATTTGCCCATTCGAAATTACGTAGCCTAGTAAGCTTATTGACTTCGACTTGAATGTGCATTTGTCTTCGTTGATGGTAAGGCCGTATTTTCTGGTCATTTCGAGAAAATTCTTCAGATTATTATCGTGTTCAATGTTATCATTACCGCATATGGTCACATCGTCCAAGTACACATAACAGCCTTTAATACGTTCGTTCTTAATAATGCCAGTCAAGAATTTCTGAAATGCTGGAACACCATTGGTAACCCCAAAAGGTAAACGAGTAAAGTGGTACAGTTGTCCACAGGCTTCGAATGCTGTGTAAATGTATTCCTCCTTCGCTATGGGGACCTGATGGTATGCGCTGGTAAGGTCGATCTGGCTGTATACTTTGTACTTTGCTACCTCTTCGACTATATCATAAATTCTCGGAATGGGAAAAGCGTCAAGTAACGTAAACTTGTTGATTGTCTGCGAGTAGTCGATGACCATTCGTTTCTTACGTGTGCCTGACACAACAAAGGCTTGGGCTCTCCAAGGAGAATCACTTATCTCTATAATTTTGTTTTTTAAAAGGTTTTTTATTTCATTTTCCATAAATTCCAGATCAATTTTCGAGTGTCTCCTCGAACGAACAGCAATTGGCTTGCAATTTGGAGTCAGATGTGAAAATATATGAATGGGTTGTACAAGGGCGGCCCTCACACTACCACAGATTTTCAACGAAGGTCTGTTCCCTCCAAACGATATCTCAACTGAAGAGTGATTTTGTAGTACATCATGTCCCAGAATGATATCCGAACACAAATCATCCATGACATAAAGCTTAACAGATTCGTAAATACTGCCATTGATTTCAATAGGAACTTGACAATAGGATTTAATCTCTGTTGCTAGAGCTAAGGAAGCCATTGATATCCGACCTGAATAGGGGTGCGTTCGTAACGAGGTATTATGAGCTAATTTAGTACTCACAAAACTCAGTGAGCTTCCTGTATCGATCAGGGCCTCTGCAGGAAATCCGTTTATTTTGACAGGTATGGTCGACTTAGCTAGCGTAGGTGATGAAGTTGCTACTATGGTGGCTAGAGGACCAGCATCCAAAGACGCGGTTGTACCCTTGGATGCACGTCCTCTAGATAGACAAACCTTTTTAAAATGTCCCTTCTTGAAACAAAGTTTGCATGTTTCATCTAATGCAGGGCAGACTTGTCGGAAATGTCGTGGTCCCCCACAAAAATAGCAGTGATTGTTACTTTTAGCAGCGGCTCCGACTGTATGTTTGTCACTGGAGATTGTTTTGTCTTCCTTATTAATGACAGACTCCCTCATAGAACTGATATGTACTGGATTTGCCGCTTGGTAAGACAATGAATGCTGATGAGCTAGGTCTAAGGTCCTGGCCTGTTTGAAGGCTTCATCCAATGAAAGTGTGGTGTTCTCCAATAGGCGCTGGCGGATGGTTGACGATTGTATGCCAGTGATAAATGCGTCTCTAATACAATCATCCCTATTCTGCACGGCTGTTACATTTTTGAAATCGCAGTCTTTGCTCAGTGATTTAAGAGCCTCAATGTATTGGTCGAGCGTTTCCCCAGTATGTTGCCGTCGTGTGGCTAAGCAATGTCGAGCATAAATTTCGTTGTGTGGTTTGACATACAGACTTTCTAAGACAGCAAGTGCCGCGTCAAAGCTAGCGCATTCCGATATATTAATGTAAAGTTTAGAGGCTACAAAATTAACTAAGAGTTGACCTTTTACCCCATCTGTTAGCTCTTCATCTGACGATGTCAAAAAGTTCTGGAAAGTTTGTTTCCAATGAGTCCAGTTTGCAGGAGCGCTTGCATCTGACGGGTCCACTTCCAAACGGCTTGGTTTCAGGAATTTCTTCATACCTAACCCGTACTGTTTAGAATTTCGCTGAATAAATTGTAATAAAACGTGTGCACCTCAACGTAGGTTTTATTCAGCGAAATTCTGCATAGATAATACAATAGGAACGGATTTTTCAAGAACATTCTAAAACAGCATGGTAACCAATAAATACTTAATTGATGGGGAATAGGGATAATTCAGAACTGTAGTTTTATCACATGTGCTATCGAGTTTTCCCATTTTAACTGTCCAAATCAAAATAAATTAGTTTTTAATCATATCGCGAGTGTTTTGCTTGTGTCTCCCCATGGCATCTGAGTATGAAGAAGGGGAAATATCAGATCTCGAACCCCAGGACATCATATATATATATTTATATATATACCGTAAGAGGACGTTCGTCAGGTTGAAATATACAATAACTCATTCCTGAGGGTATGATTATTATATCCGCATTCAAGACTCATTTTACTAAAAAGGTGGTGATGGCCATTTTCATCATCATCTTCAAGAGATGAAAAAATTAGCTATACTGGACCAACAGAAGAAAGCGAGTATTGACGACCGTTCACATCCTTATCTCAGAAAGCAAGGCTCAACAGAACTGTTTCCTTGAAGTGGCCTTTTACTATCACGGCGTATACCTCTGCTTGACGTCAGACCAGACTAGAATAGCCGTCGAAGGTAATTTCAAGGGACGGGAGAGTCTCTCCAGGAGAACGGATGAGGAACTTCGGCGAGGGACGTGGAATTAAAACTAATTAAATGAATGATGGCGGGTGAGGGGGAGGCCAGGAAGCGTTTAGACCCGAGTAATGGGAGGTGTCACCCAAGTCCTATTTCCAGAAAACCTTACCCTTCGACTACCGAGCTGAGGGGATAGAGTTTCTTCTCTGTCAATGCATTCAGGGTGGCCTGATATTCTTAGGTGGGAAACCCAATCAACACACGGCTGAAGTAAGCTTGAGCCCTTTTTGGGATGATGTGTCATATTGTCAGCCATCTCAAGTACCAACGAGTCAGTCCGCTGACAAATTCATTCGAAGCGATGAGGGTAATATGGACGGAACGAATCCCTCATGAATACTTTTGAGGCATCCACCTCACATCCGTCTACGGATTTATATTTTTTTCGAAATATCACAACATTTGGAATACGAAGGGTTGAATCGGGGGAAACATTTTTGAAAAAGTTGTTTGAATACCATCGATATTTTATAAAAGAAGCCGAAAAACGGCAGATAGAACATGGCGATGCCGTCGTGCTGGGAAGCCTAATTGATCGGGTGAAATCTGAAGCTTAGCTGTGCGCAGCCATTTCAATTTTCCTAGCGGTTCCCCGAACGACGTCATTTGTGACGCTTCTCCAAATATTTGTATTTCTCCGTTTACGTAATTTGGTCCTGGAAGCAATTTGTTGTCAAACTTATTTTCAATAATGAACCTCTGGAATCGGGGATGAAAAAAACGGTTTTACGGTGCCCCCAAAAAAATTTTTACGGCTTCCATTTCAAGGTACCTACGTGAAATCCAAAAATGCAAAAAAAATGCAAATCAATACACAACGGTTTATTATTTACCTGTATAGATGCCCCTTCTGCTTAGATAACTGTTTTCTTTGGTCAGCAACAACCCTTGAGGTCCCCCCACGAAAGCCTTAAATTAATGATGTACTGGAGCCGGCCTGGGAATTCGAGTTTCATATAAATGCGCGAGATTCAGTAATTAGATCATTAATTATTTGTAGTTATTCATGAAGCATAAGGTTGTGTAATAATTTACTTATATATATGCCCCTTCTGCGTAATTTGCAGCGTTTTTTTATTGCACTTTCGGATTCTACGTACTTTGAAACGTAAATCATCAAATGTTGCGGGAGGGTTAAAATTTATTTCCATGCTCGATTCCAAATATTGAAAATAATAAACCAAAATATTTCTGTCCGTCGACCGCACGCCGTACTTAGCACGTGCCATAGTTACCATGAACCAAAATTAATGAAATTTGGTTGATAGGTCCCGTTTGGTGTCTAGTTGGTCCGCGAAGCTCGGCGTTACTGTCAGCCATCTCGAAGGGGTGAAAAATAGAGGACGAAATTCTCAGAAAGCCGTAGCTCGAATACTTTCAATAGAAGGGTGTGGTTTTTCCTACGTTTTTAAATTGATCTTGAACTAAAGAACTGTTTGAGGCATTGTACGACCGCCGTTCGTGTGCACCGAAAAGCTTCGTAGGGAACGATGGTGAACCAAATGGTATAAATCCGGCCCAGATATCATTGCTAGGGAGCAACTGATTATAACCGGGGATGGCTGTATGAAGTCGAAATGGTTGTTCCGAGATATTATCCCATTTCAAAAATGATGGCGACTTTGGATTTTTTGATAGGTACCTACTTGCAACGTGAGCAAACGTTGTGCTTCATGAATAACACTAAATATATAATGATTGAATTGCTGAATACCGCGCATTTTTATGAAATGTAATTCCCGGGCTGGCTCCAGTTCTCGATTTAGGGCTTTCCTGGGGGGAGCTCGAGGGTAGGTATTGACCCCAGAAAGCAGTGATCTATGCAAAAGGGGCATCTGTACAGATAAATTATTACACAACGGTTTATTATTTACCTTATGCTTCATGAACAAAAACCAGTAACGAACGATTGAATTATTGAATCCCGCGCATTTTTGTCAAACTGCAATTCCCGGGCCGGCTCTAGTACTCGATTTGGGGCTTTCCTGGGGGGAGCTCGGGGGTAGTTGACCACAGAAAACTGATCTACGCAGAACGGGCATCTCTAAAGGTGAACCATTGCACAACGGTTTATTACACAATGGTTTATAATTTTACCATATGCTTCATGAATAACAAGAAAATAATTAATTACTGAATTATTGAATCCCTCCCATTTTTATGAAGCTGTAATTCCTGAGGCGGTCCCAGTACGTGAATTAGTGCTTTCCCGGGTGGGGGGGGGGGGGGGGGCACGAGGGTAGGTATCGACCACAGAAAACAGTGATCTACGCAGAAGTGGCATCTATACAGATAAATAATAAACGGTTGCGTAATAATTTGCTGCGGTTTTTCTCAAGGAGCATTGCTTGTTTTGGAGAGACGAAAAATTCCCACTGCGTTGTGCGTCAAATTGACATGACTGGAGTTTTTACTATTAGCCACCCCCCACCCGAGACAGGCTACGTTAGAAAACACTGCCAATTCTTCCACAACGGTTTATTACGTACCTGTATGTATGCCGCGGTGCGTAGATCTCTTTTTCTTCATGAGCCCATCATGATGAGCGTAGATCACATAGCCTCATGAGCCCCCAAGGAAAGCCCTGAATCGAGTATTGGAGCCGGACGGGAAATTACCAACAGTTTCATAAAAATATGCGGTGGATTCAAGTCTATCATCAATAAATTATTTGCAGTTATTCATGATGCATAAAGTTTGTTCAAATTACAAAAGTACCTATAAACAAAATCCAAAATAACTATCATTCTTCAGATGAAACAATACCGCGGAACAACCAACAAAACAATTTCATACAGCCATGCGTGTTTATAATCAGTTGTTCCCTAGTAATGATATCGGGGCTGGATGTACACAGTTACATTCAAGATCATGTTAACGACACTTTTCGGTGCAAGCGAACGGCTGGACGGTGTACAATTCTCCCAGTGATCTCAAAAAATCCTCATGTTCGAGATCAATTTAAAAACGTTAAAAAAAAACCAAACCCTTCTGTTAAGAAGTTTTTGAGCTACAGTGTTCGGGAAATGTCAACCGCTACTCTTCACCACCGTAAAGATGACTGACAGTAACGCCGAACTTCGCGGACCAACTAGACTCCAAATGTGACCTACAATGGTTCATAGTAATTAAGGAATATGCAAAGTACGGTGCACGGCCGGCGGACCGAATTTTTTTGGTTTATTATTCTCAATAATTAAAATTTGGAATCGAGCATGAAAAAAATCAATTTAACCCCCTCACGATTTGATGGTTTCCGTTTCAAGGTACTCACGTAGAATCCGAAATTGGAATTTTGAAAATTTCTGTCCGTCCGCCCTACGCTGTACTTCGCACTTTTCTTAGTTACCATGAACCAAAATTAATGAAATTTTGTTTGTAGGTCCGTTTTGGGGACTAGTTGGTCCGCGAAGCTCGGCGTCACTGTCAGTCAGGGGAGAAAAATAAGGGATGCAATTTTCACAATGCCGTACCTCGAAAACTTCGAAAGAAACTAATGGTTTTTGGTTTATAATTTTCAATAATGAATCTTTGGAATCGAGCATGAAAAACCAAAACAAGTTTAACCCCCCCCCCCCCCCCCCCTCAAATTGGATGGCTTACGTTGCAAGGTATGTAGAATCCGAAAATGCAATAAAAAAATTTCTGTCTGTCCGCCGTACATCGCACTTAGCACTTTTCTTAGTTACCATGAACCAAAATTGATGAAATTTGGCTTATAAGTATCGTTCGGGGTCTAGTTGGTCCTCGAAGCTCGGCGTTACTGTCAGTCATCTCTAACGGGTTCAGAATAGGGGTATATATTTTCAGAACGCCGTATTGCTGAACGTTTGGTAAGTGTAAGGGCAATCTGAAGAAAGATGTCACCATGTTCAAGAACGACTCAAGATTGAGGAACCTCCGGAATACAGTGTAACCCTTGTGCCATCAGTTACACACAACATTTCCAAGAAATGAGTTCCAGTCTACAATTTCAAGATCCGCGCCTGAATACTGAGTCTACTCACTACAGGTCACCCCTCCTACAGCAGTCCCAGAGCCCTGTCATCCCAACTGAGCCAGGAGGTTCTACATCAGTAATTTCAGCGACCACTAAAACTGGGTATGTTAGGTGTAGCCCTGGTTCAGGTAGTTCAGTGCAATTTTATCCTAGAGTAGTCAATCTTAGTCCAATTCCTATACAAGACAAGTTGCTCAGGTTTCTTAATAATGGGCTGAAATGTAATTTAAATTATAATGCTATTTCTGATTTTAAAGAGTTTATTGTAGATATAGAGACCATTGGAAGGGGTTTCTTGGAAGATGAACAAATTAATTTTGAAGATATGAACAAAGTTATCACTAAACGAGATATAAGAGAAAAAAAGTTATTTGATGAAACCAAAAGGTTCTTAGAGGAGAATAATCTTATCCTAACAAAAGCAGATAAAGGTAATTCAATCACAATTCTAACTAGAGAACAATATGTAGCTAAGGTTCATGAATTCCTTAGGGTGAGGGAGGAGCAGTCAGTTTTTGAATTGATTGAGGATCCTTCGATCATCCATCATGAGAAAATCAAGGAACTGGTCTCTGAATATCAGGGTCTAACAAAGAATCATTGGTTTTATCAGAATATGAACCCCAAACCACCCACACTGTATGGGTTTATTAAGTTACATAAGCCAGACCAGAAGATTAGACCGGTGGTTAGTTGCAGGGGAACAGGGTGTGAGAGCGTAGCTAGATTGGCGTTAAACTTATTTCAGTCTTGGGTCACATTCAAGTCAAAATATTCAATTAAAAATAGAGAAGAGTTCATAAAGAAAATACAGGGTACGAAACTAAATTCAGGAAAATATACATTAGTGTCTTGTGATGTCAATAGTTTATTCCCATCGATCCCCATTCAAAAATTAAAACAGGTATTGGAAAGACTAATTTTTTCAAAGATGACTGACAAAATAAAAGCAGAGTTTCTTTTGAAGTTGATTTATTCTTGCATAGACTGGAATTACTTCCAGTTTGATGGAATGGTGTATAGACAAAACAAAGGTTTAGCTATTGGTTCACCCCTGTCTCCGTTGCTTGCTGAGGTCTATATGAATTATCTGGAAGAGTCGTTTATTTTCTCTAATAATAAAAACGTTACTAAATACATTCAGTTTTATGTAAGATGTGTAGATGATACATTTTTAATTTTCAAAGGTACATCAAGACAAATTGACAATTTTGTAAAGTTCATTAATTCAATAGATCCAGACATTAAATTCACACATGAGATAGAAAATAATGGAAAGCTGAATTTTCTTGATTTAACCATTAGCATCAATTCCAATAGTCAGGCAGAATTTGGAATTTATAGGAAAGAATCTTTCACAGATTGTGTGATACCAAAGAGCTCTAATCACCCTTGGACATACAAATTGGCGGCATTTAGGTCAATGGTTTATAGGCTAAAAACAGTCCCAATGTCAAAGAGTGGTTATGACCAAGAGCTTCGCGTGATAATTAAACAATTGCTGAAAATAATGGTTACCAACAGAGTTTAATTGATCAGTTAATTACAACCTATGATAAGAAACATACAAATAGAGTATTCCAAGGGAACTTGAGACCAGATAAAGACCCCCTAAAATTCAGAAGAGTGGTATACTTGAATAAGTCATCTCTACAAATAAAGAAACAGCTCAAGGCGGTAGGAATAACACCTGTTTTTTATACTAATCTAAACATTGCAAAACTAAATAACTCAAAAATCAAAAATAAGAATGAAAAGTTGGAAAGTGGGATTTGTACAATGAAATGTGCAGGGAATAATGAGGACCAATGTAATGGGGAATATGTGGGTCAAAGTGGGAGGATGATCAGTTGCAGGGAAAAAGAACATCTAGGTAAAGTTAGAAGCCTTTCTAAATGCCAACAAGAAATTGAGGGGTGTTTGGAATTCATAGCCACATGGGACCAACAGCAGGTGTCAAATGAAACTCAAGAAAATACCCAGATGAAATTAAGACAGCTTGAAACAAAATTAAGTGATTTAGAAGAAAGGAGTTCTGGAATTTCCAAACATATGTTCAGGATGGGCCACAGGTATGGGGGAGAGCTCAAGCTGGTCAAGAAGGTTCATAAGGGAAAAAGGATGGATTTATGGGAAAATTTAGAAATTTACATATCTAAAAAGACCAGAGGGGAACTAAATTTAAATGATAGATTTTCAGAAGATAATATTAAGTGTATTAAAACATGGGAAAAAAGTTTGAATAAATGGGGTATACTTTGATGATTGGGTCATGGGGGGTTGTCATATATAGTTTAGTTTTAGTTTGTTGGTACTATAATTTACATAAAAGATATAGCAATACTGTCTGTGCAATAAGTTAATTTAGGGTGCAATTGGGCAGACTTATTTATGTCCTTCCTCCATAACAACATGTGTAGACTAGACAGAAATTGTATAACATGCCTAGTCAGGTTAGGAAGTTTGTGGTAGGTTTCACTTCTATCTGTGTTTACGTGAGTTTACCTGATGATGCTCAGAATTTGAGTGGAAAGCTTTGGGTATTTAATAAATTAGTGGTAAGCGAAAGGTGTATTTATTTTGTGTTTATCCCACACAAAATGGGGTAAATTATTACACAATGGTAAATTATTACACAACGGCAATTATTACACACGGTAAATTATTACATAATGGTAAATTATTTCACAACGGTAAATTATTACACAACGGTTCATCTACCAAGAAGGGGCTGGATTTTGTTGATCGGTACTTTCGCAACTTGAAGAAACGTCGAAGTATTATTGGATGAATTATTACACAACGGTTCATTATACTTGACCACAAGGGTAGGTATTGGCCACAGAAAACAGTGATCTACGCAGAAGGGGCATCTATTTCACTCCACATCAACAATTTTCCTCCAGAACTTATTATTTGCGTTTCTTTTTGCCGTTTTAGTTGCTTTTCGTCATCGACAGAATTATTTTAGCAATATTTAACTCGTGATTTAGATAGGTAAATAGTAACGAGTACGGGGTTAGGTACTAACCTACGGAGGGTCTGCGATCTACATAATGTGTATAGAATAGTACATATATTATATTATATAGACAAGTTATCTATACAGAGAGCTGTGGTCTGTAATAGAATGGTATTCTGTACAAAATAATAAACCGTTGTGCAGGGATTTGCAGCGTTTTTAAATTGGTCTTGAACTAAAGAATTTGTTGAGACCACCCGGAGCATTGCACGACCAGCCGTTCGTTTGCACCGAAAAGCTTCGTCAACACGATCGTAAATCAAATGGTATAACGGCCCAGATATCATCGCTAGGGAGCACCTGATTATAATCAAGGAAGGCTGTATGAAATCGAGTTGGTTGTTGTGTGATATTATTTCATTTGAAAAATGATGGATCTTTTGGATTTTGTTGATAGGTACTTTTGCAATTTGAACAACCGTTGAAGTGCTATTAATGGGAAAATTATTACACAACGATAAATTATTACATAACAGTAAATTATCACACAACTCTTCATTATACTATGTACGTAGAAGGGGCACCTATACAGGTAAATAATAAACCTTCGTGTAATAATTTGCAGCATTTTTTGTTCCTCTGCTTCTCCATGTGATTTGTCCTCTTGGGACGTCAGCCACCAACTGCACAATTCGTTCTCTGTCGACAGCTATCGGTAAGTTTCGTTGAACTCAAACCATACCACTCTCGAAGGTTCTTTAGCCACGATGTTCTCCTCCGCCCGCGCCCCCACCGGTCAACGATCACTCCCTGCAAAATCACTTGCAATCACTCGTACTTATCACTACGCATGACAGGACCAAAATATTCCAGCTTCCTGTGCTTTGCATTTGCCAACACTTCTACGGTCGTATCCAGCCTGCGCAGTGCCTCTGCATTCGTCACTCTGTCAACACAGAGGGTATTCTTAGCATACGAGGTACGCCGACATTTCAAATGCCCACATTCCATTTTATTGCATGTGGTAAGGGTCAATGTCCAAGCCTCTAAATAGTAGTAAAGAATGCTGAAAACTTAGCATCGGAGGATCGGTAAGCGGTGCGGCAGATTCAAAGAGCGATTGGTGAGCACGCTTCTCATCTTTACAAAGGAACCTCTTACCTGCTCTGTAGGTACGACATCGAACCTCCCTAGAACAGTCCTATCATGGGCATCTACAGTCGATCAGATGCAAGGAAGCCCAGCTACGCTGTGGTGTATCTGGGATCGAATCACATCGCAGATGTTCAGGCATATAATTATATCCACTAAGTAGATTTAGACCACTATATGGACTTAGGATGGAACTTGGTCGCTCAAAGCTCACTGGCGAGAAGCGTGTGCAACATGTGTTTGTCTTAATTTAGAGACATCTTACTTCTATAGGTGGTTTTTTAAATTACATAAAAATTTTCGACTGAAAGTACTAGATATATTTTATACCTAGTAGATATGAAATATATTATGGGCCATTGAAATGTTTTATAATACTGGAAGGGAAGCTATAATTTTTCTAGCCACCTGTTGTCACTGGAAGTAAAAAGTTATGAATGGGTTGCCCATAATATATTTCATATCTACTAGATACAAGTACTTTCAATCGCAAATTGTTATGAAATTTAGAAAACAACCATGTTTAACAGTAAAATATCTCCTAAAGTGGGTAATATTATTTTTTACCTTGACTCTGCTTGGATTGGGTCACTCTCCCAAACTGCCCTAATAAAATAATTTCTTTTAAATTAGGTGCTACTATAGGATAAGGGAAGATATCAAGTAGACAAGGATTCTGCTCTGACTCGATACCTTTTTATTGGGTACCTAATTAAGAAATAAAGCTCTATGAAATTTATTTTATGAAAGAGAATAAAGGGGAAGCTAAATTTACTCAAGGGGGGGGGGGGGTTGGGGGTAGATTTATATATTTCTCGAAGGGTGACAATTTCAAGGGATGACCTATCGGGCAACCGCAGAACTGTTAGAAGGATGATATTAATGGAAAAGACGAAGGTTTGATCTTACTTTGTTGAAGGCAAGAAACGGATTGACTGTTCTCCTTCCTATCATTGGGACGGGTGGCACCGTTCCTGAGTAACAGCTCTGCGTGCTCATGCATTAGGAGATGTTACAGCCCAACGCTTTTATTTTTAGTTATACAAAATTCCAATGTTCCCAAGTAGCAGAAATACATTATTTTATTCTTTTTAGATCATTTTGAAATGAAACAATGTTTTTTATTTATTTATTTTTATTTCAGATTTTGTTTTATTTCCGTGGTTTGGTAGGTGAATTTTGAGCCCCTTACGCAGGAACGAGGAATGGGATCAGAATTCATTCAGTGAATTTATGATACCTACGGTTTGAAATAAATTCGTTTACCTTTAGTAGTAAACTCAAGGCCAACTTCGAGAAAAAGTAGATGAAGAACGAGAAGAATATTTAACGTTTTAATCTCAATCTTCCCTGTCCGCAGTTAATGCAGGTTATTTTAGGAGCTAGAAGAAGCTGGCATTGGTATAAAATACTCTCTCGAATCTTTATTCAACCTTTGGCATTTTGAGACCGTTATTATACTCTTAATTTGTCCAGACTGAAATCAACCGTCCCGCAATTAAGAAGTTTAAATCGGGGTGCCGAACTTGTATGGCGCTAATTGCATTATATCGAGAGTGAAACGGAATGGAAATGACCTAGATCATTTTTGTCCGGGAACGTAGCACTTGGAGGGCGAAAAGATTATACTCATAACGTTTTTCAAAACGAAATGTTTTTGTTTTCAAGACATTCGAAACGGAATCACCCTTTCGCCCTTTGAAGGAAAACGCCTTTTTTCCAAGGTTATTCTAATGTAAAACAATGAAAACGGTCGGAGGGTGGCGAAGAGCATAGGACATTCATTAACTGACAGTGTTTAGGTTGGGGGCCATTGTTTGGTATCCTCATTATTCTAACCTTGTCATCCTACGAAGCTGAAATAATGGCACGGTCTTGCTTCCTCAAAACCGCGTAGCCTTTGCTACTGACGTTAAAACGGATCAGGTCGGGTCAGGGTGGATTAGAACGTGGTGAAGAGGACAGAAGTAATATAAAGGGAATGTTGAGATTCAAGAATCCCGCACGGCTACTACCTACCAATCTGTCTCACCACGTCAATCCTCGTGTGAAATGTGTACGTCGTTCATCATATCCGACGCACAAATTGAATAAAAATTATTATAATATTATACAGGGTGGAAACCTAATTACAGAATTTGTTCGGTTGGTACCTGCGGAAAACTTCAATAATAAGAATAAATAATTTGAATAATAGCTTTCTGAAATCTGTGAAACCCACCAATCGTATTCCCTAATTCACGTTTCATCAGACTAGTATAAGTAGAGGTCATTGATAGGAAGCTTTTAATGGATGAATGGGTTCTCTGAATGTACGCTGTGACTTAGGAGTCAATAATTTTATTAAATTTAAAAAAATCATGAATTGTCTATACTTGACGCAAGTTACATTAGAGAAACTTCTGAATTACTCTTACGCCTGATATTTCGCATAGAAATTTGTTTAGAAGTTAGACCCCGCCCCAAGTCTACATAGCAATTTTCTTTTCAAGCGTTTATTTTTATATAACAGCTAGTTACACAAAAATGTAGTTTTACAAGTAACTATCTAGTTATTTACTTCAACTATCTTTACGCATTGTTTTTATGGTGAATGTTCGCTAGCAGGCACCACACTAGTTTTTTACATTACAACGTCAGCATCCAAGATCCAGGGGTTTGGTTCTTTTCAGACGCCGAACTTGTTGCGAATTGTCCAGTAGCTGAAGAGCTTCTATATTTGAGTGCACGTGAAGTCGGTTCTCGTAACGTCTTGCTGTTTTTTTAACGACATCTATGACGCTCTCCACGCGAAAGTCTCTGTGGAGGTCGTCGTTTCTAATGTACCAGGGAGCATTTACAATGCTTCTGAGCACCTTATTTTGAAATGTTTTATGTTGTTTGAATGTTTGATTATTTTCACTTTTATTTAGGCTGTACAGCCCCATAACTGAATTCCATAGGACCAAATCGGCATCAATACGGTCTTATATAACAGTACTTTATTGTGGGTGCTGAGTTGAGAGCATCGGCCCATCAGCCAATTTAATTTTCTGTATTTAATTGAGAGCTCTTTCTGTTTCTTCTTGACATGCTCTTTCCACTTTAGCTTCGCATCTAGAGTCATCCCTAGATATTTTGCTGAGTTAGCATACGGAATGGTGTTGTGATTGATCTCCAATGGAATATTTATTATTGTTTTGTACGTGAAGTTGACATGTGTTGATTTTGTTTCATTCAGTTTTAGTCTCCATTTCTTCGTCCATTTATATTGTAGCTCCCTGAAGTTTTTTTGTCGACTCTTCTACCGAATCTGCAACGGCTAAGATTGCTGTGTCATCCGCGAAGGAAGCTATGCATGTACTATTAGTGACTGGGACGTCACATGTGTACATTAAGTAAAGCAGAGGTCCCAGGACGCTCCCCTGTGGAACCCCTCCTTCAATTTTTTCTAGTTGAGAATATTCATCTTCTATTTTTACTCTGAAGTATCTGTTATCAAGGTAGGATTCAAGTAATTGACAGTATTGCTGTGGGATCAATCCTTGTAATTTTGCTAATCAGCCCTTCGTACCAAACCTTATCAAAAGCTTGTGACACATCAAGAAAAACCGCGCTGCATACTTTTTTGTTATCTAGCGCTTTCTCAATCTTATCTGTTATCCTATGAACTAGTTCAATGGTGGAATGTTTTGCTCTGATACCAAACTGATGAGGAGGGGTAAGGTTCCTGTCTTCTATAATCCCAATGAGTCTCTTCTTGAGGAGCTTCTCAAACAGTTTTGAGAGAACTGGAAGTAGGGAGATAGGTCTGTACGACTTGACATCTGATGGCTCTTTACCTGGTTTCAGTACCAAGATGACCTCAGCAATCTTCCAGGGAAGTGGGACATGTTTGAGCCGAAAAGCAGCATTTATCAAATATAAAAGCTTCCGAAGGCCTATTTCCGGTAATTCTTTGATAACTTGACCAGTAATAAGCTCGTAACCTGGTGCTTTTTTTGTTTTCAGTTTATGTTTAACGCATTCAATAAGTTCCTGAAGCTTTGCAGGTTTGATAGCTATAGAGTCCGCCCTAGTACTATGAGCAAGGTGTTCTTCACTCGATTGCTGCGGTAAAGGAGAGAATGTTTGGGAGAGGTGATTCGCAAATAATATTGCTTTCTCTTTTGCACTTTTACCCCATTTGCCACAGTTCGTTCGAATAAGAGAGATCGGTATTTCGGATGAATTCAGGGCACATATCTCTACACGCATAAGGTTGGAAACGCCACTAAGGACAACAGATCAACTAGATAGAGAAGTGGAGGAGTTCACTGATCTAATACAAGAAGCAGCGTGGCGCTCTACTCATGCAACTGATGGAATCTCTCAACCTAGTAGTAACATCTACCCTGTAGTGGTACGGGAACTACTAAGGAAAAAGCGTAAGGCCAGAAAAAGACGGCAAATCACTCGATTTCCCGGAGACAAGGCTGAACTAAATCGACTTACCAAGAAATAAAGTTCTATAATCAAAGAAATAGAACAAGAAACACTTGCTAGAAATATTATAAATCTGTCTGCGGAACAACCGACAGATTGCTCTTTATACAGAGCAGCTATATTGCAATGAGCGAAACTTCTGTTGAATGTGCAGCACATGCAGACCGGGGAATCGACGGTTTAATGAGTGGCGGTAAGGTCTTGGGAGGAGAGAAGCACCAGTGATGCTCCTGGTTGCAGGTCTCTCTGCTTTTTAGTTAATTCTTGAAAACATCGTTGCCCTCCATGCCACATTATTTCCAGCACCGTAGCCCCTTGAACACGAGGGGTTTATAAGTATATTTTGTAAATTATAAATAATTTACAAATAATACATAAATAAAAATTGTTTAAAACTTATAAATTCCCTGTTTATTCGTAAATTTTCCCGGATTGCCCCAAGAAGTACCTACCTAAGTTCTGTTCTATGTCACCACAATAAACCAATCCCAATAATCCACAATCCCAATAATATAGCGCCTTATCACATCGAATCACATCGAGAGGTACAAGGAAATGACAACAGTACTTGAAACAAAATTTCATTCGCGGTAACTACGGAAATTTGTGTTAATTATTTTCAGTCGAAAACTGACCGTGCTTCACCGTGAAAAAATACCGCGAAAATCATGGATCACATACGTGCAATATTGAATACCTCCATAAAACAAGGTTTCTCATTGTTACGCACATTTTGCGCGCATTTGTATACCTACGTTTTTCCGCACTAATATGCGCACTCATATGCTCTTATGCGCAAAAATATGATTTTTGAATTCTACGGAACAATCCATCCAGCGTTGTGACGATTGTTCTGTCTGCAGTATAAACCGAAATAATATCGGTGGACCATTCATTCGGGAGCACCCTGTAGACAGGTTCAAAATTTACCCAAAAAAGCTATCAATCGATGGCCTGCGACTGCAGTGCATCAATTTAGATCTATTCTGAGAAAAAATAACAGAACATGGTCAAAATTACCAATTTTCACGAGATTCTGGCTGAAAAACTAGGACCTCGTATTCAGGGTCAATATGACCCGTTTCGCACTTTTGGAAAGTTTGGCACGAGGTCAAATTGTCCCTTGTCGCATTGAAGCGATGGGTCTGGAAGTTGCCGCCGCACTGAACGTGCTAGAGAACAGGTGATTATAACCAAGCATGGCTTTATGAAATCGAATTTGCTGTTCTGTGATATTATTTTTCATTCGAAGAAAGATGGTTATTTTTGAATTTGTTCATAGGTGCAAGATTATTGTTCAGTGCTAAAGAAATCATATAAATTAGTGAAAAAATGGGAATATATCGATGGTCTTACTTAGGTTCCGTGACCAGGATTTTGAAAATGATCGGGTGGGGGTTCCTGAGGAAAGCAAGAGGGTAGGTACATATTAATTGAAGAAAACAGTGATCTGCGCAGAAGGAATATCTACGCAGGAAAATAATAAACCGTTGTGTAACAATTTCCAGCCTTTTTCTTTGAATCGCTCTTGTCGCTGATAACTGAGTAGGAAATTATATTAGGAACAAGGAGAAATAACCCATTACAAACAAATTTCATCACTCACTCAAATTCACACCTATGCGTTATTTGAAATTTGATTTTAGAGTATAACACTTCTGAAATAAGTAAACGGCAATTTTTTCTTGAGGTTTCAGGTTGCGTTAATTTTTCCCCAGGCTTCTGCGTATTCGTCATTGGTCTTACTTCGTGCAAAAATCCGAGACCGGCGTTCGTGCACAACAATCGTCGGTAGTGACTATATACAAGGGAGAATTATAATATAATCATTATTATATGACATGTTTGGGTTTAATATAGGTGCAGTAGTGGGTGTGGTGGGGGGGGGGGGGGGGAGTGGTGTACTATCTCAAAGTGACAATTCCAGAGAGAAAGAAGACGGTAGTGAGAAGTTATGAGAGGACGCGGGACGGCATTCGCGTTGTCGCCGTAAATTGGCGAGACTGGTGGCGGTGTGAGCGTTGTTCCGTGACCCTCGCCCACTGCCCTTCTTTTTCCGTTCTCATTTTTAAAAGCGGGCATTTATTGTGGAAGATCAATGGGGTCGGGGTTGGGAGTAGTGGTGGGGGATATGAAGGGATCTATAGGGATTTTTTATTTTGCAATTTTATGGCACGAGAATATTAAGACGCTTCTTACAGCGAGTTGGGAACGAAAGACGTTGTTTTTTTCATCGTCCATCGCGCAGTCCGAGAAGACCGTCATGAAAAAGAAGACGACGGAAAGCATGTTCATTCAAACTAATGAAAAACATACCTACATTACTATGTACGATTTTGGTTTATTATTTTCAATAATGAACCATTGGAATCGAGCATGAAAAAAAAAATTCTTACCCCCCCTCAAAATTTGATGGTTTACGTTTCAAGGTATGTAGAATCCAAAACTGCAATAAAAATATTTCTGTCTGTCCGCCGTACGCCGTACGCCGTACGCCGTACGCCGTACGGGCCACTTTTCTTAGTTACCATGAAAGAAAATTGATGAAATTCGGGTTATAGGTTCCGTTCGCTGTCTAGTTGGTCCTCGAAGCTCGACGTTACTGTGAGTCATCTCTAAGGGGTTCAAAATAGGGGTTGAAATTTTCAAAACGCCTATACCATTTTCTTACGTGAACATTTTTACGGTTTTAAATAGTTCTTGAACTTGCGAGTTTTTTGAGACCATCCGGAGCGTCGTACGTCCACCCGTTCGTTCACAGTAAGGCCCCGAAGTTTGCACCGACAGGCATTTTCGACTCCAGTGTGAATGAAATTGTATACAATTCAAACCAAATCTCGTAACCAGAGACGCGCCCACAATAGGAATTTGTGAATACGGCCAATCATTGGTAGGGATCACCTGATTATATTGGCGGAGTATGAAGTCGAGTTGGTTGTTCTGTGATATTATTTCATTCGAAAAATGATGGCTCTGTTGGAGTTTGTTGGTAGGTAGTGAAACTTGAACAAACGTTGAAGTATTATTGATGGGTAAATTATTACTAAGGTAAATCATTACTCAACGGTAAATTATTACACAACGGTTCATTATACCATCGATGTAGAAGGGGCTGGAGTTTGTTGGTAGGTACTTTTGCAACTTTTTTCACTCCTCATCAACAATTTCTTTTCAGAACTTCATTGTGTGTGTTTCTTTTTGTTAGGTACTGTTTGTCATCGGCAGAATTATTTTAGCAACATTTAACTCGTGATTTAGGTAGGTACCTAGTAACGTGTACGGGGTTAGGTACTAACCTACGGAGGGTCTGCGATCTACATTATATGTATAGAGTAGTACATATCATAAATTATATAGACGGATTATCTATACATAGAGCTGTGATCTGTAACGGAAGGGTATTCTATACAAAATAATAAACCGTTGTGCAGGGATTTGCAGCGTTTTCCCTTGTAACAATAAACAACTATAGAATAGTCAAATGAAATCTGAAGCGCAAAAGAATAGGCTTTAGGTACCAGTTAAATTCAGCGACGAGATCACCTCTATAGCGTACGTCGAGAACAGCACATCTAAACAACGCTGCAAATCCCTTCACAACGGTTTATTATTTTGTACAGAATACCCTTGTGTTACATATCACAGCTCTCTGTATAGATAACCCGTCTATATAATATAATATGTACTACTATACATATTATGTAGATGGCAGAGCCTCCGTGGGTTAGTACCTAACCTCGTACTCGTTACTAGTTACCTATCTAAATCACGAGTTAAATGTTGCTAAAATAATACAGCCGATGACAAACAGTAACTAAAACGGCAAAAAGAAACGCAAATAATGAAGTTGTAAAGGAAAATAATTTATTGTTGATGTGGAGTGTAAAGATGCCCCTTCTGCGTAGATCACTATTTTCTGTGGTCAATACCTATAATGAACCGTTGTGTAATCACTTGCCCATCAATAACACTTCAACGGTTGTTCAAGCTGCAAAAGTACCGATCAATAAAATCCAGCCCCTTCTTGGTAGATGAACCGTTGTGTAATAATTTGCCGTTGTGTAATAATTTACCATTGTGTAATAATTTTCCCATCAAAAATAATTCACCGTTTTTTCAAGTTTCACAAGTACCTACCAACAAAATCCAATAGTCCATCACTTATCAAATGAAATAATATCGATGAACAACCAACTCGACCTCATACAGCCATCTTTGATTATAATCAGGTGCTCCCTAGCGATGATATCCGGGCCGGATTAATACCGTTTGACACGATCGTGTTGACGAAGCTTTTTGGTGCACACGAAAGGCTGGACGTACAATGCACCGGGTGGTCTCAAAAAATTGTTTAGCTCAAGACAAATTTAATAACGTAAAAAAAACCATACCCTTTTATCGAATGTTTTCGAGATACGGCGTTCTGAAAATTGCAACCCCTATTTTGAACCCCTTAGAGATGACTGGCAGTAACGCCGGGCTTCGAGGACCAACTAGACCCCGAACGGAACCTATATAACCCAAATTTCATCAATTTTGTTTCATGGTAACTAAGAAAAGTGGCCAGTACGGCGTACGGCGTACGGCGGACAGAAATATTTTTATTGCATTTTCGGTTTCTACATACCTTGAAACGTAAACCATCAAATTTTGAAGGGGTTAGCATTTTTTGTCATGCTCGATTCCAATGGTTCATTATTGAAAATAATAAACCAATAGGATTTTTTCGCAAATTCGGTCTCCCTTTTACCCAAACGTTTACGTTATTCAAAATTGTTTATTGTGTCAAATTGCCACCTTTATCTATTCAACTTTAATGACTCAATTCCAATTTCGGAGGAATGACAAAAAAGAATAACAACAATTTTGGACCTTTTAAGAAGTATCAGATTATGCTCCCATTGAGTCATCATATAATGGTAAAATCTGGCGATGAATTCGGAACGCTCTGGAACGAATGATATATGTTAACAGTCTCAAAAATATAGATAGAGTTCTGCAACTAACTCCCCAATGGTCCACATTGTCTAAAATGTTGATGGTAGTTCGAGGATAGGTCCTCGTTCATATGAATTTCGTCGCATGTGGATCAGTACTGGAGACCGCACATGCGCAAACGTGGAAAACGTCGAACTCACATAACTCATAACCCAATGGGCCAAATAGGCTCCAATTTCGATGGTAGTTCAGGGTTAGTTCCTAGTTGGTCCCATATGAATTTCGTCGCAATCGTATCAGTGCAGCAACTGCGCATGCGCAAACGTAAGACAGTCGAAACGCCATAACCCACAACCCAAGCGTTCAAATTGGCTCAAATTTTGATGGTAGTTCAGGGTGAGGCCCTACCTTGTTTCATATGGATTTCGTCACAATTGTATCAGTTTAGCGACTTCGCATGCTCAAACGTGAAAAACGTTGAACCGCTGTAACACACAAACCAATGGTCCAAACTGTAATTGTGGATTCCCGCCCTCAACCAAAAAGGTAATATTCTGTGGTGTTCCGAGTTTCCCTAATTAGTGTGGATGGCAAAGCTAGTGGGCTACAACTATGTGGGTAGAATCCAACAGATACAAATATTACCTGCATTTTTGTAGTAAGGCAATCAGCCCTGGAGTCAGTTTTGCTCATTTCTGACACAGGTTTAGGTCACTGCAAGGCTGAAAACTAATGCTGAAATGCTAACAAAAGCTAATGCCTGCTGGCTGAGGAAATACCTATGTGATTCTGCGATACCTGGAGAAGGATTTGAATGGAACAACTTGAATAACCTTTAAAGTAAATACATTAAACAAAATAGTATAAGTTTTACAGAAAAAGAGTTCACGTGGTTCGGAAAGGACTTGATATAAAAGTGTGTTATGAAATGAAATGAACGCGTCTGATTGGGATTATACTACAATGGTATAATGGGAAATTAATATGAGAAATGGAATGGGTTCGGTTTGTGATGGGTTCAAATATGGGCTCAAAGATAGGGTCGAGCGGTTAACTTGGGACCACTTTTGGGGACGAGGGTCAATATTAAGAGAAGTCGATTGGAGGTTCTGAAACAGAACGGGACAACACCCTTGTTACCTCTGACTAGATGCCTAGGAATGCAAGATGACTGAAGGGCGTTACTACGCGACTAAGTGGCGTGTAAGTGATAATCAAACAAAAGCTACTTTTAGGTCCTACCTCTCCTGGATGATGTGGTGGCTCGGGCGCTTGGCAGCTTCTCCCTTTTCTGTTTGGCCTCTCGTCCAGCTCGTTCTTGTCCTCTGCTGCAGTCTGTCCAACCCAGGCGAAGTGGTTTCATCTGTAACAGGAATATGGCTTGCCACAGAATTGGGTTCAACACGCAGTTTTGGGGCCAACTCATACCTTCTGGCGGAATTACGTCTTTTGTGGCTAACTCGTAAACACCCAAGCTCCTCCCGTCTCGGTGCTATCAACTAAAGTCCAGATCCGAATCTTCATCAAAGGAAATGCCCAGGTCACAACTACTACACTTCTAACTGGGGTCACTACTGCTGGGTTTACAATGGCGACTCTAGGGGAAGAATACTGGGGACTGCCGAATGCGGTGGATCGCATTTTGAGTCTCAGGGGGAAGTGGTGTTATGGCGGCTGACGCTGTGGGTATTTAAGCTCGTCCCCACTCTCCTCATCAAACCCATTCTTCATAGAGGGGAAGAGGCATGGATGGCCCCTCTCTGCCATCCCTCCAACCGCCGGAGTCAAGTTGCAGTTTCCATTTCAAATTGACTACAAAACAAACAATCTTCCTTTAATTTGGTCCAATAGTCTCTAGTGTTCCATGTTAGACCATTGTTCAAACCTTGCTCATCATACAGGGAATGCCGCTTCCTAATATTTCCAATAGCCCGGATTATTAATTGAAAAAATCCTCTCTTTCGAACTATCCTAGAAAATATCCTACAAAACACTACCTATTATGAATACGGACGAATAATTCCACCCATAGTACCGAGGCCGAGCCATGAAATCCATGGATTACTCTAGACCATAAGTTTAAACGTGAAGGTACCAACGTATTGTTCAACACGTTTGGACCAAATAGAAGTTGCAAATGGGTTTCTGTGCTGGAGGATGGACTTATAATAGTATGTAAATATTTTGAAATAGACATTCAACAATCAATATTCTTAATTTGAATTTAATACCATTGATACGGTAGAATGGAGTAAAGTTATTAACTATATTGTGTTCTTACGTAAACTTCAAGCATACAGCTCCCCCATACGTCTCATCTCAGATGTTGATACGGTATGTATTAAGATGCAATGATTAAAACGGAGGATGTTGTGAATATTTTTGTATCTTTGTTTGGTCGCGTTAGTGCGTATTGGGCTGTTCCCAAATGAAACTTCAGAAACGAGTATACTGGAAACAAGGAAGAGCAAGAGAGACGACGCTACAAAATGAGATAAGGGAGTTTGCGACTCCCAGAGTTCCTCACAAAGCAATATTCAGCTTTGTTAAGCTTAGTTAACAGGAACTGCGCTGTAATACCGCAGCCACCGAACTTGTAAGCGGAGCGTCTAGGAAACTTGTGCACCGTATGGAACTTTTCCGTTGCGATCGATATCAGAGTGTACTCGATAAAGTGCGTATTTGCGTATTTAACGGATGAACCTCCGATACCATGCTCACGTTAGGGACACAATGGCCAACAGAACCATGTGATCAGCGTGGAAATACCAAGTATTAGCTGTATGACTCGTGCTTTGCATAGGATTTGTAGTATTCCTGATATTGGTATGAAGCAAGAGTCGATTATGGATCGCTGCTTCATATTAGGCTTTCCCCATCCCCGCTCACTCCTTCAACAAGCACTAACAAGTTCTATCGTCAATTCGAGGTATTAGTGGTTCGAATTATCGAACTGGAATATCGATATTTCGTATATACAAGAAGATTATGAAATGTTGAAAAAAATGCATAATTAGTATACGCGAGTCCTTAACTAATCATAATATTAAAACATATCTCTGTTTCACTGATGATATTCGATACTTTTCTTGATAGGCCCGTTTGCACTGGCTTTTTCTGACGGTTAGATGACTCCTAAAAAAACCGTAAGAAACCACCCATGATCCCATCGTGATAAGCGTTTGAGAAGAGTTTCATAATGGTTTGAATCGAGAAGGAAGTACATGGCCACTTCTGGTCCACCGGATTTTCTGTGGACTAGAATGGCGAACAGAACACTGACTTCGGATTGTCAAGAAAACACTGCGAACAGACGTCTTTGATACTACTAAACAGTCAGACACAGTCCGAGAATCACTGCGAACGGCCCAACCTCTATCTGATAGCCGTCAGTCACTGCAAACAAACCTAATAATACTAGTATACTGTTATCATTGATATTATCTAGTTACCTGATTGAAAAATGCTGCAAATGATAAAACAACGGTTATTATTTTTCTGTATAGGTACATGATAAACGTGTCTCACTGAATTCATGCTAGTGTAACCCTGAATTAGTATGGTCGCTTTTTGCGGTGGATACCTGCCGATCAACTCATGTACGCTAGCACGCACGCAGGCACGCACGCCCGCACACGAACACACACACACACGCACACGCAAACGCACGCACACAACACACACGCGGGCGCGCGCGCGCCACCAGACAAAAATGCCACCAGAGTCGAAGTGTAAAATCTTACGTTCGGCAATTACAGTTACCTACATTTACAACAACTGGCTCAGCGAGAAATCATAGATCGTTGACTAAATATTGACGGTGACAATGGCGGTGAGCTATTACCACGTGCCACAAAAAACGACGCTCGTAAGGCCCTGCAGACACTGCAGTATTTTTTCGAAGCTTCGGACTGTGACATGACCATTTTCGACAGGATTGGGGAAGTGCGAAAACAATCGAGGGCACCAACTCAGAGAAGCAAAGTGTGATACCACCTTTAGTTTATTATTTTCAATAATGAACTACCGATTTTGGTTTATTATTTTCAGTAACCAACCTTTCGAATCCGGCAAGAACCAAATTTTAACCCCTCCTCAAAATTTGATGGTTTACGTTGCAAGATATGCAGAATCCGAAAATGCAATAAAGCAATTTCTGTCTGTCCGCCGTACTTGGCACTTTTCTTAGTTATCATGAACAAAATTTACGAAATTTGGTTTATAGGTCCGCGAAGCTCAGCGTTACTGTCAGTCATCTCTAAGGGGTTGAAATTTGTATAACGCCGTAGCTCAAAAAATTTCAATAGAAGGGTATGGTTTTTTTAACGTTTTTAAATTGATCTTGAACTAAAGCATTTTTTGAGACCACCATGTATTGTACGACCAGCCGTTCGTTTTCACCGAAAAGCTTCGTCAACGTGATCGTGAATCAAACGGTATAAATCCGGCCCAGATATCATCGGTAGGCAGCACCTGATTATAATCACGGATGGCTGTATGAAGTCGAGTTGGTTGTTCTGCGATATTATTTCATTTGAAAAATGATGGATCTATTGGAAGTTACCTTTGAAACTTGAACAAATGTTGAAGTATTATTGATGTTGTAGTGAATGCATAGGTGACGTAATTCACTACTGGAGGTATGAGGATAGGTTGTGCCCGGTTTGGTTATAGCGCGAGACTACCACCATGCCCGGGATCTTTTAGGTATGTGCCTGGTTTGGTTATAGTGCGGAGTCTACCTTCATGCCCAGGATCTTTTAGGAGGCGTCGCCTGGTTTGGTTATAGCGCGAGGCTACCACCATGCCCAGGATCTTCTAGGAGGCTTTGCCCGGTTTGGTTATAGCCGGGATCTTTTAGGTTGAGGAGAGAGATGAGGATTGAGGTGAGAGAGTAGTCAGCGACTAGAGGAGAGCGTAGAATGGTTGGAAAGGCGAAGGAGGCGAGTTTATATAGCCCTTTAGGGCTATCTCCCTCCATCCTCCATACTGGTGGAGGATGGTGAGGATCCCAACTAGGTTCCTCCGTTCTCCTGCGTCTTCCGTCCCCACGTCTGTGTTTATTAGCGAGATCTTAATTTTACAGGGAGTGGTTCTGGGAGGATACCACGACAGATGGGTAAATTATAAAACAATGGTAGAATGGGCTGGATTTTGTTGATATGTACTTTTGCTACTTGAACAACCGTTGAAGTATCATTGATGGCCAAATTACTAAACAATGGTAACTTATTACACAACGGTTTTTTATACTATCTACGCAGGACGGGCATCTATACAGGTAAATTATTACACAACGGTTTATTATTTACTTTATGCTTCGTGAATAATTACTAATAATTACTCACTGAATTATTGAATGCCAAGTATTTGTATGAAACTTTAATTCCCGGGCCGGCTCCAGTACT
This sequence comes from Leptopterna dolabrata, assembly GCA_954871275.1. Lineage (NCBI taxonomy): Eukaryota > Metazoa > Arthropoda > Insecta > Hemiptera > Miridae > Leptopterna > Leptopterna dolabrata. Next base: position 49,086,170 of record OX940976.1, on the reverse strand, counting down.
CCATTTAGAGCTTTGCTGGAGAGAGCTCGAGGGCATTGACCACAGAAAACAGTGATGTACGGAGGAGCATCAGTACAGGTAAATAATAAACCTTTGTGTAATAATTGCAGCGTTTTGGTTTATTATTCTGTGAATAATACACCTATGTATTCGCTCAGCAAAAAATTTTTATAACACCCCCTCAAAATTTTTTCTGTTCCGTTTCAAGGTACGTAGGTTCCAAAAATGCAATGTCCGTCCGCCGTCCGCCGTCCGCCGTATCACGTGTACAGCCTTCATTTTCGGTCTAAAAAATTCGTTCTTTCGCACACATGCTCCATTTGGGCCCTAGTTGTGTCCCGAAACTTTTCAGCCCGATCGGACTATACCCAGGGGTGTTATGAGTGAAAATGTGTATAAAAATAGGTACTTTTTGTGTTTTAGTAACATGTTAGTAAAATGAGCTTTTGAGGTATCGTTTTTCATGTTTTTGGGGACGAGAAGACCGAATATGAAGTCGATTTTGACCGAAGAGTGGAAAATTGAGGTTGTACCTATCAGATGATCAGCTCCCAAAATTGATTTTTTATGAGTCAAAAACCTGGGAAACCGTCTGAAATCACCATCAATTTGTAGAATAACACAAGAAAAAGTGTCAACACGTGGATCAAGACGATTAAATGGTACTATCAATGATCAAAGATACTTTTAAAAAAAACGCTGCAAAGTCCTTGTCACATGGGTTTATTATTCTATTGGACATACCTACAGAAAGGTTGGCTGTTCATTAATTGTTTCTTTCATGCGTAATAATCGAAATAGCTACTTCTGATGGTTTCCATTAATTTTGGCCCCCAAAACACAAATTAGGTACGCTCTTCTTTTTCTTTTTTTTTAAACTATCTTCGATCATTGGTAGTGCCATTTAATCTTCCTGAACCACGTCTTGACACTTTTTCCAGTGTTAGCTCCGTATCATCCATATCTACTTTATTTTCTGTCTAAAAAATTCGTCCTTTCGCACACAGGCTCCATTTGGGCACTAGTTGTGGTCAAAAACTTTGCAGCCCGATCGGAATATACCCGAGGGTGCTATGGGTAAAAAACGGGTGTAAAAATATGGTTTTTTGGTGTTTTAGTAACATGAGCTTGTGATGTATCATTTTCCATGTGTTTTGGGACGAGGAGACCGAATATGAAGTCGATTTTGACCAAAGAGAGGAAAATAGAAGTTCTAACGGAGTTTCAGCTTTAAATTTACTTACCTTAAATTTTGGTCTAAAATCGTCGTTCTTCCGCACACAGTTTGGGTCCCCATCGGGAACACATTTGGGTCCTAGTTGTGCTCCGAAACTCGGCAGCCCGGCCGGAATACACCCAGGGTGTTATGGGATGGGGGGATGGGTGTAAAAATAGGGGTTTTCGAGGTTTTAGCGAAGTATAGTTTTCTATGTTTTTTAGGACGAGAAACCGAATATGAAGTTCATTTTGACCAGAGTTAAAAATTGAGGTTTAACGAGTGTTTAGTATCCCAAATTCAATGAGCCAAAAACATGGGAAATTATCTGAAATCACCAGGCATTTGTTTAACTACACTAAAAGTAGTGTTAACAGGTGAATTAAGACAACTAAATTGCACTATCAATGATCGAAGATAATTTGTCAAAAAAAGGAAGCCTATTTCGTGTTTTTAGGGGCCAAAATTGGTGGAAACCATCAAAAATAGCTATTTCAATCATTGTACATGAAAGAAACAATAAATGAACATCAAACATTTCCGCAGATATATCCAATAGAATAATAAACCCATGTGACAAGGACTTCGCGGCGTTTTTAAATTCAGATGGTCGCTGAACATAAGTAGGACAACAGCAAACTTGTACCTATCACCTAATAGGTAAGGAACTACCCATAAACAAAATCTAAAATAACTATCTTTCTTCAAATGAAATAATATCACTGATCAAAAAACTCGATTTCATAAAGCCATGCTTGAATTATAATCACCTGTTACCTAACAACATTATGGCTGCAGTTATGTGAATACCGTAGGATTCCCACTCACGCTGACGATGGTTTACAATGCTCCGGGTGGTCTAAAAAAACCGAAGAATCGGAATCAATGATCCTCCTGTAAGGACAGCCGATCACGTCAGCGAGGGGTCGTTGCAATTCCAGATGTGTACACTATTCCACCGATGTTGATATGCTACCTGATAAGGAGGACATCACTATTCTACCGGACTTCAATTACACCGAACATTCACTCCGCTGGAGCGTGTGCGTTGTAAGAAATACTGGTTTATTAACCAAAAAAATGTATAAAATACGATTTATCGACAATCATCAATGATGAAACATCAATGAGTGGAATATGGCATTATTTACGTTAACAAAAATAAATGGGTTATTGAGTTGGGGACAGTGTTAATGCAGTATGAATAATTGGCTGAAAAATAGCCCGTAATGCGAAAAGTTCTATCAGCAAAGATCGATTTCGATGTACACAGTTCTTTGAAGTTGTTGGATGTTGAAATACCCGGTATTTATATTGTTGGTAACATCAAGAATTTGAAGGAATGATTCTCCTTCAACAAATATCACTTCTGAATCTTTAAGAATTCCGCAATGCCTCCTGGTTCATGGAATCATGGATGTACAGTGAAATATTTCTATGGACATCACCATTTATACACGTCGGTAGATTTGATGAAATAATTTTTTTGATGGGTAATTAAAACTATCACAAACTGCAAGTTCGGACAAAATAAAGTTACACTGCCGAGAAATCGGCTGAACGATCATAATGAACTGCCGAGAACGAAAGGCAACCGGACCGGTGGATTAGTTATCGATTCATCTGATGAGTGAAAGTAAACAAGTGGATATGCAAGGTCGGATTAGTAGTAATTGCTCACCTCCGGTGGAATTGCACCCGACCCGTCAGCGACGCCAGAAGGACAGTTGGCCCCAACCTCTCTACTTTACTTATTGTTGTACGTACGAGTATATGATGGTCTCAAACATTCACATCATCTTCCAAATGAGGCCAACCCCAAATAAATTGAACGACAGAGAAATATAATACGATGATATCATACGACTTGAGCTGATACCGATGGCATGCTGTTTTCTAGCCTGAAAAAGTTAAGGACGATGTTAATTAGGCTCGAATTGGAGAGGTAGGATTGCATTAAATACGTTTGAAGACATCATTAGTTAGGCGAAATTACCGAATGAGTGGGTTCCAAGTTGGCCTTACAGCAATTGTCTTCATGCATATTTATATCTATTGTAACAAGTAAATGCTTTATCAAATATTTTCTCTCCGCAACTGCAAGTTGCTACTTCAGCGCATTCAAAGCATTTTCTTTGTTTTTCAGTTCTCAAGCAACCTCTTTACTGGCATTTAAACTCTAATTATTCAAGACAGCGCCTTTCAACTTCTCGTCTTTATTCATTGTGAGAATCGCTCCAAGTAACATTGAATAGTGAACCCATTTCGTGGATTACTGTGTTTAAAAACGATAACAAGAACGTGTTGACGTGTCCGTCTGTATTTCTCAGAGCTTTTCTCAATTAAAACCGTGAAGTAGCGATTAATCAAGGTCATATGGACGGTGTCCGTTAGACAGGCTGTAACCATATATTTTATTCAGAATAATTAGTGCATCCTGCATTTACTGCGCTTGGTAAAGAAGTCTTTCGATCTTTATCTTCAGTGAATACCTAACTTGGAGATTCAATTACGGAATCGCATAATGGTACATATAAATTTCAGCAACGGCATTTGGTCAGAGCAATAGAAACATTATGACCCTGCATGTAGATAATTATCACATAATGGAGCAACTGCACGTTTTTAATTTTTAAATTTTAAATTTTAATTTTTTTCAATAGGGAGATCTTGGTGAGACGTTACCAAGCTGGTGAAATACTGTGAGGGCTCTCCGATTGGTGAAAAAGATGCAAAAGGGTAATAGCAAATCGTCGGAGAACATAAGCTATTGTGATGAGCCTAATGTTTTCGATTGGGTATGAGCGAAAAATTATTTATACGTGTCAAAAATCTTTAATACTGGCGAAATGGCTAAAAATTACAAAACGCATCTGTTGAATCAGCAAAATAGAGTAGGATGATGATTCGAGACGAATAAAGATCATGATGTATTTCGATGTAATGAAAAAATAAAATTAAAATAATAATATCAAAAATAAACAAATAATTAAATCGCGTCCAAAGTGAATCACATAGCTGCTGAGTTCTATAAAATTTCTCGCTCTCGAGTAATTTGGTAATATCAACAAAATAGAACGACCATTGGAATATCGATCATAAACCTTGAATGGTACTTACTATGTGATGTACAGGACATCCACAGAACGGAGTGTTCGTCATTTTATTTCTTGAAAGTTGAGGTAAAACACTGTGGAAGAAAATAGAAGCAGCCTCTATCTGATCATCTTGGCAATAGAAACGATGCAACTGAGTCCATGCTAGAAGCAGGAGACGACATAACTTCAACATGTCATTCCAAACCACACAAAACAAATCTACCTAGTAGAAAATGTACCGGCAAAGAACAGAGATAAACGTAAGGGATATGACAATGAAGTTGAATGATTAAGTAGTGACGTGAACGGGAACGGCAAGCTCAGAGAACGGATTTAAATGAGTACCATACTATCCACGTGCCAGGGAAGTAGACGTAGGTACCGATTTTCCCGTGCTCCTCGAATTCCTATTTTTGTTATTTTGTATGTCCAAACAGAACATTATTATCATTTCACACATTCACAACCCCCCCCCCCCCCCCCCCTGAACTAACAGCTGCCAAAAAACGTATTATTTTCGGGCCTACTAGAATAACCCATTATCGATACACACGTAACAGGGGACTGGATTTCGGATCGCAGTTCAATATTTTGTTATAATTTATTTTGTTATGCGATACGATACGGACGGTTCGACTTCCTACGACTCACATCAAACGAAAGGATTGCCTTTACTTGTACTTCCCAATTTTCAGCGAGCTACTGATAGAAAATATGGCGGTCTCCTTCATATCACAGCCTCTTTAATAGAAGGTCTAAATTATGTCATGATTAATGTTTCCAAAACATTATTCATTCGGGGTACTGTCAACACCGGCTACGTTCAGATCAAAGGCATCCCATTTCAAAAATAACTCAGCGGCAACTTTCCAAACTATAGGGATCCTTGATAAAAACTATATGGTTAGAGACGAACAATCGCCGATAGCAGGCATTGGAATCTTTGAATACATTGGCTGTAATTTCACAGTTCTACTCGCATTTGGTGGTGGGAGAATAACAAATCGGTCTTCCTGGCTCTAAACGAGCTACGTTTTAGATTCTGCTCTTGGGATACCCCCATCCTACATTTAATTAAACGCACCTTGACTGTTTATTTCCTCTAATGGATACCATCCATCAGGAACTTGTTTGGTGGGGAAACCACTAATTGAAATTGATTACAGTTGATTACACTCTGATTATCGATCATTGATAGTTTGTTTTATAGCAAGCATCGTACTTATAGGTTTACAGGTACTCAGTGCTTACAGGTTTACATGTAAGCATCGTACTCAGCGTTTATAGGTTTGAAAATGATTACAGTAGATGATACTCAGATTCGAGTTTACTTGACCACTTTTTGATAAACAGGTTGAGGTTTTCGACCAACCCTCGAGAACCTCAACCTGTAGACGATATTAGGTACACATGAAGATTTTATGATCCTATTAGAAACACATATCTTGAAAGAGGAAGGGGTTGTAAAAGAAAAATCTTGCTAGATTGCAAATGTTAATAACTGAAAATAACAAACAAAATGCATATTGAGAAAATGCTTGTGTTTGGGCACATTTTGGTTCACCAATCACAAATTAATCTATACAATATACAATTTCAGACGCATCCATAAAATTATTTGGCTTACGTTTCAAGGCACTAAGTAGAACCCAGAAATCGAAAAAATCTATGGCGTCCCCTTTTTTCCCCTATTTGCTATGGACAGCACTTTGCCCCATTAAATTCCTGAGAAAGAACTAAGTTCGTTTCAGCTCTAGTTCTTTAGTTAAATAGGAGGGGTGAAAAAATAGGGGTTAAGATTTTCGATGTAGCTCTAAAAACTGTAATACATTTGCTTGGATTGCAGTTTGCAAATCGAATCTCTGTTTTAGAAAATGTTTTGGAACCACCCGGAGCCGGCTAGTGCACACCAGAGCCGGAGCGGGACGGGTCGCATCGTGGCGGAACAATACTCCTGGTTCGGTTCATTCTTTTTACATGTAGACGTGCACCATTCGTTCATATTAGTGCTTCAATCAAGAATCAAGTTTGAACCGAAAACATCATGAACATGAGCGTGAATCAAAACGGAAAACCCAAGTCAAACGGATAAGACAAGTTATCACGGTGCAGCAATGAAACAGCAGCTGATGCTAATCATTCATGATGCCAGCATGGATTTGTGAAATCGAGTTCGTTGTTTCACGATACCGCCTAGAGTGAAGTACTTTTCGTGTCTACTAAATATATGTAAACACGTAAATTTGTTGGTAGAGATTTACGAACTAGTGGGCCCGCTGACCAGTAGTCTCACGTATCTTTAGAGAAACTAATGCAACGCATACCTGCGACAGATTACCGCGGCGCTCTCCTTGACGTCTTCGAGACACCAAAAACTATACAGCGAATTCTGAGGCCCAAAGAGTGTACTGTCAAAATTTCCGAGTTTTATGACGGTCACTTTTCGCGGTACAGACAAGAGTCATTTATTTTTTTGTCAAGTGTTTGGAACTTTATTACACACACAACAATGAAAATGAATGTGAAAATGGGCAGAGTGGCGAGCTACAGCGACTGAAGATACGAGATTGACTGGAGGTGGTCGTATTTAGATACTCGGGATGCAGCATCAGCAGGAAATGTTGTTATCAGCAGTTCTAATAATATCACTTTTATATATATGTATCGTCACCAGAAAATGGATCTCCACTCTAAGTAAGAGCCGAATGCCAGGATTACGATGTAGGTGAGTATTCAGCACCAAGAATGGTACATGGCAACTGTTGAATTAGGCAGAGGATTGGAACCCATGAACTCCTACCCCCACACCAACACACACACACACACACACACACACCACCCCACACCACATATTTATAGGGTAATGCATAGGTTTTTTAGGAAAAATAGCATACAGTCGGGGTTTAATGAATTTCGTATGAGACTAACCCGCACTTACCCTCAAAATTTCAACTCACCGTTCTTTTGGGGAAGTAATTATTATCGGCGTTCCAACCGAGTGAAAACAGCAACCGATAGAAAAACTCGAGAAAAAATAAATTGAAATAAATAAAATAAAAGACACATTTTAAAAAGACAATTGTATTTCAAAATTATCTAGGAAGAATCAAATAAAAAATTTCTTCCTGTTAAATTTCGTTCTGCTACCCGAGAACATCGGAATTTTTCAAGCTCCTAACTCCCTACGCTTTCATTTTAAGTCATAAAAAATGCCTATGTTCTTGTGTGGCAGAAAAAATTTAGCAGAATGAATGTAGCAGGAAGGAATGTTTTGAAGTAGAAGCGTGCGGCAGGACTGATGCGTGCGGCATTGTCATCGTAGTTAGATGACTATGAAAAATGTCAGCTTATTTTTAATGAATGAACTAATTAAGTGAGTAATTAGCCAATTATTTAATTAATGTTTCTTATTAATTAATATGTATTGTCACCAAATACGGATTGACTAAAATTTCAGCTTAGTTTTAATTGCCGAATTATTTAATTATATAATTAACTACGTAAATAATTTATCAACGTTTTTACTATTGATTTTTGTATTATCATCGAAGACAGATGACTATGCATAACTTCAGCTCGATTGGACGCAAGTGGGCGAATATTGGATTACCAGATTTGACTGTCGCAGATGGAGCAATAAAAGCCTGAGTAAAAGCCAAGTTGGGTGGGCACTGGGCAGTATAGCTTCCTCACTTATTGTAACATGAACGTATAGAATCACTTGGTAAAATATCGATTTTGATGGAATGCACTTGAGACCATACAATACCTCACCTCCATCTATCTCCCAAATTTCACCGCTTTACGACGATTTGCAGGATAGTTATTGGGTCACGAGAATCTAACGCTTGCGCATGCGCAGACAAAAGTTACGGTACGATTTCAATTATTTTGATGAGACCATCTGCGATTCACCCCGCGTGTACCCTCAAAATTTCAGCTCGCCACGACTAATTTTCGCGTAGTTAGAAGCGTTAAAAGGAAATGGTCAACATTTCATGTTCGCGCATGTGCAGACGAAAATTACAATACGATGCCAATAAAATTATAAGGAACTATCAAAGTATTATACCTGATCGACCCTCCAAGTTTTAACTCATTTCAACTATATTTAAGGTAGTTATGGGTGTTTCAAGTATTTCATGTTTGCAGATGCGCAGACGAAAGTTACAGTATTTTTTCAATGATTCTGGTATGGGATCATCCGTGAACCAACCCGCACCTACTATCTAAATATCAGCCCATTTCGACCTATTTCGAGTAGTTATGGGCGTTAAAAGGAATTGACCAAAGACAGACAGACACGAAACTTTTTTTTAAATCAATCCACTAATCCACGGCTTCTCTACCTTCCGGTAGTGAGGAACCAAAAAGTTGGAACACTAGTAGTCTTCTATAACCAAGATGATTTACCTTGACAACCATTGTAGCAGGATCTTGATATGTAATTTGTATATTCAAGATCTGAAAGTACATACAAGAAAACTGGTCAGCTTAGCATACATGTCATTTTTGGAGCTTATTACAGATAGAAATATCGTAAACCCTTTCACCCCTGGTGGGACGTAAATGTCCCATCATGTTTTTGCACTCATAAACCTGCTGGGACACATATGTCCCAGGAACAACTGCTTCAATTTTCCAATCGTTTAGGGACTGTTGAACCCTACCATCTTTTTTAAGGACCACTACAATGAGTATGAATTCATCATGCTTCTTCTAACACGGTAGGTAGGAAATGACTGTGGAACAGTAGAGTCCACCTCAAACGCGCTGAAAAACTGGTGGGACTTGTGCTGACGAAAATAATCATTCCCGGTTAGGCAGTGCAGTGAAGCTTGATTCTCAGCCGGGTTGAAAGGCTTTTATTATGGAAGTGTTACAAAATGATAAGGGAGGATCCACTGATTTGTTGGCTCGCCCAGTGATTTTAGTGTTCCCCAGTAACGGACTATCGATGTTTTCATTCATTCATTTATTATTAGTTGTAATAAGTTATAATATACATAATGCTACCAATCTTTTAAGTCTCTGGATTAAAATCACGGTTAGCATTAATAATAATTGAATAGCATGTCACCCCACGTGATTTCGAAAAGGGTAATGAACTCATTGGAAACGGCTAACGAGCAGAAAGTCAAGTTGACAGAATAAAATAAATTATTCAAACGAAAAGCTCCAGTAAAAATCTCACATCTGGCAGAAGGACGAGCAATCGGGATACTTCATTATGGAAATGCGCTTTCAACATGGAGTGGATTTCTTGTTTCGTTCAATTGATTTGTGTCTGACTGAGACTACAACCACGATAGACCGTTGCATAATGCGGCAAATAAAGTGCTTATTGATGAAGGGACAGCGTTGTGAAAGTACTCCAGGAGCCAATGCAGTATCAAATCAGGGGTTATAAAGTACTGTTCACGCGGTGACAGCGTTCCACGACTTCTCCTACCTTCATAATTCTCTATTACATCGTAATCGCAGCTAGCTTCAATGAATAAAATTCCTGCTGCAGTGACGCAGATAGTTTTTGAGACGACGGTACGAGAAATCGTTAGGAAGCCGACCTTTGATACCAAACTAAAACCTGTGAACATGTGCATCCGCTGTGACTGATATCACCAAGTTACATTATAATGTTCATTAGGAGTATGTCCCAAGATCATTGATCTTCCTGGCTATTAATTTTTAGAATTTTGTACTCACTGTATCTACGTATTGTGCGTATCAGTCACTGAAGGAAAAAATGTTTAACTGCTTTCAAAAATAGTCAACCTTTCAAAATATTACAATTACACGTAAGTACCTCACTTTATATAACCTTTGCGAATGAGATCATAAAATGAACAGAATGAGTCTCTCACTACTTCCTTCGAACCCAACGAGTGTACTTCCTACGATGAATCATATCAACTAGAACCGAATTGTGAAATTTACTTATGGAACGAAGTTTGGCCATTCAACAGGCTTTTCTAGGGGGGTATGCCTTCGAATGGATCAGATAAATCGTAAGTATTATTTCCCCTCCACAGATGAAATTGAAAATAGGTGTCCCAGATCATTCAGAGGCTATTTCTGATTCCATAATGTACATGTAGGTACCTAGTTTTTAGGGATCTACGGAGACGAACCCGCAACATTACGACTCCTTCGTTTGAAGACGCAAGAGGAGGCTGATCCATTCGGTAAACTGAAGCTATGTTTCGAAGGTAGTATATAGTAGCTGTGTTCGAATGTGTCTGGACTGTCGATGGGATTATTCCCGAAATCGGTATCCAAATCAGAAACCATTCAAAAATCAGAGGAGTAATCGATTTTGTGAAACGTGCATTCGAAGTAGATGATTGTAGCATGGTTGATCACGTTATATTCAATCCGGCATCACTGGTTCATCAGTTTTCAGATTGGTTGTTACGGTTATTCTTGGTGGATCACAAATGTTTACAACAATACAAACTGCGATTCCCTAGACGCTAAATGTCGGACAAACCCTCCAGGAATAGAGGGGATGGCGGCGCAACAAGGAGACGACCTGGGTCGAGAGCACGTACACAACTAATAGAATGTGCTCTTCCGGAGTTACAGAATAACCACAGCCCTTCGCTCAGAGAGTCCCAATTATACTATTACTGTCTTCCACAAAGGTCGAAGTACTAGGTAACGAGTACATCTGTATTCAGCCTAAGCACTCCTCACTGCTCCCATGCATGTTCATTATATTTCTTGCTAACGCTGATTATTAGGCGCTTACTGGGCTGTTGTGCTTCAAACAACCCGGAGGGCTAAGTCGAATGGGATACGGAAAACGAACTTCGCGTTTGTTTTTCAGTTAATTGCCAGTTATATTTCCAGATGGCATTCTCTAGCCGTCAAAACATCAACAAGCACAACCCTACTCCAAGAACTGGTTTTGGTTTATTATTTTCAGTACTGGAACTTTGGACTCGAGCGTGAAAAAAAAAAGTTAACCCCTCTCAAAGTTTGATGGTTTCCGTTTCAAAGTATGCAAAATCCGAAACACTGCAAATTATTATACAAAGGCTTATTATTTACCCGTATAGATGCCCCTTCTGCGCAGATCACTGTTTCCTGTGGTCAATACCCTCGAGGTCCCCCCCAGGCAGGCCCAAAATCAGCACTGGAGCCGGCCCCGGAATTAAAGTTTCCTACAAATGCGCGGGATCCAATAATTCAATCATTATTTATTTTGTAGTTATTCGTGAAGCATAAGGCTAATAATAAACCGTTGCGTGCCTGTACAGGTGCCCCTTCTACGTGGATAGTATAATGAACAGTTGTGCAATAATTTAACTTTGAGTAATAATTTACCGTTGTGTAATAGTTTGGCCATCAATAATACATCAACGGTTGTTCAAGTTGCAAAAGTACCTACCAACAAACTCCAGCCCCTCCTACGTAGATGGTATAATGAACCGTTGTGTAATAATTCACGGTTGTGTAATAATTTACCGTTAGGTAATAATTTACCACTGTGTAATAATTTACCCATCAATAATACTTCAACGTTTGTTCAAGTTTTACTGCCTATCAACAAACTCCAAAAGAGCCATCATTTTTCAAATGAAATAATATCACAGAACAACCACCTCGACTTCATACTCCGTGAATATAATCAGGTGCTCCCTAGGAATGATTATCTCGGGCCAATTCACGATTGTTGCCGCGTCCCTAGCGATGATATCTGGGCTGAATATATGCAATGTCATTCACCCTCCTGTTGAAGAAGCCTGTTGTTGCAAACTTCTGGGCCTGACTGTGAACGAACGGCTGGACGTACAATGCTCCCGGTGGTCTTAAAAAACTCCCAAGTTCGATAAATATTTAGAACCGTAAAAAAAGTCGAGATAACGGCATCCTAGAGATTTCAACCCCTATTTTCCACCCCTTAGGGATGAATGACATTAACGCCGAGCTTCGAGGACCCTAGACCCCAAATGGGACCTATATACCGAATTTCGTCAATTCGGTTCATGGTAACTAAAGAAAGTGCCAAGTGCGGCGTACGGCGGAAGGACAGACAATTTTCATTGCATTTACTGATTCTGCATACCTTGAAACGGAAACCAACAAATTTTGAGGGGGGTAAATAATTTTTTTTCATGCTCCATTCCAAATGTTGTTTATTGAAAATAATAAACCAAAATGCAATAAAAGAAATTTTTGACCATCCGCCGTACGCCGTACTTCGCCCATTTGGGGTCTAGTTGGTCCTAGGAGCTCGGCGTTGATGTCAGTCATCCCTAAGGGGTGAAAAATAGGGGTTGAATTCTACAAAACGCCGTTATCTCGAATTTTTCAACGTTTTAAGATCCTGAACTAGGAGTTTTTTTAGACCACCCGGAGCATTGCACTTGCAGCTGTTCGTTCACAGTAAGGCCCAGAAGTTTGCACCGACAGGCTTGTTCAACAGGAGGGTGAATGAAATTGCATATATTCAGCCCAGATATCATTGCTAGGGACGCAGCGACTATTGGGAATTGGCCCGAGATAACATTGCTAGGGAGCGCCTGATTATAATCACGGATGGCTGTATGCAGTCGAGTTGGTTGTCTTGTGATATTATTTCATATTAAAGCGCTGCAAATCCCTGCAAAACGGTTTATTATTTTGTACAGAATACCCTTCTGTTACAGATCACAGCTCTCTGTGTAGATCCACATAATAATATGTATAGAGTAGTACATCCGTAGGTAGTAGGTAGTAGGTAGGTAGTAGTGAGTCCGTAGGTTAGTACCTATCCCCATACTCGTTACTAGGTACCTACCTAAATCACGAGTTAAATGTTGCTAAAATAATTCTGTCGATGACAAACAGTAACTAAAACGGCAAAAAGAAACGCAAATAATGAAGTTCTGAAGGAAAATTGTTGATGTGGGGGTTGATTGTTGTTTGGTGATATAGATGCCCCTTCTGCGTAGATCACTGGTTTCTGTTGTCAGTACCTACCCTCGTGGTCAAGTATAATTAACCGTTGTTAATAACTTGCCCATCAATAATGCTTCATCGGTTGTTCAAGTTGCAAAAGTACCGATCAACAAAATCCGGCCCCTTCTAGGTAGATGAACCGTTATGTAATAATTTACCTTTGTGTAATAATTTACCATTGTGTAATAATTTGCCGTAGTGTAATAATTTACCGTTGCGTAATAATTTGCCGTTGTGTAATAATTTACCATTGTTACAGATCACGGCTCTCTCTATAGATAACCCTTTATATAATATACCTATGCACTATTCTATACATATGATATAGATCGCACACCCTCCGTAGGTTAGTACCTAACCCCGTACTCGTTACTAGGTGCCTACCTAAATCACGAGTTAAATGTTGCTAAAATAATTCTGCCGATGACAAACAGTACCTAAAATGGCAAAAAGAAACGCACATAATGAAGTTCTGAAGGGAAATTGTTGATGATTGAAAAAAGTTGCAAACAAACTCCAGCCCCTTCTTCGTAGATTGTATAATAATTTACCGTTGAGTAATGATTTACCATTGTGTCATAATAATTTACCCATCAATAATAGTTCAACGTTTGTTCAAGTTTCACTACCTATCAACAAACTCCAAAATAGCCATCATTTTTCAAATGAAATAATATCGCAGAACAATCAACTCGACTTCATACTCCGTGACTATAATCAGGTGGCCCCTAGCAATGATTATATCTCGGGCCAATTCTCGATTGTTAGCGCGTCCCTGGTGACGAGATTTGGGCTAAATGTATACAATTTCATTCACCCTGCTATCGAAAATGTCTGTCGGTGCAAACTTCGGGGCCTTACTGTGAACGAACGGCTGGACGTACGATGCTCCGGGTGGTATTAAAAAACTCGTAAGTTCAAGAACTATTTTAAAACCGTAAAAAGATTCACGTAAAAAAAAGGTATAGGCGTTCTGAAAATTTCAACCCCTATTTTGAACCCCTCAGAGATGACTGACAGTAATGTCGAGCCTCGAGGACCAACTAGACCCCAAACGGAACCTATAACCCGAATTTCATCAATTTTTCATGGTAACTAAGAAAAGTGGTCAGTACGGCGTACGGTGGACCGACAGAAATATTTTTATTGCATTTTCGGATTCTACATACCTTGAAACGTAAACCATCAAGTTTTGAGGGGGGTTAGAATTTTCTTTTTTCATGCTCGATTCCAATGGTTCATTATTGAAAATAATACACCAAAATGAAGGCTCTTATGGATTTTGTTGATAGGTAGGTACTTTTGTAACTTGAACAATTGTTGAAGTATTATTGGGTAAATCATTAAACAACGGTAAATTATTACACAGTGGCAAATATAACATAACGATTTATCATACTATACATGCAGAAGGAGCATCTATACAAGTAAATTTTACAGCGATTTATTAATTACCATTATATTCTTCATGAATATCTACAAATAATTAATGATTGAATTATTGATTCCCGCGCATTTGTATGAAACTTTATTTCAAGGGCCAGCAAACACTGTGTTGAAAACTATTTTCAAGTTTTCTCAGGCTGTGAGTCACTTCCAGTTTGGAAAACATTTTTCAATTAACTATATTAGTTGGAAACAACCCCTACGTCAACCGATCACAAAAACCCATCAGATTTGAACAAAAATAAAATTTTAAATTAGGCCAAAATTTTTTAAATCAAAATGCCTTATGTAGGGGGATTTTTCGAGCGCTAATAAATCATGAAATTCAATTAACGCAGTTATAACTTGTAAAATGAGCGAGCGAAATGGTTAATAAATTTCAACGATTTTGAAAAAGGGCGTCAAAATAGGGACTCCGGCAGTTCTCTGGCGGCAGGTAGTGAAAGGACAGCTGCTGGCTCTTATCATGGTCTTTCTGGAACCAAGGAGTGATCAGATTTGCTACAAATGCATTCAAAATATTCAGCATTGCTGTAGCAAGAAATCAGCTGTTTCGTACTAGAAATCTTGCCTGTCCCTATCTACCATTTTACAGCCAAATATAAAATGCTTTGTACCTGGAATCGTTTAGCTGCATTTTGGGCTACGACTCACAAAAGCCTCATCAAAACATAAAGAGTAAACTAGGTGAGTATTTTTAGGGCCCGGTGAGCTCGGGAACAATCAAAAGCCGGAATGAAAACTTTCTTTACCGCTGGTTGCGGCCCGATGGAGTTTCTGATTGCTACGGTTCCGGTCGTATCACAATACCCTCGACGGGATTGAAATTCGGAATCTGCTGGATGGGAGAGGAGGGCTTCCGCGCCGTAGGCACTTCCGAACAAACGCTAATAGCTTTAATGGAGGGAGTCTCCGGGGAAATAACCGCTTATCAATAATGTAATGCCCAAGTGAGGAGAGCTGCCGCCTGGGGAGCAGGAATCCTTCTGTTACAAACTGGGAAAAAGCCCGTTCAGCAAGTGCCTACTCGATGCTTCTACGATCCCAGAATTTCGTGACTGTCTACAAAACACAAAGCACGAGGATGCAATAAAACCATTAACTACCTTCATAAAATTACACGAGTTCTCCCAATTAGAAATGCCGGTATTTATCCAGGAACTAACAGGAAAGCATGTGCAGAAAGCAACCTTCAGCATTAATAATTTTATTAATAACTAATAATCGGATTTTTCAGAAAAAATTAAACAGAGCAGCCCTCAACCCCTAGGACATCCCCCTTCATTATGGTTTATAGTTAACCTGACGCCCCAAAAACAACCCTGTTATAAAAATTTTCCCGCTAAGAAAACCTCCTCAGCCGCAAAAAGGATTGATATAGATTTCGCCCACCGAAGTAGCAAGCTAGTAGCATGCTCGGTGCTTCGTACCTGGCTATTGGATATGCATATATAGAAACTCCCCCCTCCCCCTCCACCCACGTTCACCCCTGTTTCCCTGTTTCTTTCAACATTGCTTGACGGGGAGCTTGAAATTTCTTTCAACGCTGTTCAGCGAGCAGCTTTTTGCTTGGAGAGTAAAAGTATGTAGAGAGGAACTGACCACAGAAGACAGTGAGTGACCTAGGCTGGGGGATACAGGAAAATAATAAGCCATAGTGCAATAATTTGCAGCGTTTTTGGAAGGTGAACGTTTCTCCCTGCTGAGAAGTGAAATTTTATGAAACAAAGGTGTCACGGGAAACAAAGCATTAACATTTGTAGGTATAGTAGATCTTCCGAATTATTGTTGAAATGAAAAGTTAGTGAATTTTTTCACATAATGGAATGGATATTTAAAGTTCCACAGGACCAGGAGCCAGAAAAGCTTCGTGTCATCCTTCCACCGTTAAAATTTGTCTAACTACCCTCATCTGATACACCTTGAAGAAAATTATCAAACTTCATCCAAGAGTCATTAGACTCAGGTGATAAGTGAGCAAAGTGAAGTTCTAAATTAGCTGCTATTACTCAGAAAGTGTAGGGAGGAAAACGGAAAAGTGGAGGGTGGAGACAGGTCTCTCTTACCATTAGTTGTAAACAAACAACCAAACCTTTCCTTTCCTACGACGTTGGCAACATGTGCTCCTGATTACAAGGGCTCGGGGACACTGAATTATTTGATCGAACCAGGTTTCCCCTCTCTCAACTTTTGGTCATCAAACAGTGCCCACGGCGGTTGGTTCGTGTGCCGGGACTTTACTACTTCAAAGGTTGCACATCACGGTTGACACCCCTTAGTAAGACATCGAATTCTAGTTAAATGAAGACATTACAACAGAATGAATACGACCAATAAGAGGAGTTTCGTTCATGCAGCAACAACAATGTTGCGAAATCTCGGCAATGTGGAGAGATGAGGGAGGTTATTGAAAATTATATTTGTATGAAGGAATAACAAGACTATTTCAGACTTTCCGTAAATGTTCAAACTTAAGGGTAAATGTCATGGATTTTAGTAAGAAATATTTTCAATAGATGGCTGCACCGTCGGGGGCAATCCAATATTCGGTTTATCTCTTGAACGGTTCCACCGATTTTCTATCTGTAAAATGTTCTGTGATTGATATGAGCAACGTCAAGTGGCGAGCACTCATTTTAGAATTTTAAAATTTTTTTCACGGGGTTCCCAAAATTATTTTACTCAATTTCAATTTTTTTTCAAAAAAGCAACTAGTACTTTCGAAGAAACCAAATCCGTTTTCAATTTCAAAATCGGATCATTAGATCGAACGGCATCTGGGAAAATCATTATAACAATAGGGGCCTATTGTTAGCCCTCTAATTGCTAGACTATGATGAGGTTCTTGACCGCTGGAATAAGTAAGAAAGGAGGTTCTTGAGGTTCGGCCAGTGAAAACTATTATCTTTACGCCAACGTTTCGTCGAATTTATTCAACATCTTCAGGGCTTAGAGATTATTATGATGATAAACTGATAAAGATTACGATTCTGATGAATAGAAGCTGATGATGGTGGTGAACAATAATATTGGGCTTATTAACAAGCAGTAGCAATTTACTGTTGAAACAGGCGTTGGAAAAAAAAGCGTAAAGATAATAGTTTTCACTGGCCGAACCTCAAGAACCTCCTACCTTAATCTTGCTAGAGGCACGTCCTAATCCAAAGACCAGTCATCCACGTGCCGAAAGGGAATACAAATGGTGCTCTAAAAGTAATTAAAAACGCTGCAAAGTCCTTGTCACATGGGTTTATTATTCTACTGGACATACCTAAAGAAATGTTGGCTGTTCATTCGTTGTTTCTTTCATATGCAATAATTGAAATAGTTATTTTTGATGGTTTCCACCAATTATTTTGGCCCCCCAAAACACGAATCAGGCTCCTACTTTTGACAAATTATCTTTGATCATTGACAGTGCCCTTTAATTGTCTTGATTAAGCTGCTAATACTACTTCTAGTGTTATTTTGGAAATTTATGGTGGTTTCAAAATCCCAGGATTTTGACTCATAAAAAATGAATTTCGGGAGCTTAACCTTCGTTACAATCTCAATTCTTCATTTTTCGGTCCAAATCAACTTAATATTCGGTCTTCTCGTCCCAAAAAACATAGAAAACTATACCTCAAAAGCTCATGTCACAAAAACGCAAAAAATACCTATTTTTATACCAATTTTCACTCATGACGCTCCTGGGTATATTCCGATCGGTCTGCAAAGTTTTAGTTGAAAGAGAATCACCATATATACGGTATATATATTCAGTTGTCATAAGACTATAATATAGGAATAATATTATTATTATTATTATTATTATAGCAGAAACCCAGTTGACAGTGAATAGTCTCACTACTATTAATTCAGTATTTAAGCCTGTACAGTTTATCTCATTTTAGCCTCGAGATGTTGAACTCCAGACAAGGAAGCTGAATACTTTATTAAGACCAACGAAGATACGTCACCGCTGAGGTGGTACATTTCGACTTGATACGAACAGGTGACTGCTGCGTTTTGTTTCATGCCTAGCGATTACGGTAACGGGAAGTCATTCATTCAACTATCAAAGCCTCCTGAGAAGAGAAATAAAGGATTGAGGGAAGAGAGGATCAAGAACCGAGGCTATGGAGAGTCTTCAAACGAAATACAATTTTGGAAAATGTTTTAAAAATTATATAAGCTGAGACCAAGATGGAGGGAAATAATTGTCGATAATGAACTGTAGAAGAAAAGAGTTGAGTGAGTCGGCTTTTTCAGATTCATCCATGTGATCAAGTTTCTACAATGTCGCATGTGCAGATGAAGATTATAGACAGATCTTAATATTAATCATTATACATAATTAGTACACGAATAGCGTCTTTGAGTTTCATCAGAATCGGTAGATCAGCACCAGAAATATATGTGTATGGCAATAGCTTCGTTTCCGCATGCGCAGAAGAATATTACAGTCTGGTTTTGATGAAACTCACACGGGAGCATTTAGGGTACCCCTTACCTGCCCTCCGAATTTCAGCTCATTACGACGATTTTTTTCCGGATAGTTGAGAGCTTGGCGAGGATTTGCGGATCCACTGACAGACAGAAGGACATAATCAAGGACAGGGAACCAAATTTTAAAAGAAAAAATCTATAAAATAAAAAGGTATTGATCGCAAAAACGCGAGTGGAATTTTTGAGAACAAAATTTGTATTCCTGCCGAAAGTAATCACTAATCACCTTCCAATTCGATAGATTCGGATGCGAAATTTGGACCATCCATAAAGACACCCACTGACCTTGTGATAATACTACAGTTATTAAAATAACTAATGGACGTATACTCAATATACATACCTTATCAAACATCAAATACAGCAAGAGAGGCAGGGAACAACAGCACGCAGGAATTTCAGAGCTGCTATGTCATTGGGATCCGTGAATTCGCATTCTGGAACTACCTCTCCTTTCAGAATTCGCGCCACCTGCTGAACAGTCGTCCAACCCTGGTTTCGTTTCAGTACCGCCTCCAGTGTCTTCCTCAGTCGTTCCCCAGTGACTCCTTCCCAAAACTTACTGTCCTCAATAATGTTTCCGCCATAGCCACAAAATCGGTCAGCCGAATACCTCCACCTTCAAGAGCAGTAATTAAATCGGGTAGGCTACTGAGATTTGATTTCATATAAGCAAGATGTTGCATCACAGTATTATTTTGGAGAGCAGCATTTTTGCTTTCTGGATGGCCTTGTTTTCTGATTCATCGAACAACTCGATGACGTCCTTCAATTTGTTGTGGTGCTCAGCATAGTACTTGGCCGCCGATATCCAAGTGCCCCATCCCAACTTGGGGTATTGACAAACACCTTTTTAACAGATGAAATCAACTGGTTCAAATCTGGCACTCAATTCCGAAGCTCCTCTGCTACCTGATGGATTCTATGGGAAATGCAGGTCACGCGGACCATTTTGGGGTAAAAAACTTTCAAATTCTCCCCAGCTTTCAGAATATAGCAGTGCTATCCGCAATGAGCCCCAAAATTCGAATTTCGCCATATTCCTGGGCGTGAGGTCCTCACAAAATGTTCATAGCTTCGACCACGGTCCTGGCGATAGTGGAGTGGTTGGTTTGATCCAGTTCCTGGCATAAAATGAGCTGGCCTTTCCCTGATTCTTCTGACTATAATTTTCCAACATTGGCGTGGGCAATGTATCGCCCGGAGGGGTCCGTGGTAAATCCAAATGGGAGATTCACCCGTGTCCGTTCTGATACCTTCCAAGACCTTGTCATCGACTGGATTGATGTAGTGTATTCCGGGGGTTCATTCACTGGTTATCTTCTTCTCCGTGTACTTCTCCAAAAATGCTTTGAAATGGTCATCCTCCAACTTTTGCAGGGGAATGTTTGCTCTCAGCATGGCTTCGCAGAGATCAAAATTGAACGGATTCTCAGCTCAACTTCGACTTGATGAATGGCTGATGTAGTCTCTGAATTTTCCGGGTTTTTCAGGATTTTTCTTGTGTATTCTTTCGTCAATTTATCTTGTTCAATCTTGTTCAAATTTTTCAAATTGTTGTTGTTCAGATCTTCTTCTCAGCTCTGACCTGAAACCAAAAATGCGCTTAATCGTACGGGTTTTTATATCTCTGAAACTGATAGTGCTAAGGTTTACCATGTAACAAAACATGGACTTTAAGATTTAACCTAACAAGCTTACATTGCATAAAATTTGTCTGGAAACGAAAAAGCACTTACCTGTTTTCCACATAGTTGGCAGAAGATGGCTTTTCCGTCAATTGTGAAGGCGGTATCCACTTTTGCTTCCACACTACCGAATGCAGGGAAGCCTTGGATTCGTGATTGAGTTTAAAAAAAAATGTATTTCCTCCAAAATGAAAATATCCACTACAATTTTGCGTTTCAGACATCAAGGAACATTTTTTGTTCCGTGTCTGTCTGTCCGCCTGTCTGTCAGTGTTCTGTTCAATTCCACAAAAATGCCGTTGAAAATTCGTTGCCACATCCATGCTGCATGACTGAATACCAAACACAAACGTTTTTGTATTTATAGACCTACTACTTAAGTATCAATGCGAGGTGTAATGCATGATTCGCCCAAGCGACGAGGTAAGTGCCAGGAAATTTACATATTTGTCCTACCCACCCCCACATACCTGCTTTCCAACGTTAAAAAGTATGTATATAATTATATTATGGTGGCCTTTTTTTTAAAGGTTAACCAACCGAAATCATCTACCAGGATGAAGAAGAAATGGGTCGAAAAATTAATTAGGGAGCACCAGGCGAATCGGGGGCTGCGCTACTTGGTCCAGACCCACACCAACTCGGTCCCGCTAAGAAATGGACAACCCGGTCCCGCATCCCGAATTGGTCCCGCTAACGAAATTGTTAACCCGGTTCCATCACCCATAGTTAGAAAACACGGATAGTTGATAACTGTGATAATATTATTAACAATACAATAAATTATTCCACATACGTTGTAAGTTGGTCATCACAATAATTATGAAATACGTCATTATCACAATAAGCTCAAAAAGTGTCTTCTAAATGAGGGTGGTATTTGGCAGAAATTCTCTCAACATAAGAGTATGCAGAAAAAACATAAATTCGGTATTATTGTCTTACTATATTAATTTATTTATATTACTATATATAAATAAATGAAAGTAATACATAAATTTGCTCACATGCGCCCAAATACCTTAACACAATATGAAAAAATTGCTATATCATTGCCTCATCAAAATACACCAAAAACTCCTCCCCATCACTAGCCTTTATATTATTTATCCATCATGTACAACTGAAATAACGTTGCTTCTTGATTGAGGGAGACAAGGCCCCTCTCTTCCTTCTCACTCGATAGGCAATTTTGTTTAGGTTCGGTAGAGATGAGGTAGATACCTCATTTTCAGTATGTTCACGTAAAACCGTTCTTGCAACCTACCAATAAAAAAGGAATCAACGAAATATTCAGTATTAATAAGAAAATTAGAGCAACGTCATTGTAATGTCACCATTAAAAAAAACTTACCTTTGCTGTGCGAGCTGAGAACTACAACGACCCTTTTCTTTTTATAGAGACTTTTACTTCACAAGTTTTGGTATCAGAATTGGGATCATGACGCTGTGGAGACGCACTTCATGACGCACTTATCTTTCTGGCATTTTCACGTAACTTTTTCACTTGAATTTGTCCGGGGCACCACATCTCCACCGTGTGACCCTACCCGCTAAATTTTTATGGAAGCAATACCTATATCGTTCGTGAAAAACTGTTTCTTTCTGTCTCTGGCTTCCACCACAAACGATATCCACGCTAATCTTGACATAACAGAACGCAAAAAGTTGGAAGGCAAACGAACGGGCATTGCCGAATTCCTGATCATGTTTCGACGGGACCGACTCGTCTCTTCGAATTCGCAACGGTACCGAGTTGTCCAAACGCCATGCTTCCCTTGCACTCGATCGGACCGAGTCGGGCATCGCCCGGCGCACATTGAAGTCTGATGAGATATCGCGTTGATACTTTCTTACTGAAAACTAACATTTACCTTTTTATTGTATTTATGTTTACTATTTATCATTTACATTTCATTACATCGTTGGGAGTCTTTCTCCAACAAGGGATTCTTTCTGCACTTTTCCTACGGGAGCCTTTCTCTATTCTGGGAGCCTTTTTACAGTTTTCCTAACGGGAGCCTTTCTACGGTTTATTTTGAGAACGGGAACCTTTCTACGGCCTCCCCTAGGACGTTCAATGACAGGGATTAGCTACCTTCCTACCTGGATGGGTTTTTTGTAAAAACTTTTACAGTGAAAGAGGAATAGGTACGTCAACGCTCTGAATGGGACGTTCCTCACGCATTGTTAGAGGATTAGCTACCTTCCTATCTGGATGGGTTTTTACAGTGAAAGGGAAACGCTCGTCTTTCCTAATTGCCACTTGTGACCTGAGAGGTCGTTGTACTTGTTAAATATTTTTTTGTTCCTTGAAAACAAACAAATATTCGAAAAATATGCGAAATATTCGAAACATTCTAAATATTCTTTTTGACCTCAAATATGCTAAAATATTCTAAATTAAATTGCGTTTATATTGTTGCAACTTCGACCACGTGGGGTCCAGGTGGACCCCATGCACACTGTTTCCCCCCTCCCCCACGGCCACCTTACCCCTCACTGACTGCTCCTTGAATACCCTCCTACTGAGTAGTTCTCCAGACGTCAGTGAGGTATCATTGGCCCTCCAGGTCAGTCAACCTTTTGAATTGAACGTTAATTGAACGTTAATTGCACGTTGGATTGGAATTGGACGTCAACCTTTTGAACGTTGTTGTGGTCTGAGCGGAACCCACGTGGACTTCCGTGGAAAAAAATTTTCGGCACATTCACACATTTTTTGTCTTAGATTTTCAATAGTTCGAGCTTACATACACTACATCGTCATGAATCATGGATAATCAAGTTAGCAGGAAACGGATTGTCTCGACAAGATTTTTTGAAAAATATTGCATACAGCTTGACTGAGCCTCATATGAGAAGGAGGCAGGCTAATGTGAGGATTATTAAATCTCTACGTCAGGAAATCGGGATGATCCTTGGAACAGAATGTACCACTAACCCAGTCTCTGGTCCGCCCCCCCCCCCCCCCCCCCCACAAGAAAATGAGATTCCACACGTGCGACAGATCGAAGGATAGGAAATTCAACAAAACATGCGCCAAATGTTACCGTCCAATTTGCAAAGAACATGAAAAACTAAGCCGATCATGTTTGATGAGTGATGAAGAAGATTCAAAGTGAATCTGAAGAAGACTGATTCTGTGATGGAAGTTTTCATTGTGTATTTTTATGGTTTCTTTCTATTTTCGAAGTTTATCTGTACTATTCAGGTTCTCTAGTCTGATTTTTCCAAGTGTGATTTTAGTGTGTAAATTCAAGTTTTACTTTGGTATAGTAAGTAGCGTTACTTATTTCGTTCCTATCAAAAAGCAATTTTCGAAAAGTTCGAGATTTTTTCCGTGCGAGCTGAAGTTCTTTCTTTTATTCAAATAAAGTGGGCTTACTTTGAGTTTATATGCCTACAAAGTTTACTGGAGTTTATATTTCGTTATGGTGTTTATAAAAGACTTAACAGTTTTGTTTTTTCAGTTTGGTATTCAACACTGTACACCTCCAAATTGATTGCATGATGTTTTAAGGCTAGTCCCATGCACTAATGACGCGCCAGTGCCAATAATGTGAGTGGGGTCCTGACGAACCCCACGTGGGCGACTGTGTTTCTCGCTCCCACGTGGTCGACGATGGGTTAAAACGGTTTCCTTTGAACGTATTGTATGCAAAAGCATACAAATCCAGACGGTAGTCATAACTGAAGTATGTTTACAGGAAATAAGTCATTTTGGCATACTCCGTAATTTAAATAATCCCTTTTCCACAGTCAATTCCGCTCCGCGGACTTTCCTTTGACCTTATAGAGCAAAAGATTTTAATATGACTACCCAGGCGTTGGCTGACATCTTATTACGTCTAGGTGCCATAGATTGGAACGTGAGGCGCATCCTGGTTTGGGAGGTGTGAATTTATAAAGAACATTGCTGGTATTTCCACATATAAACTCCGAGATATTTGTTTCACTGTTTCCAGCGAGAAAGGCAAAAGAAAGGCTTCAGGGTCCGTTCAAAGGGACACGCCATATCATGAAACTCTCATTCACATCATGATCAAATGTTGAGATTTCCAGATGTCTTCATAACCTCATTTACGAAGTTCTTTGCTATTCGCACACTGCCTTGTTTTTTGACAATAAACAAATTTTTTAACACATCTTAAACTGCGAATTCACTGGAATTTACTCGTAATTTGTTAACAATATTACTCGTATGTTTGTTAACCCTTACTGCGACACGTGATTCGCCGAATCTGCGATACGTGGGCCAGTTTCCACTCTGAGTCCTGAAAACACCTGGCCTATTCATTACCTTATGATACGTGGTGGCCTCTGAGGTTGCAGCCTGACTGCTGCCTACTATTGTGAATAAACGATAATGCATTGAAATTATTAATAGGTAGGTATATTCAGTACCTACCTAACGGAGTTGACATTGTTGACGTTAATGAGTAAGCACATGAAGCACACTTTACATGGTTTGTTTGGAATAGAACAATGCATGGTGCAGTGACTAGTGGGATTCTCAGGCCTAGCAAGTCAGATGCATCCAACATGAACGGTCATAATAAAAATAAAACATAGGCATACGTCCCTCCTCGGCTTTAGGAGGGACCGAAGCAAATAGAGGTAGAGGACATAAGGCTCCCACTAACGTGTGTGCCACGCAGGTGTGCCAAAATAATAATTCGTCCCTATCTTCGGGTCTGAGTCGCGCTGACTTAAATTGAGCATCGAAAAATTATGGAAATGGGCATCCATTTTCGGATGGAAATGGCCAGAACCACGAAAATCCCCAAAACAAAATTTATCAACTCTGGTTTGAGTCTCCTTAGACTCCTGTACACGTGACAGAACCAGGAGCGACCAACGTTTCGATTACTTATAAAAACAAAGGAATATGAAAATCGCTTGAATAAATTGGTACGGTATAGTTTTCATCACAAAATATCTCCTTTAGTATTAGATTAAGATGGTTTATTGTGCCATGCAGCGTATACATTTTATGTATATTATGCCTTTGTTCACTTATTACTGTTGAGGTATTTTGTGACGAAAACTACATGGTACTAATTTATTCAAGGAAGTATCATATTCCTTTGTTTTTTTTTTAAATAAATAAATGTGTACGTCCATGGCCCGATAAAACCTGGTAATTACCAAGACTAACGGCATTAATAAGCTTTCTCACCCTAGTACCCCAAGATTTTTCATATTCAGAAACGAGACCACGACGCAAGAGGATTACAGTAATAACAAACAAATCATACATAGGAAAACACAAACAAGATAACCAAATTACTATAAACCTGTCACATGATTTGATCCTTACTCACACGAATTTCACGGTTTTTTTAGTGGGGAGATAGCCCCCTAGAAAACCCTAGCGATCTGCATGTTAATTTATTTATTTATTATGGTTGTTGGGGTTGTTTTTGTGGTTGTTTATTTATTATTTTTCATGTTGGCATTATATTATTATACAGTAATGTATGGGAGACGAGTGGTAACGTAATTTCAAATTAATCCATTTGTGCTACGGCAGTGGATGGGCACTATAAATGCGAGTCCATCCATTCATACTATCAGAATTAATGCTACGATGAATGTTGAGGGGGGGAAAGGAGAAAAAGAAGGCTAAGACTGAAGCCCAAAGGTTAACGTGGAGTATAATTCTGGAACCTTTGTATTACAACTCTAACGGAGCGAGATATTTACTTTGTCACTGGGTGTCAACTGACAGCGTTAATTGTTGGTATCAATCAGAAAACCAGTTCTTTTTGTCCCCTAACCTGTCCCTCTCCCTCATTTCAAGTTTGTAATGAAGTACCAAACTGTATAGTAATTATGTGCTTGACGGGATACAGAGGGAGAAAATCCTTTTGCAACCCTCTGGCTATATAAAGACCATCTGCAATTCAGAGGGTTGTTGTAAATCTTGGGACCCCGAGACATCGAGAGATGTGCTGAAGAACAGTATCAGAGCGCCTTCCTTCCAGGAGATATTTAAGTAAATCCCCCCACCGCTTCCTTCCAGCTCCTTAGGGTTAACGGAAATGTAAAATCTGGAGGCGTCTGTTGAAAGCGTCACAACCTTCTCCTTCGGTTTCTTAGCTGTTACTTACAAAAAAGAGCCAACCTATACTGGGCAAAGTCGGCTATTTGCATATCAATAGCCTCCGTGTACGGTTTCATTGTTTTTCTTCCTCACCCCTATGATTTTAATCATTGAACAAATGATAAAGCTCCCTCGTTCGCGCCTCAAGTTCCTTCACGTCATTGTAATCGCCTCGAATTCCAACGAGTCGAGTGATTGAAATGTGATAACCTGCTACTAATTATTGCAACAATCCCAGTGTTGCAATGGACATATGCAAGTTAGTGATAGTAAAAAAGAATATGTTTCCATTTATGAGCTAGTAATGTAAACCACCACAGAAAATAAAAAAAAGCCTCTAAAAAATAATGTGGCTCACCTCATTTCAACTTCTGATTCAACTATGGTTTTATATTAATACAGATGTAGAATCAAATTAAGAAGAAATGTCACTTGCAAGGAGCACTATCTACCTCGAATCGCAGAAAGAAATCATCTAAAAACTACCTTCTCAGTGATTTAGGAGTGTGAACTGTACACCATCTTTATCTTATTACTCTATACTCGTAGTAAAAATTTAGTGCTTTTGACTATGAAGTGATTTGTCGTGATTAGTTATTTCATTTTGGTTTATTATTTTCAATAATGAACCATTGGAATCGAGCATGAAAAAAAAAAGTCTTACCCCCCCTCAAAATTTGATGGTTTACGTTTCAAGGTATGTAGAATCCAAAACTGCAATAAAAATATTTCTGTCTGTCCGCCGTACGCCGTACGCCGTACGGGCCACTTTTCTTAGTTACCATGAAAAAAAATTGATGAAATTCGGGTTATAGGTTCCGTTCGGCGTCTAGTTGGTCCTCGAAGCTCGACGTTACTGTGAGTCATCTCTAAGGGGTTCAAAATAGGGGTTGAAATTTTCAAAACGCCTATACAATTTTTTTACGTAAATATTTTTACGGTTTTAAATAGTTCTTGAACTTGCGAGTTTTTTAAGACCATCCGGAGCATCGTACGTCCATCCGTTCGTTCACAGTAAGGCCCCGAAGTTTGCACCGACAGGCATTTTCGACTCCAGTGTGAATGAAATTGCATACAATTCAAACCAAATCTCGTAACCAGAGACGCGCCCACAATAGGAATTTGTGAATACGGCCAATCATTGGTAGGGATCACCTGATTATATTGGCGGAGTATGAAGTCGAGTTGGTTGTTCTGTGATATTATTTAATTTGAAAAATGATGGCTCTTTTGGAGTTTGTTGGTAGGTAGTGAAACTTGAACAAACGTTGAAGTATTATTGATGGGTAAATTATTACTACGGTAAATTATTACACAACGGTTCATTATACCATCTACGTAGAAGGGGCTGGAGTTTGTTGGTAGGTACTTTTGCAACTTTTTTCACTCCTCATCAACAATTTCTTTTCAGAACTTCATTATGTGTGTTTCTTTTTGTTAGGTACTGTTTGTCATCGGCAGAGTTATTTTAGCAACATTTAACTCGTGATTTAGGTAGGTACCTAGTAACGAGTACGGGGTTAGGTACTAACCTACGGAGGGTCTGCGATCTACATAAATATGCATAGAATAGTACATATCATATTATATAGAAGGGTTATCTATACATAGAGCTGTGATCTGTAACAGAAGGGTATTCTATACAAAATAATAAACCGTTGTGCAGGGATTTGCAGCGTTTTTCAGTTCGAGATCAAGTTAAAAACCACAGTCATGCAGCATGGCTATAAAAGCGAATTTTCGAAGAAATAACATCTTCAAAGTGCTCCAGTTTGAGAACGGAATGAGATATCGCAATTCTGATTTCACCATCGTGTTCAGCGTACAAAAACCTTTAAAATGAGGTGTCACTTGTCAGACTGCTTCATTTTGGGAATTTATGGGTAATTTTCCCCCTCCAAAACTCCCAAAAACTCCCCCTTAGAGTGACCCGATTGTGCCCATCTACGAACATAGCCTGTCGATTGCCATGACAGATTTTTCGTGCAAATTTGAACTTTTTATCTCAATTCTTTCGAGAGTTATAGTCTGGAATGACACATACATATATAAATATATATATAAATATATAAATATATATAAATATATATATACATATATACATATAATTTTTGGTGTCTTTCGGCAGTGAATTCAGGATGGTCTGAAACGGATTTTGGTATAAAAATCTTTCGGAAATTCGAGTTTTAAAAATTTTGGACCGAGAACAATAGCTTCCTTTTCTTCGAAAATTCGCTAAAACGTGGAAAAATTCGAATAACGGCGTCCTGTAAATGTCAACCCCTATTTTTCACCTGTTAGAGATGACAGACAGTAAGGGCAGACGCGCACTAGACCGACCACGACCACGACCACGACAAAAAACCCCGACTGGTCGGGTCGTATAGCCATGCCGCTGAGCCCGACCACGACCACGACCACGACAACGAATGCCAAGCTAGTAGCTAATTCAGTACACAAGATGGGCGTTGAAGAGTTAGCTGTCGTTGTACATTTGTACCGTAGGTACGTTAGGCGAAGGAGAAAGCGGTACTGGGTGCATCCGATGTTGGCTGTCAGGTCAACGAGAGGGCAGTTTGCAACATTTTATGGAGAATTACGTCAGTATGAAGAACGGTTTTTCAATTACACAAGAATGTCGGTTAAAAGCTTTGATAAGTGACATTATGCTAATAAAAACTACACGCAAAGACAGGTGTACACAGTTCGCTCGACCACTCAGTACTGGTCGGGTCGGGGGTGTTGTCGGTGGCAGTGCGCGACGCGCCATTCTAACCTATCTTATTTTCGGCTGCAGTCGTGTCGTGGTCGGGCCCGTCCAAACTCCCGAGACTCTGGTCGTCCGACCAGGGTCCGACCGCTGCGTCGCAAGTCGGCTAGTGCGCGCGGTTCCACTTGCTTCCATTATAAAACTGGCCGCATACGACTGGTCGTGGTCGTGATCGGTCTAGTGCGCGTCTGCCCTAACGCCGAGCTTCACGGACCAATGTAGACCAAATTAGACCCCGAACGAGACCTACAAACCAAATTTCATTAGTTTTGGTTCATTTAACTAAGGAAAGTGCCACGTACGGCGGAAGGACAGATTATTTGGTTTATTATTTTTAATAATGAACATTTGGAATCGAGCATGAAAAGTGTCTGTATGTGCGTGCGTGCGCCACCGCAAAAACGACCTTTAAATTTGAAGCGTTTTCACGGATTCTACGTAGCTACCTTGAAACGCAAACCATCATAATTTTGCAGGGCCCTGTTATTATTTTCTTTATTTTATTTTATTTTTTTTTAGTAGTTTTTGGTTTATTATTTTCAATAATGAACCATTGGAATCGAGCATGAAAAAAAAAATTCTTACCCCCCCTCAAAATTTGATGGTTTACGTTTCAAGGTATGTAGAATCCAAAACTGCAATAAAAATATTTCTGTCTGTCCGCCGTACGCCGTACGCCGTACACCGTACGCCGTACGCCGTACGGGCCACTTTTCTTAGTTACCATGAAAAAAAATTGATGAAATTCGGGTTATAGGTTCCGTTCGGGGTCTAGTTGGTCCTCGAAGCTCGACGTTACTGTGAGTCATCTCTAAGGGGTTCAAAATAGGGGTTGAAATTTTCAAAACGCCTATACAATTTTTTTACGTAAATATTTTTACAGTTTCAAATAGTTCTTGAACTTGCGAGTTTTTTAAGACCATCCGGAGCATCGTACGTCCAGCCGTTCGTTCACAGTAAGGCCCCGAAGTTTGCACCGACAGGCATTTTCGACTCCAGTGTGAATGAAATTGTATACAATCCAAACCAAATCTCGTAACCAGAGACGCGCCCACAATAGGAATTTGTGAATACGGCCAATCATTGGTAGGGATCACCTGATTATATTGGCGGAGTATGAAGTCGAGTTGGTTGTTCTGTGATATTATTTAATTTGCAAAATGATGTCTCTATTGGAGTTTGTTGGTAGGTAGTGAAACTTGGACAAACGTTGAAGTATTATTGATGGGTAAATTATTACTACGGTAAATCATTACTCAACGGTAAATTATTACACAACGGTTCATTATACCATCTACGTAGAAGGGGCTGGAGTTTGTTGGTAGGTACTTTTGCAACTTTTTTCACTCCTCATCAACAATTTCTTTTCAGAACTTCATTATGTGTGTTTCTTTTTGTTAGGTACTGTTTGTCATCGGCAGAATAAATTATTTTAGCAACATTTAACTCGTGATTTAGGTAGGTACCTAGTAACGAGTACGGAGTTAGGTACTAACCTAAGGAGGGTCTGCGATCTACATAATGTGTATAGAATAGTACATATCATATTATATAGACGGGTTATCTATACATAGAGCTGTGATCTGTAACAGAAGGGTATTCTATACAAAATAATAAACCGTTGTGCAGGGATTTGCAGCGTTTTTAAATTCATGCTAGATTCCAAAGGTTCATTATTGAAAATGATAAATTATTATCCGTATATTTCCCAAACACCATAACTACTGTGCTTGGGAGATTGTTATCTACCGTATTCATGTTGTCTCTTTGTTTTACATGCTTTATTTTACTACAGTACTATATTGGCCTTCAAAATTTGACAGGCATAATCAGGCTTTGGGCATCCGTCAGCCGGACTCCGCCTTTATTATAATAATGATGATTTATAAATAAATATATTTTAAGATAACAACCATTAAGAAAGAAAAATTGCATTTTAAAATTACTAAACTTTAAATATTAGTTTATGCAGTTATATAGCTAGCTGTTGTTATTTATACGCTTTTTACATTTCCATTCTCATACGTAATTTATCCTAATGTATTCCCCGTCAGAGGGGTTGATCGGAATTCGCAGCAAAGATCCAATAAAGATAACTAATATAATATAATTCACACGACATACTCATTATATACAATTGTTTTTTCTTCTTTTGGTTTATTATTTTCAATAATGAACCATTGGAATCGAGCATGAAAAAAAAAAATTCTTACCCCCCCTCAAAATTTGATGGTTTACGTTTCAAGGTATGTAGAATCCAAAACTGCAATAAAAATATTTCTGTCTGTCCGCCGTACGCCGTACGGGCCACTTTTCTTAGTTACCATGAAAGAAAATTGATGAAATTCGGGTTATAGGTTCCGTTCGGGGTCTAGTTGGTCCTCGAAGCTCGACGTTACTGTGAGTCATCTGTAAGGGGTTCAAAATAGGGGATGAAATTTTCAAAACGCCTATACCATTTTTTTACGTGAATATTTTTACGGTTTTAAATAGTTCTTGAACTTGCGAGTTTTTTAAGACCATCCGGAGCGTCGTACGTCCAGCCGTTCGTTCACAGTAAGGCCCCGAAGTTTGCAAAGACAGGCATTTTCGCGGAGATGAAATCATTGCTAGGGATCACCTGATTATATTGGCGGAGTATGAAGTCGAGTTGGTTGTTCTGTGATATTATTTCATTTGAAAAATGATGGCTCTTTTGGAGTTTGTTGGTAGGTAGTGAAACTTGAACAAACGTTGAAGTATTATTGACGGGTAAATTATTACTACGGTAAATCATTACTCAACGGTAAATTATTACACAACGGTTCATTATACCATCTACGTAGAAGGGGCTGGAGTTTGTTGGTAGGTACTTTCGCAACTTTTTTCACTCCTCATCAACAATTTCTTTTCAGAACTTCATTATGTGTGTTTCTTTTTGTTAGGTACTGTTTGTCATCGGCAGAATTATTTTAGCAACATTTAACTCGTGATTTAGGTAGGTACCTAGTAACGTGTACGGGGTTAGGTACTAACCTACGGAGGGTCTGCGATCTACATTATATGTATAGAATAGTAGGTACATATCATAAATTATATAGACGGGTTACTATACATAGAGCTGTGATCTGTAACGGAAGGGTATTCTATACAAAATAATAAACCGTTGTGCAGGGATTTGCATCGTTTTCTTTAGTTATAATTGAATTGCGTTACTACGTATCTTCTGTATGCTAAGGCCTCCTTCAGGTAATTATCCAGTCCTGACCAATTTTTTCCATTCAAGATCCCTATAAATTCGATTCTCGTTAAATCTAGTGTCCCAAGATATTTCCTTCAGACGAATGACAGAATGGGGCAGTGGGCCGCTAAGTGTTCGACCGAGTCATCCTCGCCTGAGTTGCATAATGCGCATGAGGAGATTGTATCACTTACCCACGGTTTGTGGTTTAGATCCAACATCTCCGCTCGACATTTGAAAATATTACTTATCGTTCACATAGTGTGGTGGTCATTTATGTATGTAACATTTAAATTTATTAAATCTTTGAGATTAAATTGAAATTCAACTGAGTTTGCTCTCGCAATGTCTCTCCTGTTAGAGATGACAGACAGTAACGCCGAGCTTCACGGACCAATGTAGACCAAATTAGACCCCGAACGAGACCTACAAACCAAATTTCATTAGTTTTGGTTCATTTAACTAAGGAAAGTGCCGCGTACGGCGGAAGGACAGATTTTTTGGTTTATTATTTTTAATAATGAACATTTGGAATCGAGCATGAAAAGTGTCTCTGTGTGTGCGTGCGTGCGCCACCGCAAAAACGACCTTTAAATTTGAAGCGTTTTCACGGATTCTACGTAGCTACCTTGAAACGCAAATCATAATTGTGCAGGGCCCTGTTATTATTTTCTTTATTTTATTTGTTTTATTTTTATTTAATGTTTTTTTTAAATTCATGCTAGATTCCAAAGGCTCATTACTGAAAATGGTAAATTATTATCCGTCGATTTCCCGCACATCATAACTATTGCGCTTGGGAGATAGTAATCTACTCGATTCATACGTGAGGTTTTCATTCATGCGAGCACGTTATTTTTATTAGAGATAAAACGTCTTCTTCTACTTCAGCTAACTCCTTCACCGACCAGAGCGATAGACTGGACCAAGGAATGTTATTCTAAAAGAAAAAAAGGCCGGCTTAAACGAAAAGTGGACGGAAAAAGAGAGTCGTGGCTCTTAATCTGTTCATGAATAACGTAAAGACAACTGTAACCCTTTTGACAAGCCCCCAAACTTCCCGGACGGTTGCAAAAGCCACTCAGCAAGGGGTTTTCGTATAAGTTGGGGAGTTGATCCCTTTTGACCACTCATAAATGTGTAACAGAGACCATGAAAAACCTCTTTCGTGCTGTTTTTCTTCTACCTTTTGAATGGAGGATTCCGGAGCTCAAGCTAGGGAGTGTAAAAAAACGAACCTACTCGTATAACAGCTAAATGAAAATTTGGTTTGAAATGATGGTTAAAGCACCAAGCCGGTAGGCATTGATGTAAAACTCCTCCATGTTCTATTTTTGAAAAATATCTTTTCATTTGGATAAAGATGATTATTTCGGATTTTCTTTATTGGTATTTTTTACATGTTTGTTGACTGGTACCAATTTGTTGTTCACGGGCAAAGGAATCATCCAGAGTATGTGAACATTTGGGAATATGTCGAGGGTAGATACCTACTACTTAGGTTCAGCGACCATCTGAATTTCAAAAATAACCAGAAGGGTGGGGGGGGGGGGGGGGGGTCATGTGGCCGAAATGGCGCGTTACAGACGGAGGTGGTGGAACAATCATATTTATGTAACTGTACTGATAAATTGCCGAACGTTAGAGAGCTTCGCCTCCGGTGGCATTTTTGTCGTGTCGGTGTCGGTGTGTGGGTGTGGGTTTGTGTGTTGTATGTTATGTGTCGTGTGTTGTGTGTTGTATGCGTGCGTGCGTGCGTGCGTGCGTGCGTCAAAACCAACCCTACTAAATCTGGGTCTTACGCAAATAGGAATTCGACGATCTACGCAGAATGAATTTGCATAGTTTTTTAAAAAACTAATTGACAAAAAAAATGATAGAATGAGCGATTATGTCGGGCGCAGACGGACTGGAACAAACTAATCACGTAATTCAATGTTAATATTTATAGTGCTGCTTATATGAAATCCCCGCCGAACGGGAGGCCCCATCCCCACCACCCCCACCCCATAGACACAACGATTGTTTTTCTTCTCAAAGAAGAGGGGCTTTCTACTTTTTTTTTCAATCCGTTCGAAGCTATAGCTCTTTTCCTAAGAAGTCACTTCGGAACTCCTTGGTCGACAGTTTATGCAATTCGACAGTTGGTTTCCACTAAGACGTGTTCCTCTTTGGATGCCTCCACCGTGAAAGCTGCACTCCTCAGGTCGCCGTGAATTATTGTGAAGCTCCCAGCGACCCCCTCTCCCACCATCCACGACATTCTGAAGGCAATTAGCTCGGGGTTGGCGACATGCTCAGCGACGCGAACAAATAAGGAATAAGGGTCCAACTTGCCAACGAAACCTCCTTGTAAATCAATGGCAAAAAGGGATGAAGTGGAAGCAAGGCCAAGCCTTTGAACACATTGATTGGAGCGGCTGATGAAATAAGACGTAGTGGGAACCACGCTGTGATTGGAAAGTGCTATGGTCAAAGAAAATTTACCTAGATGGGTATACTAAATATACCCAAGCGAATCTCAATAGTGGAGATGTACTCATTACTGTCAAATCTATTTTATTCCCAATCAATTCAGAATATCCAAGTTCCCGAAACTCAAGTTAACTATTAGACGCTCTTCAATAATTCTACTTAAGATTCATGGCCATAGAAAGGAGGACCATGGGGTGCATAATTTGTGAGAGTTAATTGAAAATTGATGGTAAGAACACACAAAGTGACATGTGACCATCGATCCGTGCTACGTACGTGTACAAACCACCGCATAGCTGATAGTGACAGATACATAGGCCAGTATATATGCAAATAGCGTTGTTGTTTGTCTGTCCTGTCGTAATTCCCACACTGCAGGTAAATCGAGTTAGATCCACCCCGTCCGCCGACAGAAGGGTCAACGGATGACTGACGCCCGAACGAGAATGACAACTACGTTCAAAGTTGACCAGGAGGGTAGGACGTTCATCTAACCTCACATCTAACGAACAGCTACATATTAACCAACAATGATGGTACTATGGTGGAGAAATGTAAATTACCTACACAAAAAATTGCACAGCAAAACGAAATCACGACAAATACTTGCACAACATTTATTTGAGTTTGATGATGAGTGACATTTCACCAAAAATTCTGAAACCTAATATCAATCACCGTACGCGTAGATATAAACCACGGACAGCAACTTCCGAATCGCGTTGATAGCTTATCTGCAGCTACTTCCACATGCCGTTGTTTCGTGTTGGAAGGTATATCCTAATTTTCGGTTCATTA
This sequence comes from Leptopterna dolabrata, assembly GCA_954871275.1. NCBI lineage: Eukaryota > Metazoa > Arthropoda > Insecta > Hemiptera > Miridae > Leptopterna > Leptopterna dolabrata. Next base: position 49,049,913 of record OX940976.1, on the reverse strand, counting down.
TTTTCAATAATGAACTTTTGGAATCGAACAGGGGAAACAAAATAAAATTTTACCCCCCCCCCCCCCCCCCACCAAATAACCCATCATCACCTCAACATTTGACGGTTATACCGTTCCAAGGTAGGTAGAATCAGAAAATGAAATAAAAGCGATGCAAACTATTATACAACGATTTATTATTTACCTGTATAGACCCTGCGTAGATTACTACGCGTAGAGACTGCGTAGATTACTGTTTTCTGTGATCAATACCAGCCCTCGAGCTTCCACAAGATAGCCCTAAATCGATTACTGGAGCCAGCCGGGCAATCACATTCCATAGATATGCGGTGTTACCAGGAATTATATTTAATTATTATTTGTTGTTATTCATGAAGAATAACTTTATCCAAAAACTCTCTAAAAAATCCAAAATAATAATTATCATTCTTCGGATGATATAATCACGGGACAACTGAACAAAACACATCAAGATGAACAAAATCGCGGAAAAACCAACTCCACCATTGCGTGATTATAGTAAGGTGTTTCCTAGCAATGATATCTGGGCTGGATGTATCCTACCGTTTAATTCACGATCATGTTCGGTGCAAACGAAAGGCTGGACGTACGATGCTACGGGCGGTCGCCAAAAATGTATTAGGTACTTCCAGATAGAAAAAAAACGCTGCAAATCCCTGCACAACGGTTTATTATTTTGTACAGAATACCCTTCTGTTACAGATCACAGCTCTCTGTATAGATAATCCGTCTATATAATATAATATGTAATATTCTACACATATTATGTAGATCGCGGACTCTCCGTAGGATTGTACCTAACCCCGTACTCGTTACTAGGTACCTACCTAAACCATTGTGTAATAATTTACCTGTATAGGTTCCCCTTCTACGTAAATAGAATAATGAACCGTTGTGTAATAATTTGCCCATCAATAATACTTCAACGGTTGTTCAAGTTGCAAAAGTACCTATCAACAAAATCCAGCCCCTTCTTGGCAGATGAGCCGTTGTGTAATAATTTACCGTGGTGTAATAATTTACCGTTGTGTAACAATTTACCTTTGGTAATAATTTGCCGTTGTGTAGTAATTTGCCATTGTGTAATAATTTGCCCATCAATAATACTTCAACGGTTGTTCAAGTTTCAAAAGTACCTATCCAGAAAATCCAGCCCCTTCTGGGTAGATGAGCCGTTGTGTAATAATTTACCGTTGTGTAATAATTTGCCATTGTGTAATAATTTACCCATCAATAATACTTCAACGGTTGTTCAAGTTGCAAAAGTACCTATCAACAAAACCCAGCCCCTTCTGGGTAGTTGAGCCGTTGTGTAATTATTTACCGTTGTGTAATAATTTGCCGTGGTTTCATAATTTACCGTTGTGTAATAATTTGCCGGTGTGTAATAATTTGCCATTGTTTGATAATTTACCCATCAATAATACTTCAACGTTTGTTTAAGTTTCAGAAGTACCTACCAACAAAATCCAATAGTCCATCACTTGCCAAATGAAATAATTATCGTAGAACAAACAACTCGACTTCATGCAGCCATCCTTGATTACAATCAGGTGCTCCTTAGTGATGAAATCCCGGCCGGATTTATACCGTTTGATTCACGATCGAGTTGACGAAGCTTTTTGGTGCACACGAACGGCTGGATGTACAGTGCTCCGGGTGGTATTAAAAAATTGTTTAGCTCAAGACAAATTTAATATCGTAAAAAAAACCATACCTACCCTTCAATCTAAAGTTTTCGAGCTACGGCGTTCTGAAAATTTCAACCCCTATTTTGAACCCCTTAGAGATGACTGAGAGTAACGTCGAGCTTCGAGGACCAACTAGACCCCGAACGGAACCTATAACCCGAATTTCATCAATTTTCTTTCATGGTAACTAAGAAAAGTGGCCCGTACGGCGTACGGCGTACGGCGGACAGACAGAAATATTGGTTTATTATTTTCAATAGGTAATGAACCATTGGAATCGAGCACAAAAAAAAAAAAATTCTTATCCCCCCTCAAAATTTGATGGTTTACGTTTCAAGGTATGTAGAATCCAAAACTGCAATAAAAATATTTCTGTCTGTCCGCCGTACGCCGTAGGGGCCACTTTTCTTAGTTACCATGAAAGAAAATTGATGAATTTCGGGGTATAGGTTCCGTTCGGGGTCTAGTTGGTCCTCGAAGCTCGACGTTACTGTGAGTCATCTGTAAGGGGTTCAAAATAGGGGTTGAAATTTTCAAAACGCCTATACCATTTTTTTACGTGAATATTTCTACGGTTTTAAAAATAGTTCTTGAACTTGCGAGTTTTTTAAGCCCATCCGGAGCGTCGTGCGTCTAGCCATTCGTCCACAGTAAGGCCCCGAAGTTTGCACCGACAGGCATTTTCGACTCCAGTGTGAATGAAATTGTATACAATTCAAACCATATCTCGTAACCAGAGACGCGCCCACAATAGGAAATTTGGCGGAGATGAAATCATTGCTAGGGATCACCTGATTATATTGGCGGAGTATGAAGTCGAGTTGGTTGAAGCAAACGTTGAAGTATTATTGATGGGTAAATTATTACTACGGTAAATCATTACTCAACTGTAAATTATTACACAACGGTTCATTATACCATCTACGTAGAAGGGGCTGGAGTTTGTTGGTAGGTGTACTTTCGCAACTTTTTTCACTCCTCATCAACAATTTCTTTTCAGAACTTCATTATGTGTGTTTCTTTTTGTTAGGTACTGTTTGTCATCGGCAGAATTATTTTAGCAACATTTAACTCGTGATTTAGGTAGGTACCTAGTAACGTGTACGGGGTTCCTACGGAGGGTCTGCGATCTACATTATATGTATGGAATAGTACATATCATAAATTATATAGACGGGTTATCTATTATAGAGCTGTGATCTGTAACGGAAGGGTATTCTATACAAAATAATAAACCGTTGTTCAGGGATTTGCAGCGTTTTTTATTGCATTTTCGTATTCTACATACCTTGAAACGTACACCATCAAATTTTGAGTGGTGGGGGGGGGGGGAAGAATTTTTTTTTCTTGCTCGATTCCAATGGTTCATTATTGAAAATAATAAACCAAAAACCATACCCTTCTGTTGAAAGCTTTCGAGCTACGGCGATGGGGCGGGATTTCAGTACATATTTTTCGCTGTCTGCAATCTGTCACTGACTGCAACGTCAAGCTTCGCGGACCAACAAGAACCCACATGGGGCCTACAAACAAACCAAATTTCATAATTTTGGTTCATGGTAACTAAGGAGAGTGCAATGTACGGCGGACGGACAGACAAAAATGTTGAGTGGAGGTTGAAATTTTTTACATGCTCAATTCCGAAGGTTTATTACCGCAAATAACAAACGAAAAATTTCAGATCGTCCGCCGTACGCGGCACTTCCCTTAGTTACATGAGCCAACGTCGATAAAATTTGGTGGGGTCTAATACCTAATACCTAACCGTTCGGGGTCCAATACCTAATTATTTGTCCGCAAAGCCCGGCGTTACTGTCAGTCATCGGTATTTCGTCATAAAAAACATGAAAAAAGATACCTACCTCACAAGCTCATGTTCACTAAAACCTCAAAACACTCAAAAATCCTATTTTTACACCCAATTTTTCACCACAACACCCCTGGGTGTATTCCGATAGGGCTGCCGAGCTACGGAGCACAACTAAAGCCCAAATGGCGCCTGTATGCGGGAGAACGGCGATTTTAGATCAAATTTTAACGTAAATTTAAGGCTGAAACTTTTTTAGAACCTCAATGTTCCACTCTGGTCAACGTGTACTTCATATTCGGTCTCCTCGTCCTAAAAAACATGGAGAACGATACCTCACAAGCTCATGTTACTAGAACACCAAAAAATTCATTTTTACTCCCATTTTCAACTAGAGCCCAAGTGGAGCCTTCATGCGAACGAATGAATTATTTTAGACCGAAAATTAAGTAGACTATAATATGGATGACACGGCGGACGGAACCCCCCGGCCCCCCAGAGGATGCCCGGTGGCAGGCATTTTGGGAATCTGCGCACCTTGAAACGTAAAAGAAAAAATGTTGAGGGGGCGTTATGACAATTTTTTGCGGAGCGAATACATAGGTGTATTACATATTCACAGAATAATGAACCAAAATGCACGTATTTTTGAGGTTATAGTGAACATGGGCTTCTGATGTACCATTCTCCACGTTTTTAGGATGAGGAGTTTACAAAGGAAGTTGAATTTGACCATTGAGTGAGGTAACAAAGGTTTCAGCTCCCCACATTTTTTTTTTTTTTTTTTTTTTTTTAGTCAAAAACCTGGAAAACAGTCCGAGATCACCATAAATTAGTGAAGTAGTAGAAGTAGTATTAACAGGTAAATCAAGACAATTAAATGGCAACATCAATGATCAAAGATAATTTGTCAAAAATAGGAGCCTAAATAGAGTTTTTGGGGGCCGAAAATGGTGGAAACCATCGAAAACACCTATTTCAATTACTGCACTTGAAAGAAACAATAATTGAATAGCCAACGTTTCTATAGGTATGTCCAATAGAATAATAAACCCATGTGACAAGTACTGTACAGTCACCCCCCTCCCCTCCCTTTATCATTTCTAATTGGCACAACGAGCTGAATGAATATTGGAGAAGATGTCAGCGAGAAATCAGAATCTACAACCGTGAGTTTTAAAACCAGTAGGGTTAGGTTTCCATCATTCGGTGCTTGATATCATTACGTAGGTAGGTACCTATCTATTTAAACATCCGAAAAAGTATACCTGTCCTTCTATTCAAGTTACTGGAACTTCGGATACTGAAATTTCGACCCCTAGCTCTTTCTCATTCCTCATCACATTTGGTCATAAAAGTTTCTAATCGGTCATCCACCTCCCGCACTCCAGACAATTTCTAATTTCCAAGTCAATTTTTGTTTACTATTTTATACAATGAACCTTTGGAATCGAGCATGGAAAAAATTTAACCCTCCCACAAAATTTGATGGTTTATGTCCAAGGTATGTAGAATCCGAAAACGGAATAAAAAAAATTTCCTCCGTCCGCCGTACTTCGCTCTTTCCTTAGTTACCATGAACCAGAAGTGATGGAATTTGTACTGTAGGTCCCATACGAGGTCTAGCTGGTCCGCAAAGCTCGGCGTTACTGTCAGTTATCTCCAAGGTGTGAAAAATCTGGGTTGAAATTATCAGAACGCTGTAGCTCGAAAACTTTTGATAGAAGGGCATGGTTTTTTTTTAACGTTTTTAGACTGGACTCAAACGAAGGACTTTTTAGAGACAACCCGGAGCGTTGTACGACCAGCCGTTCCCGTTCGCTTGCACCGAAAAACTTCATCAACATGATCGTGAATGAAACGGTATAAATCCGGCCCAAGGGCCCATTCCTAAAGACTTTCACTCTTCACTTAGCACTTTGCGAATGAACTTCCGTTCCTAAAGAACGCTCTTGATTTGAAGAGGAAGAGTGAAATGCAAAATGTAGAACTGCAGAGTTTTACCCTTTGTTGAACAGTTTTGTTCCTAAAGGTTATCTTTCACGAGGTGAAAGGTGAAGAGTCTGCGTTTCAGATGAAGAGTTTACAACATTTTTGCAGAGTCCCAAATGACTCTGCGGTAGAATGACATACTTTTCGAATCGGTTTTTAAGTTTTATTTCTTCGTTAAATTCAGTGTTTGGTAGTGCCAATAAAAATAAGAGAGTTCAATCTTTCGATTATGTCTAAAGGTGGTCCAGTTAGTGTGAGTGCAAGCATATAAAATAGCAGCGAAGTTTGAGGCTATCAAAATACTCTACATTTGGGAGGAAGGAAAGGTTAGGAAGCGACAGGTTGTTGTTGTTAGTGGATAAATAGTGACAACCTACCTAATTTTGGTTTATTATTTTCAATAATGAACCATTGGAATCGAGCATGAAAAAAAAAATTCTTACCCCCCCTCAAAATTTGATGGTTTACGTTTCAAGGTATGTAGAATCCAAAACTGCAATAAAAATATTTCTGTCTGTCCGCCGTACGCCGTACGCCGTACGCCGTACGCCGTACGGGCCACTTTTCTTAGTTACCATGAAAAAAAATTGATGAAATTCGGGTTATAGGTTCCGTTCGGCGTCTAGTTGGTCCTCGAAGCTCGACGTTACTGTGAGTCATCTCTAAGGGGTTCAAAATAGGGGTTGAAATTTTCAAAACGCCTACACCATTTTTTTACGTAAATATTTTTACGGTTTTAAATAGTTCTTGAACTTGCGAGTTTTTTAAGTCCATCCGGAGCATCGTACGTCCAGCCGTTCGTTCACAGTAAGGCCCCGAAGTTTGCACCGACAGGCATTTTCGACTCCAGTGTGAATGAAATTGTATACAATCCAAACCAAATCTCGTAACCAGAGACGCGCCCACAATAGGAATTTGTGAATACGGCCAATCATTGGTAGGTATCACCTGATTATATTGGCGGAGTATGAAGTCGAGTTGGTTGTTCTGTGATATTATTTAATTTGAAAAATGATGGCTCTATTGGAGTTTGTTGGTAGGTAGTGAAACTTGAACAAACGTTGAAGTATTATTGATGGGTAAATTATGACTACGGTAAATCATTACTCAACGGTAAATTATTACACAACGGTTCATTATACCATCTACGTAGAAGGGGCTGGAGTTTGTTGGTAGGTACTTTTGCAACTTTTTTCACTCCTCATCAACAATTTCTTTTCAGAACTTCATTATGTGTGTTTCTTTTTGTTAGGTACTGTTTGTCATCGGCAGAATTATTTTTGCAACATTTAACTCGTGATTTAGGTAGGTACCTAGTAACGAGTACGGGGTTAGGTACTAACCTACGGAGGGTCTGCGATCTACATAATATGCATATAATAGAATAGTACATATCATATTATATAGACGGGTTATCTATACATAGAGCTGTGATCTGTAACAGAAGGGTATTCTATACAAAATAATAAACCGTTGTGCAGGGATTTGCAGCGTTTTTTAATGGAAATTTTCAGATACTTCTCATCAGAGGATGACGATGAGGATGCTGAATGAGCTCGACCCTCCGTCGGCCGCATTCATCGAGCGCGATTTAATTTCGTCGTCAGTGACATAACTTTCAGGGAGTCGTTTCACCTAACCAAATCCCAAGTAAGTTAACTTATAGAAAGACGGAAGACTTGATGAAATCGGATTCGTTATAAAACGACCCGGAATAACCAACGATAAACTGTAACAATTACTGGAGGTTACTCCACAAAACGAAGGAGGTTACACTTCAGAACATCTTCGTTTCGATCCGAACTGCAGAGTGGGATCGCGAAGTCTTTAGGAACAGAAAGTTCTCCTACTTTTAAAAATTCACAAAGTGACGAGTACAAATGAAGACTTGCAAAGTGAAAAGTTGAAGATTCTTTCGCAATGGGCCCCAGATATCATTGCTAGGTAATACCTGATTATAATCAAGGACGGCTGTATGAAGTCGAGTTGGTTGTTCAATTTCATTTGACGAATGGCGGCTCTTGGATTTTGTTGATAGGTACTTTTGTAACTTGAACAAACGTTATGTGTCATGAATAACAACCAATAATAAATTATTGAATTATTGAATCCTGCGCATTTTATGAAATTGTAATTCCCGGGCCGGCTCTATTGTGGGGAAGCCCGATTTAGTGCTTGCCTGGGGGGAGCTCGAGGGTAGATGCTGACCACAGAAAACAGTGATCTACGGTTAAGGAGCATCTATACAAGTAAATAATAAACCGTTGAGTAATACGAGTAATTTGCAGCGTTCTTAATTTTAAGAAGCGGTTTTAATTACAAGAAGGTGGATCACAGAGGGCAGTCCAGATTATGATTTTTATTTTTTACTTATTACTCTTATTATGTAATTATGTACTCTTAGAATCTTGAAAGCTAAGGAAAGAAATTTGGAGAAGAACTATCGGTTTATCCCTTAACTGATTCCAATGTCAGTATTATGTCACAAATTATGAACCTAAACGGACGCATCTAATGGAGATATACTTTGGTGGGCCTCAAATTTTGGTCAACCAGTATACCTGTGGGTTAAGTTGCAAAAAAACTCTCGAGGACCTAGGTACATGTTTCTACCTATTATGTTTCTTTTAAATTATTCAAAGCTTCGAATAATATATAGATCCTCAATAAGCTAGGTTTCACGGCAGGATCTTCCCAGCGACATCGCTGGGACAGGAAGGACGAACAGAGATATCAGCTCTTGGAAGTAAGTAGCAATCGATTCTCGGGATTCGCTCCCTGTTGATCGCACTGCCCGCATCAAAGCTCGCTCGAAAACCGTCGGGTGATGGGGGACGGCAAAAAGCGATAAGCGGGCACTCAAATCATGATTACCGGCCAACCAGAAAGGGTATCATCATTACCGGGTGGTTCTGACAGGTATTGTTGTCGAGACTGTTTGTACGACGGCATTACCGGTAGGACTTGGGGTGGAAGTGAGTGGAAGGAGGCGGGGAGGGACAAGGGATTCAGCGTATGTGAGAATTCGTACAGCGCGATTGGCCCTCATGACCATGACGGGACGGTTCAGTACATTAGTCAGCCACCATTAAACCTACCGGAGCATTAAAAAGCGATTTTCGGTCGAAGAACTTCCTCCACTCTTTTTCTTTTTAAATGTCAGCAATGAAAGACCTCAGAACATTAATGTTACCTTTTCGTATATATGAGGGTGCGTTTTCTCCTCCTATCATTCTACCGTTCATAAAACCATTTCATATAGCGCATTAACATTCCTGTAGCCCAAACAAGTGCCAGATCTTGATTATTGTTCCCACCTGTGAACGGATGACTGAGTTGTTACGTAATGGCACAGCAGCACACACCTCTGAATGATTTGATGGTTCACTAGTTTGAGTGGTATGAGCATTATTACCAGAGTATCGTTGTAGCTACTCACATAAAAACAATCCATGCATTTATATACGACGTTAAAAATAGTTATTGGCTGTGCAAAGCTATCAGGAGTTCTTTTTTCTTATATTAATAAGATGAAGAAACCTAAAATACTAAATATTGAAGGGAAAATAAAATAAGTTGTCGAAACCTTCCTCTGTTCAATCAGTACCTAGGTCGGTACAGAGGTACCTAGATAGGGTGGTATTGACATTTAAACTACCTCTTGAGATAAATACGTCGATTCATCCGTTATGGAATTTACGGGAACTGATAATTTCCATATATGCGGATGTACCTAACGCTCCATTTGAAATCAATATTATTTAATATCAGCATCGATCGAACTTGGCAAACGAGTTCCAACTTCAAGACTCTAGTACTTTTATATATCACAAGGATTAGCTTACGGAGGAGCTGATTGATTTGGTAGGGCATCTGTGAATTTTATTTCGTCGTTGGAAATAAATTATTATTTTCATTGATAAAATTAATACGGTTACAGGCAGGAATTTGTACCACGTGGTTAAAAATATGCGGAATTCCAGCATCGACATACTATTTTCAACGTTGAGAAGAGCTAATTACAAGCCTGCGAAAGCTTGCAGATTGAAAGCTTCCAACTCTTTCCCGCGGGGGGTTCGTCTTGAAATACTAATGAACTAGACCACCTGTGTTAATTTATAAACGGCATGGCGACATGACAAGCTTTCTCTGTTATAATAAAGCGATCGTATTCAGCAGTTACAATTAAACGAAACTGGAGCTTGCTCTACTGACCTGACCACTATGACCACAGTGGCGTTTGTAAGTAACCAGATACTGAATAACTGACACACTGACAGACATATACCTAATGTCACGGGGACACACTTCTTCGGCGATGTTCTCTAGTGCAGTGGCGAGAAGAAATTTCGATTTTGAAAAACAACGCGTTTTTCCCTTCCAAAGGTGAGTGTTCAAGGCTTCCACTACCTACTTTGATACACTCGGGGCAAAATAAAACAAACAACTTGATCATGTTGCCTTTACATTATATATTTCATGGTCTTCAGCCAGAACTACAAGCTCTAAACCAATATGCTCCACCGACCATCTACAATCCTATCAAGGCGTGGGAGTTAAGTCCTAACCAAGAACACCAAGGTTGAAAACATCGAATTATTATTCAGATTAAGAAGAACCTGATAACAGTTATTTCCTTTACCCACTGCATCTCCTCCCATTCAAACCAAAATAATGCATGATCTGAAGCTTGAGGGTTAATGATGAAGTTCTAAGATCCACCTACGATTGTCTTCTGAAGGCTCCATTGAGCATCCGGGGGTAGGATGGTAACTATCCTACAGCATTTAGACAAGAGCTCTTTAGGGTAATAGCCTGAAAAACGGTAGTTCTCGGTCAGATAACGTTACTCCACCATTACATTGGAGGGTCCTTCGTCTTCGAAAACAGTTTATCAGGCGGTGAGAGGTGAGTTGATTCCTTCACATTTAAAAACAATCTGGCTTCCAGTTCGACCCATTTGTACGCAAGTGGGGTCGTGACGGGTTTGTAGATACGTAAAAAGGGACAGGGCGCCCTATTTCTGTCCTGATCATGTCATCGGTATCCGGGACACGATTCCGATCGCCTCTCTTTCAAAACTGAATTATATAGAATCACCTTCTTTGAAGACGTAGGTAACCAGCATACTGCATAAATATGACACGGTACTCATACACTTATAAGTACGGTCATACTTGTTCACGGAATAATTGCCAAACAGTAGTATGAGCATGTCGCAAGTAAGAATATCTTACTACTAATGATTCGATCACGTTTTTAACCACTGATTTCATAGACACACATGCCTTTTTGACCCTATCTCCAACAATAATAATCCCCACAATTCATCTTGTGGATCATCATTCAAATTGTGTCGAAGACCCTTCCTGTGACAGTCTTCGTCCTTCTTCTCTCACCATTTTGTTCTCATCATTTTATTAACTTCAGATGTGGGTGAAAGAAAACCCCGCTCACCTGGGAACCAGCCCGCACATTTTTTTTTTGGTTTACCTACTATTTTTAATAATGAACCTTTGGAATCGAGCATGGAGAAAAAAAAATTAACCCCCTTTGACCAAAATTTGATTGTTTCGGTTTCAAGGCACGCTGAATCCGAAAATGGAATAAAAACGCTGCAAATTGTTACAGCAAATTATCATGGTTTATTATTTACCTTTATAATTGCCCCTTCTGCGCGGATCATCACTGTTTTCTGTGGCCAACCCCTACCATCGTGCTCCCCCCAGGAAAGCCCTAAATCGAGTACTAGAGCCGGTCCGGGAATTAAAGATTCATAAAAATCAGGATTCAATAACTCTATCATTAATTATTTGTTGTTATTCAAGAAGCATAACGTTTGTTCAAGATAAACAAGTACCTATCAACAAAATCCAAAAGAGACATCATTCTTCAAATGAAATAATATCACGGAACAACCAACTCGATTTCATACAGCCATGCGTGAGTGATTTCAATCACGTGTTTCCTAGCAATTATACCTGGGCCGGATTTATACCGTTTCATTCACGACAGTTAACGTAGCTCTTTGCTGCAAACGAATGACTGAACGTACAATGCTTGGTCTCAAGAAATTCTTTAGTGCGAGATCAACTTAAAAACCATACCCTTCTATTGAAAGAAGTTTCCGAGCTATGCCGTTCTGAAAATGTCAACCACTATTTTTCACCCCTTAGAGGTGGAGGGACAGAATTGTTTTCAATTGCATTTTCGGTTTCTACATAACTTGAAACGGAAGCCATCAAATTTTGAGGTGGGGTTGAAAAAAAAAGTTCATGCTCGATTCTAAAGGTTCATTATTGAAAATAATAAACCAAACATTTCTGGCTGTCCGCCGCACGCCGTACTTCGAACATTTTCCTTAGTTACCATGAACGAAAATTAATGAAATTTGGTTTGCGGGTCCCATTTGGTGTCGAGTTGTTCCGCGATGCTCGGCCTTAGTCATCTCTAAGGGATGAAAAATGGGGGTTGAAATTTACAGGACGCCGTTATCTCGATTTTTTTTCATGTTTTAACAACTTCTCGAACTTGGGGATTTTTTGAGACCACCCGGAGTATTGTGCGTCCAGCCGTTCGTTCACAGTGAGGACCTGAAGTTGGACCGAAAATCTTCGTCAACATGATCGTGAATGAAACGGTATACATCCAGCCCAAGTATCATTGCTAGGGAACATCTAGTAGGTTGTTCCGAGATATTATTTCATTTGAAGAATGATGGTTATTTTGGGTTTTGTTGATTTGTATAATATTTGCAACTTGATGTAACTTGAACAAACGTTATCCGTTATTTTGGGTTTTGTTGATAGGTAGGTAACTTGAATTTTTGTTTTGCTTCATGAATAACAAAAGAATAATTAATGATAGAATTCTTGAACACACCGAATATTCGTGAAACTGTAATTGCTCGGCCGGCTCAAGTAGTACTCGATTTAGGGCTTCCCGATGGTGATGGGGGGGGGGGGGGGGGTTTAGTTTCTGACCACAGAAAACAGTGATCCATGCAGAAGGGGCATTTATGCAGGTAAATAATAAATCATTGTGTAATAATTTGCAGCGTTTATATTTCAGTTCACTACTAAGATGTTTACTTTTGCAATAAAATAATACAGGGGGTTAAAAAATCTTAGCTCATGATAAATGAAGAGCCTTTGCATGATACGTTTTAGTGGCTTACCAAATCCAACGCACTTCTTTTAACACTTTTCATCAACTACTGTATATGTGGGTAGGCACATATTTATATGGATATATTCCACACTCCTTATCCCCCACCTTGCTAACAAGATGAAATTACGGAATTACAATCGTATTAGATCACTACTAACCTGACATTGATCAACAACACTGCCTTGAATGTTCAATGATGTAAGCAAAATGTCTGGAGTTCCACATCCATGTTGACCCGTATGTAACTAGTAGATAAGCCAACGTCATCTGCAATATAGATTCTGTGAAAGTCGCCGTAAGTTTCTCTATTGATTAATGGCCATTGGATAAAGTATTTTATTTTATTTTCAGGCACTGATTGGTCAACCCAGTCTCTTTGCGTGAGGACAAGGCAAACGAGGCATCTTCCTGAGGTGCGCCCGTATTGACTAACTCCCAGTCGACCTCAAGATTCGTATCAAAGCAAAGCAACTGGGGTCTCCTTTCTGGCTGTTATTTATAACATCATACTCAACTTCCATACCTGCAATCGGTCTTCCTTTGACTGAGTGGGGTGGTGATCGAATGAGACAGGTCCGCGAGCATTCGCTGCACTGGAAGCTTGAGATGCGCAAATACAGATCTCCCCATTTGCCGGATGGTAGAACGTCTAATTGCCGGTCTCGTCCTGCAACCTCTCGATATCAGCCCGATCACCCTTCTTCCTATTTTGCGAGCCTCATGTGCATTTTTCTTACTAAAATTAACATGCTTGGAAGTACGGAACGAATTGAGGGGGAATTGCAGGTATAAATTGAAACCATCTTGAAGACTAATATAAATTTGCATCTTGCGAATCGTAGTTAATAATCACGTGCCCCGGCGGTTGATGATATGCTACGAGGTGTGTTTTCATCATCTTGCGGTACCCTGCCTTCTTTAATGCTACCTTTGGAAGGCAGCTTTATTTTTCAGTTCTGATTTCCATCCACGCTAGCTAATATCGAATGCACTACACATGGTCTGCCATTTCAACATTATAAAATTTCACAATAAGAGAAACTGGACGACAGCTCCCTTCCGGAATTTAAGGATAGGAAATATTTATATTTTCTCAAATGAACTACTGTCAGTTAGCGGACAATGAAAGTATTGTGGTAAACCCACACAAGCATCAGGTGTTTTATTAGTTACGAGTGTGTTATTATTCAAAAGAGTTGTTGTTGAGTTTGGGATTCAAGTCGGAAAATATAACGGTCTGCTGTTGTCCTCGTATTTATGTAACTTTAATTACCGAACATTAGAGATCAATTCATATTTTGGTTTATTATTTTCAATAATGAACCATTGGAATCGAGCATGAAAAAAAAATTCTTACCCCCCCTCAAAATTTGATGGTTTACGTTTCAAGGTATGTAGAATCCAAAACTGCAATAAAAACGCTGCAAATCCCTGCACAACGGTTTATTATTTTGTATAGAATACCCTTCCGTTACAGATCACAGCTCTATGTATAGATAATCCGTCTATATAATTTATGATATGTACTACTCTATACATATAATGTAGATCGCAGACCCTCCGTAGGTTAGTACCTAACCCCGTACACGTTACTAGGCACCTACCTAAATCACGAGTTAAATGTTGCTAAAATAATTCTGCCGATGACAAACAGTACCTAACAAAAAGAAACACACACAATGAAGTTCTGAAAAGAAATTGTTGATGAGGAGTGAAAAAAGTTGCAAAAGTACCTACCAACAAACTCCAGCCCCTTCTACGTAGATGGTATAATGAACCGTTGTGTAATAATTTACCGTTGAGTAATGATTTACCGTAGTAATAATTTACCCATCAATAATACTTCAACGTTTGTTCAAGTTTCACTACCTACCAACAAACTCCAACAGAGCCATCATTTTTCAAATGAAATAATATCACAGAACAACCAACTCGACTTCATACTCCGCCAATATAATCAGGTGATCCCTACCAATGATTGGCCGTATTCACAAATTCCTATTGTGGGCGCGTCTCTGGTTACGAGATTTGGTTTGAATTGTATACAATTTCATTCACACTGGAGTCGAAAATGCCTGTCGGTGCAAACTTCGGGGCCTTACTGTGAACGAACGGCTGGACGTAAGACGCTCCGGATGGTCTTAAAAAACTCGCAAGTTCAAGAACTATTTAAAACCGTAAAAATATTCACGTACAAAAATGGTATAGGCGTTTTGAAAATTTCAACCCCTATTTTGAACCCCTTAGAGATGACTCACAGTAACGTCGAGCTTCGAGGACCAACTAGACAGCGAACGGAACCTATAACCCGAATTTCATCAATTTTCTTTCATGGTAACTAAGAAAAGTGGCCCGTACGGCGTACGGCGTACGGCGGACAGACAGAAATATTTTTATTGCAGTTTTGGATTCTACATACCTTGAAACGTAAACCATCAAATTTTGAGGGGGGGTAAGAATTTTTTTTTTCATGCTCGATTCCAATGGTTCATTATTGAAAATAATAAACCAAAATATTTCTGTCTGTCCGCCGTACGCCGTACGCCGTACGGGCCACTTTTCTTAGTTACCATGAAAAAAAATTGATGAAATTCGGGTTATAGGTTCCGTTCGGCGTCTAGTTGGTCCTCGAAGCTCGACGTTACTGTGAGTCATCTCTAAGGGGTTCAAAATAGGGGTTGAAATTTTCAAAACGCCTATACCATTTTTTTACGTAAATATTTTTACGGTTTTAAATAGTTCTTGAACTTGCGAGTTTTTTAAGACCATCCGGAGCATCGTACGTCCAGCCGTTCGTTCACAGTAAGGCCCCGAAGTTTGCACCGACAGGCATTTTCGACTCCAGTGTGAATGAAATTGTATACAATTCAAACCAAATCTCGTAACCAGAGACGCGCCCACAATAGGAATTTGTGAATACGGCCAATCATTGGTAGGGATCACCTGATTATATTGGCGGAGTATGAAGTCGAGTTGGTTGTTCTGTGATATTATTTAATTTGAAAAATGATGGCTGTTTTGGAGTTTGTTGGTAGGTAGTGAAACGTGAACAAACGTTGAAGTATTATTGATGGATAAATTATTACTACGGTAAATCATTACTCAACGGTAAACTATTACACAACGGTTCATTATACCATCTACGTAGAAGGGGCTGGAGTTTGTTGGTAGGTACTTTTGCAACTTTTTTCACTCCTCATCAACAATTTCTTTTCAGAACTTCATTATGTGTGTTTCTTTTTGTTAGGTACTGTTTGTCATCGGCAGAATTATTTTAGCAACATTTAACTCGTGATTTAGGTAGGCACCTAGTAACGAGTACGGGGTTAGGTACTAACCTACGGATGGTCTGCGATCTACATAATATGCATAGAATAGTACATATTATATTATATAGACGGGTTATCTATACATAGAGCTGTGATCTGTAACAGAAGGGTATTCTATACAAAATAATAAACCGTTGTGCAGGGATTTGCAGCGTTTTTGATTTATAACAAATAGGTACTCCCTCGGTGATGAACATTGTCAAGCGTTATTTCCTGAAATAAATTATTGTGATACAAAGATGCCACATTAACAGTTTGAAGATCGTGGGTTCGAATCCAGCCCCAGTACAGTGGTTGTCAGCAATACCTGTTCTATACGCCCAACTATTCAGTATGTTTATAAATGAATTATTTGCTCCAAGACGCAATTGCTAGCAAGCATCCAGAATTTTGACCTGTACAAAACGGCGATCCTACATTCGTAAAGGATCTGGGCAAAGGAAGATGAATACCCAAAATTGTGAACTGCCTCACTAATCACGGTTTTATTTCATAGGTAGTTAAGTGCATACTCTATTGCCGATCTCGGGTGCTTGTTCCGCTAAATTGTAAACAAGAGCTTTTATCCCAAGGACCCTGCCCCAGTAGTTCAGTATCAAATTATATTGTCACCACTCGGAACAACAGATCTTACCATTAATACGGGAAGGTAACTAACTAAGTAATTTATCAGTACTTGCGGCAGCCCACCTTTGAACACTGCTACGGTGAATATAATTCTCAACCACAATGGATAGTGGCTCCAACTTTGGATGATAATGTATTCCGTACTAGACAAAATTCTACTGCATACACAATCGTGTGGAATGAGGTCAACCTGACTGATGCACATTAAGAAAATTGTTTCCCACTGTTGGCCATCTTTGACAACAAATATCAACTTTACAATGGGGCTTCGAGCTAACAAGCTTGGCCGCTAGAGGCGCCATGGAGGTCAGTACCGAGCTCATGCCACTTTTATCTCACCTCGCGGTATCTAATCACCGTCAAAAGGTTGTTTACTTTATTAATAATTTGCAATCATGCCTATGTTTGTTGTGTTCATAAATGCAACAGCAGAAACGGATCCCGTTCCCACGGGATGAACACATGAGGGGAAAATGGATAATGGCAATTCGTCGGGAGAATAATTGAATGAATTCATGGGGGTCATTAGGTAGGTAGGTTTTCTGTCGGATGTATTACTTATATAGAGAGTTACTAACTGCTCGGCAGACAAACTAAGTTCCTGAGTTCGGAGTTTTCCTGCTTCATAGCAATATTTTCAATAAAAAGGAAAGGAAGAATGGAAACATACGCTACGGAGGACGTGGTTGTTGGAAGAAAATAATGTATAACCTCTCCAACAGCTCCGCTTTTTGGCATGGAGGGGCGCATGTCTTTTTCAGTTCCTCCTTCAGCTCTTTCAGCGACATCTATTAGGTTCTCATGAATAAAATTATTGATGTTTTCATTGAAAATGAAATGGTACTCGGATAAAACAGATAACAAAAAACAACGGGCACCGACACAAAATAGCCTTCCAATCTCATAACGGTCATCGATGTAACCACGGGGTTCGGCGTTCGGTATTTAGCTCCGTGCAGCGTTCTGTCTCGAAACTGTCAAATGCGGAGCCCCATCGTTCATCGTCCTAAAAACCATACCTTTCTACTAAAAGTTTGAGAGCTGCTATGCTACTGACAATGCTAACCCCTTTTTTACCCCTTAGAGGCGGCTGGTAGTAACACCAAGCTTTCATCGATTTTATAAAGCCATGCGTGATTATAATCAGCTGTTCCCTATCAATGGTAGCTGGACTGGAGTTGTATGTCCCGCTCATGTTGACGAAACCTTTCGGTTCAAACTTACTGTGAACGAACGGCTGGACCTACAATGCTCCAGCTGGTCTCAACAAATCCTAAAGTTTGGAATCAATTTAAAGACGTCATCCCGTCCCCTTCTATTGGAAGTTAGCGAGCTACGGGGTCGTAACAGGCAGTAACGCTGAGCATCACGGCCAAACAGAACTCGACCCCAAAATGAGACCTTCAAAACAAATTTCATTAATTTTAACTCATGGTAACGAAGAAAAATGGCTCGTACGGCGTACAACGAAAGCACAGAAGTTGTTTATTTCATTTTTGGATTCTACGTACCCTGAAATTAGGGGTGGCAGGGGGGGGGGGGGGGATTAAGCTTGATTCCAAAGGGCCACTACCTACTGAAAATAATAAAACAATAGGAAACGTGTTTTCACCGTAACGAGACTGAACAATACACGTAGGTACATAAGCCCCCAAAAGTAACCCTGTTGTAAAAACGCTGCAAAGTCCTTGTCACATGGGTTTATTATTCTATTGGACATACCTGCAGAAATGTTGGCTGTTCATTTATTGTTTCTTTCATGTGCAACAAATGAGATAGTTATTTTTTATGGTTACCACCAATTTTGGCCCCTAAAAACACTAATTAGGGTTTTTTCTCAAATTATCTTTGAACATTGATAGTGCCATATCCGTGTCTTGATTCACCTTTTGATACTACTTCTAGTGTTATTATACAAATTTATGGTGATGTCAGATAATTTCCAAGGTTATTGACTCATAAAAAATGAATTTTGGGAGCAGAAACTTCGTTACAACTCAATTCTTCACTATTTGGTCAAAATCAACTTCATATTCAGTCTTTTCGCCCTAAAAAGCATGGAAAACGATATTCACAAGATCATGTTAACTAAAACCTCAAAGAAACCTAGGAAACCCCTATTTTTACACCCATTTTCCCCGCATAGGGGGAAACCCCTATCACTCCTGGGTGTATTCCGATCGGGCTGAAAAGTTTCGGGACACAATTAGGGCCCAAATGGAGCCCGTGTGCAAAGAACGATTTTTTAGACCGAAATTCGAGTAGATATGGATGATACGCCGTACGGCGTACGGACATAGCATTTTTGGAATCTAAGCACCTTGAAACGTAAAAGACAAACTTTGAGGGGGTGTTATACAAATTATTTGGTGAACGATTACATGTTTATTATTCACAGAATAATACACCAAAGTTTACGGAAAATTGGAGCGGGAATTGTGTGGGAGCGAGATAAGAAGAACCGAGCATGCTACTCAGCGGGTAAAATGTTTATCAGTCTTTTGGTAGCGGAGGAGGGTTTTTGAGGAGGTCATTTTGCATTTACAGTTTTGTGGTTATTATTATTATTATTATTATTATTTTTTTAATGTTCTTCAACTTTTTGAAAAAGCGCTGGGGAACGTGTAATACGCAAAAGTTACAGCGCTCCAAACGTAGAAAATTATGAAAAAATTACAATAATTTTCAGCGGCTTTCAAACAGCTATAACTCGGGTTCTACTGAACCGATCGGGTTCAGATTTTGAACACTCCCTCAGACAGTAGCAGTGGGCAAGTGTGTCAGATCAGCTCTTGAACCCCACTCTAAAATACTCCTGACCCCCCCCCCCCCCCTCCAATGCTGGGAAAATGGGGGGGGGGGAAGGCAATATGCACAACAGGCACTTCCTTAGAGCATACCGAATGTGTGAAAAATTTTTGCTCGATCCGTTTTGTCTGTGCGGCTGCAGCCCTGTACAAGCAGAACAAGTGGAAAATAACAAGCAGAAAAAGTAGAAAATAGCAATTTCAAACTTCCATAACTCCGCACCTGATGGTCCCGAGGGCTGAAATTTACTACACTCCCTCAAGGGCCATTCGAGAAAGGGTGTACGAAAGGGTCGAGTTTTTCGGTTCTCTTGGCGGGCGGGCCCTCCAGCGTCATTAGATACTTTTTATTTAGTTCAAGGTCAGTATTAATCGAAATTGGGTATTACCAAATCATCAGAGGAAATTATATGTTGCAACAATTGGTCACTGATTAGTAGGAACCTCTCAAAATAAGTAGGTAGGGAAGAGATTACGGAATGAGGGAAGAACAAAGAAAATGGGTGTATGGCTTATACAGAACGGTTGTTGAATAAATTGTTTGAAAAATGCATGGCCTATATTATTACACAACACGGCATTGTGAGAACCTGATTTAAATATGGGAGTAGGTAGGTATGAGAATTCGATTTAAATATGAGAATCGATTCCTGATTTAAATATGAGAATCGATAGAAGGTATAATTGCTTGTCTCGAAACTGATAGTTTTCCTAGGCAAGTTGTGCTTGGGTGGATTGAGTATTGTTATAAATGACAATCAGGCATTAGAAATTATTCTGGTGTTGCTAGTAAGGAAATTTGGGTGTGCAGATTTTCATGTGTGCTTAAGATTTTGTTATTTGTGATCAAGACGTCGTTCTGAACAGTGATTCACTATTTTGGATCCCAAAGGTTATTTTGTACCCTTCATTTTGAGGATTCTTTGTATGTTAAACGGGTCGAGTTCAACGTTGAAATAATAACTACTATGTTTGGTTCGATTACAGCTGGTGCCAGCCCACAATTTCTTTATTCCTACAAGCTATAAGTAATTAGCATTATTCTCGTCACGATAAGTGGATTGGATATTGTTGTTTCCGTTCATGGAATATCGGTACATTATAAACATCTATACCTATGAGCAAAGATGTTGGATTGAGCACTAGTGCATAATATAGAATCGGGCAAAAATAAGAAAATGTTTAAAACCCGCCTCGGAATACGCTGATTTTCGTTTCAAGGTTTGAAAAATCAACGAATGATTCAAGCACTCAAAATCGAATAATTTCATACGGAAATGTGGACTTCTGTTGGTTTATTATTTTCAATAATGAACCTTTGGAATCGAGCATGAAAAAAATTTTTAAAAAATCCCCCCCCCCCCCGCCAATCAAAATTTGATGGTTTACGTTTCAAGGCATGTAGAACCCAAAAATGCAATAAAAAAATTGTTGTCCGTCCGCCGTATTTAGCACTTTTCTTAGTCACCATGAACCAAAATTGATGAAATTTGGTTTACTTATAGGTCCCGTTCGGGGTCTTACGTATTTAAATTGATCTTGAACTAAAGAATTTTCTGAGACCAACCGGAGCATTGTACGACCAGCCGTTCGTTGGCTCGAAAACTTCCAATATAATGGTACTGTGGTTTTTATAACGTTTTTATATTAATTCCGGGTGTAAAAATAGGGTGTATCTTGGTTTTTTTTTAGGGTTTACTAAACATGAGCTTGTGAAGTATCGTTTTCCATGGTTTAAATTGATCTCGAACTTGATAATTTGTTGAGGTCTTCCGGGGCACATTTTACGTCTGGCCGTTCGTTTGCATCGAAAAGCTCCGTCAGCACGATCGTGAATGAAACGGTATACATCCAGCCCAGGCATCATTGCTAGGGAACACCTGATTATAATCAAGCATGGCTGAATGAAATCGAGTTGGTTGTTGCGTGATACTATTTCATTTGAAGAATGATGGTTATTTTGGATGGTGTTGGTAGGTACTTTTGTAAGTTGAACATACGTTGTGCTTCATGAATGACAAAAAATAATCAATGATAGTTGAACCCATCGATATTTATGTAACTATCATTCCCCGGCCGGAGGCTCCAATACTCCATTTTGGACTTCCGTGGGAGGGAGCGCGAGGGTAGATATTGACCACGGAAAACAGTGATCTACACGGAAGGGGCATCTATAGGTAAATAATAATAATTTGTGTAAAAATTTGCAGCGTTTGTTATTTAACAATGTTAGATAGGCACTAGTTACTTGTATGGGAATAAAAACAGGTAGAACGAGATCGAGTGAGCGGGATTATTAAAGATAACGAACTATATGTCGACATACAAGTGGCGCGAAACCCGTGAATATAATATTAAATATTACGTACTGGAACGAAGTTTAGGTCCCGAGATAATCTTTATAGAAAGTGTAACAAGGGCTGGGGGTGCCCCCTGATTGCATTGGCAACCTTCGATGTCGTGTTTTATACGTTTCTTATTCCACCTATTATTGATGGGAACGATACTTCTTTTAAACATGATTATTGGTCTTATCCTAGTTTATCGTCTTGTGTAGGTAAGGACGAATAGTTTACATTCATATCGAGAGCGTTAGAGAGATATGAATCACGGCCTTCCCGCTAGTGCAGCCGGTATTCCTGGCAGCTCATGTCCCACATGGCACCTTCGATAGCGCTGGCGTCACTAAACGACCTTTCATTGTCCTGAAGATAATATTGGAATCAACGTTTTTCGGACGCCCTACATTTAGTTTTGTAGTTGGTCGCAAAAAAACATGCTGATCCATCATCCCAACTTCCTTAAGTAGAACAATCATGTTTCATAGTAGATGTAATGCAAGGCTAGTGTAAATAACAAGAAAGTTCAAAATAAGCTATGAATCTCGAGAAGATACATACATGACTCATGATTATGGACTAATTGGATTGGTGTATCATTAGGTGCCTAGTTACTTAGGTAAACTTATAAATTCAGTAGTGGTAGCAGTGGCTGGCCCTCAACTCCCGTCTACCTTCCCTGCTCCCACTATTCAGTCATTTCCTTGCTCCACGTATGTTCACGTCTGAACCGCAAAACTATTATCCTGGCTTCTTCGCCTATCCTCCTCTCAATTATTATTGCCTTGCAATCGGCGCCCCTAGCTGTGAATTGAGAGGAATTTGCACCCGCGTTTTCGGCTTTTCGCGAGCCGAACCAGCACCTCGGCAGACCGGAAAGTTCACTACAAGTTCAAGGAGCAACACGAGCCAGGGCCCTGGTCAACACCGACAACGAAGCGTCACGGTGAGTCCCTTTCCTCTCCAGCTCCTTTTCATTCCCCCATTATTTTGCCACTGTCTTTCTTTAACTATGAAATCATCACATTACGGGTTCCTCCCCAACAGGGATAGTGTTAGAGGAATTAGGCTGAAGGGGAAGATACCCTACATAACAAAAATGTTCCTTGCATGCCTTGAAACTGACGCAACCGGGAAAACATGTACCTATTAGTGTTAGTGGGGTTACAAACTTCTGCGAAAATTATTCAATTCAATTTCATCTGTATTAATTTAGATTCATGACCACCAAGCCACACTCCGTTCATAGTTACTTCAAACAATAAAAAATCATTCGATCCTGATGATCCACAGATCACATCAATAATTTAAGCCTAATTACGCCTAATTTAAATTCTCAGGAAGGTACCTATTTCTCGCGAAAGTTCTATTTAATTTATAATTGGAGCCGAGGAGCCAGATGTGCGTCCCACGTGGTTTCGAAAATGCTGATGTTCAGTTCAGTTGTTCTAGAGGGATTTCGATATTCAATGATTTTAAGCCATATTATGTTTTGTCAAATAGAACATTTACCTTTAAAATAGATACATTTATATTTTTGTTTTGTAAAATAGTTACATTTATATTAAATAGATTCTGTAGTACCTTGAGAAATATTATTAGTTAGAGGTAAAATAATATTTTATTACTATACTATTATACTATATTACTATATTATAGTAGGGAAGCAAGCTTGTTGCTAATGGTTGGCATGCTGATGATACCAAGAAAGAAGACGCCGGAAAATCCACTAGATTTGGGAGTTCTCTCGGAGATATCAACTAAATCAACGGAAACCGCTAATACCTATCAACTAAAATAAAATTCAAAATACAAAAACTATACCTATTGGGTACCTATTTGATTTTCACACAGAAAATTATGCAGGAAACGAATATACCGACACGCTTGTATGTAATGAGATGAATGAGAAGTGGTCAGCCAGGAGCGAGTTACTGCAAGAGTTCGTATAAACTGAATATACCTACCCAACTTCTTGTGAAACTCATCGACAGCTAAAGCCTACTTCAAACGCGATGAGCGCCATGTTGGGAAGTGAGGAATAGGCTATAGGCTATAGGCTAATTAGGCTATATGCTATAGGCTATAGGCTATAGGAGGAATAGGCTGGAAGAGAAGGAAGGGGCTAACTAGGTAGTTCTCGGCAGATCTATAAACTTTACCTCAATCTACCATACTTCTGAATAGATTGCGTCGGCGAAGCGAAATGGCGCAGATTGAAAAATAAAACTATGAATCATCGAGAGTTTATTTAAATCCGCCCTAGCACATTACGAAATCGAATTCAAATCTGCCTAATTCGTAATCCCGGTAATTCAGAATATTGGTCAGGTCCCTTGATATCGCGGATAATCGGGATTCCGATGTATTAGAAAGGTTGCTAAATTTTTGTCACACGAGTCCAACGAACCAATGAATTTCCTTGATTTAATTTTAATATTTTTTGCGCCCTAACTTCTGTTGTGATGACGAATTGGTAGATTGTGAGGAGGGGTCGTGAACTGGCGTTGTTGTAACAAAACTCACGCCAATGTCCCCGTCGGGGATGTAACTCAGTGGTAGAGTGTCTGCTTCGCATGCTGAAAGTCCTGGGTTCAAATCCCAGCATCTCCACAACTTTTTTCTCCCCGTCCGCCCTTTCTTCTAGGGGACACGAGACATACTGTTTTTGTTCTTCTATATCGGTACTTTCCGTGATGTTATCATTGACCTAGCCCTATAACGGTATTTTTCGAACCTGGACATGGTTGCATAAGTGGAACCTTGTCTTTTGGGGTTTATTATTTTCAGTAATGAACCTTTGGAATATAGCATGGAAACCTTTGGAACAACCATTTTGAAAAGAACTACCTACCTTTGGAGAAAAAAACATTTCAACCCCCTCAGATTATATGGTTTCCGTCTCAACGTACGCAGAATCCGAAAATGGAATAAAACCCAATCTTTCTACCAACTTTATAACCGAAAGTTACGGAATTCTTAATCACACTCCGGTGTTTTCAGAGATCAAATTAATGATAAACGAAAAGTACAGCTTTCGTACAAGTACGCAACCACGAGGGACATTTTATGTCTTTGCGCCCCCTCCCGCACCCACACCACGTACCACGTACCTCGTTAGTGAGAATGATCACCTGTGTGTAAACAATTATTTAAACAATCACGCTCATACCGCAGCTTGTCGGCCATGCACTCCGCAGTGGTTAACGTAATATGGTTAGGTAAATCGAGAGCTATCCAACGAGTGGTGAACGATTTTTGTACGATGATAACTGGCGAAGTTAAAGTTCCGTAGCAGCGAATCGGTTGTACGTGAAAATCATTAGAAAATTTTCATAACGCTTTCTTCGTCACACCGTAACGTCACACTTTTTGAGTTATGTGCCATAGTAAAGACATAAAATGTCAAAAAATTCTGTCCGTCCGTCGTCCGCCGTACTCGCGCTTTTCATAGTTACCATGAACCAAAATTAATGAAATTTGGTTTGTAGGTCCCGTTTGGGATCTAGTTGGTCCGCAAAGCTCGGCGTTACGGTCAGTCATCTCTAAGGGGTGAAAAATAGGGGTTGACATTTTCAGGACGCCGTAGCTAAAAACGTTCAATAGAAGGCTACGGTTTTTTACGTTTTTAAATTGGTATTGATCTAAAGAATTGTTTGAGCCCACCCGGAGCATTGTACGACCAGCCGTTCGTTTACACCGAAAAGTTTCGTCAACATGACCGCAAATCTATATAAACGGTATAAATCCGGCCCAGATTATCATGGCTAGGTAACACCTGACTATAATCATGGATGGCTGTAATGAGTCGATTTGGTTGTTATGTGATATTATTTCATTTGGAGAATGATATGGCTCTATGGATAGGTACTTTTGCGAACTGAACAAACGATATCCGATCCACCCAGATATATAACTGCTGAGGAAAAGCTGATCATTATCACGAATGGCTGTATGGAATCGAGTTGGTTTTTCCGTGATATTATGGCATTTTAAGAATGATGGTTGTTTTGAATGTTGTTGATTTGGTTCGGTGTCAGTCCGTCCGTGTGTCTGCAAATATTTGCCTTACGCATAACTTCCTCATTTCGAATCTGATTTCCCTGACACTTTCAGGGATCATGCGAGCTGGGCCAGAAGTGGTCCGTATATGAATCACAACGATCGCGTCATCGGAGCAGCCACTGCGCATGCGCAAAAGCGAATATGTGATACTAAATTTCTCACAAATAAATTGTCCTATTTTGCTCAAATTCGGTGGGCAGTTGGGAGGCGGCTTGTAGATGGTCCTCTTTGAATTGAACGGACATGGGTGAAGCATCCCTATATCCCGGACTGCCTGAATGCCAATCCATGGTTAAATACAAAACACTGGAGCCACATGTTTAATCTTATTTGCCTTAATTTCCTATTTTACTGTGCTTGGCTCATTTGATACAAGTAGGCAAGAAATGGGACGACAGCATTCGGGAAGGATGTCACCATAACGCATGGAACTGTACATTCAAATGCGGACAAAACAAAGGCCGATAATGTGGATATAGAAGTGGAGGTTCCCTGTGTTTAGTGGACGGGACAGGAGGGGGTCATTACCGTGACCCGAGCGCGCTCTGCTCCACTAGTTACAATATAGATAGACCCGTCTTTTCTACTACAAACGTTATCTCGATGGGCAAGAAACAATCAGGCTTCGAAATGCGGTTTAATAAGACACATTGTCATTTGCAGACCACTCACAACTCTTGGGCCCCGTTCGGCTCTAACGGGGAACGTGGCGCTGTTACGTTTCCGATGAAGGGATTGATATCCGTTGACAGTATGGTGGCGAAAACGCTCAACGTAGCAGTCAAAATGTGGTAATAAGAATTTGGTTCAACATATTATTATATTGGGAAATTCTGGATTACTAACCTGGACCATACCTCTCCATCAGTAGTCTTGCAGGAGACGAGAAGTTGTATGTTGCTCTCCCACAGTGATACCCTCTTCAGCTACCTGCCTGTGTCGGTACGCTATTAGAATAGTTATTGTGTGTATATACATTTTTAATTTTTATTACGGCTACGCAAATCATTTAGAATTTAAATGAGAAGAATTTATCGACGGTAGCTCAATTCGAAATTATCGACAATAGGAATTTCCAAAACAGTACCTACAGTACCGTGAGGGAAAAGTCGAGGTAAATGAGGCAAAAGTGCAATAGACCTAGGTTAGAACAGAAGTGTAATGATTATCTAGATTCTAGATGGTCCGTTCTGAATGAAACGTGGGGGAAATTCTAGGGTTGTGCGTACGGTAAATGAATATCAGAAATGAACCGAATCGAATGAGGCGTGGACTATGAAAATCACTTTCATGAATAAATTATAAGCCTTCAAATTTTGGATATCTATATTCGCCGAATGCTGAAAATTCCCTAGACAGCCGAAGTGAAAAACGCAGACGAGCGCTCGTTCTACAGCCCAAGAATTTCAACAGCTCACAGTAGAATAGTTCAACGTTTCCAGTATACAGAAATGCTTCATAATGCTTCACCTAGGAATGAAGCACGAGTAGCAGCAACAGCTCACTGGTTCGAATGTAAAGATGAGCTGTAGATAGCTCACGAGCTGGCAGGTCAGAGGAGATAATGTGAGTGTTTAAACGTGTACTCCCTGTCGCCTCTCTGCTCCTCCCACCAACTACCGAAACTGTGCTATTAAGACGTAGAGCACCTGCATCTGTCCTGGAGGGCGGTAGTTCTTTAGCCTGGGGCTCCCCCATAAAAACCAGGTGCAGCCGCAGAGGACCGTTTTCGAGTTTGAGGGAACCATCGCCAAGGGCTAAGTAGGTCTATTTAATTGAAAGAACAAAGGGGACCGGCTGTTGTGAGTCTCCAGTGTTTGACGAGATCGAAGGACCAATGAATAGACCTACATGAAGGGTCCAGTTTCAGCACACAAAAATGCCTAAAAAATTCAAAATAGTCTACTTATCTGACTATTAACGACTTGAGAAAATTTTCTGACAAAAATGCTCTTGATCATAATCCTCAATAAATTTCAAGTACATGCTATATACTTATCAAGTGGGTGGGTCTTTTCGGGAGTAATCACAAGTATTCACCAACATCGGCCAAGTAGGACACCGAAAGTAGAGGTGTTTGCATATGCGCAAAGCCACTATTGGTTTCTATCTCTATGCAATTCAAAATTGATAATTTATTCCCACGTGATGATACTCGGAAGTTTAAAAAGGCCAGGAATTTCATATTCACGCGTAGGCAGAGGAGAGAAGCAGCAGGATTTTTGTGAAAATCGTATGGGACGCGGGACTGCAGACCTTATCGCCACATTCAGATGTCCCCAGAATTTCAGTACTTTTATTCCCCTACAGAATTGCTCCTTGTGTCACAGACGCAGAATAGAAGTGGACTAATTGTTTCAGTCCTTACAAATAAACATAGTGAGTACGATGAACATGGGAAAGCATTTACACAATTTCAACAATATACCTTCCCTGCAATTTGTCCACCTATATCCATAACGACCCACCGCGAGTTGTTGTTTTCTGGTTATGGATCCTTATGATAGAATATATTTTTTAAAGTATTTGCAGCACTGAAAAATACTTCTAAATATGCCGCACCTACTAAGAGGTACATAGTGATATTACCGTGGTTCAAAACTTTTTGCAGCTGAATGTGTGCCCATTGTTTTAAAAAGAACCTATTTCATATACATTTTCTCCGTTTTCGCGGAAAAACATTGAATCATAGGCATGTTTTTGGACGTATGAATTGACAGTACCTTACTGCATATCCACATTCAACGTTTTTCCGGGAAAACGGAAAAAATTACGCTTAAAATTGTTTGGGTTTTTTCTTGTAAACGGAGAAACCTAGTGATTGAAGAAACGCTCCTTCAGCTGATTAGGCGCGAGGGTCCTCACCTCGTCCTTCTTACTCACCAGTCCTACAGAGGCTCAATTTCGAATTTCATCCTCTTAGCTGTCACACAGGAATGAAGTCAGTCTCAGGGCTCAATCAGCTGATTAGGGAGGGCCCTCACTTCGTCATTCGTACTCACCAGTCCTATAGAGGCTCCATTTAGAATTGCATCCTTGAGGAGTGAAATTAGCCTCCGGGCTCACTCAGCTGATATGGGAGGGTCCTCGCCTCGTCAGTTGCTACTCTTTAGTCCTGCAGAGGCTCCATTTCGAATTTCATCCTCTTAGGTCAAAACAGGAGTGAAATTGGCCTCCGCGCTCACTCAGCTGATTAGGGAGGGTCCTCACCTCGTCATTCTTACTCACCAGTCCTACAGAGGCTCCATTTCGAATGTCATCCTTGTAGGTCAAACAGGAATGAAATTAGCCTCACGGTTAATCTAGTAACTTAGTAATCGCCTTCAGTAAACAACTATCTTGCATTCTAGGACATCAGGTGTATGGAACCCAGTATTGTTTATTGTGTATAGGTAGTGCGTTACACTTCTTGATGTCGGTCGGAAATTTTAGATTGTCCACCAGCCCAAAAACATATCCTTGTTAAAATAAATTTTGTTAAACCTACTTGAATCATTTTGGTTTTCAGCTGGATAAAGTGTGGCGAGGGACGCATACTGGATTCATTTTGATACTTGGTTCTTAAATAGGTAGGCACCTTTGACATTTTTCTATCTCCACCCTCCTTATTCATCGATCAGTTTGAACGATATCCTACAACGATATCTCGCGTTTGAACGATATCTCGCGTAGAATCGATTGCGTAAATCACACTGAACGAGTTTCTGAGTATGAGTTTAGTTTGTCCATTATTGCCGGTATGCACTTTCCCAGATTTCCAGCAGAGCTGAGCTACACCCATTTCGATTACTCGTCTCACGGAACCGTCGGATTCATTCTTGGCCGTCATTACGATCGTGACGGGAGCTGAAATAACCTTTCAGGGCTAATATAATGGTGACAAGGGGTTTTAAAGACAGAAGGTCGAAAGGCTGATGGGACCCGCGGGTTTCTAAGTAGAGGCGATGCCCAACAACAAAGAGGCAGGAGAGGGGGAAGAAAATCGTGACACTAAGCAAGGGTCCTCTTCCATCCCTCTCTTCACATCACCCGCTCGAGGGAATTTCCATACAATTAATGTCATTCAAGTGACGGCTGACACCTGGGACCACCGTTAGCTACCACGTGCTCTCGGTGGAGTCTCAATCATTGGCGAGGTTTCCGCAGCTGATAGAGCTGAAGCATCTTCGAGATGTAGCTCGCCCTTGAGGTCGCCTGCGATTGAGATGATACGGATTTCTTATCAGCTGCAAACATTTCCTCAGGCAATCACATAGGAAACTTCATAATCAACAGAAAGAAATTGCCCAGAGCATCCTCAGAAACGGTTGACAAAGGAGCTACACACCGTGATTTCATTACAACGATTCGTACATCTATTATAGTCCCTAATATTGTACTAAAAATCTTGAGTTTCTTCTCCGACTTATTCCAGAAACCCGTTGTGGCAGACAGAAATATAAAGCGATAAATAGGTGTTCGAATTTCCAAAGACCATCCACGTCCATGTTCCTGTGGAATTTGAAACTTGCAGTTTTTAATTATTGCAGTATAAATAATTGGTTACCTTTAAATGATTTCCAAAGGTAAAAATGTTCAAAATACGATCCCAAATGATTTATTTTTTTTTAAATAATGTTTTGTGGGGAGGTAGGTTGAAGAAAATGCTGATAAACCGGTTAATACGAAGGCTGCTGAACTTTAAAAACTGGCTGCATTTCCCACCGTTACCTTCTCCTGCAACGCCCCAATCTGGCCCCTCAAAACCAACTTTCCCCGTCCCGTTTTTCAAATTTCGATGGTTGCAGATACAAGTTGAATCACCCCATGCATTCTCCAATCCCCAAGTATCATCAGATTCGAATTACCTCTGTAACCGAAATGGCCAAACAAATCCACAGACAGACTGAGAATATTGAGGAAAGTAGTCATAAAATACAGTAAAATACTGTAAAATCTCCCGCCGACTTGTACATAAATGGAATTAAAATTGTATTTATACGTTTATATAGAAGTGCGACTATCCGTAAAATACGAGCGTTGTTTAATAGTTTCATGTAAAGTGTTTTGATTCTGAGCGCTTCAAAAATGCGCTTGAAAGCCGGCCATAGCTTGACACACAGCAAGACCGTTATCGTGCTGAACTCCATAATATCAGCATTATGATAATTAGAGGTAGAGCTTGTGGAAAACCGCTAATCGTATTGCTTTTCAGCGATGTGAGGAAATAACGAGTGGGTAGAGCGGACACCCCTGATCGGAATGGAGAGAAGGGAAGTGCCCATCTATTTGTGAAAAATATGCCGCCAGATAGGTGAACCAACGTTCTCGTGAGCAAATGTCAACTATAAATCGTTCCTTTAGCCTCAAAGACTGTATAGGCACCAAGGCTCCACGACTGGACAATTAAGATATTGCGCAAAGCGAAAGAGCACAGAGAGTCTCAGGTTACTTGTCTATTAGATGGGATGTCAGGGGATTTCTCAATAAGGTCTAGCTCATAATCAGAACAAGGGAAACTGGACAACGCTGATAACGAACGCCGTTTTAAGGAAATTGCGTGAGGTTGTACGGAAGAAACCTTGGAAAATACAACAGTGAGCTTTTGGAGATTACCCATGCCTCACTTGTCGACTAGAAGAACAGGAGGTGGTACAGTGGAAATTACTAATACGAACTAAATCACTCGCTATGAAATCGTAGAAACTCATTTCGAAAATAAAAACATGGAGTTATTGAAAGGCTGTCTATTTTCACTACTATTATAATATTAATGGAAATTATATATAAATATCATATACCATTATTATATTAACGGAAGTTGACAATTTCCGTTTTTTAGTTTTTTTATTAATTTATTTTTGGAAATGACTAATTTATTCACATTAATGACCCAAGAAAGATGTCCTAAGTCGTTTTCGATTCACGAAATCAATATTACCTAATAGTCGTCCGCTCTTGACGTCACGTCTTGGCGCCCACGTTACATCGGGAGGTATGCCTATAAACATCACAGAAAGTTTATCTTGATTTCTTAATAAATTTCCCTTCATTCCCACGCCGTACCGTTTCAAGTAAATTTTTGTCGTATGCATATTGAAGGTTGGTGACAACATGATCAATCTCAAATACAGCTGATACCCTCGAGGATTGAACGGATAGAAGAAAAGCTCCAGAGCACTGTGCCGTGATGGAAGTAACACTGGACTGGATGGGGTCCTCAGCTATTCGAATGTTGGGTAAGAAGAGCTCTACCAATTTCTCATCTTTGGCAAACAGTCGATACTTATGTACGTACGTTTGCAAAGGTCGTGTTTGCCTTTTACGGAGAACCCCTGATATGAAATGTCGGTTGCAATCTTCACGAACTAGCTTGGTGGGATAAGAAATCTAAGCATCGGCAGGTCAAAGGCTGCGCCTAACGGCATCAGTCACCCGACCTGGGGTCACCAGACAGCTGAGTTGAACGTTCTTAACCAATTTGTAATTTCATTCCCAAGGTCGAGGATGGAAGTTATAAATATGAATTTCTTCGAGGAAAGGGCACTGACCTGACTGATTTGACTGAAACAGCTAGATGTAGATTTGCTTATGCGCAGTGGCTATACCAATTATCCCACCGCGAATAAATTCATAAGGGAACATCAAAATCATCAAAATCGGGTCATAGGTTCGTGAGAAATTGAGTACCTACCTCGGATTTCGCGGTTCGACACAAGCAGTGGCCATACCAGTGATCCGATCGGTCTGAAATTCATAGAAGAACATCAATGGTCCGACCCGTAGGTAATGGCTGAAATTTTCATCAAAATCTTATATGAATTGATGAATTTTTGCGCGTGACAAGGATTTGCAGTGACAAAGAAGGACAGACAGTTCCTTTTGTCTCTTTAAAAACCCTCACGATTTTTGCTTCCTCACTACCGAAGGTAGGGAAGCCTTGGTGGATTCGTGATTGAGTAAGAAAAATGTATGTCCTCCAAAATGAAAATTTCCACTAGCACTTTTCAGACATCAAGGAACATTCTTGGTTCCGTGACTGTCTGTCCGTCCTTGTAACGCCCATAAATACCCGAAATAACGGTTGAAATGGGCTGAAATTTAGAGGGTAGGCGCGGGTTGGGTCACAGATGGTCCCACACCAAACTTACTGAAAAAGTAGTGCAACTTTCGTCTGCGCATGCGCAAACGTTAAATACTTGAAACGCCCATAACTACCTCGAATGTCTTTGAAATGAGTTCAAACTTGTACGGTCAATCAGGAATAATACTTTGATAGCTCCATACGAATTCCACTGGAATCGTACTGGATTTCCGTCTGCGCAAGCGCCAACATGAAATGTCTATTTCCTTGTAAGGCTGTTAACTACGCGAAAAGTAGTCTTACAGAGCTGAAATTCGGAAGATATATACGGGTTGGATCGCAGATAGTTCCTTATCAGAATCATTGAAATCGTACCGTAACTTTCATCTGTGCATGCGCAAACTTGAAATAGTTGAAACGCCCATAACTACCTACCTCGAATATCGTTGAAATGAGTTCAAACTTGGAGGGTCGATCAGGAATGATACTTTGATAGTTCCATACAAATTTCATTGGAATCGTACTGTAATTTTCGTCTGCGCATACGCGAACATAAAATGTTGTCTGTTTCCAAAAATAGTCGTAGAGAGCTGAAATTCTTAGGGTATACGCGGGTTGGATCGCAGATAGTCCCTTATCAGAATTATTGGAATCGTACTGTAACTTTGAAACAAATTCTTGAAACGCTCATAACTTACATCAAATATGGTTGAAATGAGTTGAAAGTTGAGGGTCGATCATGAATAGTACTTGGTTAGTTACATATCAATTTCATTGGAATCGTACAGTAACTTTCATCTACGCATGCACGGATATGATATATTGAAATGTTTGATCCTGCTACGCATATTAGGTAATTTATTACTGCTCTATTTATTGTTACTCAATCATTTTGACGCATCACTTTTTGACCAACTGATTCTACACTTCCATGTTACAATAGGAAGCTATACTGCCCACCCAACTTGGCAGACGTTTTCTCAACAACCGCTGCATATCTGCGTATGACCTGTGAAAGTTAATATTTATTGTTTATATGAAAATATCACTGGTTTCCCCTTCAGGATCATATCAGATTCCATTTGTGCTTTGTGTCTCATATCAATGTACCATGACGTTTTCATATTCATAAGATGGATCTCCTCCCGGTAATTATTGTTCATGTGACTGACAATGAGGAGTTTCTAAATTGTACACCCATCTTCAATAATTTCAAGATTGATTCAAATAAATTATCTGTTTCAATTCGGCGCTTATCCTCATTGGAGTAATTTAAGTTCCTCTAAACAGATAGGTTTATATACCCTGCATATGGTGGTAATTTTAGTACCTCTGGTTCATTGTATCATGTTTAGCCATGCTTTTTTCTCTGTGCTCTTATTAGCCTTTGCCCAAAGTGCGGGTCGAAATTTGTGTCCTACTGACACAAATTTCGGTGAACAAGAAATTGACCGAATCAGCCCAAAAATCTCAAACGAAAGAATAAATTCAAATAATTCCTAATTAAGTTGCGGCGCCCCCAAAAAGTGGTCATGTGTTTTGAATATTTGACAGTATTTTGGAAACTTCGAAAATCTGGTGTGAAGTAACGTCAAATATTTGTCTGGTCTGTCAGAGACCCGGCGCTGAATTTATGAATCCTTATGAATACATTTATGTAATAAATAACAGTTAATTACCTACATTATATTATTACTTAGTACCTGTAACTCACTATATTCAACAAGAACGAAATCCTCGTAGGTACGAAACTACATACCAGTCGACGACAGCGCAGTGACAGGGCGTTGAAGAAAAACAAAAAACACACAAAACGTAACCAAACAATGAAACAAGCAACTTTCCTAGTGAAAAACTATACAGCACTAAGGCTCAAAAGGTCAATAAACCCACAATGCTCATCGAAACTTCATCTGGTGGCAATAAACAGATGCTGGATGGTAACCAGCTGAGTTGACGCCGATGTTAGCTTTACGCAAACTTAACGCTGATTCTAAAAACCCGTCAAATTGACAGCCGTCAAGATGGAGTCGACGCTGGTTAGCTAACATCGTGATATGTTGAGGTTTGAGAAACTGGGCCTAAATCACATCGTCGTTTACAGTTTCTCCTCACTAGCAGCTGTTAACTAATCAAACCAGTGATATGTTAACTAAATTCTTCGCCAGCGGTCACCATGAACTAAATCGGAAACAGAATCCGAATGTCATTCCAATAAATAAACAATTCACGTATTCGCTACCAATTAACCGCTTCATGCTTACCTCGCGAAGTTATTTTAATGAACGTCGGCCAAACGCTGAATTGATAATCACATAGTATCTACCGCACTCAGAACCTTGGACATCAACAGAGGCAGGTAATATTCTTTCCTTCATTACATTGCCACATGGGCAGCCCTAGAAAGCCCTTTGAATGCGCCAAGCAATGGGGAAAACGACCTTCCCAATCGGCGTCTAGAAGATTTGCTGAAGGCCCAGACGAGAAGTCTAGCTAGCAGCTAGGACGGGACCTAAAAACCAAATTTCATTAATTTCGGTTCACGGTAACTAAAACAAGTGCGAAGTACGGTGTACGGCGTACAGACAGAAATGTTTTTATTGTATTTTCGGATTCTACATACGTTGAAACGTAAACCATCAAATTTTGAGTGAGTGTGGTTGAATTTTTTATTTTATTTTTTTCATGCTCGATCTATTTCGAAACCGTTTCCATTGGAGACAGCTTCGCAGCAGGAAAAACTAAGAAACAGTTTCGCGTTTCTGTTGTTTTGGCCGGGAGCCGAAATTTTTCTTGAAGAGTCATTTTTGCCGAACCTGTTATTTTGAAACAGCTTTCCCGAAACTGTTTCATACAATACACGAACTTTTTCGTTCCGTTTCTCAAAAAGGACAGAAACGCCCATCCCTGCTGTCAGGGTGTTCGTTACGTGATTAGCGCACAAACAGTGAAATGGAGCTCGGAACAGCTGAGCCAAAAACTGAGGTCTCTCATAAGTAAAGTCGATAACTGGGCACGCTGATCACCTGCGTCCAAAATATGAACGAACCAAAGTTGAGCTTGATCTAAAAACTTGTTGATGTACTTAATTAGGCTCGTTTCAAAATAACTAAAAGATAGAAAACCTGAAAAAGAAGGAATTTGAAGCTTTTTTTCACAAGTATTCCGATTGTTCTCCCGCATTCAATGGATTTTAATTTGGAAATTGGCCTGGGAAAATATCATCGACATACGGTATAATTCGGTACTTATCGGTTAACGGGAGGCCACTCATTTAACGATTTAAAATTATTTAAATTATTATTTTCTGAATTATTAGTTATCGCTTTCGTTCGTTGTCTGCATGTGTTTTCAGTCAGTGTCGAATGATGGCAAACGTGGAACGTGTGGCAGGCGGTACCAAGTTGGGTAAAGACGCGATTTTTTACAATTCTTTCAAATTTGTTTTACAAAAAAAACTGAAGGTTGTTTGGGACTTCTGAATAGATTAGTGGAATGCATTGTCAAGCGATCTGGATGCTCGCTAGCGCTCGCATCTCAAAAAAGATAAACAATCCCAGAAACTATCCCGTGAATGAGCAGGTTGTTTGGGACTTCTGAATAGATGAGTGGCCTCCCGTTAACCGATAAGTACCTATAATTCTAACGGCCAAATTCCCAGCTCAATTTCCAAGTGAAATACGCCTGATTCAAAAAGCCTAATTAGCTTAGAGAAATCCAGTTGCTTGTTCTGGAGTACTCGCGAAGATGGTAATTTATTAGAATCGATGAGGTGTTTAATGATCACACCAATTAATATGAGTCATTTAGCCTACCAGGTCTCCCCTTCATGGAATTCAATACATGAAGCAAATATAATAGTTAGGACTCATTTCGAGAAAATAATTTAAACCATTACATTGACATTAACGGTTATGCCTATCCTTACCTACATAGTCTCATTATACTACTATAATACAATAAAGATGTATTATTTTGGTATTTCAAATTTACGAGAAAAGATAATAACTGTGAAACCCTTTTTTATAAAGCTTGCTGAAGATAGCATTCTAATTCGTTACCTACCTACCTAACCGCGCCGAACAAGTCTCCACAAAATCCAGAAGAACTTTTTGGAATAACATTCTCCACCCTCTAACAAGTTCCAACAACACCCTAAGGTTCTTCTGAAGTAAACAAATTAATTCAGCGGCATCGATTCAGGTATGCATTCGTCAATCATCAATTCATTCGTCTTGGGTGGCGTAACTATTGGTTTATTTTGATACTGTCGGTCTTTTCTCATGTAAAATCTACCGCAACAAACCTTTCAACGGTGAAACAATGGTGAGTTGTGTAACGCAGTACACGTGTCAGGTGGCACCTGCCGCTCTGATGTGGTGAAGTAACTCTAGGGCCTTCGGATCGCGGAAGACAGGGAAACAAGAAATAGGTATAACCTATTCAAAGAGTATTACATAAATCTACATCTGCGAAGGCCGTCCTTTATCCAATCGTAATCCGTTAACAAGTGAGGTATTACAAGACCAAAATTCCCATCACAGTACGGAATCATCCATCTATGTTATGTTGACATTCAAATTCAATCAAGATTCTCTGAACGACTTCTGATAATGTCGGTGGTCACCCTAAACGAATTTTTAGATTTTTCGTTTATTATTCTGCGAATAATACACCTATGTATTCGCTCAGCAAAAAATGTTTTGAACACGCCCTCAAACTTTTCTTTTACGTTTCAGGTGCGTAGATCCCAAAAACGCTGCAAAGCCACACACACACACACATGTTGCTGCACATGGATTTATTATTCTTTTGGACTTACCTACAGAAATTTTGGCTGTTCATTTATTGTTTCTCAAAAACAAGAATCAGGCTCCTATATTTTTTCTTTTCAAATGATCTGTGATCATTGATAGTGCCAGTCTTGGTTTATTATTTTCCAGTAATGAACCTTAGGAATCGAGCATGACAATATTTTTAACCCCTCCCCCCCCCCCCCCACCATTCTCAAAATTTGATGGTTTGCATTTCAATGTACATATGTAGATTACGCGAATGCAATAAAAAAATTTCTTCAGTCCGCCGTACGCTGTACTTAGCACTTTTCTTAGTTAACATGAGCAAAAATTGACGAAATTCTGTTTATAGGTCCCGTTCGGGGTCTAGTTGGTCCTCGAAGCTCGGCTTACTATCAGTCATCTCTTAAGGGGTGAGAAATAGGGGCTGGAATTTTCACAACGCCTATTCCTTTTTTTACGTGAATCTTTTTACGGTTTTAAATAGTTCTTGAACTTACGAGTTTTTTTAGACCACCCGGAGCATTGTACGTCACGCCGTTCCCTCACAGTAAGGCCCCCAAGATTGCACCGACAGGCTTGGTCAACTGGAGGGTGAATATAATATTATTGTATACGTTCAGCCCAAATACCATCACTAGGGATCACCTGATTATAATCACAGATGGCTGTGTGAAGTCGAGTTGGTTGTCCCGCGATATTATTCCATTTGAAAAACGCTGCAAATCCCTGCACAACGGTTTATTATTTTGTACAGATCACAGCTCTCTGTATAGATAACCCATCTATATAATATCATATGTACTATTATACATATACATATTATGTAGATCGCAGACCCTCCATAGGTTAGTACCTAACCCTGTAGTCGTCACTAGGTACCTATCTAAATCACGAGTTAAAGGAATGTTGCTAAATTAATTGTGTCTATGACAAACAGTAACTGAAATGGCAAAAAGAAACGGAAATAATGATGAAGTTGTGAAAGGAAATTGTTGTGGAGTGAAAAAACTTGCAAACGTACCTACCAACAAACTCCAGCCCCTTCTACGTAGATGGTATAATGAACCGTTGTATACTAACTTACCGTTGTGTAATAATTTATCATTGTGTAATAATTTACCATTGTGCAATAATTTACCCATCAATAATACTTCAACGTTTGTTCAAGATTCATTACCTATCAACAAACTCCAAAAGAGCCATCATTTTTCAAAAATGAAATAATATCACAGAACAACCAACTCGACTTCATACTCCGTGAATATTATCAGGTGGCCCCTAGCAATTATTTTATCTCGGGCCAATTCCCGATTGTTAGCGCGTCCCTGGTGACGAGATTTTGGCTAAACGTATACGATTTCATTCATCCTGCTGTCGAAAATGCCAGTCGGTGCAAACTTCTGGGCCTTACTGTGAACGAACGGCTGGACGTACGATGCTCCGGATGGTCTTAAAAAACTCACAAGTTCAAGAACTAGGTATTTAAAACCGTAAAAATAGGTATAGGCGTTCTGAAAATGTCAACCCCTATTTTGAACCCCTTAAAAATGACTCACAGTAACGTCGAGCTTCGTGGACCAACTAGACCCCGAATTTCATCAATTTTGTTTCATGGTAACTAAGAAAAGTGGCCCGTAAGGCGTACGGCGGACAGACAGAAATATTTTTATTGCATTTTCGGATTCTACATACCTTGAAACGTAAACCATCAAATTTTGAGGGGGCTAGAATTTTTTTCTTTTTTCATGCTCGATTGTAATGGTTCATTATTGAAAATAATAAACCAAAATGAAATGTTTTGGATTTTTTTGCTAGGTGCTTTTGCAACTTGAGCAAACGGTGAAGTATTATTGATGGGTAAATTATTAGACAATCCCGCGAATTTGTAGGAAATCTTTCTCTGTATAGATAACCCGTCTATAATATAATATAATAATTATGTACTACTCTATACATATTATGTAGATCGCAAACCCTCCGTAGGTTAGTACCTAAGCCCGTACTCGTTACTAGGTATCTATCTAAATCACGAGTTAAATGTTGCTAAAATAATTCTGTCGATGACGAGCAATAACGAAAACGGCAAAAAGAAACGCAAATAATGAAGTTCTGAAGGAAAATTGTTGATGTGGAGTGCAATAGATGCCCCTTCTGCGTAGATCACTGTTTTCTGCGGTCAATACCTACCTTCGTGGTCAAGTATAATGAACTGTTGTGTAATAACTTGCCCATCAATAATACCTCAACGGTTGTTCAAGTTGCAGAAGTACCGATCAACAAAATCCAGCCCCTTCTTGGTTGATGAATTGTGTCATATTTTACCGTTGTGAAATAATTTACCGTTATGTAATAATTTACCATTATGTAATAATTTGCCGTTGTTTAATGATTTGCCGTTGTGTAATAATTTACCATTGTGTAATAATTGACCCATCAACAATAGTTCAACTGTTCAACGTTTGTTCAAGTTGCAAAAGTACCGATCAACAAAATCCAGCCCCTTCTTGGTAGATGAACCGTTGTGTAATAATTTACCGTTATGAAATAAATTGCAGCCTTTTTTTTCTTTTTTTTTCATGCGCGATTCCAAAGGTTCAATATTGAAAATAATAAACTAAAAACGCTTACCTACCAATTAATTGGTAACTTCTCTCACCTTTTGCTTTCTACAGGTTTCTGCTTAGAGTTCTCGCGAGTCACACTCTGCTGAGCGAGGAAAGTAAAACGTGACGTAGGAGTCGGTAGGCACTCGAGACGGACGAACAGGCTTCGTCAACCGGTGTTTTCTATTTCAGCATCCGTGGAATCGGTTCAGTAAAACGAGTACCTAAGGCTTTGAAATTGTATCATATCAAGTGATTCCCTGTCTGGATCGTCAGTTTACGTTGAGTATCAAACCGTAG
Organism: Leptopterna dolabrata; assembly: GCA_954871275.1. Taxonomy (NCBI): domain Eukaryota; kingdom Metazoa; phylum Arthropoda; class Insecta; order Hemiptera; family Miridae; genus Leptopterna; species Leptopterna dolabrata. Next base: position 49,009,300 of record OX940976.1, on the reverse strand, counting down.
TGACAGCCACAGAGCCTACGTTAGGTAGCAAGTCAGTTTATACGGTTTATGAACTCCGTACGTACTCCTATACACACAATCAGTTGAAATTTTCGTTATATCCTCCGCTCTGTACCACCCTAACATGGGCAACGTTTTAAGATTTGGCCTGGGCAGATTTAATTTTGGTTTACTACTTTCAATAATACTTAAACCTTTGGAGTCGAAAAAAAAAATTGTTAACCCCCCTCCGCCCTCAAAATTTGATGGTTTACGTTTCAAGGGACGTAGAATACGAATGTCGAATAAAAAAATTTCCGTCTTTCCGCCATACGCCGTCCGCGGCTTTTTCCTTAGTTCCCATGAACCAAAATTGACGAAATTTGGTATATGGGTCCCGTTTGGGCTCCAGCTGGTCCTCGAAGCTGGACGTTACTGTCACTCAACTCTAAGGGGTTAAAACCAGGGGTTGAAATGTCCAGAGTATCTCGGGAAATTGTATTTTGATGTGTGGGTTCTCTCGCATTTTTAAGCAGTTTGATTTTTTCTGAATTTTTCAGACCACCCGGAGCATTCTACGATGTTGCCATAGAATTTGCTATACAGTTTGCGTAAAGTGTAGGGTGTACGCAGGCATCAAGCTGTGTTGAGAGAGCACATCAGTGGTCCCCTGCTAGCTGGACTTTATAGTGCAGTGGTCTAACTGAAAAACTGATACGCTAAAGTTCCCGAGATCGAAACCCTGCCAGGCCTGAATATTTTTGCATCCTCACTACCGAAGTTAGGGAAGCTTTGTATTCGTGCAAGAGTCGAAAAAAATTAATATCCTCCAATATGAAAACATCCAATCGCATTTTGCGTTTCAGACATCGAGGAACATTTCTGGTTCCGTGTCTGCCTGTGGTAATTCCTTAAAACACCGATAACTACCCGAAATAATGGTCAAAATGTGCTGAAATTTGGAGGGTAGGTGCGGGTTGAGTCACGGATGGTCCCGTACTAAAATCATTTGAAAAGTACTGTAACTTTCGTCTGCGCATGCGCAAACGTGAAATACTTGAAACGCCCATAACTACCTTAAATATCGTTGAGATGAGTTCAAACTTGGAGGGTCGATCAGGAATGATACTTTGATGGTTGCATACGAATTTCATTGGAATCGTACTATAACTATCGCCCGCATGCGCGAACATGAAATGTTGAATATTTCCTTGTAACGCTGGTAACTATACGAAAAATAGTCGTAGGGAGCTGAAATTTTGCGGGTTATTGCGGGTTGAAACTCAGATAGTCCCTTATCAAAATCATTGAAATCGTACCGTAACTTTCGTCTGCGCATGCGCAAACGTTAAATACTTGAAACGCCCATAACTACGCTAAACATCGTTGAAATGAGTTCAAACGTGGAGATTCGACCGTCCGCGTCATCACGCACACCGGCTTCATTTTCGGTCTAAAAAATTCGTTCTTTCGCCCACATGCTCTATTTGGGCCATAGCTGTGTCCCGAAACTTTGCAGCCCGATCGGAATATACCCAGGGGTGTTACGAGTTAAAATATGCGTATGAATAGGTACTTTTTGTGTTGAAGTAACATGTTAGAAACATGAGCTTTTGAGGCATCGCTTTCCCATGTTTTTACGGACGAAAAGACCGAACATGAAGTCGATTTTGACCAAGAAGTGGAAAATTGAGGTTCTACACAATGTTCAGCTCCTAAGATTGATTTTTTATAAGTCAAAAACCTGGGAAATCGTCTGAAATCACCATCAGTTTTTATAATAACACTAGAAAAAGTGTCAAAACGTGGATCAAGACGATTAAATTGATAATGATAATCGAAGATCAAAGATCGAAGATAATTTGAAAAAAAAGGAGAGTACCTAATTCGTGTTTTGGGGGCCAAAACTGGTGGAAACCATCAGAAATAGGTTTTTCAATTATTTCACAAGAAAGAAACAATAAATGAACAGCCAACATTTCTGTAGGCGTGTCTAATAGAATAATAAACCCATGTGACAAGGACTTTGCAGCGTTTTTGGAATCTACCCATCTTAAAACGTAAAAGACAAAATTTTGAGAGAGTACTACATAAATTTTTTGCTGAGACAATACATAGGTGTACTATTCACGGAATACTCAACCAAAATGTGATGCCCGTCTGCCGTACCATCCTATCTACCTTTATTTTCGGTCTAAAAAATTCGTTCTTTCGCACAAAGGCTTCATTTGGGCCCGTTATGTCCCGAAACATTGCAGCACGGTCGGAATACACCACGGGGTGTTATGGGCGAAAAATTTATGTAAAAAACAGGGTTTTTCTGGGGTGTCAGTAACAAGAGGTTGTGAGGTTTCGTTTTCTGTGTTTTTAAGGCGAGGAGATCGAATATATGAAGTCGATGTTTACCAACGAGTTTCTAACAAAGCTTCAGCCTTAATTTTACCTTACATTTTGGTCGAAAAAGACAAAGACAAAGACTTTTCAGCATTTTAAATCCAATATCATCCCCCAATAGACAGATAGGTAGATGACAGGATTATTATAATTTCAAGAGATTCAAACCCATCTCGGGTGACAGAAGAAACAGAAATAGCGCTGAAGCAGTGGGGACTGTTGAATTAAACAGTTTTACAAGCAAAGTAATGATAGAGTCCACAAATCATTGTAAAAATATCATTGGGATGGGGGAGCCTCATATGAATGCGATCGTTTGACGCGTACTACCTACACGTGAGTTAGTTGAATGAATCGTGCCGAAACGCTTTCCAGGTGGGTAGAGAAGGCGCCATTAGAGTTTCTTAACATAGTATGGGTACAGCTATCCCTATAGCACACCAGTTTACCAACTCATTAGCCCATCCCGTCTGCTAATGGGGGCCTAGAGGACACAGAAATAAATTTAGCTAACGAGATATTATTTATCATGGGATACATTCGGGTTCGTATTGGAACCGAGCGGGTCTCCCCTTATGCAATCATCATATATCAAAAGGCGAGCGGCTTTGTAAAATATGAATTTCAAATATTTTCGCACTTCTCTCTAGTCTGATAGGGTATCCAACATCTCCGGCTACTTCCGATTAGTCAAACTTGTTTATTTCATTTCCGACTACCGTATCATTCACCAAATTAATGTAACTCGACTCTTACACTGGATTTCATGTAGAGAGAGGAGTCAGAGTCATCTAAGGCATATCCATACGTTGGAAGGGGAAAAAACTCACCGATTTTTTGTTACCCAACACTTGGAACAACTGATTAAATTTGATCGAAGTTTCGTCACCTGAAGATGTGTTCATGTATTTTGTGGCAAGACATATTATTATTATAAGACCAATATTAAGCATACTCCCAATATATTTACGCGCTACAGTTAATGGATACACGGTATAGGTACGCTGATTTGTTTTCCCCTGACGTTTCAACAACGTGAGGCTCAACAGTCACTCGCGCTCTAGCATGTCAATAAATCCAGCCCTATGGTTCCATGGGTCGTCTTCACTATGGTCGTTTCTTTCTAAGTCCACTAGCCCAGAGCACGTGTCCTGAAAATGAAATATGAAGGTCTGGATGAGCGCAGAGCAAACATTCCATGGGTATAATCATGGCCGGATCAAGACAATTAAATGGTACTACCAGTGATCAAAGATAATTTGAAAACGCTGCAAATCCCTGCACAACGGTTTATTATTTTGTATAGAATACCCTTCTGTTACAGATCACAGCTCTATGTATAGATAACCCGTCTATATAATATAATATGTACTATTCTATTATATGCATATTATGTAGATCGCAGACACTCCGTAGGTTAGTACCTAACCCCGTACTCGTTACTAGGTACCTACCTAAATCACGAGTTAAATGTTGCTAAAATAATTCTGCCGATGACAAACAGTACCTAACAAAAAGAAACACACATAATGAAGTTCTGAAAAGAAATTGTTGATGAGGAGTGAAAAAAGTTGCAAAAGTACCTACCAACAAACTCCAGCCCCTTCTACGTAGATGGTATAATTTACCGTTCTGTAATAATTTACCGTTGAGTAATGATTTACCGTAGTAATAATTTACCCATCGATAATACTTCAACGTTTGTTCAAGTTTCACTACCTACCAACAAACTCCAATAGAGCCATCATTTTTCAAATGAAATAATATCACAGAACAACCAACTCGACTTCATACTCCGCCAATATAATCAGGTGATCCCTACCAATGATTGGCCGTATTCACAAATTCCTATTGTGGGCGCGTCTCTGGTTACGAGATTTGGTTTGGATTGTATACAATTTCATTCACACTGGAGTCGAAAATGCCTGTCGGTGCAAACTTCGGGGCCTTACTGTGAACGAACGGCTGGACGTACGATGCTCCGGATGGTCTTAAAAAACTCGCAAGTTCAAGAACTATTTAAAACCGTAGAAAATTTACGTAAAAAAATGGTATAGGCGTTTTGAAAATTTCAACCCCTATTTTGAACCCCTTAGAGATGACTCACAGTAACGTCGAGCTTCGAGGACCAACTAGACGCCGAACGGAACCTATAACCCGAATTTCATCAATTTTTTTTCATGGTAACTAAGAAAAGTGGCCCGTACGGCGTACGGCGTACGGCGTACGGTGTACGGCGTACGGCGTACGGCGTACGGCGGACAGACAGAAATATTTTTATTGCAGTTTTGGATTCTACATATCTTGAAACGTAAACCATCAAATTTTGAGGGGGGGTAAGAATTTTTTTTTTCATGCTCGATTCCAATGGTTCATTATTGAAAATAATAAACCAAAAAAAAGAAAAGGAGCGTACCTAATTCGTGTTTTGGGGGCCAAAAATTGGTGGAAACCATCAAAAATTGGTATTTCTATTATTTCACATGAAAGGAACAATAAATGAACAGCCAACATTTCTGTAGGTATGTCCAATAGAATAATAAACCCATGTGACAAGGAATTTGCAGCGTTTTGTGTTTTAGTAACATGAGGTTTTGAGGTAAGTATCGTTTTCCATGTTTTTTAGGGTGAGAAGACCGAATATGTACTCGGTTTTGACCAATGAGTGGAAAATAGAGGTTCTAACGAAGTTTCAGTCTTAAATTTACGTGAAATTTTGGTATAAAATCGTCGTTCTTCCGCACACAGTTTGGGTCCCTATTTGGGAAAACATTTGGGTCCTACTTGTGCTCCAAATCTCGGCAGCCCGATCGGAATACACCCAGGGGTGTTATGGGAGAAAAATGAGTGTAAAAATAGGGGTGATCGAGGTTTTTTTGAGACTTTAGTGAACATGAGCTTGTGATGTATAGTTTTCTATGTTTTTGAGGGCGATAAGACCGAATATGAAGTTGATTTTGACCAAAGAGTGAAGAATTGAGGTTGTAACGAAGCTCCCGAAATCCATTCTTTATGAGTCAGAAACCTGGGAAATTGTCTGAAATCACCATACAGGTGAATCAAGACAATTAAATGGCACTGTCAATGTTCAAAGCTAATCTGTAAAAAATAAAATAAATAAAATAAAATTTAAAAAAAGGAGCCGGGGTTGGTTTTTGGGGGCCAAAATTGGTGGAATAACTATTTCAATTACTGCGCACGAAAGAAACAATAAATGAACAGCAATATTTCCGTAGGTATGTCCAATAGAATCATAAACCCAAGTGACAAGGACTTTGCAGCGTTTATTCCATCAAGGACGTCTTTCAGGGCCAATCGAAATATCTAAGGCGGTGGTTGATAACATGATAAGAATAACTATCGCTGTTCCTTGATGTTGAAGTTGATGATAAAAGGTGGCGATTACAATTATGATAATATATTAGATTCTGAGATGTCCAGTAAAAGTTAAACATGCGGAAGACCTGCGATAAAACAAAACGTCTGCCAATTCGAGTGGGCAGTATAGCTCCCTCACTTGAATCACATGAACGCATAGTATAGTTGGATAGGTTCGTTTTGACACGGGACCATCTGCGATCCAACCCGCGTGTACCCTCAAAATTTCAGCTCTCTACGACTATTTTTCGCGTAGTTAGAAACGTTACAAGGAAACGGTCAATATTTCACGTTTGCCCATGTGCAGATAGGAGTTACAGTACGACCCCAATGAAATTCATAAGGAACAACCAAGGTATTATTCCTGATCAACCCTCCAAATCTGAACTCATTTCAACAATAACTAAGGTAGTTATGGGCCTTCCAAGTATTCCACGTATTTCCATGACTTTGGAATGGGACCATTTGCGATTCAACCCGCTTGTACCCTCAGAATTGCAGCTCTCTACGACTATTTTTCGCGCAATCAGAAGCGTTACAAGGAATTGGCCAACATTTCATGTTCGCGCATGCGCAGATGAAAGTTACATTACGATTCAAATGAAATTCATTTAGAACTATCAAAGTACTATTCCTGATCAACCCTGCAAGTTTGAACTAATTTCAACAATACTTAGGGTAGTTATGGGCGTTCCAAATACTTCAAATTTGCGCGTGCGCGGACGAAATTTACGGTACTTTTTCAATGATTTTGGTATGGGACTATCGTGACCCAACCCGCACCTACCCTCCCAATTTCAGCCCATTTCGACCGTTATTTCGGGTAGTTATGGGCGTTACAAGGAATTACCACAGACAGACATGGAGCCAAAAAAGTTCCTCGATGTCTGAAACGCAAAATGGTGGTGGAAATTTTCATTTTGGAGGACATTTATTTTTTTTATTTTTTATTAGTTTTATTTATTTTTTTTTTTTTTTTAATATACGGGCAAACATTGCCCAATTTACAAGGATTAATAATTAGACTAAACATAAAAGAAAACAATATTTACAAAAGAAAAGAAAATTTTTACTCAATCGCGAATCCAAGGCTTCCCTACCTTCGGTAGTGTGGAAGAAAAAAATGGAAGAATTGCGGGGATTAAAAAACACATTGCAATGTCTGAGTAAAAACATCGATGGCTGAAAACACCAAAAGAAAAACATCGATAGGGAAAATACCAATATATCGAGAACCATCCCTAGTAAGAATTTGCCTGGTAAGTACCTCGCAGAAATACCTACCTAATGTACGAATAGTTTGTTTATCGTCATATGTTGACGTTAACAAAAGGTTTACCAAAGTTGCGAAAATTTGTTTTCACGGTGTTATTACAACGTATTCAACTTTTCCAAATTTACTGGAAGGAGTGATCCCTCAAACGTTATCAGTGGGTTAGGACGTTAACGCAAGGGCGCCGCTGCATCTTTGTGTGCTACCGGCAATGCCACCGCCAGTTCTAATCACGGTACCCCATCTTCTGTTATCTCAGCCAGTCGTTCTCCCCTCCAGATGGTTCTACTCCTCGAACAGTTTTTCAATCCGTTTTTTCCATACCGGTTCCACCAAGCCCTAATTATCATTTATTTCTTCAGTGTCTATCCATCTCAGTTTTTCTTCATTCCTTCCCTTCCTTTCTGCCATCTCTTTTTCTTCTTGCCGTCGGCGATTCCCGTCTTTTCTCCTCTTCTTGTATTCCTATATGGGGCATTTCATATATAAAAGATCAAGGGACCGTGGCCAATAAGTCATCTTGTGGCAGAAACTCTTCTAAGGCTGTCAGTTTTAACTACGTCTTTGTTCTAACCCTTTTTATTCCCCACTAATCAACCGGAGGTATCAACTCCTATTTAAGGATTTCTCTAGAAAGAACGCCTTAGTGATGGGAATGTCTAATGCACTTCCAACTACAACAATTGTGCTTAGACTACTAATAGTTCGCGATTTTATTCATTTCCCTCCAAGGAATGAGGCCCGTTCCTCTGAAAGGCTTGTATTGGATTTTTCTCAAGATAGTTCTTTCCACAATTACATATTTATGTTGTTAGTGCTTGATTTACTGAAATAAAAAATTTACATGTGGTAGTTGTTGAGAACGCTCCCATAAATCCTATTTCTCCTAGGGAAGCAGAATGTTACTACAAATGTATATATATATATATATGAATAAAGCATCTGCATAGACAGTTAAATGTTATTGGCTACCTACATACGATTGGATCACAGGTATTTCCAATCCCAATAATTTTGGCTTTTCTGTATGTTTAATTCTGTGCATGCAGCTTCATATACGTAAATTATTAATTATGTAACACCATCAATATTAATATATTGTTGGGAATACAACATGTTCCATCCAAGTAGAACTGAGAGTTTTAAGCTAAATAATTTTTCAGTCTATCTTCCCCAAACGTTACTGAACTCTGAAACCAAGGATTTACCAAGAAAAGGCGCTTAAATATTATTCGAGTTGTTCTCGAACCTTGATAGACCTGACTGGCTAAAACCAACTTGTTACCCTGTGTGATTGTGACTATACACTCTGTTTACATATTTTTCGATGCACAGAGATGCTTATGTGAGGTTATTGAGACATTCTTGTTCTTTCTCAATAGCAGTTATTTCTCCCGAACCACTTTTCTTTCGGTCAAGATTGAGAGCAACGTTGATGGCTCACGATGTTGCTTCATACAAATCGGACTGAAAACCTACTAGGTACAACAAAATAATCTGTGCATTATGACCTGGAAGCACCGAAAATGTTTTAAAACGGGAAATTGAATGTCATGAATCATGCGCTCATGTCCCATGTTTTTGTTATTAATATTTCTTGTAAATTAGCTCACTTGACAGTGGTACTCCACAAAAAGTGAATAAATAAATTTAAAAAAAAGTTGCGAAGGGAATATTTTGAGAGGGAAGATACCTACATAATATGTACCTACTGGTTGTATTATTGTGGAAAGATTCACAGTGAACACTTAACAGCGTCGATATTATTAGTGCTGGCACATTCCTTACTTATAGGTGTAATACATTATAAGTACCCATACATGTGACACAAGTGCTGTGTGTATGACGTAAGGACATACCACTTGGAATGGACGGGTGGCACAGTGAAGAGCTAAGGCAAGCAAGATTTTAACCGATATTCCAGCATTGTCTCCAGCCCGTTGCCATGAGCAACGCTCGTGGATGGGGCTTGAGCACCCGCCTTGCCCACTTGGAAGCAATGTTTTTCAGAGCGAATCTCTCCCCACTGTGGTCTTCAAAGCTCAAGTGTTGGGCAAGAAGGGTGCTAAATCTGAAGGGACAGTGGTCCTAATACAACACTCAGGCAACTCAGCCCTTCCTCCCAACATAATCTGATTAGCCGGAATATACTCCTCTCTAAACTCTGATTTGATTTACCCTGAGATACAACTTTGCTGTAGACTACTAATCTTAATCCCTCCGTATATAAAACTACGCAAATAGTTTCTAAACGGTTTATTATTTTGTGAAGAGATACGTCTAGATCACTGTCCTGTTCAAAAGAAAAGAAATTACCTTCAGTAATTAAGTCTAGCTTTGTGGCCTAAAACGAAGGGGGTCATTTTTAAAAATGCCCTCTTCAAACTCGTGGAGTACTCGCAGCGCGAATCACCCCACAGAGAAGTCACTGAACTCTCTTAAATAAAGAGAATGAGATGGCTCTGTTGCTCTGGATTAGATTTATTCTAGTTTACTACCTATTATAAGTGTTGTTTATTCCTTTTGCGATTCATTGTAATTATTTTGAAAAGTGAGCCAATCAAATATAAGTGAGATGTAATCAAATTACTTTTCTCTCTTTCAATTCCGTAAGTTCATTACTGAATTAAAAAAAAAAAAGTAAAGTAAACAGCCATTCCACGCTGGGGTTTTTCGTCCGACTGCCCTGTGAGCGTCGCGGACGTGATCAGCTGTCCTCCAATGAGAGGATCAGAATTCGACCTGATCATTTCGCTCTTTACCTGGCTACTGATTGCCTCGCCCCCTTGAGTCGAGAGGGGTTCGCCGAACAGCTACATGGCAGTATGAACTTGGACATGTCACCACGTGTCACAGCGGTCACCCATCCAAGTACTAACCATGCTGGAGATATCTTAACTTCGGTGATCTCACGGGAACCGGTTTATTGGGGGAGTCCTCTATAAGTGAAACTAGTTGAGGTGCTTGATCAGCAGGAAATAGACGTTTTGAAATCAAACATTTAGCCTTTCCTGTCGATCCAAATGGAAAACCGATGCGAGCTATACGATAATTAGAAATTATCTTGGAATTCCCCACGAACTAAGACCCATCTGAGTACTAACCACGCTCGAGGTATCTTAACTTCAGTGATCTCATGGGAACCAGTTTATTCCACCTGATAAGGCCGTTGGGCTCATTACTGAATAATATGATATAATAAATTTTAAGAAGTTCGAGTCATACCTAATGAGCAAATGTTCGAAGTATCGATTCTAGTTGAACCCTTCTACTATGTAAAATTATTTTGAAACACGATTACAGAACCATAGTAACAGGTTTTAGCACCGTTATGTGCACCAGAAATATTTATTATTTGAAAAATTATAGTAGATACCTACACGTAATAAAAATGTTAAATAATAATACTAACCAAACTTCCGTGCCAATTTTAGAAATGTATCCCCACTTTCCCAAGTAAGTTCAATATTGCTCTCGTCGAAGGTACGCCTACCAATCTGCCTTTAAATAACCTTCGATATAATTTGTTGAACTTATACCTAGAGTAGCGGGGAAAACTCCACAAAAATTAGGATGATATGGATCATGATCCATATCATGATATTTGTTGCTTTGTTCATATGCGCTCGACTGAATAAGTTGGGAAACTAAATCACGACAGCCTACCCGTGAGTTGATCGATCATCTCAGATACGGACCAAGGACCCTATTATTTACCAACATAAGTAGTAATTTTTAATTTGGGTTTATGGGTCAGGGGAGCTAATTCAATTTCTCGATTGATCGCCGTTTAGAGAATATTCTTCATTTATGCATTCTCAGTTATATTTCGATATTTATACGCGATAATGAATTATATTATACTGACAAGATCGTTTTTCCGACCCACTAAAATTAGGTGTCATTTCACCCCAAATTTAACTGACTTTCCTGTGAGAGAGACAGGTTTCTACACGCACAATGAACCTAGATTTCGGCGCGGCCGAGAGGGTAATATATGATCCACTCCTAAGTCCCCGAAATTCACTTGAGCGACCTCACAGTTTTTTTACCCCGAGAAAATGACTAGGCGTCATTCGAATATTTTTAGAATGTCCAACCTTTACAATAACAACAACATAAACATATAAAATACATAAAATAGCTCGACCTTTTATCTGTGGATTGCCCGTATCGGATGCCAGCGCGTGTATTAATTTTGGCTTCTCGTGCTTTGAGAAAACATATCTACATTAAAGTTTCCCAGTCTTCTGTTCATGTGGATGCAAAGTAACCGCCCATTTTTAGGAAAAACACCCTTCCGGATTTGAAACCTCTTTGGGAACATCATTCCAATTACATGGTAGTTAATATTTACGAGCTCTTTACTGCAGCGTTTCCTAAGGTGTGTTATCCTAAAAGTTAATTACCATTTGAAAAGGGCGGCTCGATTAATCATTCGCATTTGCTTCCAGTGGTTTCCGCACTGACCTTTGTGGCGACAAGTAGGTATAGCTTTCCCCACTCGTTTGATCCGTATCTGCCAGGACGCGAAGAGCAGCGGTTCTAAATGCGGTCAGATAATCTCGATCAGAACTCGGTCGGATTCCTATTCCACGACCTCTGGTGAGGAAAGACAGTGAAATCGTTTCATTTTCGAATAAGCACGAAGAGTTATCTCACCCAATTTAGAGACAGGCTGCCGTTTGGAAATGTACCATCATTATGCCACTACTGACGGTAATTGGCTGAGTCTTGAAGCGTTGTAGAGTGGGTGACAACGTATCTGGGGATCATGCTCCCGAAGCAGGTCGATCAATCATTGCCGTTTGGAAATCCTAACAAAACCAGTTAAGGGTACGCAACCGTAAGGTAGGTATATATTTCATCAACGTTTAACGATTAATTGCACATTTTCCATGTTTAAATTAATCGAATCCTACAGTACCTACATATTGATACAATTCTAATATATATCTACCTAAAATTGAATTTATCTCTATATTGATTAAATGAGCAACATTTCGATTAAGTAAATAGTCCGTACAAATAACAATATTCCTTATCAAAAATTATCAAGACAAATCATCTTTCTCCCATAGGTACAAACCTGCATACTGGCAACTACCTACCAAATAGAAATCTGCGCCCATCGGAGTCGAAATTCGAACAAAGAGTGGGGTTTATGGATTTCAGTGGAACTTGAGAAATATATTGAACTTGAATATTAATAATTCACCTGTCACTTTTGGAGCTACAACAATAACGGAACCGCCAATTTTCCAACTGAAAAGAAGATGTGGTGGAAGGGAGTCCAAATAGAAGAGAAACCCAGTGTCCTACGTGGATCCACCGCGCGCGTCGGAGCGTTCGGGCGTTGGCGCGTTGAAGACGCAGACCAATGAAAACCATGGAAATTGTCACGTGATTCGGACGGCGCGTTGTCGCGACAGCGTTGAACGCTTCGGTTTGATTTCCAAACTAGTTTGATTTTTACCGTCACCGCCTCGCGTCAAACGCCGCGTTTGATTTGTTTATCTCGTTTGTTCTGTTAATTGCTGTGTAGAAGACCGTGTTTTTGTGTATTTTGTGTGATGGAAATGTTAACTGCAGAAGTCCAAAAGCGGCCGTGTCTTTGGAATAACCGGTACACCGAAGAGCACAAGTTCTTCCGAACTTATTCTTTGGTGGGCAATTTCTCTAATTAAAATGTCTCCCAAATTCGGCTTTTTTTAGTATTTTTAATTATTTTGTATATTTATCTCCATTATGTACTTATTTATGATATATTGCCAATAAATGAAAAAATAAATAAATAACACTATAAAAACCGTGATTTGGTGCAAACTGCTTGGGGCGAAGTATCGCAACAATCTAGGATGGCAAGCAAGTACCCCCCCTATGTACCTACGTTTAATGAGATGTTTATAAAATAACAATACGTGATTTTTAGAAACAAACTGTATTTGGTACTCTTATTTTTTTCAAGTCTCCTAGAATTATTATACAATATCAACTAGTAGTAGTAGGGCAACTTAGGCTCAGAAAATATTGCATAAATGTCTGCCTGATACTTGAACGTAATCAAAAATAAAGCAGTAAAAATAAAAGAACAGGTGACAATACTTGACAGTCGGCGTCCACTGAAATACGAAGCGTCTCGCGTTTTCACGTAGGACACCTTTTTTTTCGCCGCGCGGCATGACGACGCGATTTGTGTGAACGCCCGAAAGCTCCGACGCGTTGACGCGCGCGGCAGATCCACGTAGGACACGGCCAAACCGTCTGTAAGGGGTTTCTGTCTGGGATGATCATTTCCATTATCGTAAACATCGAGGGGACCAAGACAACGGCCAGTATAATAGGGATACAGGAATGGGTAACCGATATGACTTCCACCACAACTCCCAAATTGTTTTGAAGCAATATTACTTGCTCCAGTCGCATGCGCATCCTGTAGCTGTCCAAACGCTAGGAACAACCTTCATACATTTATATTAATTATTCCAGCTGCTCTGCCATATTCGTTATCCACCGTAGCAGGAAATATTATTATATCCATTACTGAAGACAATAATTTCTTAGATTTGGAAGTGTTAACATACACCAGTTACCTCACAGAGCTCTTTCTGCCACAGAACGGCTAAAGATCTGTGGCAGTCGAAGTATATAATTCCGTCTGTGATTGGTGCAGTAGTTTGTACCCACACTGAAACTAAAAACTCGCGATGCGCCAGAAAAAAAAATACTTGCACATAGATGTACGTGGCCAGGAAGTGTGCACGATAGCAGAATCTGGCGCAACAGTTATGTTAACTGTGTCCTTCGGGATTTTAACGGAAGAGCGTGTTTATTGGATGGCTGGATATTTCATTTCCCACGTGATTGTCCTTTCAGGCGACCACAAAGCGAGTCTGAGATCCATATAGGTAACTTAAATCACTTGCGTCGGAATAGTGGAAATCCATAGCAAAAAACTACAGGATAAAAATAAAATAGTCTATTTCCACGTACACTAGCAAACTGTAGGCCGGTTTCGGTTGTTACACCATCGTCAGTACACTATAGTACCTATTCTATAGTGTACTGACGATGTTGTAACAACCGAAACCGGTCTACAGTTTGCTAGTGTACGTGGAAATAGACTATTTTATTTTTATCCTGTAGTTTTTTCTGAGTTCCAGTACAACATAACGCATAACACCAGAGAACGAGTAATCATAGAACGCGTTTTTGCAATTAAAACGCCAATACTCGCCAACCGAATCAGGATGCACACGAGAAACATACCAAAAATTATGGATGATGCGCCGTCCTCCATCCTTTTCCAAGCACCTCAACGACCCATGGGATTTCGCAGAAGACAGGAAACAGGAAATGTTGAAGAACACGACAAGGTAATATCCGTGTATCGGGAGAACAGAACGTTTACAAATCATCGACGCTTTGACTGAATTGGGCTTCACTGACAGTACCGCCGTTCATGTATCTTAACATTTCCAAGTATAGCACAATTTCCAACGAGGTAAACCTCGTGAGTAAAGTCTTCTTTTATTTATCTCAATCTTAAGCATTTACTAGTACTTCCGGATGAAGACTTTACTCACCAGTTAAAGCGCGTTGTTTTAATTCACTTCACCCAATACTTATGGGCATATTTTGAGATAATACGTTATGATACTCTAATAAATAAAAATGATAGGTACTCCAGTAAAGAAAATGCAATTATACTCAGAGGGTAGTTCGAATGAATGATTAATAAGGAAAAATGAACAGGTTACACCACCATAGCTCAAGCGATGGGAGTGTCTCATTACATTTTTCACATTACCTACTATTCCCAATTTTTGATCACAAGTCTCACCCGTCCCACTTCTGTCTATTCAATATTAACTTAGCTATAAACATGGAACAGAACAAAAATGTTCGATTGTGCTGTGAAGTTCTCATATAATAGCACTCTGACTTACATAGTTGACTTTTGAGTGGTGGAAACCGCGAACTATTTGTTAGAAACTGGTAAACGATTATTAATGGTAGACAGGTAGGCTTTGTGGCGAGTACCTTTTCAAAATGGCAAAAGAACACGAAGTGACAAAGGAATGAGATGAATTACCTTTATATAAAAAGCTCTATTTGGAATATTTTTTACTTGAGGTAGGTACAATGAGATCCTCTGGTACCACTTTCAAGGTGCCTACTCGACAAGGTGGGAATCGGTGCAGTATTTCCAAAGACCGATGACATGGAGCGACCTCCTCGGCGCCCCTTACAAGTGGAGTTGTCCCTACTAGTGCATTCGAGTTCCTCTTATAGAACTTGACCTTTGTAATCAACTGTGAAATAATGGCCCACGTTGAATTGCAGGTACAGACCTTGTGATTAAGTACTTGTCAAGAATGGGGTTCTGTAAACGAGTAACTATGCATGATGATGACCTTTGTGTCGATTCTATGCGCACGAGGTCACAACCTAGAAGAAAATCAAGTTTATGGCGCCACATCTCTCTTTGAAGGTGAAGCTACAATCCTAAGGAGTCGGATTAGGGAAAAATCAGATCAGCACCAAATGAAAAAAACGCTGCAAACCCCTGCACAACGGTTTATTATTTTGTAAAGAATACCCTCTTGTTACAGATCACAGGTCTCCGTATAGATAACCCTTCTATATAACATATATATGTACTATTCTACACATATTACGTACGCCGTACGGACCACTTTTCTTAGTTACCATGAAACAAAATTGATGAAATTCGGGTCATAGGTTCCGTTCTGGGTCTAGTTGGTCCTCGAAGCTCGTCGTTACTGTCAGTCATCTCTAAGGGGTTCAAAAAAGGGGTTGAAATTTTTAGAACGCCGTAGCTCGAAAACTTCCGATAGAAGGGTATGGTTTTTTCACGTTATTAAATTTGTCTTGAGCTAAATAAGTTTTTGAGACCACCAGGAGCATTGTACGTCCAGCCGTTCGTGTGCACCAAAAAGGTTCGTCAACACGATCGTGTATCAAACGGTATAAATCCGGCCCGGATATCATAACTACGGAGCATCTGATTATAATCAAGGATGGCTGTATGAAGTCGAGTTGTTTGTTCTACGATATTATTTCATTTTACAAGTGGTGGGCTATTGGATTTTGTTGGTAGGTACTTCTGAAACCTGAACAAACGTTGAATTATTATTGATGGATAAATTATTACACACTGGCAAATTATTACACAACGGCAAATTATTACACAACGGTAAATCATTACACAACGGTAAATTATTACACCAAAGTAGATTAACACACAACGGTAATTTATTACACAATGGCTCATCTACCCAGAAGGGGCTGGATTTTGTTAATAGTTACTTTCGCAACTTGAACAACCGTTGAAGTATTATTGATGGGTAAATTATTACACAATGGCAAATTATTACACAACGGCAAATTATTACACAACGGTAAATTATTACACAACGGCTCATCTACCAAGAAGGGGCTGGATTTTGTTGATAGGTACTTTCGCAACTTGACCAACCGTTGAAGCATTATTGATGGGCAAATTATTACACAACGGTTCATTATTCTATCTCCGTAGTAGGGGAACATATACAGATAAATTATTACACAACGGTTTAGGTAGGTACCAAGTAACGAGTACGGGGTTAGGTACTAACCTACGGAGGGTCCGCGATCTACATAATAAGTGTAGAATAGTACATATGTTATAATTATAGAAGGGTTATCTATACGGAGACCTGTGATCTGTAACAGGAGGGTATTCTGTACAAAATAATAAACCGTTGTGCAGGGATTTGCAGCGTTTTTATTGCAGTTTTGGATTCTACATACCTTGAAACGTAAACCATCAAATTTTGAGGGGGGTAAGAATTTTTTTTTTCATGCTCGATTCCAGTGGTTCATTATTGAAAATAATAAAACAATACTGGCTAAGAAACCAAAAAATTATCAAATTTTGGTTCATTTTGGTTTATTATTCTGAGAATAATGAACCTAAGTATTCGCTGAGCAAAAAATGTTAACACCCCCTCAAATTTTTTTCTCTCACGTTTCAAGGTGCGTAGATTCCAAAAATATCCGTCCGCCGCCTCATCCATACCTACTTTACAATTGGTCTAAAAAAAAAATCGTTATTTCGCACACAAGCTCCACATGGGCCCTAGTTGTGCCCCGAAACTTTGCAGCCCGATCGGAATGTACCCAAGAGTGTTATGGGTGAAAAATGGGTGCAACATGAGGTAGTGAGGTATCATTAATTTTCCATGTTTCTGTAGGACGAGGAGACCTTATATGAAGTCGATTTTGACCAAAGAGTGGGAAAATGAGGTTATAAAGAAATTGCAGCCTTACGTTATCATTTTTGGTCTAAAGTCGTAGTTCTTCCGCACACAGTTTGGGTCCCCATTTGTGATCACATATGGGTCCTAGTTGTGCTCAGAAGCTCCGCAGCCCGATCGAAATACACCCAGGGGTGTTATGGGGAGGAAATGAGTGTAAACGGAGGTTAGTAAACACACTTTTTCGAGATTTTTTGATGTCTTGGCGGGCATGAGCTTGTGAGGTACCGTTTTCCATGTTTTTTAGGGGAAGAAGACAGAATATGAAATTGACTTTGATCAAAGAGTGAATAATTGAGATTGTAACGAAGGTTCAGCCACCGAAATTCATTTTTTTTATGCGTTTTTTTATGAACTGGGAAATTGTCTGAAATCACTACAAATTTGTATAATAATATACAAATAAGAAGTAGTCTCAACAGGTGAATCAAGACAATTTGTTAAAAATAGGAGCCTAATTCGTGTTTTGGGGGGCCAATATCGGTAGAAAGGCCGAAATGTCGAGGGGGGTGTTATACAAATTTTTTGCTGAGCAAATATATAGGTGTATTATTTACAGAACAATAAACCAAAAGAAAAAACAGCGATCTACGCAGAAGGAGCATCTAAGAAGGAAAATAATAAACTTTTGTTTAATAACTTGCAGCGTTTTTTTTCTTCGTCAAAATTCTTCTAACCTAAACGCGCTTGTGAGTAACATAAAATATGCACTGAAATGAAATCTGATCCCACTAACTATGTGTCGTGAGTCCCTCCCGGGAACACTCCTATATTATTAAGTTCTCACCAACATTCAAACGCCAAACTAAAGCTCCGTAAATAAAGATATGAGTGGGGACAGGCGACAGAACCCAGGGTTACTCAACCTGGGGCCCCACTACCAGCTCCCTGCAAGGAGCTGGAGGGAGAGGCCCCCAAGTACTATAAAACCCCGGATCCTGGCGCTCAAACTTCATTCGACACTTCCTCTAACCAGCTCTCTCTTCTCTCTCTTACCTTACCTCCCAGATGATCGGTTGACTACAGCCGCCTGGGAATTTCACCTCCTCTCTCCTCCTCCTTGTCTAGATGATCGGTTGAATACAGCCGCCTAGACAAGGGACCTCTCCTTTCCTCTCCTTCACCTAGATGAACGGTTGACTACAGCCGCCTAGGTGAAATTCCCTCATCCACCTCTCTCTCCTCCAAAGTCGTAAATGTTCGGTTGACTACAGCCGCCTGCGACTTTTCCTTCTTTACCTAAATTCACTCACTCACCTTCCTTCCACACCGCCGTGATGAAAATTCTAAATTCATCACAGTGGTGAACCCGACGTTCACTCTCCTTCTTCCTTAACACCTTCCCACCCCATGTGTCGCCCCAGTCAAATAGTTCGGTGTCCCAAATTTTAAAATCAATTTAAAATTTAAACAGTTCAGTAATTTTCGCAATTTTGGCCCAACCTCAACCGCACGGAGATCACGCCTCTCTTCACACCTCCGCACAGCCACACGCCCGTCCGCTCCCCTAAATTGCGAATTTTAAACTCAACAAATTTAATTTTGAGTTACAGCCATGGACCCGAACTCCCCGTCGCCGCCGCTCCTGCGACCAGCCACACTGCAGCCGCCCGCCGCTGCGACATCCGACGCATTGGCCGACAACCCTTTCTCCACGCTCTCCCCGCCGACCTCTGCAACATCAGCCGCCTCCGCCGCCACCGCCGCCGCTACGGCCGCAGCCGCCGCCGACGTCATGACGACATCCGCAGCGTTCCCTCTGTCGCTGCCCCCCTTCTACACACACGACCCGGCGCTTTGGTTTTTCCAAGTGGACGCAGCGTTTTCGGCCGCCAACATCCGCAGCCAGAAAACTCGATATTCCCGGATCATTTCGTTGCTGCCCTACGAGATCCTACTGCAGACTTCCGATATCTCCCCCGACGCCGCCGCCGCGTACGACGACCTCCGCAGCCGCCTCATCAACACCTACCAGCCGTCAAAACTCGCCCGAGTCGCCGCCCTCTCCCAACCTCAACACCTCGGCGACCAGAAGCCATCCCACCTCTACCGACGGCTGCGGCACCAGCTGCACGACATTATGACGGCCGACGTCGCACGTACTTTCTGGTTGCGCGCTCTCCCCCACCCCATACAGATGGCCCTCGCCAGCCACCTAGACGGTCCCGATGAGCCCCTTCTGCGACTCGCGGACACCGTCCACGACTTAGCCGCAGCCGCCAGCGTCGGCGAAGTACACGCACCCCGTCATCCCCCACCTCTGCGTGACCGCACCGCCTCCCGCGGTCGCAGCCGGACCCCCTCCCTCGACAGACGCAGGCCCACTTCCACTGATCGCCGGCGCTACCCCTCCGCCGACCGCCGACGCCAGCGCTCGCCGGAGCGACGCACCACCCCTCCCCGTGAGCTACGTAGGGGAAAGTCCCCAACGACCGCACCCCCCTCCACTACGCGACGCCCCACCAAGACTGACTACCTACCTGCGGACCCCCCCCACCGGTGTTTCTACCACGTGAACTTGGGTGGGGAGGCCCGCAAGTGTCAGCCCCCCTGCTCCTTCCCCTCCAAGCAGGGAAACGCGGACGCCCGCCGGTAAACCCGGCGGGCCCCCCTCCTCGCCAACACGGGGGGGACCATGACCGAACCCCCCCCCGCCCGCATTCACACCGCCACCGCCAAGCCCCGCTACCCCTCCTACGCCGCCGCCACGGCTGCCAACCTCCCAGCCGCACCTGCGGCGCCGCCAAAACCCTCACCCCACCGCCAACGGAACAACCCCTCCCCGCCCGCCACCAGGGCGACCAACCTTCCGGCCGCCACTCACGCCGCCGCTACCGTTCCCCCACCCCGGAACGGCCCCTCCACGCCCGCCAACAGGGCAGACAACCTTCCGGCCGCCACTCACGCCGCCGCGACCGTTTCCCCACCACGGAACGGAACCTCCACGCCCGCCTCCAGGGCACAACCCCCCCTGGCCACCACTCACGCCGACACCTCCGTTCCCCCCCTCCGGAACGGCAAAAAACCGCCCCGCGTGTCATTCGGGGACGACCAAACGCCGCCACCACAAATTCCCACCTCCGCCATATTACACAACGCCCTCCCTACCCACCAGCGACTCTTCTTGCGCTGCAAAAAGACCAACGTCCCTTTCCTGGTGGACACAGGGGCGGCGCTGTCCATTTTTCCCAACAATATCCTCCGGCGTCAGGCGCGCTGCAACCGGCAGCTTCTCTACGCCGCCAACGGTACCACCATCCCCTCGTACGGGACATACCGCTCATCGATTTACATGAGCGGTCTCGCGTACGAGTGGGACTTCACCGTGGCGGACGTGGAGAAGGCGATCCTGGGGGCCGATTTCCTCGCCTACTTCGGCCTCCAGGTCGACGTCCGAAATGCGCGCCTGATCGACCCCCAGACCAACAAACCCATCCCTGGATTTATCCACGCAATCAACCACCCCCCCACACAGTTTGAACGCCTCCTCCTCAACTACCGCCCCCAGCGCCGCCCCTCTGCCCACATCTCCACTGTCCAGCACCATATAGAGACCACAGGACCACCCATCACCGCAAAAGCCCGCCGCCTACACCCCCTTCAGTTGTCAAAAACCCGCCAACACTTCGACAAACTCATTGCCGACGGTATCGTCCGCCCCTCAAAATCCCCTTGGGCTTCTCCGCTCCACATCGTGCAGAAGCCCAATGGCTCTCTACCTTCGATAGAGGGTAGCAGCCAGAGCGCCTTAAAGTACGTCCTCCTTCTCCCCTAAGCAGGGAAACGCAGCCGCCCGCCGGTGAAACCGGCGGGCCCCCCTCCACGCCGACACGGGGGGGACCATGACCAACCCCCCCCCCCGCCCGCATCCATACCACTACCCCGAAACCCCACTACCCCTCCTACGCCGCCGCCGCGGCGGCCAACCTTCCGGCCGCGAAAGCCAGCGCCGCCGGGCCACCCACCCCTCCACTAACTGTTCCCCCACCCCGGGACAGCCCCTCCACGCCCACCTCCGGGACAGCCAACCCCCCGGCCACCGTTCCCCCCCTCCGGAACGGCAAGAAAACCACCCCGGCCGCCTCTCACGCCGCCGTTACCAACTCCCCACCACGGGACAGCACCTCCAGCCCCACCCCCAGAGCAACACCCCCCCTGGCCACCACTCACACCAACACCTCCGTTCCCCCCCTCCGGAACGGCGACGGACCGCCCCGCGTGTCATTCGGGGACGACCAAACACCACCACCACAAATTCCCACCTCCGCCATATTACACAACGCCCTCCCTACCCACCAGCGACTCTTCTTGCGCTGCAAAAAGACCAACGTCCCTTTCCTGGTGGACACGGGGGCGGCGCTGTCCATTTTCCCAAACAATATCCTCCGGCGTTACCTCCCCGGCCCCGACGATGGAAGTACCCCCAGTGGCGAATTCTACGCGAATTTCGCGTAGCACAAACCACGGGGGTACACCCTCCCTACACCCCCACAGACCCCCTGATGGATTCCATCCTTCACGAGTTCCGCCTTGCGGAACTCATGCCTCCCCCACCCCCCGTTCAAATTACAAACCCCCCCGTCAATTTCGAAAAACCACCTCCCGTACCGGCGGTGGGGGAACGGTAGCGGCGGCGTGAGTGGCGGCCGGAAGGTTGGTCGCCCTGGTGGCGGGCGGGGAGGGGTTGTTCCGTTGGCGGTGGTGTGAGGGTTTTGGCGGCGCCGCAGGCGCGGCCGGGAGGTTGGCAGCCGTGGCGGCGGCGTAGGAGGGGTAGCGGGGCTTGGCGGTGGCGGTGTGAATGCGGGCGGGGGGGGTTCGGTCATGGTCCCCCCCGTGTTGGTGAGGAGGGGGGCCCGCCGGGTTTACCGGCGGGCGTCCGCGTTTCCCTGCTTGGAGGGGAAGGAGCAGGGGGGCTGACACTTGCGGGCCTCCCCACCGAAGTTCACGTGGTAGAAACACCGGTGGGGGGGGTCCGCAGGTAGGTAGTCAGTCTTGGTGGGGCGTCGCGTAGTGGAGGGGGGTGTGGTCGTTGGGGACTTTCCCCTACGTAGCTCACGGGGAGGGGTGGTGCGTCGCTCCGGCGAGCGCTGGCGTCGGCGGTCGGCGGAGGGGTAGCGCCGGCGATCAGTGGAAGTGGGCCTGCGTCTGTCGAGGGAGGGGGTCCGGCTGCGACCGCGGGAGGCGGTGCGGTCACGCAGAGGTGGGGGATGACGGGGTGCGTGTACTTCGCCGACGCTGGCGGCTGCGGCTAAGTCGTGGACGGTGTCCGCGAGTCGCAGAAGGGGCTCATCGGGACCGTCTAGGTGGCTGGCGAGGGCCATCTGTATGGGGTGGGGGAGAGCGCGCAACCAGAAAGTACGTGCGACGTCGGCCGTCATGATGTCGTGCAGCTGGTGCCGCAGCCGTCGGTAGAGGTGGGATGGCTTCTGGTCGCCGAGGTGTTGAGGTTGGGAGAGGGCGGCGACTCGGGCGAGTTTTGACGGCTGGTAGGTGTTGATGAGGCGGCTGCGGAGGTCGTCGTACGCGGCGGCGGCGTCGGGGGAGATATCGGAAGTCTGCAGTAGGATCTCGTAGGGCAGCAACGAAATGATCCGGGAATATCGAGTTTTCTGGCTGCGGATGTTGGCGGCCGAAAACGCTGCGTCCACTTGGAAAAACCAAAGCGCCGGGTCGTGTGTGTAGAAGGGGGGCAGCGACAGAGGGAACGCTGCGGATGTCGTCATGACGTCGGCGGCGGCTGCGGCCGTAGCGGCGGCGGTGGCGGCGGAGGCGGCTGATGTTGCAGAGGTCGGCGGGGAGAGCGTGGAGAAAGGGTTGTCGGCCAATGCGTCGGATGTCGCAGCGGCGGGCGGCTGCAGTGTGGCTGGTCGCAGGAGCGGCGGCGACGGGGAGTTCGGGTCCATGGCTGTAACTCAAAATTAAATTTGTTGAGTTTAAAATTCGCAATTTAGGGGAGCGGACGGGCGTGTGGCTGTGCGGAGGTGTGAAGAGAGGCGTGATCTCCGTGCGGTTGAGGTTGGGCCAAAATTGCGAAAATTACTGAACTGTTTAAATTTTAAATTGATTTTAAAATTTGGGACACCGAACTATTTGACTGGGGCGACACATGGGGTGGGAAGGTGTTAAGGAAGAAGGAGAGTGAACGTCGGGTTCACCACTGTGAACTTCGGTGGGGAGGCCCGCAAGTGTCAGCCCCCCTGCTCCTTCCCCTCCAAGCAGGGAAACGCGGACGCCCGCCGGTAAACCCGGCGGGCCCCCCTCCTCGCCAACACGGGGGGGACCATGACCGACCTCCCTACCCACCAGCGACTCTTCTTGCGCTGCAAACAGACCAACGTCCCTTTCCTGGTGGACACAGGGGCGGGGCTGTCCATTTTTCCCAACACCGACAAACGACACCACTTATCCCAAACGATTTTTCACCACCACACACATGTACCTGAAAGAGCCCGGCATCCATAAAACTTTCCAACCACTTTACGCCGGGCCCTTTCAAGTCATCCGCACAACACATACCACCGCAACCCTGTTAATTGACGGCAAACCTCATACAGTCCCGTTAGCCAGGTGCAAACCCGCACCTGTGCTAACCCCAACACCAAACACTATCAGTCTCCCACTGTCCGTTCGCGATGAAACATCACCTCTTCCCGCAGCACCCGTCACCTCCGTCGTTTCCGGATTTCGACTCGGATCCGGAAATGGCGGCGATTCTCCGGGACGTTTTTGTCCCGGAACCACTTTCCCCCCTACCCCCTTCGCCCGGGCCTACCACACCGCTTCTTTTTCCTCCGCCACGGATCTCCGGGTTACCTCCCCGGCCCCGACGATGGAAGTACCCCCAGTGGCGAATTCTACGCGAATTTCGCGTAGCACAAACCACGGGGGTACACCCTCCCTACACCCCCACAGACCCCCTGACGGTTTGCCGTAGCCTTCAGCCCCTGTCACCTTGCGCCTTCAGCTCCACCTTTTGTTTGCCGTAGCCCTCAGCTCCTGTCACCTTGCGCCTTCAGCTCCACAAATATTGGTTCAAACTGGGGGGACCTCTGTCGTGAGTCCCTCCCGGGAACACTCCTATATTATTAAGTTCTCACCAACATTCAAACGCCAAACTAAAGCTCCGTAAATAAAGATATGAGTGGGGACAGGCGACAGAACCCAGGGTTACTCAACCTGGGGCCCCACTACCAGCTCCCTGCAAGGAGCTGGAGGGAGAGGCCCCCAAGTACTATAAAACCCCGGATCCTGGCGCTCAAGCTTCATTGTGTTGATGTTGTGCTGCGTGTTTTATGTGTCTGCGGTAAAAGTTTAACATACCCAGGATGCGGCGGGGTTCCGTGACCGTGCGGGGTTGCGGGAAGTCAATGATTGCGTGGACCTTGTCCGGCCTTCGGTAGGATTTAGGTAAAGAAGGAAAAGTCGCAGGCGGCTGTAGTCAACCGAACATCTACGACTTTGGAGGAGAGAGAGGTGGATGAGGGAATTTCACCTAGGCGGCTGTAGTCAACCGTTCATCTAGGTGAAGGAGAGGAAAGGAGAGGTCCCTTGTCTAGGCGGCTGTATTCAACCGATCATCTAGACAAGGAGGAGGAGAGAGGAGGTGAAATTCTCAGGCGGCTGTAGTCAACCGATCATCTGAGAGGGAAGGTAAGAGAGAGAAGAGAGAGCTGGTTAGAGGAAGTGTCGAATGAAGCTACGGCTACGGCCCTCCGTGTTGGCGAGGAGGGGGGCCCGCCGGGATTACCGGCGGGCGTCCGCGTTTCCCTGCTTGGAGGGGAAGGAGCAGGGGGGCTGACACTTGCGGGCCTCCCCACCGAAGTTCACGTGGTAGAAACACCGGTGGGGGGGGGGTCCGCAGGTAGGTAGTCAGTCTTGGTGGGGCGTCGCGTAGTGGAGGGGGGTGCGGTCGTTGGGGACTTTCCCCTACGTAGCTCACGGGGAGGGGTGGTGCGTCGCTCCGGCGAGCGCTGGCGTCGGCGGTCGGCGGAGGGGTAGCGCCGGCGATCAGTGGAAGTGGGCCTGCGTCTGTCGAGGGAGGGGGTCCGGCTGCGACCGCGGGAGGCGGTGCGGTCACGCAGAGGTGGGGGATGACGGGGTGCGTGTACTTCGCCGACGCTGGCGGCTGCGGCTAAGTCGTGGACGGTGTCCGCGAGTCGCAGAAGGGGCTCATCGGGACCGTCTAGGTGGCTGGCGAGGGCCATCTGTATGGGGTGGGGGAGAGCGCGCAACCAGAAAGTACGTGCGACGTCGGCCGTCATAATGTCGTGCAGCTGGTGCCGCAGCCGTCGGTAGAGGTGGGATGGCTTCTGGTCGCCGAGGTGTTGAGGTTGGGAGAGGGCGGCGACTCGGGCGAGTTTTGACGGCTGGTAGGTGTTGATGAGGCGGCTGCGGAGGTCGTCGTACGCGGCGGCGGCGTCGGGGGAGATATCGGAAGTCTGCAGTAGGATCTCGTAGGGCAGTAACGAAATGATCCGGGAATATCGAGTTTTCTGGCTGCGGATGTTGGCGGCCGAAAACGCTGCGTCCACTTGGAAAAACCAAAGCGCCGGGTCGTGTGTGTAGAAGGGGGGCAGCGACAGAGGGAACGCTGCGGATGTCGTCATGACGTCGGCGGCGGCTGCGGCCGTAGCGGCGGCGGTGGCGGCGGAGGCGGCTGATGTTGCAGAGGTCGGCGGGGAGAGCGTGGAGAAAGGGTTGTCGGCCAATGCGTCGGTTGTCGCAGCGGCGGGCGGCTGCAGTGTGGCTGGTCGCAGGAGCGGCGGCGACGGGGAGTTCGGGTCCATGGCTGTAACTCAAAATTAAATTTGTTGAGTTTAAAATTCGCAATTTAGGGGAGCGGACGGGCGTGTGGCTGTGCGGAGGTGTGAAGAGAGGCGTGATCTCCGTGCGGTTGAGGTTGGGCCAAAATTGCGAAAATTACTGAACTGTTTAAATTTTAAATTGATTTTAAAATTTGGGACACCGAACTATTTGACTGGGGCGACACATGGGGTGGGAAGGTGTTAAGGAAGAAGGAGAGTGAACGTCGGGTTCACCACTGTGATGAATTTAGAATTTCCATCACGGCGGTGTGGAAGGAAGGTGAGTGAGTGAATTTGGGTAAAGAAGGAAAAGTCGCAGGCGGCTGTAGTCAACCGAACATCTACGACTTTGGAGGAGAGAGAGGTGGATGAGGGAATTTCACCTAGGCGGCTGTAGTCAACCGTTCATCTAGGTGAAGGAGAGGAAAGGAGAGGTCCCTTGTCTAGGCGGCTGTATTCAACCGATCATCTAGACAAGGAGGAGGAGAGAGGAGGTGAAATTCCCAGGCGGCTGTAGTCAACCGATCATCTGGGAGGTAAGGTAAGAGAGAGAAGAGAGAGCTGGTTAGAGGAAGTGTCGAATGAAGCTTGAGCGCCAGGATCCGGGGTTTTATAGTACTTGGGGGCCTCTCCCTCCAGCTCCTTGCAGGGAGCTGGTAGTGGGGCCCCAGGTTGAGTAACCCTGGGTTCTGTCGCCTGTCCCCACTCATATCTTTATTTACGGAGCTTTAGTTTGGCGTTTGAATGTTGGTGAGAACTGAATAATATAGGAGTGTTCCCGGGAGGGACCTCCACCTTCCACACAGCCCTCATCCACCTCTCTCTCCTCCAAAGTCGTAGATGTTCGGTTGACTACAGCCGCCTGCGACTTTTCCTTCTTTACCTAAATTCACTCACTCACCTTCCTTCCACACCGCCGTGATGAAAATTCTAAATTCATCACACTATGTATTACTTTCAACATTTTGCGAAGTCGATACTACAATGTAGTTTTAATCATGTACGTTGGTTCTTTTTGTTCATTTTTTTTCTGTTACGAGCTGTTTACGATTTTGACTTTCCGATATCATAGAACTACAATAATTATTATCTGCTCCCTGAATTTCATTTGAATCGAATCTCCTTAAACGTATTTTGCTACAGTCATCCCTCCACCCCTCCCCATCGCCTAACAAATAAATGTTTTCGACAATGGTGTGTATCACAGCCAAATAAAATGAAATTTTAAATGAACACAGAAAACTGTCTACTCGGACCCGCGGACAGACCGATTTACGGTTTTAATATAGATACGATTTTATTGATAGGTACAGATTTGACAGCCAGAATTAATTATGCAATATGGAACGGCAAAATTCATTCCATGTCATTCAAAGTTTGAACCGTCCTAACACGATCAAACTTTCTTTAGCTCGATCAGTTCAAGTCATCAAGGAAGCAATTTCAGGAATTTGAATAGAACAGATTTCTGACCTCACCTGACTGAAATGAAAATAAAAGAGAACGGAAATCGCTCTGCCTTCCTGAACTTGGTTTATGGATGCGGTTCCGAAGGGACTCGCACCTTTCCCCAGGAGTGCCTATTCAGCTGTCACTCCTGTCCTCAGATTCCACTAAATGCTAACACTTAACGAACCTGAGGCAATCCCTATCAGCCGCTGTCCTTTATCCTTTAAATTGTCCCTAAGGAATCCCCCTTCCTTTCGTTGCTATATAGTAATGATGGCAACTAAAAAAACGTCTGACAATTCCAGTAGGCAGTATAGCTCATCACATGAACGTATAGAATATAGCTGGGTAGGTTCATTCAGTGGACAGGTGGAGTACCCATGCATGGGTTACTGACTAAACGACTAAGGTCACATGGAATAACACACAATTAGGTAGTTTCAGCTCTCTATTTTACGCAGACTATTTTTGGCGTAGTTAGAAGCGTTGCAAGGAAATGGTCAACATTTCATGTTCGGGCGTGCGCAGACGAAAGTTACAGTACGATTCCAATGGAATTCATAAGGAACTATTGAAGTATTATTCCTGATCGAACCTTCAAGTTTGAACTCATTTCAACGATACTGAAGGCAGTTATGGGCGTTTCAACTATTTCACGTCTGCATGCGCAGACGAAAGTTAAGGTACGATTTCCATGATTCTGACCAGGGATCATCTGCAATCCAACCCGCTTGTACCCTCAGAATATCAGCTCTCTACTACTATTTTCCGCGTAGTTACAAGCGTTACAAAAAAGGGTCAACATTTCATGTTCGCGCATGCGCAGACGAAAGTTACAATAATTCATATATTATAAAACTATCAAAGTGTTATTCCCCCAAGTTTGAAGTTGTAGCGACCTGCATTCGTTATGTTGTGTTGTAACCCATGTGGTTACCAATGTCCCGTTACAGACCGGTGGAATGTGAGGCAGCGGAAGATTCAGGTAGGACAAGGATGGACATGAAAGCATTTGTAATAGAACCGTTCAGTGCTGAAAGTGATGAGTGGGAGTACTGGCTAAAACGGTTTAAAATAGCCTTAAAGGCCAGTACAATCGAACGTAGTGAGCAAAAAAGGGATTACTTATTTGCTATGATAGGAACA
Source organism: Leptopterna dolabrata (assembly GCA_954871275.1). NCBI lineage: Eukaryota > Metazoa > Arthropoda > Insecta > Hemiptera > Miridae > Leptopterna > Leptopterna dolabrata. Next base: position 48,980,555 of record OX940976.1, on the reverse strand, counting down.
CGGTCGGTTAAAGTTCTAGTAGATTTTTTTTCACCGAAAGATGTGGAAGAGATACCGTTCGATGAGCTAGTAGCAGTTCTAGAGAAACATTATGGTAGGGGAGATACGTCTCTCTCCGAAAGATTGAAGTTCGCTAACATGGAGAGGGAGGAAAATGAGTCGATTGCTGAGTTCTCTCTCCGATTACATTCACAAGCTTCTAGGTGCCGTTTCGGAAATTCTCTTGACGAACGGTTAAGAGATCAAATGCTGTTTGGCCTGCAAAATTCCAAATGGCAGCAGGAAATATTAAAACAATATCCAACGGTGGAAAGTACGTTAGAGGAAATAGAAAAACTCTGTCGAATTTTAGAACAAGCAAAGATTCAGCAGGAAAGGATTTCGGATAACAGTAGAGTATCGAAAACACGTAATATAAAGAGCCCAAAACAGTTAAATTATAATGAATTCAGACAATCTAGACAACATGGTCAAGAGAAACCTGCAAGTTTCCAGAAAAGAGCTCAACCAAAAAGTACGGAGTTAGTACCAGGAAAGCATTGTTTTAGATGTGGTAGAACGGCGCATAAAGGTATGAATACATGCCCAGCAATAGGGGAGGTATGTCAACAGTGTAAGGGGCGAAACCATTTTGCAGTGGTGTGCCTAAAATCAGGGAACGTGAAAATAAAGAAAGAACGGATGAATGCCAGACAAACAAATAAGTTGGAGTATGCTACGGGAGAGGAGCGAAGTGAATCAGAATCGGGTGAGTATAGTGATTCGGAGGTTGTGGCTAGGATTAGAAGAATGGAGAAGGGTTCAGAAGTGATGCTCGACGTGATGATAAATGGGAAACGTATAGAAATGTTGTTCGACACAGGGGCAGCTAAAACAGTGGTGAGTGAGAAGGTGTGGAAAGAGGTTGGAGCACCTACATTAAAGAAGTCAGCTAGTCTACTTGCATACACAGGTGTGAAGGTAGAAACGCTAGGGAAGACAAAAGTGGAGGTGCACGCATTCGGGAAAAGTCTGAAGTTACCAATGGTAGTAACTAGACAAGATGACATTCCGCTGTTTGGAATGGATTGGCTATTAGCATTTGGAGTTCCCTTACCCCAAGAAACAAGGATTAGGAAGCTGACCACCTAACAGAATAAGGCTGAGGAAGATGATGTAGACATTAGGAAACTATTGAACAAGTTCAAACAAATTTTTGAGCCAGGGACAGGAACAATTAGGACACACAAGGTGGCGATCCATTTGAAGGAAAATGCAATTCCGCAAGTATTCAAGCCTCGAAGAGTACCATTCAGTTTACAAGCACGAGTAGAAGAAGAACTCACTAGGCTAAAGGAACAAGGCATTATTGAGGAAGTAGATGCCAACAAAACTCCAATCGAATGGGCGTCACCAATGGTGGTTGCAACGAAAGCAAACGGGAAATTGAGGTTATGCAGCGATTTCAAGGTGACATTAAACAAGTATGTCCACACAGACCCGCATCCTCTGCCAACATTCGAAGATTTAGTTGCAAAACTGGCTGGAGGGCGAAGGTATTCAGTGATTGACTTGAGAGATGCATATTTGCAATTGGAAGTAGAAGAAAGTTCAAGGAAATACCTAGTCATTGCCACTCATAAAGGATATTTCCGCTATAAAAGGTTACCATTTGGGATATGTTTTGCGCCATGTTTGTTCCAGAGGGTAATGGAAACTATACTAGCTGGGATACCAGGGGTCTCGAATTATATTGATGATATAATTGTCACGGGAAGTACAAAGGAAGAGCACATAAGGAGACTTGAACTGGTGTTGAAAAGGCTGGAGGACGCAGGGGTGAGAGCGCAACCAGAGAAGTGTAAGTGGCTCCAAGAGCAAGTGAAATATATGGGGCACTTGATAAATAGTGCGGGAGTGCATCCAACTCAGGAGAGGTTGGAAGCCATATCAAAAATGCCTGCGCCAGGTAACCAGAAGGAGTTGAGATCATTTTTGGGCGCAATAAATTATTATGGTAATTTCATTCCTAACCTACCTCAGCGCTCCACCGACTATTAGCCAAAAACACGAAATGGGAGTGGGGAGACATGGAAACTCAGGTGTTCCAGAAGGTGAAGAGATTGCTCATATCGGCAAATTCGCTGACGCACTACAATCAGGAACTTCCCGTCATCGTGTCAACAGATGCAAGTGACAGGGGATTAGGAGCAGTCTTATTCCATAAATATTCGGATGGGTCAGAGAAACCGATAGTGTTTGCTTCAAGAACACTGAAAACGGCAGAGAAACGATATTCAGCTATTGATAAAGAGACTCTGGGAATTACTTTTGCGGTCAATAAATTCAAACAGTATCTGTATGGTCGTCATTTCGTGTTACGTACGGATCACAAGCCATTAGTTCATTTGTTTGGGGAGTCCAAAGAGATCCCAAAGATGGCGGCAAATAGACTCACGAGATGGGCAATCATATTGGCGTCGTTCGACTACGAAATTGAACATCAAGCAGGAAGTAAAAATGCAGCTGCGGACGTATTATCAAGGTTGCCAATGGACTCCACCGAGCAGTCCGATGAAGAAGAAGAGGGTAGTTCGTATGGCAGAAGATTGAATTTTATTCGATTACAAGATGTAGCCTTAAGCCAAAAACTGTTGAAGGCCGAGTTGGTGAAAGATGCGACACTAGCAAGGGTTTTGACTTTCCTTGGCTCTGGGTGGCCGCAGTCAAAGCAAGGATTGCCTCAGGAGATGCACACATACTTTGAGAAAAAGGAAGAACTGTCAAAAGAAGAAAATATGCTGCTTTGGAGAGGGCGGCTGGTGATCCCAACAGGATTAAGAGCGCATGTTCTGAATACACTACATGAAGGCCATCCAGGCATCACGGGAATGAGGGCTGTAGCACGCTGTCATGTGTATTGGCCAAACATGGACAAGGATATTGAAGCTCATGTCCAGGGGTGTACATGCTGTCAAGCAACTCGGCCAGCAGACATGGAGGTACCCCTATATTCATGGACGGTGCCAGCAAAACCTTGGACCAGAGTGCATGTCGATTTTTGTGGGCCATTTCAGGGGAAAATGTGGTTTTTAGTTGTAGACGCCACAACTAAGTGGCTGGAAGTTTTTCACATGGAGCGTACCACCACTGGAAAGACAATCAGGCACTTAAGAGGAGTGTTTTCAAGGTTTGGGCTGCCGAGGAGTCAAGTTTCAGACAATGAACCACAGTTCAGTGGACACGAATTCAAAGAATTTTGTGAAAGCAATAATATCGTGCACATCCGGTCAATCCTAAGACGAATGGGCTAGCGGAGCGAGAGGTACGAACGTTCAAGCCAAGAATGAAAGCTCTGGCCACAATAAGAGATATGGATTTGAGACTGCAAACGTTCTTGATGTCATACCGCACTACACCACAGAGGACGACAGGAAAAATGCCAGCGGAGATGATGTTTGGTCGAAGGATCAACACAAGACTGGATTTGCTGAAACCATGCATAGGAAGTCACATTGACACGGCGGTGGTGAAACAGAAAGTGGTTCATGACGGGAAGGCGAAGTTCAAGGAGTTTGGTGAGGACCAGGAGGTGTGGGTGCTGAATCCAAATGGGAAAGGTTACACGGAGGGGAGGATAGTGAAGAGACTAGGACTCTACTCGTACCTGGTAACCTAGAGGGTGTGCAGAGAAAAAAACATGCAGACCAACTACGTCACAGAAGAAATACAGATGGAGGCCCAACATAAGCTGGAAGGGGAGAAGATGTAGCGACCTGCATTCGTTATGTTGTGTTGTAACCCATGTGGTTACCAATGTCCCGTTTCTAGTAAACAATAAAAAAGTCATTCTTCGTTTGGTAATGGTGAGTTACACTTAATCATCCGAAATACTGTACAGTAGGTACACGGAGATACTACAGAAGTCATTTCAACGATATTTAGGGTAGTTATAGGCGTTTCATGTATTTCACGTTGGCGCATGCGGAGGCGAGAGTAATACCTAGTACTTTTTCAATTATTTTGGTATGGGATCATCTGTGACTCAACCCGCACCTACCCCTCCAAATTTCAGCACATTTTGACCATTATTTCGGCTAGTTATTGGCGTTACAAGGAATTGACCATAGACAGCCATGGAACCGAAAATGTTCCTTGATCTCTGAAACGCAAAATGGTAGTGGAAATTTTCATTTTGGACAACATCATTTTTTTTTTTACTCGATCACCAATCCATGCCTTCCCTACCTTCCGATAGTGAGGAAGCAAAACATATAGGTACTCGAATGTTGAAATCTTGTAACTTGGTAGGTCTTTTGCATCTGGTTAAGACTGCCGTGATAATGCCATCTCCCAGGTTTGTTCTACTAATAAACGTCATAGTACCGTTTGGACCAGTTTACCGTTGGTGGCTTCGTTCAAGTTCGACTCTACTCTTCGATGGATTGCCGATGTAAAACTGTGAAAGGGTACAGGGGAAATAGGGTAAGACTCCAAAATACAAAATTGTTCAGGAACACAAAAATAAACTTTAATAACTCATGGTAGGTACCCTATTCAAGTTAAAATTACCATAAATTGTCACCAACACCATATAACCCCTTTGTTTGAATTTTAGCTGTCATGAATGACTTATAGCAAAATGTACACGATATAAATACTCGTTACTAGGTACCTACCTAAATCACGAGTTAAATGTTTCTAAAATAATTCTGCCGATGACAAACAGTACCTAACAAAAAGAAACACACATAATGAAGTTCTGAAAAGAAATTGTTGATGAGGAGTGAAAAAAGTTGCAAAAGTACCTACCAACAAACTCCAGCCCCTTCTACGTAGATGGTATAATTATTACCGTTGTGTAATAATTTACCGTTGAGTAATGATTTGCCGTATTAATAATTTACCCATCAATAATGCTTCAACGTTTGTTCAAGTTTCACTACCTACCAACAAACTCCAAAAGAGCCATCATTTTTCAAATTAAATAATATCACAGAACAACAAACTCGACTTCATACTCCGCCAATATAATCAGGTGATCCCTAACAATGATTTTATCTCCGCCAAATTTCCTATTGTGGGCGCGTCTCTGGTTACGAGATTTGGTATACAATTTCATTCACACTGGAGTCGAAAATGCCTGTCGGTGCCAACTTCGGGGCCTTACTGTGAACGAACGGCTGGATGTACGATGCTCCGGATGGTCTTAAAAAACTCGCAAGTTCAAGAACTATTTAAAACCGTAAGAATATTCACGTAAAAAAAATGGTACAGGCGTTTTGAAAATTTCAACCCCTATTTTGAACCCCTTAGAGATGACTCACAGTAACGTCGAGCTTCGAGGACCAACTAGACGCCGAACGGAACCTATAACCCGAATTTCATCAATTTTATCTCCGCCAAATTTCCTATTGTGGGCGCGTCTCTGGTTACGAGATTTGGTATACAATTTCATTCACACTGGAGTCGAAAATGCCTGTCGGTGCCAACTTCGGGGCCTTACTGTGAACGAACGGCTGGACGTACGATGCTCCGGATGGTCTTAAAAAACTCGCAAGTTCAAGAACTATTTAAAACCGTAAAAACATTTACGTAAAAAAATGGTATAGGCGTTTTGAAAATGTCAACCCCTATTTTGCACCCCTTAGAGATGACTCACAGTAACGTCGAGCTTCGAGGACCAACTAGACGCCGAACGGAACCTATAACCCGAATTTCATCAATTTTTTTCCATGGTAACTAAGAAAAGTGGCCCGTACGGCGAACGGCGGACAGACAGAAATATTTTTGGTTTATTATTTTCAATAATGAACCATTGGAATCGAGCATGAAAAAAAAAAAATTCTTACCCCCCCTCAAAATTTGATGGTTTACGTTTCAAGGTATGTAGAATCCAATAAAAATATTTCTGTCTGTCCGCCGTACGGGCCACTTTTCTTAGTTACCATGAAAAAAAATTGATGAAATTTGGGTTATAGGTTCCGTTCGGCGTCTAGTTGGTCCTCGAAGCTCGACGTTACTGTGAGTCATCTCTAAGGGGTTCAAAATAGGGGTTGAAATTTTCAAAACGCCTGTACCATTTTTTTACGTGAATATTTTTACGGTTTTAAATAGTTCTTGAACTTGCGAGTTTTTTAAGACCATCCGGAGCATCGTACGTCCAGCCGTTCGTTCACAGTAAGGCCCTGAAGTTTGCACCGACAGGCATTTTCGACTCCAGTGTGAATGAAATTGTATACAATTCAAACCAAATCTCGTAACCAGAGACGCGCCCACAATAGGAAATTTGGCGGAGATAGAATCATTGCTAGGGATCACCTGATTATATTGGCGGAGTATGAAGTCGAGTTGGTTGTTATGTGATATTATTTCATTTGAAAAATGATGGCTCTTTTGGAGTTCGTTGGTAGGTAGTGAAACTTGAACAAATGTTGAAGTATTATTGATGGGTAAATTATTACTACGGTAAATCATTACTCAACGGTAAATTATTACACAACGGTTCATTATACCATCTACGTAGAAGGGGCTGGAGTTTGTTGGTAGGTACTTTCGCAACTTTTTTCACTCCTCATCAACTATTTCTTTTCAGAACTTCATTATGTGTGTTTCTTTTTGTTAGGTACTGTTTGTCATCGGCAGAATTATTTTAGCAACATTTAACTCGAGATTTAGGTAGGTACCTAGTAACGAGTACGGGGTTAGGTACCAACCTACGGAGGGTCTGCGATCTACATAATATGTATAGAATAGTACATATCATATTATTATATAGACGGGTTATCTATACATAGGGCTGTGATCTGTAACAGAAGGGTATTCTATACAAAATAATAAACCGTTGTGCAGGGATTTGCAGCGTTTTTTTTATTGCAGTTTTGGATTCTACATACCTTGAAACGTAAACCATCAAATTTTGAGGGGGGGTAAGAATTTTTTTTTCATGCTCGATTCCAATGGTTCATTATTGAAAATAATAAACCAAAATTATAGGTAATTTGTAAAAGTGTGGAATGAGATCTTTATTCCCCGCATTTTGAGCCCTTCAGTTTTGGTCTAAATCGATCGGAACGTCATCAACAAATTCGTCTTCGGTTTCGTTGACATTTCCACATGGTTTCAATTTTTCACAGAAAGTTCGAGACTCCTTAAGTAGAAATTCAGACAAGTGCTGAAGGTCATTGAATTTGGCCATTTTGATGGGGAGTTTTCCATTGTAAAGAGGTTTTAGCTGGGTTGGAGGATTTGCATCTTCCTTTACGTTTTGTTACTCTCTTGCTCGTCTGTGGGGTCATCACAGAGCTGAAGTACTCACCTGAGTAAGAATTTTTATGAAAAATGAATTTGGGAGAATCTTTTTGAATCTCAAGCACCCTTACAGGTCGCGTTCGCAATCAATTACTGTGAATGGAGACGGTTTCACTCTGCTCGTCCGCAAAACTTCTCTCGCCAGTCCTCGCCAGTCCTCGGGTGTTTCAGTGTAAGATTTTGCATTTGCTAGACTCATGTTTTGGTCGCACTCGAGGTTCGAGTGCCCTCTGATTGGATAAAACAATTTCACCGATTCGAAACGATTTTCTTTTGTGATCTGGTAATGTAAAAATCTCAAAACTGTATAATTTTTGTTTTGCCCGGCACATGAATCGCAAAATATTACTAATTGACGGATTTCAGCCGAGAGTATTTTTGTAATAAATGGTATAGCATTGAGCAAACGTCATTGGCTCCTTTTTTGGCCTTCACGGGAAGAGAGGGGAGATTGGAGTCTGACCTTTCTTCCCGACCACCACATGGAATGAAACCCTTTTTCCCCTGTACCTACGGGTTTTGTTTTTCAGATATTTCTGAAGCAATGGAATCTTTTTGCCTCAATGTCGAAGACCACGTGAAACTACTCCTAGAAAGCCACTAGATGGCGCTATAAGCTCTAAATCGTTTAAATATGGAGTCGAAGGCCGTGTCCTACGTGGATCTACCGCGCGCGTCAACGCGTCGGAGCTTTCGGGCGTTCACGCAAATCGCGTCGTCATGCCGCGCGGCGAAATAAAAGGTGTCCTACGTGAAAACGCCAGACGCTTCGTATTTCAGTGGACGCCGACTGTCAAGTATTGTGTCACCTGTTCTTTTATTTTTACAGTTTTATTTTTGATTACGTTCAAGTATCAGACAGACATTTATGCAATATTTTCTGAGCCAACGTTGTCTTACCACTACTAGTTGATACTGTATAATTCTAGGAGACTTAAAAAAAAAATAAGAGTACCTAAATACAGTTGGTTTCTAAAAATCACGTATTGTTATTTTTTAAACTTTTCATTAAACGTAGCGATAAGGGGGGGGGGGGGGGGGGTACTTACTTACCATGCAAGGTTGTTGCGACACTTCGTCCCAAGCAGTTTCCACCAAACCACGATTTTATTTTTATTTGGAAACCGTTTATTCCAAAGACACGGCCGGTTTTGGACTTCTGCATTTAATATTTCCATCACACAAAATACTCAAAAACACGGTCTTCTACACAGCAATTAACAGCACAAACGAGATGAACAAATCAAACGCGGCGTTTGACGCGAGGCGGTGACGGTAAAAATCAAACTAGTTTGGAAATCAAACCGAAGCGTTCAACGCTGTCGCTCCGACGCGAGCTGTGGATCCACGTAGGACACTGGGTTACCCCTTTTCCCCTGTACTCTTCGTGTTTAATGCCACTTAGCTTATTAATTTGAAAGCCGAATTTCTGCGTTTTCAAGCAAAGACCCTGCCAAATATTTTATTCCGATTTTGGGTTCCAAGATATCTCCTAAATTTATATAAACAAAAATTGTCGTTTTATTATTTTCGATAGTGAACTTTGGAAAAATAAGACCCACCACTTTAAATTCGGTAGTTCACGTTGCATGAGAGAACGTGAAATCCTATTTTAATTTTTAACGGAGAACTATGAAATTTTGCATGCGGGCTTTAATCAGGTAGGTTCCAAACACATTCAAAGTATACCCCTGAATCAACAGGAAAGGGTGAGGAATAGTGGTTGAAATTCGTAAAACGCCGTAGCTTGTATTTTGCTTTTGGGTTATTATTTTCAATAATGACCTTTGAAATCGAGTATGAAAAAAAAAAAAAATTATAACACCCCCTCCCCCCCCACACGAAAATTTGACAGTTTACGTTTCAAGGCATGTAAAACTCGAAAACGGAATAAAAAATGTCTGTCTGTCCGTCATACACCGTACTCAGCACTTAATCACCATGAACCAGAATTGACGAAATTTTCAAAGTTTCGGGGTCTAGTTGGTCCTCGAAGCTCGGCGTTACTGTCCCTCATCTCTAAGGGGTTAAAAATAGGGGTTGAATTTTTCAGAACGCCGTAGCTCGAAAACTTTCAATAGAAGGGTATGGTTTTTTAACGTTTTTAAATTGAACTTGAACTAAACAATTTTTTAAGGCCTTTAATTTTTTAAGGAGCATTGTACGACCAGCCGTTCGTTTGCAACAAAAAGCTCCGTCAACAAGATCGTGGATCAAACGGTACAAAACTAACACGCGCAGATATCATCACTAGAGAGCACCTGATTATAATCACGGATGGCTGTATGAAGTCGAGTTGGTTGTTTTGTGATATTATTTCATTTGAAAAATGATGGCTCTTCTGGACTTTGTTCATAGGTACTTCTGAAACTGGAACAAACGCTGAAGTACGAGTATTATTGGTGGGTAAATTATTACACAACGGTAAATTATTACACAACGGTAAATTATTACACAACGGTAAATTATTACACAACGGTAAATTATTACAAAACGGTTCATTATACCATCAACGTAGAAGGGACACCTATAATACAGGTAAATTATTACACGACGCGACGGTTTATTATTTGTCTTATGCTTCATGAATAACTACAAATAATATTAATGATTGAATTTATGAATCCCGCGCATTTGTAGGATACTTTAACGGGGCCGGCTCCAGTACTTGATTTAGGGTTTTTCTGGGGAGAGCTATAGGGTACTGACCATACGAATCATGATCTAAGCAAAAGGGGCATCGATACATGTAAATAATAAACCTTTCTGTAATAATTTGCAGCGTTTTTTTCTACTTTTTCACTAAGGTTTCCGCAGTGAGCTAAAATTTGACGGGAAGTGCAGGTTGGGCCCGAAATGATGTGATGCCCTGTATAATTTCATGAAAATCTGTCGATGTTAGTTGCGCATATGAGATAGTTGACACGTATGTACAACCCTAGTTTCATCTACAAATTTGTTGAAATTCATTGGTATCCTGATGGTCGAATGAATTTCCTAAGTTGTAATTTTGTTACTTTTTACTTAGTTTTTCTTTAGCCATTGCGGTAAGTCCACGATCCAACTATCCACGATGGCCAAGCTTTTTTTATCTGTGATCCACTTGTGAATTCCTTGCTCAGAGGTTGTTTCAACGAAACCATTAAATATGCAAATTTTACGTATCTAGGAACTGTACTTGCAACGTAAACCAACTGGTAGGTATGTTGACTCTGTAATCATCAACCATGATATTAAGAATCTGGAATGGGAGCTACTGCTGTAGGAATACCTAAGCTTCTGCCAACGTGGATATTGATCGTAAACTGTATCGTTTCTGGAAACCGACGAGTAAGTCATTTTGCTGAATGGGAATACTAACCCTTCAACAACCTCAACCACGTTGCAACCAGCTGCTGCCAATAATCACTGTTCCTGAGTTATACAGTTGAAATAATTAATTCGGGCTGCTTTAAACCGGCAGCTTAGGAAAAAGATTCATCCGACAGCGTAGGGATACAGATTCTCTTTTACGCCCATGTGGAATTCCTCCCTTTGATGAAGTTATTTTGATAAAAACGCGGATTGTCCAAGTTTGGAACCGGTCCCTATTTTTTCGTACTTGACCGGGACCCTCGGCTTTTTGCGGGCATCCTTGATTAACCGCGAGCCAAAGGAGCTCTCCGGCAGCAAACGGGGGAGATAAACGTTAGAACAAAAAAATCGAATGGAGACCAACTGTCATTTTCCGATCACTGTTACGTATAGGACCTTCCAACTTGTAATAACTTCCAACTTGTGATACTTGAGATGTGTTTGTCGTTCTATGTCAAGAGCATTTTAAATCACCAAATAATGTGTTTCGAAAAACTGTATCCCCTACTGGTTTATTGTCCTGTGAATAATACACCTATGTATTCAATCAGAAAAAATGTGTATAATACCCCGTCAAATTTTGGTTTATTATTTTCAATAATGAACCACTGGAATCGAGCATGAAAAAAAAAATTCTAACCCCCCCTCAAAATTTGATGGTTTACGTTTCAAGGTAAGTAGAATCCAAAACTGCAATAAAAACTACAATAAAAATCTGCAATAAAAAATCGAAAACTGCAATAAAAATAAAAACCTCAAGCCCCCTGGACCCCCGGTTACCTCTATTTACATACTTCGGACGAAATTATAGAAACACAGAATGTGTTTTAGCTCACGCGTTTCACATAAACCTTTTTCGACTGATAAATATATTGACTGCTCATAGGTTACACCAGAATACACGATCCTTAGTTCCGTATCATCGGTACTTATATAAAACTTGCAATCGTGTTCACAATATAAATGATTGAGAATGATCACCTGTGTGTAAACAATTATTATTTAAACAATGACGCTCATACCGCAGCTTGTCGGCCACGCACTCCGCATTGGTTAACGTAATATGGTTAGGTAAATCGAGAGCTATCCAACGAGTGGTGAACAATTTTTGTACGATGATAACTGGCGAAGTTAAAGTTCCGTAGCAACGAATCGGCTGTACGTGAAAATCATTATAAAATTTTCATAACAGCGTCCCAGATTTCGTTACGAAATTTCGTTACCTTTTTTGGCTAGTTAGTCCATGGCTAAAACACATTGTGTGTTAAAACGCTGCAAATCCCTGCACAACGGTTTATTACTTTGTACAGAATACCCTCCTGTTAAAGATCAAGGGTCTCCGTATAGATAACCCTTCTATATAACATATATGTACTATACACATCGTGGACCCTCCGTAGGTTAGTACCAAACCCCGTACTCCCTACTAGGTACCTACCTGAACCGTTGGGTAATAATTTACCTCTATAGGTTCCCCTTCTACGGAGATGGAGTAATGAACAGTTGTGTAATAATATTCCCATCAACAATAGTTCAACGGTTGTTCAAGTTGCAAAAGTACCTATCAGCAAAATCCAGCCCCTTCTGGGTAGATGAGCCGTTGTGTAATAATTTACCGTTGTATAATAATTTGCTATTGTGTAATAATTTACCCATCAATAATACTTCAATGGTTGTTCATGTTGCGAAAGTACCTATCAACAAAATCCAGCTCTTTCTGGGTAGATGAGCCGTTGTGTAATAATTTACCGTTGTGTAATAATTTACCGTGGTGTAATAATTTGCCGTTGTGTAATAATTTGCCATTGTGTAATAATTTAACCATCAATAATACTTCAACGGTCGTTCAAGTTGCAAAAGTATCTACCTATCAGCAAAATCCAGCCCCTTCTGGGTAGATGAGCCGTTGTGTAATAATTTACCATTGTATAATAATTTGCTATTGTGTAATAATTTACCCATCAATAATACTTCAACGGTTGTTCAAGTTGCAAAAGTACCTATCAACAAAATCCAGCCCTTTCTGGGTAGATGAGCCGTTGTGTAATAATTTACCATTGTGTAATAATTTACCGTGGTGTAATAATTTGCCGTTGTGTAATGATTTGCCATTGTGTAATAATTTACCCATCAATAACACTTCAACGGTTGTTCAAGTTGCAAAAGCATATCAACAAAATCCAGTCCCTTCTGGGTAGATGAGCCGTTGTGTAATAATTTACCGTTGTATAACAATTTGCTATTGTGTAATAATTTACCCATCAATAATACTTCAACGGTGGTTCAAGTTGCAAAAGTACCTATCAACAAAATCCAGCCCCTTCTGGGTAGATGAGCTGTTGTGTAATAATTTGCCGGTGTGTAATAATTTGCCATTGTGTAAAAATTTACCCATAAATAATACTTCAACGTTTGTTCAAGTTTCACAATTACCTACCAACAAAATCTAATAGTCCATCACTTATCAAATGAAATAATATCGCAAAACAAACAACTCGACTTCATATACAGCCATCCTTGATTATAATAAGATGCTCCGATATCCGGACCGGATTTATACCGTTTGATTCACGATCGTGATGACGAAGCTTTTTGGTGCTCACGAACGGCTGGACGTACGATGCTCCGGGTGGTCTCAAAAAATTATTTAGCTCAAGAAAAATTTAATAACGTAAAAAAACCATACCCTTATATCGGAAGTTTTCGAGCTACGGCGTTCTGAAAATTTCAACCTCTAGTTTGAACCCCTTAGAGATGACTGACAGTAACGTCGATCTTCGAGGACCAACTAGACCCCTAAAGCCCCCTATACCCCGAATTCCATCAATTTTGTTTCATGGTAACTAAGAAAAGTGGCCCGTACGGCGTACGGCGGGCAAACAGAAATATTTTTATTGCAGTTTTGGATTCTACATACCTTGAAACGTAAACCATCAAATTTTGAGGGGGGGCTAAGCATTTTAACATGTTTAATGTTTTAGGGCTGGGGGTCATTCTGTGAATTCCGACACGCAAATATGCAACGTTTTTCATTGGTTACTACACAGTTACTACCTTCTGTTGTAGCAACCATAAAGAATATCGCACTCGAAAGAAACAAGAGTCAATAGCTACGTTTTTCATTGGTTACTACACAGTTACTACCTTCTGTTGTAGCAACCATATGTTGATGGCGAGTTCTATAATAAGTACAGTAAATGCAACATTATACTTGTAGAGTTCAGTGAAATTGTGGCTTTCATTTTTTCTTGACATTAAAAAACTATATCTAATTTCTCCCTTGCGAGGGAAAAACATTAAACATGATTTAATGTTTTTCCCTCTCAAGGGAGAAATTTAAACTGAGATCAATCTTATGTATCTAATCTTTTATAATATAATGTATGATTGTACTCGTAAATTTGTAAATTTTGTACAGTTATTATAACCATAATATTATAGTGTAAATCACTCACAAATCTTTACCTTCAGTAAGTTGTTTGACAAGCGACACGGTGCTCGAGCCCAGAAACTCATTTTAACTGTGTAATTCTTTTGGTTTATTATTCTCAATAATTAACCATTGGAATCGAGCAAGAAAAAAAAATTCTTACCCCCTGAAAATTTGATGGTTTACGTCTCAAGGTATGTAGAATCCAAAACTACAATAAAAATATTTCTGTCTGTCCGCCGTACGCCGTACTCCGTAAGGGCCACTTTTCTTGGTTACCATGAAAGAAAATTGATGAAATTCGGGTTATAGGTTCCGTTCGGGGTCTAGTTGGTCCTCGAAGCTCGACGTTACTGTCAGTAATCTCTAAGGGGTTCAAAATAGGGGTTGAAATTTTCAGAACGCTGTATCTCGAAAACTTTCGATTGAAGGGTATTGTTTTTTTTACGTTATTAAATTTGTCTTGCGCTAAATAATTTTTTGAGGCCACCCGGAGCATTGTAAGTCCAGCCGTTCGTGTGCACCAAAAAGCTTCGTCAACACGATCGTGAATCAAACGGTATAAATCCGGCCGGGATATCATAACTACGGAGCATCTGATTATAATCAAGGAAGGCTGTATGAAGTCGAGCAGTTTGTTCATCGATATTATTTCATCGACAAGAAGTGATGGACTGCTGGATTTTGTTGGTAGGTACTTCTGAAACTTGAACAAACGTTGAAGTATTATTGATGGGTAAATTATTAAACAATGGCAAATTATTTCACAACGGTGAATTATTACACAACGGTAAATTATGACTCCACGGTAAATTATTACACAACGGTAAATTATTACACAACGGCTCATCTACCCAGAAGGGGCTGGATTCTGTTGATAGGTACTTCTACAACTTGAACAGCCGTTGACTGATTGAAATACCTAGCTATTTCTGGTGGTTTCCACCAATTTTGGCCCCCAAAACACAAATTAGGTAGGCATGCTCCTTGTTTTTTCTTTTTTTTTCAAATTATCTCTGATTATTGGTAGTACCGTTTAATCGTCTTTATCCACGTGTTGACACTTTTCCTAGTGTTATTATACAAACTGATGGTGATTTCAGACGATTTCCCCGGTTTTTCACTCATACAAAATCAATTTTGGGAGCTGAACATCTGGTACAACTTCAATTTTCCACTCCTGTGTCAATATCGACTTCATATTCGGTCTCCTCGCCCTAAAAACATGGAAAACGACACCTCAAAAGCTCATTTTACTAATGTGTTACTAAAACACAAAATGTACCTATTTTTATACACATTTTCACTCATAACTCCCTTGGGTATATTCCGATCGGGCTGAAAAGTTTCGGGACACAACTAGGGCCCAAATGGAGCATGTGTGCGAAAGAACGAATTTTTTAGACCGAAAATGGTGCCGGTACAAGTGATACGGCGGACGGCGTACGGACATTGCATTTTTGGAATCTACACACCTTGCAACGGAAAAGAAAAAATTTTGAGGGGGTGTTATAAAAATTTTTTGCTGAACGAATACATAGGTGTATTATTCACATAAGCCATATCATGCATATCGGCTTCATTTTCGGTATAAAAAACGCTGCAAAGTCCTTGTCACATGGGTTTATTATTCTATTGGACATACCTACAGAAACGTTGGCTTTTCATTAATTGTTTCTTTCATGCGTAATAATCGAAATAGCTACTTCTGATGGTTTCCATTAATTTTGGCCCCCAAAACACAAATTAGGTAGGTACGCTCTTTTTTTTTTTTTTTTTTAAACTATCTTTGATCATTGGTAGTGCCATTTAATCGTCCTGAACCACGTCTTGAAACTTTTTCCAGTGTTATTATACAAACTGATGGTGATTTCAGACGATTTCCCAGGTTTTTCACTCATAAAAAATCAATTCTGGGAGCTGAACATTTGGTAGAACTCAATTTTCCACTCTTTGGTCAAAATCGACTTCATATTCGGTCTTCTCGTCCCCAAAAACATAGAAAACGATATCTCAGAAGCTCATGTTACCAATATGTTGCTAAAACGTAAAAAGTACCTATTTTTACACACATTTTCACTCATAACACCCCTGGGTATATTCCGATCGGGCTGAAAAGTTTCGGGACACAACTAGCGCCCAAATGGAGCATGTGTGCGAAAGAACGATTTTTTTAGACCGAAAATGAAGCCTGTACACGTGATACGGCGGACGGCGGACGGCGTACGGCGGACGGACATTGCATTTTTGGAATCTATGCACCTTGAAACGTAAAAGAAAAAAGTTTGAGGGGGTGTTATAAAAATTTTTTGCTGAGCGAATACATAGGTGTATTATTCACAGAATAATAAACCAAAATTCGTTCTTTCGCACACATCCTCCATTTGGGCCCTAGTTGTGTCCCAAAACTTTGCAGCCCGATCGGAATAATGGGTTTATGAGTGAAAAATGGCTGTAAAATTTTTTTTTTTTTGTGCATTAGTAACATGTGCTTGTGAAGTATCGTATTCCATGTTTTTCTAGGACGCGGAGACCGAGTGTGAAGTCAATTTTTACCAAAGAGTGGAAAATTGAGGTTCAAACGAAGTTTCAGCCTTTATTTTACGTTAATTTTGGTCTAAAATAGTTGCTCTTCCGTACACAGTTTGGGTACCCATTTTGTAACACATTTGGGTCCTAGTTGTGTTCCGAAGCTCGGCAGCCTGATCGGAATACACCCGGGGATGTTGTGAGGTAAAAACGCTGCAAAGTCCTTGCCACATGGGTTTATTATTCTATTGGACACACCTACAGAAATGGCGGCTGTTCATTTATTGTTTGTGAAATAATTTGAATAGATATACCTGATTGTTTCCGCTAATCTTGGACCCAAACACGAATTAGGTAAATACGCCTTTTTTTTCTCAAATCATCTTTGTTCATGTTAGTGCCATTTAATTGTCTTGAGTCACCTGTTGTCACTTTTTCTAGTATTATTATACAAATTGATGGTGGTTTAAGACAATTTCCCAGGCTTTTGACTCATAAAAAATCAATTTTGGGAGCTGAACATTTGGTAGAACCTCAATTTTCCACTCTCTGGTCAATATCGACTTCATATTCGGTCTTTTTGTCCCAAAAAACATGGAAAACGATACCTCAAACGCTCATGTTACTAACATGTTACTAAAACACAGAAAGTACCTATTTTTATACCCATTTTCACTCATAACACCCCTCGATATATTCCCATCAGGCTGCAAAGTTTCGGGACACAACTAGGGCCAATATGGAGCATGTGTACGAAAGAACGAATTTTTTAGACCCAAATTGAAGCCGATACACGTGATACGGCGGACGGCGTACGTCGTACGGCGGACGGACATTGCATTTTTGGAACCTACGCACCTTGAAACGGAAAAGATTAAATTTTGAAGGGGTGTTATAAAAATTTTTTGCTGAGCGAATACATAGGTGTATTATTCACAGAATAATAAACCAAAATAGGTGTAAAAATAAGGGTTTTCGAGGTTCTTCCTAAGGTTTTAGTGAACATGAGCTTGTGAGGTATCGTTTTCCATGATGTTTAGGGTAAACCGAATGTGAAGTTGATTTTGACTAAAGAATGATGAATTGAGGTTGTAACGAAGGTTCATGTCCCAAAATTCATTTTTAACGAGTCAATAACCTCGGAAATTGTCTGAAATCGCCATCGCACCGTCATCATTTTCATAATACCACTAGAAGTAGTATCGACAGATGAATCAAGACAATCAAATGGCACTATCAATGATCAAAGATAATTTTTAAAAACAATTGAGGGCTCTAATTCGTGTTTTTCGGGGCCAAAATTGGTGGAAACCATCAAAACTGGCTATTCCAATTATTGCTCGAGAAGGAAACAATAAATGAACCCAAAATTTCTGTAGGTATGTCCAACAGAATAATAAACCAATGTGGCAAGGACTTTGCAGCGTTTTTTTTTTTCATTAGAAACTACACTATCTAATCCTATAGTGTAGTGTTTCGAATTCGATAATATTCGTCCGATAACACATTACCTACTTACCTAATTAATTTTCCTGGAACGGAAAATTGTTCCTTTACTTGATTCAGTTGCATTTTATTCATCAACGCGCAGGTCGAAAAGACAGCAGTCGTGTTCTGACGAATAGCTCAATGATAAACTCACTATTAATGCTCTTTCTGCCAAGAAGAAATAAAGTTTCGTTTATGTTTCCATTTTGATTATATATTTTTAAATGACCAAGTAAGCCACTGGTAGCTTCGTGCGTTGAAACGGGGTCACACTAAAAATGTCTTCGTTTAACAACCTGTTTGTATAGCTAACAGTAGAAGTTATAGTTCTCTCCTGTCACCACCTTCAAGAGCGGTGTCCTTTGGGGTATTAAGTCCGGGAAGAGAATTTATGCCCTTGTAAATCAAGCTTGGTGCTGGATTGACCAGAGCCCTCCTAAACAGATTACATAATCAGCTCTAGTGACATGAAAGGGAGCAGGTTGCCACATAAACAGAAAATCTTTCTACAAAAACGTATCCCCTTCAAATTTAAAGTCATTGATCCCTCTATGTAAGAGGTTTATGATCATTAAGACATTTTGTGAGATGCTCCGAGTTTTCACATCCTACCTTTATTAATGTGATGCCATATGATCTGGAGCTCAGACACAGCGTTTTTTCCACGCCCCAAGGCTACGCCAGGGTAAATTAGTAAATTTAGAGGGAAGCATAGAGATCTCTACGAAAAACTACTATTCCAAGATCAAAATATCACTTGCGTTTTGCTTTTCAGACATTTCTGAACCATTTAGTTCCGTTTTTGTCCATCCTATTTAAAAACTCGCCTCACAGACATCCCCGATTTTACTGTTCCAGTTCCAATGAAACCTGAATGAGTTATACGGGTTGACATCCTTGGCTGGACGTGACATCTTACAACCATCAAAACTCAGGTTCTTTCCAACCAATATATGGCATTTTCACTACCAATTTTTTGGACTGTCACTACCCAACAAACGGAAGCTACTCAGCGATTGTATAAGGTTTAATTTTGCAGTTATAAGTCGTTGCATAGAAATTTATCTATCGAAATGTTTCAAGTTTCTTTCAAGTCTTTTGCCATAACTGTATTCAGAGTCACATGTATCGGTGCATTAAGGAATGTGATAATAACATTCACTTTATTGATTCACGTTATTATTTTAAATTTAAAAGCATAGGCTAACAAAATGGGTGAAAATAATTATTCCTCTGGCTATTATTTATTTGATGGGACTCCTGCCTCCAGCTAGCGAATCATACAAAACACTACCAATTTCTCAGATTATAAGCATAATTTATACGACTAATGAAACTCGCTAACGTTAAACCGTATACGATCGCTGCGTCGCTTATATTTGTCTTGGCAGGCAGGACGCTCCTGCGTCCCTAAATTCTGAAATAATGTAAGAGCTCGTATTTTTATTCATTTTTTTTTAAGTTCGGCATTCTAATCGAAAAAGATGTTATTCATTATAAATTCGGTTAGCTTAATCAAACGATATGTTATTTACTACCGACAATGGGAGGTTCCTTAACGATTCAATAGAAGAAATAGCTAGACGACAACATCTGTATTAATTACTTTTTATTGTGCTCATAAATTCAACTACGGCATACCCACCCAAACCGGATAGAAAATTATTACATTCAGCTGTGAATATCTATCGACTGTTCATATTTGCAGGATGATATTTTTCTGTTGAACTGGTTATGAATATTACGTATTTAATCATTCTAGAGATCATGGCAAACTAACAATTATCAATATTTTGGTTTATTATTTTCAGCGCAAAACCTTTGGAATCGAGCTTGAAAATAAAAATATATAAATAAATTAACTCCCCCTCAAAATTTGATGGCTTCCGTTTCAAAGTAGGGTAGGTGGGGGCAAAGACTTGCATCGACTTTTTGAACAGTCCGCGACTGATTTGAGAATTGGCCACCAGGTAGCAGTTGGGGTTTTGCAATAGGTGTTCTTTTATCAAAGCAAAGGCGTCTGGGCACAGTGCAGGCCAAGAAAATGAGATGAATTTGTTTTTTCACGTTTTTGATGTAATTTTCTTGAAACTTCAGTTCAAAATTGTGCGAGATTGGGTTGCACCAAATGTATCAACCGATTATCGATGAATATTACTAACTAAGCTTTAATGTTGTGGATTAACTTTTGCTTCAATTCACTTCACGTAACCTTACTGATGCGCCATTCCCATACACACCAAGTGGGGCAAGTCCTTGGAGGTTCTTGGGTGCAAGTCCCTGCACCCCTTGAGTGCAAGGCTTTGCCACATTTAGTACTGGAACATATTTTGTCATTGTACCTAACATTTTTAATAAAATACTTCATTATTTATCATTTATTATCTCTTAAATAGGTGCGTATTACGTTCTATGACTAGGTATTACCTACCAATTGGAAGGTATGTTTAAGAAATTGAAATAACCTTTAAGGCCAGTTGTGATTTGCAAATTTTTTCGTTGTTGTTCAAGTTCAGAAGGAATTAAACCAATAGTTTGTGAGTTTTTGAAAATAGTACCTTATTTTATCCATGTCTTTCTAATTGGGGCGAACCCTGCAATTCTTTTTTTTTTCTTAAATCGAATTGTTCCGTAGATAAAGATTGGAGGTGATTGGTGTTTCCAGTAGTTAAAGGTAAGATTCCTACCTAAAACTCAGACCTACAATTTTGAGGAAATCTGAACAATGGAAAAAAAACGAAAATTGCAGGGCTCTGCTCCCACCTACCCTATGTAGAATCACTCCTATCAAAACATGGATCGGACGATTGTTGGCAAGTTCCACACAACACCACTTCATACGCACTCTCAGCCGCCTCTGTGGTTGCTATAACGTTTAAGTCAGTTGCGTCCGTAGGTACGGCTACAAACCAAAATTAATGAAATTTGGTATGTATATCCCATTTGGGGTCTAGTTGGTCCGCGAAGCTCGGCGTTACTGTCAGTCATCTCTAAGGGGTGAAAAATAGGGGTTGAAATTCCCAGAACGCTGTAGCTCGAAAGCTGTCAGCAGTAGGGTTTTTTTTTACACTTTCAAATTAATCTCGAACTTAAGAATGAGGAACTTGCACCCATCTGAAATTCCGTATGAAACTTTTTTTTTTATTCTACACTAGACCACCTAAGGTTCACGACAATGTGATAAAATATGGACAAAAATGTTGCTGTAATAATAAAAATCGAGTTTGAAAACCGGGAGAAGGAGAACCTGCATGAAACGCTCTATGATTGGTTGACTAGCGCGTGACGTCACATTCCTCTAATCCCAGGGGGACAAGGCGATTTCCATGGTTCTCATCTACTAACAACTACATTCATTTAACAAGTTTCCTTTTCGTTATTTTCTGCGATGCTTCAACAAATTCTACACAACAGAACTGACGGCAACGCATTACCATAATGTATAACAAAAATAAAATACCTCGAACCAACTATCAAACAAAATCAAAGCTGGACGTATTGGATGCAGAAATCAAAAAGTTCGCGGTGCTGTTCCTTCATATTTTGTTGTTATCCCGAAAAATGTCGTACAATAGTACATAATATATTATATTGTACCAGCTCAACTGCTAAATCGCCCGACAAATGGTTCATTGTTGCGCCGAATGGCCAAGAAACCCGGAAAAAGTGGTTTGACCTGATAAGGAGAAAAGGAATATCACTCACCCGTAAATCCATGTAAGTTTGCGGAGATCATCTTAATGCAATTAGGTATGAATATTTACTAATATAGATACCTGATGGTGTTTAAATCTCCGTCATACCTTTGCTTTTCATCGATGGATATATTTCCGGTGGGATAAAATTAATCGTCTGTTTTGTTTCATTACCACGTAGGTACCTACCGAAGGTAGAAAAGCTGGGTATGCAAAAAGTCAAACAATTGTGTCCTCCAAAATCACTAACTAAACCACCTTTAGTTTATTGTTGTAGGTATTTGATTTTATAAACGAAGCTCTTCCCACCTATAAGCATACAACATACAGCAGAACTTGACGTTTGCGAATGAGCAAAGGGTATCATACATTGATTGTCATCAAATTTTTGTGGGACCATCCACCCCCAACTACTGTGACCCGCAAGTAGTAGAATGAACTTCTATGAACATCGACAAATATAATGAATTTTATAGAAAATACATAATAGGTAGGTACGTAGGTGAAACGTATAGAAAGAATCTGTCAAGGTTAGTCTCTTCTGAGGACTTTCAACAGCAATGTTGGGAAGTCCCTTTCCTTACTCTACTTGCTTAGGTCAGTAATAGTTCGATAATAGTAACTAGTAAAATTATGCCAGCCTACGTATTGTCGCGAACTGACAGGCAAAGAGAATGCGCTTGTGGTAGAATAATACAGGTGAACGGTGAACAAATTTTTCTTTCACCGTTCGCCTTCAAATTCAATCCACTTTTGATTACCGCAATAAAACACGTATGCAATTTATTCATTGTTTGAGACCACGTGGAGTTTTGTACGTCCAGCCGTTCGTTTGTATCAAAAAGCTTTGTCAACATGATTGTGAATGAAACGGTATATACCCGGCCATATATCATTGCTAGGCAACCCCTGATTATAATCACGCACGGCTATATTATGAAATCAAGTTGGCTGTTCCATAATGTTACTTCATTTGATGAATGATGGTTATTTTGAATTTTGCTGATAGGTATTTTGTAATTTGAACAAACGTTATGCTTCATGAATAACAACAAATAATTAATGGCAACAATCTTGATTCTACGCGCATTTATGAAATGTGACTGCCCGGCCGGCTCCAGTAGGTACATGATTCAGGGCTCTCCTGTGGGAAGCACGACGGTAGGTATTGACCACAGAAAAAGTGATCTACGCAGAAGGGGCATCGATACAGGTAAATATTTAACCGTTGTGTAACAATTTGCAGCGTTTTTATTATTTGGATCTTAGTAGCTTCATGCAATTTTCGAGGTGCCTCTTCTTTTGCTCACTTCCAACTATTCATGGTCTGAAGCATCCGCAATTAATGTTTGAAATCGTGATTCAATCATCTTTAATTTACAATTGCGGGGTTCCGTAACAGTATTTACTCTTATCACGCTCTCCGTGTAAAAACGATAGGGGACGGGCGTTTATTGCGAATCGCCCACGCCTGAGCTTGCTTCATCAAGTAAAACACGTCCTTTTAAGTTAGTATTCACCGAGGCTCCGCGTACTTTTCTTTCCAACGCCTCTATCCAAGGGTTCCCATCGTAATTGATACATCCCTCAAGTTTATTTACATAGCCAGCCAACTTGGCAGTAACTCACTTTAAAGGACAACAAGCGACTGGACTCGTGCATATGCGACCACATCATCGGCCTTGCAGCCGCAAAACTTTCTTTAAGAGAAAAGCAACTTTTAACCCTCGGCCTTCCCCTCGGTCCTTGCAACCGCATCGTTTGGAGCTTTAATGTAATTCACAAGCAAGTTTCTTCTCATAGGTTTTGACGCCTATTCTTGAATTTATGCCGTGCCCAAGCGACAAACTACCTAGCTGAGGCCTTATATCAGGAACAATCCCTTGGAAACTTACTTTCCGTGCATTGTTGAATACTAATTTTCGCTTTGGACTCAAAAACCTCATAAATATCGAAATGTCCTTTCAATTCTGTTCGGTCACCTCCGGTCGGGGGATTATGTTAATTCAGTGTAATAGAAAAGGGGATATAGCACTGTCACTCATTAGAATATTGGAAATCCGTCTAATTAACTTTCCTGCAAAACCAACAACTCAAACCCCCCATTCGTTAACGATGCTATGCACTGTTTATGGTATTTAAGTGTAAAATAGTGTTGAATTTCGGAGTTCCAAGCGTTTCAGGGATTTCATGTTTGCGCATGTGGACGAAATTATCAATTGTAGATGTGGTGATGGCGTGGTTTGAGGTAGATTTTGGATAGGTGAGGTTAAAGTGGTGAGGATGAGAAGGTGAGGTTGAGAGAGGAGTGCGAGAGCGTATCCGCGCGGTTTTTCACCTCCTTGGATGCGTCTCTAGGATAGGAAAATATCCTTCCAGTTTGTCACCACGTTGGATATTGGGATAAGGAAATATCCTTCTGGTCAGTCACCACGTTGGATATTTGGAAGGGCACTCGCCTGGTTTGTCATCACGTTGAACGCTGGGAAGAAATTCTCGTCCGATTTGTCACCACGATGAGAAGGTAGGATTGAGGAGAAGGGTGAGTTGATGAGGTTGAGGTTAGGTGAGAGAGAGAAGGCCCTGGTAAGAGAGAAGATGGATGAAGGGTGAGCTGGGCCAGCCGGGCGCCTTATAAAGGCGCCTTTACCCTTCCCCCGGTCAAACAACGGTCGTTGGAAACTGTTGGGAGCCTTTGGAAACTGCTGGGAGCCGTAGAAGGGAGAGGCACCTGGCCCTCGACCATTGAATCGCACAGCTCGCCATCTCCGTTGCTTTATTGGTATCAATCTAAACTATTTACAGGAATGATATACTGTAAAGGGTAACATCACAGTAGATGATGAAATAATGTGATGATATAGTCGTATCGCGGGACCCTCTGCAGACCATTACCATAATACTTCTATATCGTACAAATTTCACGCACTGTTATTTCATTCTTTCTCCTTCAATTATTTCATAGGTACCTGTTATTTCCTTAGTATTGTAGAATCACAGTTACCTACTTGTATCGGTTAGGTATACCAATAATATATTTCATCTTTACAAACTCTTTAATTTTCCTGAACTAATATAGCAGGTACTCGTGCATGAGCCAGATCAATCTCTCCTTTTTGAAAAGTGCATGATAAGATGGAATTTAGATGTGACCACTGTCCAACTTATTAACCGGATTCGAAAAAAGGCAGAATGCATTCATCAACATTAACAGTCTTACAGAGAGATCAGCTATTATGCACACCCCAGATGAAAATGTATTCTATACACACTATTCTATACACACTACCCCGTTCAACTGAGGGTGTTAAGTGTTCATCGTCTATAAATGTCAATTAACCTTAAGATCTACAATTTAAAGTAGCTACAGTTGTTTACAGCCCTTGCAGCAACCTGCAGTCTGTCGATATCTTCAGTAATAAATAATTTATTGCCCGTATTACAGCCACTGTTCATGTAATTTATATGCGTTGCGAACTTGACCATTAACAGCCCTTGCGCTGGAACTAATCAAATTCCTTCTTGATAGCATACACCGTGGTGAGATCATGAACAAAGGGATCTCGTTGAGATTCAAATGAACCGACCTTGATGTTTTACACCCACTCAAGTTGAGGGAATAACCTTGACTTGCTGCTAGTATCCTTGCATTTATAATTTACTTACTATCTGTTTAAAGCAGGTAGTGTTGTTATTTTCGCTTATTCTACACCACTGAAACTGATTCAGTTAGCACCTATTAATCCTTCGAAAGCCAAAATTTGGTTCTGTGTATAAGACTCATCAACACATACCAGTAAGTTGAATATTAAACTCGTACCTACAATGAATTATTTACTCTTACAACTAGAGGAGTTAAGAGCAACATACTATTCCGAAATCTCACTGAACATTTTTTGTGCCTTCATTCTATGACTCCTATTTTCGATTTGAATTTATCAACACGTTGTTGTTTTTTTGCGGTGGTTTTGGGTCTTTTACATTTCAAATTTTTGAATTTTTGGCCGATTGAAACTAAAATTTGATTGATTGTTTCAACATTTCTTGTGATTCTTAGCCATTACAATCGTTATGGTAAAATTTTGAATTTGTTGAATGATTCCTGGAAGGCCACAATTATATAGACCTACCTACATTCTTACCTATAGGTTTTTGTTGAAATCCGAAGATGGATTCGGAATGCACTAAAATGGATTTGTAGGCAGGTATCATTTTTCCCCCCAGTAATTCATGTTCACACAATACCTATACTTTGGATTTTGAACCCTGTGGCTTGTGACTTGAAGCTGATGACTTGCCACATAATTATTAAAATAGCAGTTACGAATAAAACACTCGCTTTGAATAGCAAAGAAATATGGAAAATAAACTGAACTGTCGTAGTGATTACAATAGCAATACTTTAATACGTTCCATCACAGAAGGCAGGTGTCCAGTGATAAGGCTCCTCCTCAGGATCTCCTCGTCCTACTATAAGAATTTCTAGTCGCCTCTTCCAAAATGTTTTGAGGCCTATTGTTATAACATTCATGAGTGATATTATAACACTACCAAGACTAACACTACTCAAGATCGTTATCATGATTCACTTTATGAATAAGCCTTTGATTTACCTTTGCAGAAACGGACACGCCTTGCACCAGTCCAAGGGTGTCAAACGCTGGAGGCGATATATCTAATTGTCCACTGCGCAAACGTTGCACAATGATTGGCCCCAAATGCTTATTGGATCCCGTTCCTATTGGAAGAACCGGTTGCATAAACCACACGAATACTGTTGCTGGGACCAGACGTTATTCCTCATACATCACGTCATTATTTCTTTTATTTGTGTCTCTCTTGCGCCTACTCTCATGGGGATCTTTATAACATAATCGCCGTCGAATAAATTTGATCCCCGTTAAAAACTGACTACCAGCAACCGTTTGTGGACGGTCTACACCGCACAGAGGCTGAAAATTATCATATTCGTATGACTTCGTGTACTGGTCATGCTGCCCACTCTTTTATTACCTACATAAAGAAACATTGCGTAATAACAAAAGTGTATTGTATGTCAGGCCCAACTATTGTAGCTGGATACGATGGAATGATAATATACTGAGAATGATGACGGGTAGGTTCGGTTAAATACATGATCCAACTTGCGTTCCATTAGCATAAGAGTAAGGATTATCTGCGAGGGGCATTTGGGGCAGTCTCTGTCCTTTCTGACCTTATAATTTTCACTATATTCTAAGACAAGGGTTTTACATTCATTCATAAATGAGTTCACTGCTGCCATTCATCAAAATTAAATTCATTGTTTGCCGCTCAGTCACTGGTGACTGGGATCGAGGAAGTGTGTGGAAACCAGAAGCATATTGCAAATAATCGGAATCACTTTGATCCTCCGAGACGTCAGGGCCTACAACGCTCGGGACGCCAGTAATGTCAGCACATTATGATTCCAAGGTTCGGCTGAAATGAAATGCACAAAGAGGGCTGCCTACCAAATATGATGATGACTATTGTTCCAAGTTGGAAGTAGGTTCCCACCACTAGGAGATCGAGGACGGATGATGGCGCCCTTCCAATCCGGAATGGACTTGGTATCCGCCCAGTATTGAGGATCAGTAAGTTATTGTAGTATTGATTTTGGTCACTTCTTTTGTCAGTGATGGTTGGAGGGGGGTTCAACCACTTCTCCACAGTACCAGTAGATTGACCTGTACCTACAGGCGATATTCATCAGTTCTGAAATTACCTGCAAACAACTGACTAGGTACTGGTATTCTCTGTCCAACCGTAGCATTTCTTGAGGATCACAACAGTTACTCCTTGTCAAAATGCGGTTACAGAGATGTAGCAGAATATTACGGCCTAAATGAAAGAGGTGAACATGGAGACTTTCCTCAACTCGCCTCGTTCATTTGTGAACACCTTATTCTGCGCCATCTCTATCGAGCCTATCGATCCAACCCAGAAAAAGTTCATTCCTCATTGCGGTGATTCGGAATTTCAATATAAAAGATGGCGCTCGAAGAAATCCAGACTCAGGACAAAACTATGATAATTGGAGGTAATTTTGAAAAATTCCCACGATAACGTAATGATTCGTACAGGTAACTTATCCGTAGATCTACGGATAAATTTCCGGGGTTGGCTTCCCTGCAACGGAGGACTTCAAGCTACCTAAAGGCGTCTTTGGTGGCTCGTATGGTTTGACCGAACCAGACGGCAATCCCCTTCTATTACTAATAGATTGCACTTACCTATTAGGTTCTCGGGGGTTAATTTGGCCATGTCTGGCCGTTTGACGTCTACTCTGGTCAGTAAATATGCACAATATGTAACTTGGAGAATTGGCATTGACATAGGTGGAAGGTGCACGGAGGAAGTTTTAGTGGCAAGTGTCGGTGGTGGTGGGGCGTGCTGAGAGAAACTCGGGATCAAAGGGCAGTTCCGCTTGACGGTCTGATGGTGACGAGACGTCGAGGAGAGCGGAGTGGAGGAAGAACTTTGATGTTGGGAATACCTGGGAGTTGAGCTGGGGGTGAGACAGGCGCCTTGTGTGGGGCGGGTGTGGAGGTTGCGCTAAAGGTTCATGCGGGATGGTTGTAGCATGGGAGGGATGAGATGGTGAGAGATGCAAAGGAATAAAGTACCTAGACCCCTCCTTCTCCATTCCTTTACCGAGTACCCCCACAACCCCTGAGGGCAAACAATTACCTAGAGTGGACGTGAGGGTAAAAAACCCCTTTTGAGAAACTTCTTCAGGTTTGCCTGCTTCAAGTGCTCCAGTAATGTTGCACGAAAAAAAATTAGCTTTCGTGATCATAATTATACCGAACTAGCAACCCAGGTAGAGCGGTATCCTTTCGGGCGGAAATAATTATATCCAATTGAAATTGGTAAAAGTACGAGAATATACATAGAGGGAAGAAGTAGGTAAGTATACACTTAATCTCAAAACCGCAGTTATAATATTGTTGCCCCATCTACGTAAATCACTGTTTCACTATGATTCACTGAACACTATCATTAATTATTTGTTGTTATTCATGAAGCATAACGTTTGTTCAAGTTGCAAAAGTACCTATCAATAAAATCCAAAATAGCCACCATTCTTCAATGAAATAATACCACGTAACAACCGACTCCATTTCATACAGCCATGCATGATTATAATCGGGTGTTCCCTAGCAATGATATTATTTCGGGGCTGGATATGGTTTCATTCACGAGCGTGTTGCCACAGCATAGGTGCAAACTTAAGGGCCTTACTGAGAACGGAGAGCCGGACGAATTGGCTCCAGGTAGTCTCAAAAAATTCCAAGTTCGAAATCAATTAAAAAACGTGAAAAAAATTCGAGATAATGGTGCAATGGAAATTTCGGTACTTATCGGTTAACGGGAGGCCACTCATCTATTCAGAAGTCCCAAACAACCTGCTCATTCACGGGATAGTTTCTGGGATTGTTTATCTTTTTTGAGATGCGAGCGCTAGCGAGCATCCAGATCGCTTGACAATGCATTCCACTAATCTATTCAGAAGTCCCAAACAACCTTCAGCTTTTTTTGTAAAACAAATTTGAAAGAATTGTAAAAAATCGCGTCTTTACCCAACTTGGTACCGCCTGCCACACGTTCCACGTTTGCCATCATTCGACACTGACTGAAAACACATCCAGACAACGAACGAAAGCTATAACTAATAATTCAGAAAATAATAATTTAAATAATTTTAAATCGTTAAATGAGTGGCCTCCCGTTAACCGATAAGTACCGAAATTTCAAATGGGACCCACAATCCGAATTTCATCGATTTTCGTCATGTTAACTAGTGCGAAGTACGTCGTACGGCGGACGGACAGAAATAGTTTCGTCCACTTTTCGGATTCTACGTGCCTTGATGGAAACATTAAATTCTGAGGGAGAGGTCAACAATTTTTGCTTCCTCACTATCGAAGGTAGGGAAGCTTTGTATATACCTATTCTGCGGTGTTTCAGGTACACAAGAGTGGGTCATCGCTCTGTGGATTGCACAGTTTGTCTCCCGGGGGAGGAGTGTTGTAAATTATGCTGTGGAGAAAAAGGCGAAAAGGCTGCTGTTTGTATGACGCAGCAGTCAGATGCAAGTCCTGCAAGGCAGCGAAGAAGCCTGCCAAGGACATAACAGGGGACCAAAAATGTACTGTGTACACTAAGGCGAAACAGGCGGCAATCCAAGCAACCGATTATGGCCAGTAGAATGCAGGAACATCAGTGTGGCCACTGTGAAAGAACCTTTGGCTCACGCATAGGACGCATAAGGTCTCAACATATTAGATCAGCTCATCCAGAGCAGTGAGCCCTTGATGTGACTGGCCCAAAACAATGCAGATACTGGTCGCAAGAGGAAATGAGCATCATGGCAGCAATTGAGCTTCAGCTAGAGGGTACGATACCAAACACCCAAATGAACCGAGCTCTTGCCACAAAAATGGTTGATAGAACAATCAAATCTGTGGAAGGAGTTTGAGCAAGGCCACATTTTACCAGTATGTATTGGAACAGTTACGTGAGAACCCTGTTCAGACCAACAATGAAACTCCTGCACAGACAAACCCCCGACAAGAAGTTTCCCAGCACTCGTTTGACAATGCAATACTTATGGGTATTAGCTTCACTCGACCAGCGGCGAAACAAGATCAAGGCCATCAGCCACTGATGAACGCTGTGAGAATGGTCGTGCAAGACCACAACCCCCAGGAAGATCTACTCCTCTGGCTATCATACATCACTGGTCCAGCAACTCGTCCTTCCAGAGACCACGTTCAGAGTATAATACACCACCAGAAACGAGAAGAGAGAGATCTGCTAGGTTCAGGAGGCTATGGGCTGGGGATAGAACTGCCATAGTGGAAGATATCCTGGGCAATGGAAGAGCCCAGGCCAGGCATACCTTCCAAGACTTGCGGCGCTACTGGGCTGATCAATGGTCACTACCATCCCGAGGATGGACTGCTAAGGTGGATGAGCTGCTACAAGCAGCAGCGGGACTGGCAGACATCCTACCTGGCCAGATAAAGGTGATTGGCGCAACCATCACCTGGTGCGGTGTGTTTCATAGTGGGTCAGCAGCAGATTCAAAGGGGTAGGCTACCCAGAATTCATACTTGAATGAATGACCACGCGAGTCCTAACAGGAGGAGCGTTTATATTATGGTCTGCATTCAGGAGAACCGCTGCTCAACGTGGGCCGGCCAACCATAGGGGCGCCATGGGGCCCGGAGCTGAACTCAAACCTTTAATGGGGAGGAGAGAATGGCCTGATGGCACAGCCAGAAGAAGCCCAAACCTCCCTCCATCAACTGGGCGGCAAGTCAACTGAAGACCTGCCGCCCTCCCTATTGTCCAAGGTCGGATCTCGGACCAAGGTTGCCGCTGCTGCTAGATGGATTCAACAGCACGATCCTCAAAGGGTGATAAAGTTAATTGTGAAATATTATTCTTATTGCAATACCATCGTTGTAATGTTGAAAATTATTATACGATTATAACATGTTAAGTGCAAGAGTCGCAAAAATGCATGTCCCCCAAAACGAAAATTTCCACTCGCATTTTACGTATCAGAAATCAAGGAACATATTTGGTTCCGTGTCCTAGTAGAGCCCGTAACTACCCTAGAATTTGTCGTAATGCGCTGAGATTTGGAGGGTA
This sequence comes from Leptopterna dolabrata, assembly GCA_954871275.1. Taxonomy (NCBI): domain Eukaryota; kingdom Metazoa; phylum Arthropoda; class Insecta; order Hemiptera; family Miridae; genus Leptopterna; species Leptopterna dolabrata. The sequence continues at coordinate 48,949,085 of OX940976.1, read as the reverse complement.
CGTGGGGGCTAGTTGTCGGATGTTGTTGTCACAGGCAAAACTCCAGAACTACTAGGCCAGTTTTAGTGAGATTTCCAGGGATTGTGCGTGTAGGCTCTTATATGGCCCCCTATGAATTTCATTGCTGTCGGAGCAATGGTACCTCAACAATAGAGGTAATCAAAAATTTATATTTTACCAATAGTTTTACCAGCTGATTCCACAGGTTCATTATTGAAAATAATAAACCAACAAAGTCCTTCCGCCGTACTTGGCACTTCTTCTAGTTACCATGAATGAAAATTAATGAAATTTGGTTTGTGAGTTCCGTTTGGGGTCTTGATGAGAAGCACGGCGTTATTGACAGTAATCTCCAAAACAGTGGTGGACATTTCCAGGGTTCTGTTATCTCAATTTTGTTTATGTTTTGTTTTCCACATTACCGAAGCTTTGTATATTCGTGCAGAAGACGAAAATAATGTTATGTCCTCCAAAATGAAAATTTCTACACGCATTTTATCAGACATCAAGGAACATAACTGGTTCCGTGTCTGTCAGTTGTCAATTCCTTGTCCCGGGCAAAACTATACGAAATACTCTGTATTTCTATACACTGACACTATCTTCTGCGCATTCGCAAACGTGAGATTCTTGTAAAGCTCATAACTACTCTAGAAATCGTCGAAGAGAGCTGAATGTTGGGTAGTTGATGCAAATGGTACCCTGACGGTTCCGCATCGATTTCATCAAATTCGGACTGTAATATTCGGATGCTCATGCGCAAACACGATATGTTTGCCAATTCCTTGTAACACCCATAACTACCCAAAAAAATAATCGTAGTGCGTTGAAATCCGGAGGGTGGGTGCAGGTTGGAACACAGATGATACCATACCCAATTGATTGAAAAATTACATTAAATTTCGTCTGCGCATGTGCCAACGTGAAATCCACCTAGAGCCTGAAATTACACTAGAAATCGTCGTGGAGCGATGAGGTTTGGAGGGAGGGTGGGGTTTGGGCCACAGATAGTCCCATATTAAAGCCCCTGATAAGGTACCGCAACTTTCGTTTGCGTGAAACCCTAGTAGAGCCCATTACTATCGTAGAAAAAGACAGCATTTGGATTTAACTTAAAACGACATTTATTTGGACTTCTCTCTCAATTTTGATTAGTTTTGCTCATTTGTTTCAGTATAAAATCTTGTAATGTATGTAACTTACTTCGAAACTTCTGAAATAGGTAGTTATTCTTCAAGTGGTATGATACTGCAAATATTCAGAACACTTATATGAATGCCTATAATAATCCTATTAAGCTTATCGTTAATTGTATTACTACAAATCCTGTTCCATCCTACTATTCTGTCGTTTTTGAACCTCTCATTTTCAAATCCATACGCGCCAATTCTATCTATCCACCGAATGGACACACAAACTAATCTATTGTATACGTCCATGTTACATAGATGAGGAAGCTAAATTGCCTACCTGAGCTGGCAGACGTTTTTAAATTGGTTTTGATTTTTAAAGTTGAACTTGAGAATTTTTTGCGACCACCCGGAGCATTTTAAGTCCAACCGTCCGTTCACAGAAGGCCCTGTAAACTGCATGGAAAAGCTTCAACACATCCAGCACAAAAACGCTGCAAATCCCTACACAACGGCCTGTTGTTTGTTGTCCCTTCTGTTACATATCACAGTTCTCTGATGTATAGACAACCCTTCTATATAATATAATTATACTATTCTATACATTTTATGTAGCTCGTAGACTACAAAAATAATTCTGTCGAAGACAAACAGTAGCTAAAATGGCAAAAAGAAACACAAATACATAATGAAGTTCTGAAGGGAAATTCTTGTTGTGGAGTGAAAAATATCAGTTCCGGTAGGGCTTCTATCTCGGGAACTTTTGCTTTTTACTTCGTTAGTTAAACTACTGAGCTATACCTTCCAGCTAGTAGGGGACCAGTGATGTGCACCCACAACACGTCTTGATGCCATACACGCTGCTCTGTACGGCAAGTTGCATAGCAAATTTTATGGCGATATGGTAGAATGGTCCGGATGGTCTCAAAAACCCAGAACAAAATCAAACTATTTAAAAAAGCGAGAAAAGCCACACCTCAAAACACAATTTTCCGAGATAGGGATACTGCGGACATTTCAACCCCTGTTTTTCATCCCTTAGAGTTGAGCGACAGTATCGCCGAGCTTCGAGGACCAATTAGAGCCCAACCGGGACCCATATACAAAATTTCGTGAATTCTGGTTCATGGGAACTAAGGAAAAAGCCGCGGACGGCGTACGGCGGACGGACGGAAATTTTTTTTATTCGATATTCGTACTCTACGTCCCTTGAAACGTAAACCATAAAATTTGGAGGGGGGGGGGGGAAGGTTTATTATTGAAAATAATAAACCAAAACATCATTGCTAGGGACCACCTCACTACAATCATGCTTAGGTTTATGAAATCGAGTTGGCTGTCCCGTAATATTTCACTTGAAGAATGATGGTGGTTTTGGATTTTGTTGATAGAAAGTTTTGTAACTTGAACAAACGTTACGTAAACGGAACACTAACAATAACAAACGGAACGAATTTTTTGGACCTAAAATGAAGTAGATATGGATGATGCGGCGGACGGACATTGCATTTTTGGAATCTACGCAACTTGAAACGTAAAAAATGTTTTGCTAAGCGAATACATAGGTTTATTATTCACAGAATAATAAACCAAAATGCCATGGCCGCCCGCCGTACGCCGTATCATCCATATCTACTTTATTTTCGATTCACAAAATTCGTTCTTTCCCACACAGGCTCCATTTGGGCCCTAGTTGTGTCCCGAAACTTTGCAGCCCGATCGGAATATACAAAGGTGTCATGGGTGGAAAATGGGTTTAAAAAAAGGATTTTCGGTGTTTTGGAAACAAGAGCTGGTGAGGAATCGTTTTCCAAGTTTTTTAGGACGAGGAGACCGAATGTGAAGTCGATTTTGACCAGAGTGGAAAATTTAGGTTCTAACGAAGTTTCAGCCTTGCCAGGGACGCCGCAACAATCTTGTACCCAATATTGGGAATGGGAGTTTAATTTACAAATTAAATTTAATTGAGCTTAATATTGGGGTGTTCTTCATAGCTTCCAATGGTTTTCAATACATATTTCAATTGAATTGGATTTCAATTGGAAGTGGATTTCAATCAATCATTCAGTTTACTGAATTCATTGCGATGATGAAATTAGAAAATTGGAAGCGGAGAAGAGGAAATTATCTAGGGTTTATGAATAATTTAATTACTGAATCCCACGCATTTTTATGGAACTGAAACCCGCGCCGGCTCCACAACACAGTGACCTACGCAGAAGCGGCATCTATCCAGGTAAATAATAAACCGTTGTGCAATAATTTGCAGCGTCTTTATGAGTCAAACCTGGGGAATTGTCTGAAATCACCATAGGTAAACTTCTATAATAACACTTGAAGTATTATTAACAGGTGAATCAAGGCAATTACAGTGCACTATCAATGGTCAAAAATAATTTGCCGCAAATAGGAGCCTAATTCGTGTTTTGGGGGCCATATTGGTGAAAACCATCACAAATGGCTATCTCAATTACTGCACATGAAAGAAACGATGAACAGCCAACATTTCTGTTGGTATGACCTATAGAATAATAAACCACGGGACAAGGACTTGGTTGTGTTTTCATTATATTATTTTCGGATTCACCCTCCTTTCCTTGAAACGGAAACCATGAAATGGGGGGGGGGGGGGGGGGGAATGTGTACCGTTTTTTTTAAATTCTCGATTCCAAAGATATAATATTGAAAACAATAAACCACAATTAAAAAATTGTCCTATTATTTGTAGAAACTCCCTCTGAAACGGTTTCGGCTCTCCAGTTGCGTAATTTTTAAAAATCGTGGAGCGCCCTAGAAACGCTGGAAGGATTTGTTTGAGTATTTTAAAAATAGTCACGACTTCAAAATCGTCTACTATACTTTGTGCTGTCATACGTATATTTATACTGTGCATGTGTATACTGTGTGCACAACAATTACAACATTGATAAATCATGAGCTCAGTGATCCATCTGCTAACTCTTAAAGCAAACAAGCATTTTTCTGGCCGCGCTGTAGATCCAGTTGTCTTCTTCAAACCAAAACGCTAATTATAGTTCGTTCACCGATGAATAGATTTTCGTTTGAAGGAACGGTTTATTTAGCGGTCATGCATAATTCATTGGTTCTCAATCAATAGGTCTCGCTTGGTAGGTACATGGGTGAACACATTGGCCAACCCCTGCTTCGTCAATTAAATATCAACGAGAAAGCGAGGCTCAGTTGATTAATGATTCACTCGAATAACCCTGGATATGTCCTGGGGTGAAAGGTAAAAGTACCTACCCAACCCCATTAGAAATTTTGAGTAAATAAAATTCAAACTTTTTTCAATATCTACCGTATCTTGATCTGACAATGATCATTCTGATTATCCGTACTATGTGTCGGACAATGGTCCGATCTTGACTTTCATGGATGATTTGGAAACTTTCCCAACTTCGGTACTATTACCTCCAATATGTGATGGTGGGCCGTTTTCGAATCGTTTGTTTCCAGTGAAGATGGGGGCGGTCAGGCTGAAACCTAATCGCTAGCCCTTCTTAACTGGTGATAATATCGCTAGTCATAGAAGGGGGACTCCCGAGGGTCCACCGTCACTATACTCACTCTCACATGGTAGCATAGCGTGGTTTGGTAGTATGCGGTGAGTAATTCGCTTTCGCGGTTCCTCTAAAATCTCTACATTTACCTCTCCTATGTAATATAAGCTTCGTTCGCGATGTGTTTTTCTGACGGTCAGGGAACCGTCTGAAGCCACTTTTCTGATCGTGCCAACACGCATGCGCCACCAATACCAACTTTCAAATTCACAATGGACCGGGTACACCGCGAACGCTTGGGAAGGAAATCTGACTGCAACCGCTGTGCAACCTGCAAATGTCTAACCTTCCTGATTATGTGGTGTCGTCGTCGATCTTGATTTTTTTTCTCCTTTCTGACGTTTGTTAATTTGTTATACAAATCATACCTATTTAGGTTTATTGAAAGGCTGTGACTCGTGCATGTCTGAGAAGTTCATATGTTATCATTGATCTCTGCTAATTTATTTCTTCTTTTTATAACAATAATACTAACGTTCGTCCTATAGGTCATCGTTGATTTCGGCTAATTTATTACTTTTTTCATTCTTCTACTTACTCAAGTCTTATATTACGATTATTCCTATGCTTCTGATGAATGGGTAGACTATCTTCTATATGTTCCTGTTGTAATATAGTTCCATGTTTTGCTTCGAGTATTCATCTCTTACCAATGTTATGCATTCCTTTATCTCAACTTGTACTTAGTCGAAGTACTTTTAATAAAAATAAATCGAAATCTCTGTAGTTTTCTTCCTAACTAATGACCTAATGGGATGTTTATCAAATTCGGTGATACCAGTGTACTTCTGTGGAATAATTGGTGACTGAAGAAATACCTAATCGAAAGTTTGAAGTTCGTTGTTAGGTAGGTACCTAACTAATTTTGCTGATAACTGACTACACATTCTTCATGTGCTCATTTTTTGTTAATATAGCTATGCATTCGGTTTCCTCAAGGGTCAATAATCTGATAAAACGGCTGAAATCACCGGAAACGTCTACAAAAAAAAGGTAGCATAAACTGTGAATTCAGCCAGAAAAATATAATTTCAACAATCGAAGAGAATTTTTCAAAATTAGGAGTCTTCGAGTGGGCCAAAATTGGCAAAAACCAACAATAAATTGCTAGGCCAGTTCTTGGAACACCCACCGTAATCGTAAAATTAGGTAGGTAAGTGGCACTAAGTTTTTCAATTGGGATATTTAACCGACCACCTCATTATTACGCACGAAATAAATCTACTTATAGGTAGCAATTTTGTATGTCCATTACAATTTTTTTGTTAACCCCTCTAGTTATTTGTGCCAGTAGAATTTGCGGCGTTTATCGTTATGGTAGGAAACTTGATTCAGGGACATACAAGTGCTCACTATAAGATCAGTCGTTGAAGGATATGGTGATTGAAATACAAAAGCTTGGGTAGTTATGTAAACAATACTATAATAAATGAATTCAAGACGCTAGTAGAGATGCCAATCTATCCCTAACAGAACGGCCAGTGACGTCTTCTGGATGAGAATGAACAAAAAAAGTTTCCTCGTCGTATACAGGAAAAACTTCTTCCAGATAGTTTTCATTTTTTTTTCACTGGATGGAGTAAGTCCAAATCATCTTCCGATGACACCTCGATAGGAGTGATCGACCCCTCATCACTGGATGAACTCATCGCGAGAAGTACCAAAACGCAAGTGGCAAGTGAGAGAAGTGGGTAGGTAGGGTTATTAGAATGAACACACAGAACGAATAACAACGACGAACGACGGTGCGATGAGAAATGATTTGATTGGCTTAAACGGGCGAGCGGTAGTGGGGGGCGAGCAGTCAGAAAGGAGTACATCGGAAAATCCGCGGACTGATCTGACGGTCTTGGAACTGTCTTCGAACCGCCAGAAAAACACCGCGAACAGCATCCTATGGATGCTATACAGTCCGAGACGAGTCCGCAAGACCACCGCGAACGCCAAATGATGGATCTGACGGTTTGAAGACAGTCAGATGGCCACCGCGAACGAACCTATAAAGATTTAACCAAATAAACGAAGGGAACGACAAGCCGGGTGATGCCAAGGGAGAAGGGTCCCTTCCATCAACCGCCATCGCCCTCAACGGTTGATTGTGGACGGGGGACGCGTGGAAAGGGGCCTTTATAAGCAGACCTCCTAGCCCAGCTCGTCATTCGACGGACCGACCCTTGACTAGCGACTTCTCCCTCTCGCCCTCTCTCTTCTACCTTTTCTTGCACTTGCTGTGGTGAAAACCGCGGGATACCTCCTTCTCATCTGGCTCCAGCTGTGGTGAAAACTGCGGGGTACCAGCCTACGTCTTCCAGGCGTCTGCTGTGGTGAAAACCGTGGACGCCTCCTTCTCCTCTAGTACCTGTGAGATAAAGCTGACCTCGATATTTAAGGCTTTATTGAACGAAATTCCGGCGTATAATGAAATGAATATGAGAATTAAGTAAGTTATTAAGTCCATGGCGACTAATAACTGACCAGGAAACACAAATAATGTTTGCGAGTTTATCCCATTTTCCCCCCCTTTTATTTCAATAGCGAACTAATCCTCCAAGTAGCTTGGCGGCCGCCTGTTCCTCTGAGAATGTTCCCTCGGAGTATCAGGTCCTACCAATCTCGCTGGTGAACATTCAGGGCTGCCATCTGATAGTACTCCTGTCGTATCTGATGTTACTCCCAAATGGGGCTCTGGGGATGCTGGTTGGAGTTCAAGAAGCACTGGTTGGAGATCTGGATACACTTGTGGACCGTTTTGTCCAGTTGCTGGGATTTTGTTTGGTTGTGTCTCGACGCCTAATGGAGCAAGCTGCCTGAGTGAGACTGTAGTTTCCCTACCATCAGGAAGACGTACGTGGGCGTAGTGGGGGGCTGACTCAACAAGCTCTACTTTATCCACCAATGGTTCGTACTTGCTCGCTCTGACGTTCCTTTGCATCCACACAGGCCCCGGTGTAGTCAGCCACTATGGGAGAGACGTTCCGTTGGAGCTACGACGGTTGTGTTTGAAGAGGCGTTCATGCGGAGTCTCGTTGGTTGATGTACAGAGGAGCGATCGAATTGCATGCAGAGCTTCTGGGAGTACAGTTTCCCAATGCCGAATGTCCATATGCTTAGCACGGAGAGCGAGCTGGATAGTCTTCCAAATTCTTTGTAAGGTATGTCTTTAGCTCCATCGACATAAAAGAGCTACCCTGGTCGGAGTGAATATAGCACGGCGTCCCAAAAAACGAGAACAACAGCTTCAAGTTTTTGATAACAGAGGCAGATGACGTATCCTTGCATGCGAATGCGAACGGGAACCGTGAATACGGAACCGTGAATACTCGTCCTCTACGGTCAGGAGATAGCGATTACCCGAGATCGTTGGAAGAGGTCCTTTGAAGTCTAAATTTAGCCTCTCAAATGGGGAAGTCGCTTTAATCAAAGTGCCTAGATACTGTACGAATCTTGGCTTGATCTCACAGCATACAGCACATTTTCTGGTGGTTTCACGGATTTCCGCAATAGAAAATGGATGGTTCTTACTTCGAATCCAATGGAACATCCGTGTAACTCCCAGATGACAAAGCATGTTGTGAAGGTCATCCAAAGTGGGGTGGCTGTTGTTGACTGTGGAAGAACAGTAGCGGGAGAAAGCGTCAGCAGCTTTGTTCTCACTTCCCGGTCTGTAGATGATGTCGAATTGGTATAGTAAAAGCTCAACTCGCCAACGCTGGATCTTCTCATTTTTGATCTTGTTCTTGATTTTAGAATTGAACATGAAAGAGACCGCCTGTTGGTCCATTATTATTTTGAAAGGTCTACTTAGTAGGAAGTTTTCCAACGTTGAGGTGATTCCACGATGGCGTAGGCCTCTTTTTCGACCGCTGACTGTCTTTGTTCGGCAGATGAAAGGGTCCTTGAGAAAAAGGCAACGGGACGACCAAGTTGGGTAAGCACTGCAGCTATTGCATGATCCGACGCGTCAGTCTCCACGACAAAGTCCTCATCCTCGTTGATGTGATGAATTGCTGAGGCTGCAACAAGTTTCTTCAGCCCTTCAAAGGCATTTAAAACATCCCCATCCAGAGGGAATTTTTACATCTCACAAGAGGATGAATTTTCTCGGAAAAGCCTTTGATGAATCGAGTGTAGTGTGCAAACATGCCAACAGCTCGTCTAACAGAAGGGATGTCCTTCAGGGGTGGGTAGTTGAGGAGAGGCTGCAGCCTATCCGGATCTGGCTGTATGGAATGGTTAGCTACAGAGTAGCCCAACAACTTGATAGAGGAAAGATTGAATTTGCTTTTTGACATGTTAAGCGTTAGATTGTACTTCTCAACTGCTTTAAGAAAGTTTGCCAGGTTCCTGTCATGGTCAGCCTGTGTGAGCCCACAGACAGTGATGTCATCAAGATATGCAAATGTCCCTTCTAACTTTTCAAAGTCAATGATGCCTTGAACCACGCGTTGGAATCCAGGTACTCTGTTGGTCACTCCAAAAGGAATCCTTCGATATTGGTACAGATTACAATAGCCTCAAACGCAGTGTAGGCGCGATCAACCTCTTGCATAGGGATTTGGTGATATGCACTCTTCAAGTCGATGGTGCTGAAAACACTGTATTTGGCAACTTTGTTAACAACTTCCTCGACTCTTGGAAGAGGGAAAGCATCTAGTAACGTAAACCTATTTATTGTTTGGGAATAGTCGATGCACAAACGCTTCTTTTGATTTCCTCCAGCAACAACAACGATCTGGGCACGCCATGGAGAAGTACTTTCTTCAATAATGCCATTTTTGAAGAGTTGTTTAATTTCTTCTTCAATGAAATTTCTGTCTTCTTTAGAAAAACTACGTGATTTGATAGCAACGGGTTGGATGGATTCTAATAGATTTGTGAACAGCTCTGCTTCCGGGACTTTGGCCATAGCCACGCTAAAAATATCAAGAGGAGGTCGAGAGCCTTTGAAATTAATGGTGACAGCTTTGTACTCTTGAAGGACGTCAAGGCCTAAGATGATGTCTGCACAAGATTGCGGGAGCACTGAAATTTTGAAATGTGGGAAAACTTGGTCATCCAGCTTGATGTTAGCATAGCAGCTGTATTGAATTGGGCAATATAAGGATGTGGAGGCCATTGAAATGGGGCTAGCACGCTCTTTTTGTAAAGGAAGACCCATTCGACGAGCAAGGTTTTCATCTACGAATGTTGATGAGCTGCCACTGTCAATAAGTGCCTTGGCTTTGGTGTCATTGATAAGAACATTTACCACTGATTTTGAGAGGCACTTGGGAGCAGCGCAAACAATGGCAGTAGTATTCTCATCAACCACAGTAGTTACTTGCTTCTTCGAACGGCAAGCGGATGGATAGTGTCCTATTTTGGTACAATTCGTACATAATTGTCTTTAGCAGGGCATGCACTGCGAGGATGTTTTACCCTCCCACAAAAATAGCATTTTCTCCTGTCATTCGTTGCAGCTGAAGTTGAGTGAACAGATAAACAGTTAGGTACCTCAGGTGGGACTGTTGAGGGTGGAAGGTTACTCGACACAGCATTCACGACAGGAAATGCATTATTATATGAGGTGGAATGAATCTGGGCTGTCTCTAGAGCTAGTGCTTGTGTATAGGCCTGATCTAGCGTGAGGGTTTTGTTCTCTAGCAAGCGACGGCGAATGTCAGCCGACCTTAGTCCTCTAATGAACGAGTCCCTCACATAATCGTCCTGGTTTTCGGCTGCGGATCTAGCTTGGAATTTACAGTCAAGGCAAAGCTGATTTAATGCCCTATAATATTGATCAACAGACTCATGATTGCCTTGAGACCTCATAGCTAACTGGTGACGTGCAAAAATTTCATTGATAGGTTTTACAAAGGTGGCTTTAAGGATTGCGATAGCTGCCTCATAACTATTCGCCTCGTTGATCATTGCAAAGATATGTGGAGCTACATGGTTCATAAGTAAATCGAGTTTACCTTCTTCGGGAAGTGGTCCAGGAACATTCCTGACGAAGCTTTCAAAGGTGCGGAACCAATGTTTCCACTCGAGTGCCGCGGTAGCTGTGTTCGGATCCAGTTCAAGACGATTCGGATGTAAGAGCCTATCCATATTGAATTTCGTTCAATAAATTGAGATAAAGCTGACCTCGATATTTGAGGCTTTATTGAAAAAATTCAGGCGTATAATGAAATGAATATGAGAATTAAGTAACCAATGTGTAGCGTCCATGGCGACTAATAACTGTCCAGGAAACACAAATAATGTTTGCGAGTTTATCACAACCTGCTATGGTGAAAACCGCAGGGTACTAGCCTCCACATCCCAGGCGCCTGCTGTGGTGAAACCACGGGGTGCCACTACCTTTAGTACCTGCTGTGGTGAAAACCACGGGGCATTAGTAAAAGACTCTTACTGAGCACATCCTTCCTCATCCTTCTTCATCCAACCTCTCAACTTCACCCTCACCCAACTCAGCGCCATGAAGTAAGCTGAACAGACCGCTCACGACATTCACCATACTCCATCCACTTTTTGAGGTTAAGCCCAAAGGTTTCCACAAGGATTCCTTTACAAACATCCTGTCCCTTTTATAATGCATACATCTATCCCCCCCATTCCCCTTTAGAGCTCACTCGGAGGTGATTAATTTACAATTTGTGTCCCACTTTACAAGTCCAAAAAGTTGTTCCATCATAACGATGAAGGTTGATCACCTAGAGGTTGCCCATATGATCAGTTCACTGGACAACAACCTCTGACAACATTTATACTCGTATGTAGGAGCTTTTTTTTCTCCTACAGTACAAGTAAACATTAATGAGATAGTACCATTACGTGCTTTTCCATCCCCTTTTTCCCTCTCATACTTCTGCTACCCAGAAGTATGTCATATGGGGAGGAGTGTGGCGGTGGGTAGTTCTCTAGTCGTTTGTGTTACCAGAGCGGTCACGCTGAAACCTAATCGCTATCCCTTCTTGACTGGGGTTAATATCGCTAGTCTAGGAGAGGAACTCTCGAGGCTGCACTGCCACTCTCCGCACTCTGTCACAAATCTCACAACATGTTTATGGTGCCGCTATGAATGGGTGCAAGGGTTGTCTCCAGGCGGGTTCAAGACATTTTTTATGAATTTATTATTTGCTAATCAGATACCCTTCATATTGCACCTTTATGGAAGGCCCTTAACCAGGTCGTTTTATGGTGGAAATATACCTTGCAAGTTCCTTTAATCCAAATATAAAGTAACGTGTATGCCGTGAAACCAGGAGAAACCAGGAGTTCAGGGGAACAGAGAGACACAGTTTTATTTAAGGCTGAAAAAAGTTTATTCAATATAAACGGGGATAATCCAGTAACTTGTTTTAACATCGGGTCCGGTGATGTTCGTGTATCTTTTGGTTCTGAGGGTACAGGGTGTTAGGGATGAAGATCCGGGATGATCTCGAAGGTCGTCTCGCAGAGTGCGAGAGGGTTCAATAGAACCTGGCTCAGTCCCAAGAGTAGGAATACGCTCTGTGCAGTTTGCATGACTCTCTAACGAGTGAATCCACGGGTGAGGAGATTAGGGAAGTGGAGGGATGAAATAGTACACATTCAGAGAGGTGTAAGACAAGGCTGTGTTATTTCCCTGCAGTTATTTAATTAATACTCATATATGAAATTTTGCAAAGCGCTATAGCGGACTGCTCCTAGGGTATAGTAGTCAATGGTTTGGTGGTCAACAACCTGAGGTACGCTAATGATTCCGTTTTGTTGGCCACTAGTCTTGAGACCTTCAGCACCTACTGACTCGAGTAGCAGAGGAAAGCTCTCGAATGGGACTTCGGCTTAATGAAAATAAGACTAAGTGGATGGTGATACTGAAGTAAGCCGATGATATCTCACGTTCTCTCCAAATTGACCGTGAGGACATGGGAAGAGTGAGGGGCTACAAGAACCTGGGGTCTGGACGCTTAATGAAGTGCACTGTAAGAAGACTTACGCTTTTGAGATGTGGATCTATTGTCACACACCTAAGATACCCTGGACCACAAAGAAAAACCTCTCAGCGCTTCACTAACTAAATAAATAAGGAGAAGTTATGATCAAAGTGCTAGAGTACTTTGGCCACGTGATGCGTAACGATAAAAAAATAAAAGCTATTGCAAGTAATTATGCAGGGGGTTATAGTTAGGAAGCGAGGACCTGGGAGACGTAGAACATCCTGGTTGCACAATCTTTGACAATGGTTTGGTGTAAGTTCTACATCATTATTTTGGTCATCATTCTAGGACAAGGCACATGAAGAAGAGCAGGTCCCCAGAGATAGCCGTGAGGTCTTGTCTGCTGTCGCTACCTCATACACATAGAGAGATTGCCTCCGGGAGGTCCTCCTCTGGTTAGGGTTGTCGTGCTGTGGACGGTCCTCTTTGGCTTAGGTGCCTCTGGATCGGTTGAATCTTTGTCGGGGTCGCCCTCCTCTGGGTTGGTCCTTGGTTAGCGTTATTCGCCATGTCGCTTGCGAGTTTAGGGGTCAAGTTGCATGGGAGGTGAGGTGTCCGGGGAATAGGAGTGTCCCCTCCAGGAGAGTCTGGCCAGAGCCCACTCTGCCAAAAACTGCCGAGGGGGGTCGGCCGTTTTTGCATGGAAGTTAGGATCCATCCATCGTCCCCGTCACTACTCCATCAATTTTTCATTAAAATATTATTATAGCTTAGCTGTACAAATCATTATTATGCCTAGAAAATTATGCTTTTGAAGCCGTAACGCAACAAAAACTAAGTGTAGAGGGGAAAAACTTGTATTCTAAACCGAGCCATGAACTAGCGATCTAGTGCGTCGAAAAAAACGGTCTACGTCAAGATTTGTGATGAGCACTAACTTTTTGTGAAATAGTAGCTACGCATCCGCTGAACACCCTCCGTAGGTTTCGGCGGGTTGGGCTGTGGCCAGACGCTCGTGTCCTCTCCCAAGCCGATGGGGCTCATTCAGGATCCTTACGCTCTCCAGCAAGCATCTCAGGATGCTGGCTGAGGGTGTGTTCACTCGCCGACTTTATCATCCACGCGAGGAGCTTGGTGAGGGCTTCGTTGCCTGTTATGTCGTCGGCGGCTCCAGGTCTAGGTGTTATCTGCATCTGGGTGCTGGTCAGAAAGATGGCTCTATTTTCTGTTGTTGTTTCATCAGATGGTCTTTTAACCTGTTGGCTTAAAGTGGCTGTCCTGAAAACGACAGTTGAAACGTTCTTGTGGGAGCCAAGATTACTGGGACTTATCTCTCAAAGGTATACCAATTTAAACCGAATCCTGAACTTAATGGCAGAGCAAATGATTAAAGTCTCAGCGGCCCCATGGACAATTTTTGTGGGCTACAAATTATAACTTTTTTGGCCTAATTCTGTTCAATATCGGAAATTAACACTTATTGACCACATAATGAAGTGCTTATGTCGGAAAGTATAGGTAGAAAACGGTTGCAAAATCTGAATTTCTGAGTTCACGCTAGAAACGACGCATCTATCAGATACATCGCTCATTGTGCAACTCAAATCCCGTTTATAGCGCTAGTCATCACTTTAAACGATGCACAGAACCTCAATGGATGGATTGACGGAACCACAAATGTATAAATAAATTTAAAAAACTTGTCCTCAGAATCAAACCAAGGGGAGGTTCACGAGAAGTCACAGCGAAGGTTCAAGTCGAAGTGAAAGGAAGGTTTGCCGGGAAGGTTTGCCATTTCTAATGTTGGGATGTTGGTAGCATTGAGAACCTTCGCCTCCAAGGCTTCGCTCTGCCTCCTTGGGCCAACAGCTAACCAGATGCCAATAGAGCTCATACGTCATTTTTTGCCGCATTTTTACTTTTTAATCACGCTAATTTAAAAAATATCGCTTATCCTTGAAAACAGGATCCAAAGTACCATTTTTCCGAAAGTTCTGAACATTCCCTCCTCTCCCAAACAAAAGAAAGTTGAACAAAATTCCCCATTGCTATCAACTAGTTAATGCCTTTTGAAAGCAGTTTTAAGCTGAAAAGCCACTAAGATGACCACCAGAAAGACTTTGATCGTTTATGTTGTTGAAACTACATTCTTTACCATCTTTCAGTCACCCTCTTTGACGATATACAAAAAATGGTAGTGAAAAGACTGGAGAGAATTGTAGTGTGGGACAGGTAATATGTCCTCAAAGGCGACGTACGTATACCAAATCGATGAATCGGTCAATGATGGTGGACATAATTATATCGTTATCAATAATTTCTCTGTAAATATTACGGCTGTCGGGAGTTTTTCGGATTCTTAATCGTATTATGCCGTCGTACAATACAAATAATCGAAGAAGTGGTGTACATACGCTACGATCCGTAACGGCCGTAACGGTTTTACCTATAAGAAACACCCACTTATTGGTCGAGTCGAGTTTCTCTCAGTGTGAGTTGTATGATGTATTCAGTGCCTGCCCACGTTAACAACCAGCAACCAATCCTTTGAACAAGGAAAAATTATATTTCTCTTCAGGAAAAGTGAAATACTATTTGTATTGATGTATTCTACATGCATAAACTGTGTGATTATGCGCTTTGTGGAGACTGAACTTCGTGGGGATTACTTATTAAGTTATTACCAATAAGGAGGAGTTTATAACGGGTAAGGGATTGTGTACTAACTATAAAGCTGACTCCAATAATGTAGGTACTATGTAGGTGTATGTAGGTACATATTTTATTCGTCAGATGACGTCAGACTCAATTATTTGAGCTGATGATTTAAAAAACCATCCTCCGTCGTCTTGAACGAAACCAAACTCAGCAGCAAACACTAAAGGTAAAAGTTATACTGTGAACAATGATTTGGTGAGTTAAGCTTGTTTGGATGGGAGTTCGAAAACCTCAGCGCCTAACAAGATGCACGGGGTGAGCTTGTCGGGCTTCTAAACGCCTATTAGACCAAGGGAAGTCTGGGTGACCAGTTGCCGTAACCGTCGGTATTTTTTCAGCCTCCTCTCTCCAAAGCTATGATTGAAAATTGGCGCCACGCAGTAAAGGGATAGAATGCTGGATTGAGGGGAATGAATGACACCTCAAAGTCAACAGTGTGTGTCAATTATATCCACTGCTGGGGTATCGTGTCATACGTGTATGGGGTATTCCGGTCATTTTGTTATTTGAATTGTTTTCCGAAGTATATTAATTGTGGTTAACGAAAGTTGGGTCTGTCCGTCTAGAAAATGTTCACATACTTACAATTAGAGGAGCAATTAGAAATTGGGAGTTCGAAAAAAGGCAGGCCGTGACGTAGAGATAATTCACTGCCTCCTAGTATCGGGGACAAATTAAAACGGAATTAACAAGATCGAGATGGAAATAAATGTAACAGTTGCTAAAGTTTCCTCTAACGTTACTTGACCATTCTTGAACGATAAAGTTAATTTAGACAGAATGAGCGGAGATCTTGATCGCAGAGATCCCTATGGATACCTACTATGATACCTTGCCATTTTTAGGCACGCACGCACACACATACCTCTAGCCCGGCCAAGACGTAGGCGTAGGACAGAGCTTTTTAATAATAATAATAATAATAATATTTATTGCACATGAGACTTGGCAGTCTATATGAATCACACATGAATTACATGAAACATCCGATAGCTCATTTTATTTCGCATTTCCTCCCGTATATTACACAATAAATTATCACCTTCTCACACACGTCCTTGAACTAAAATATTCCAAAATCATCCCTAAAATTTTTAGTCACTGGAATACAGAGGTAGTTCGCATAAAGGGTTATACGAAACGTTTTCCACGACATCACTTGTCAGCTCTAAATCATGTTTTTACAACCCTTCACGCGCAGAGCCGTAAAGGGAGTAAATACCTACTGGATAGGGTATTTAAAAACTGGATATTCAAGTATCGGCCTAGAATAAATATCTACCCAAAAAGTGGGCATTTGTTATTTTTTGTTTAAAAAAAGCTGCAAATTATTAGAACGGTTTCTTATTTACCATAGATGCCCCTTCTGCGTAGATCACTGTTTTCTGTGGTCAGTACCTACCCTTCCCACAGGAGAGCCCGAAATCAAATACTGGAGCCGGCCGTGCAATCACATTTCATAAATTAATATGCGGTGGAATCAAGAATTCTATAATTAATTATTACCTATTTGTTGTTACTCACGAAGCATAACGTTTGTTCAAAATGAAAAAGTACCTACCTAGTCAACTAAATGTATAACACCCATCATTCTTCTCGGAACAACCAACTCAATTTCACACAGCCATGCGTGATTATAATCAGGTCTTCCCTAGCAATGATATTGGGGCTGAATTTATACCGTTTCATTCACGATCATGTTGACGAAGCTTTTCTCTGGACGTACAAAGCTCCGGGCAGTCTCAAAAGAATTCCTAAATTCGACATCAATTTAAAATTGTAACCCTATTCTATTGAAAGTTGTCGAGCTACGGCGTTCGGGAAATTCCTATTTTTCACCCCTTAGAGAAGACTGACTGTAACGCTGAGCTTCGCGGAACAAGTAGACCCCAAATGGGACCTAAAAACCAAATTTCATCAATTTTAGTTCATGGTAACTAAGGAAAGTGCGAAGTACGGCGGCGGCGTACGGACAGAAATGTTTGGTTTATCATTTTCAATAATGATCCTTAGGAATCGAGGATTGAGGTTGAAAAAATTCTTCATACTTGATTCCAAAGTTTGGTTATTGTAAATAATAAACCAAAATTAGCACAGACCTTGATGACGTCTATTGATGATTTTCAGCACTCCTATTTTCTTTCCTATCTCAGTGACGAGGTTATTCTATCACGTGTGTCCAACATGGGTGCAGCTAGGATGCAACATTCATAAAACTATCCCATCCACTTCCTATCTTGAATTTACCTTTTACACCTCAAACATGAATGAATAATTGGAATGGTATTTGTCGTGAGCATGAGGTAGGGTTGGTTCGGTAGGTCGCAGGAGAGAGGAGGATGTGCACCTTAGGAGTATTTTAAGGATCGCTATCACCCCGCGGTTTTCACCACAGCGAGTGTTACAGGACGTGCCAGCACCCCAGGTTTTCATCACAATGAATGCCGCATCCTTTCGGGAGGCATTTCCCAGGTTTTCACCACAACGAATATGCGCGGGAGAAGTTTGAGAGAGGAGACGCAAGGTAAGAGAGAGAGAGAAGTCGCAGGTAGGAGTCTGATCGGTAGAATGAAGAACTGGGCGAACGGGGCACTTTATAAAGGTGCCTCCACCTCGTCCCCCGTTTACGAAGGACCGTTGAAGGCCGCTGGGAGTTGATGGAGGGGGACCCTTCCCGGTTCCAAGGCTTCGCACAGCTCGTCTTTCTCCTTGCTATTTATTGGTTAAATCTTAACATATTTGTCGTGGTATCCTCCCAGAAACACAACGATTGTACGTAGAAATAAGATCTCGCCAAATAAACATAGAAGTGGGGACAGAGGACGCAAGAGAACCGAGGGCCAGCCTGGGGATCCCCACCATCCTCTACTAGCTAGAGGATGGAGGGAGACAGCTCCCAAGCCTATAAGAACTCTCTCATCCTTACCTCATCTCTCTCTCCTAACCCAAAAGATGCTGTGAATGGTGGTGGTACGCCCATAACCAACAGCCAACCCTACCTGAAAGATCTCGGGTATGGTGGTGGTCCGCCCATAACCTAACGAGCACACTCCAAAAAGATCCTGGTCTTGGTGGTGGTCCGCCCATAACCTTACCAGGCAACGATCCCGAAAAGATTCCGTGAACGGTGGTGGTACGCCCATAACCAACGGACACATCCGAGAAGATCCCGGGAAATGGTGGTGGTCCGCCCATAACCAGCCCGGGCACATCCCCCCTCGCACCGCTCCTGGTGGATGCGCCAAATTTAAATCCATCACAATATTTATGTTGGAGTGGAATATAGCGTACCAGGCAGTATTACTATCGTATTCAAGATAAGAAACATGGATGAATGGGTCGTGAATTAAATGAAGGGAAGAAATTAAATAGGCGTTTTGTAGTTTAGCATCTGGAACATAAACAGCGATTTTAGTGTGTTTTAAGAACTTTATTATAAGGAAAGAAGTCAGGTCTAGAGCTGTTAAAGTGAAAAGGTATACGTTACTTTAGAGACAGAGAGAGAGAGAGAGAGTGAGAGAGATATAAGAGCCACCACCACAGTGCTAACCACTTACAGTTAGGAGATGTAAGTGGAAGTAAAGCGCCAACACATTCATACTCGTATTATGTACACACTCATTTCATGAAATTTTATTTATTTTGAGAAGGATTTTGGATGCAAAAACCACCGAAGTGGTTTGTATATATTTATGTAGGTTTTCGAGAGGTCAGTACGTTCCATAGATCCGTTTTTTCCCGAACCTGGATCTTTGAGGAATAAATACCAAACAAAATATACCCAAATCTGGTGTTAAACTTGGGTATTTACCCAGAAAAATAAATACCCATGTGATGAATTTAAATTCTTCATCACGGTGGCGTGAAGGAGTAGATAGAGAAGAGCGAGGGAATTTCACCTAGGCGGCGGTAATCCACCGATGTAGGTGAGAGGAAGGAAGTTCACCTAGGCGGCGGTGATCCACCGATGTAGGTGAGTGAAGGAATCTCGTCTAGGCGGCGGTAATCCACCGATGTAGGCGAGAGGAAGGAAGTTCACCAAGGCGGCGGTGATCCACCGATGTAGGTGAAGGAAGGTGCTTGTCTAGGCGGCGGATATCCACCGATGTAGACAAGAGGAAAAGGTAGGAGGTAAATTCCCAGAGCGGCGGATTCCACCAGGCATCTGGGAGGAGGAAGGTAGGAGAGAGAGAAGAGAGAGCTGGTTAGAGGAAGTGTCGAATGAAGCTAAAGCTCCAGGATCCAGGGTTATATAGGACTTGGAGGCCTCTCCCTCCAGCTCCCTGTTGGGAGCTGGTAGTGGGGCTCCAGGTTGTGTCCCCTGGATTCTGTTGCCTGTCTCCCCACTCAGATGTTTATTAGCGGAAGGTAAGTTTTACATACGAATATTGGTGAGAGCTTTAAGGTTGCTAGTGGAGTGTTCCCGGGAGGGACTCACGACAGAGGTCCCCCCAGTTCGAACCAATGTTTGAGATAGCTGAAGGCTCAAGGTGACAGGGGCTGAGGGCTGCGGAAACAAGAGGGGAGCTGAAGGCGCAAGTTGACAGAAGCTGAAGGCTGAAGCAAACAATTGAAGTGCTGAAGGCAGAAGTGTGACAGGTTGTGACTTAATCCTAGGGTTTACATATAGGTAGCTTGATATAGTAAGTAAGAGGTAACATAGGAGTAGTACGATAACATGATAGTGAGTAGCAAGTAGTAAGTAGTAGTAAGTGGCATGATAAAATTGATGAAGGGGCAAGTAGTGGAGGAATATGTACAGGGTCGTTATGAAGGCAATGGTGATGAGGATAATGATGATGATGAGTAGAGTAATATGTACAAAAATTTACAAACTAGTATGTACATGGTCTTTGGTATTTACATTGGTATTTACATTGGTATTTACATGGTCTTTGGTATTTACATTTGTATTTACAGTTGTATTTACTTGGTCGGAAAATTTGGTGTGTACAAATTTTGTTGGGGAGACAGATTGGAGCGGGGTTGTGAAATCCGCCGTTCCCTGGGTGTGGATAGTGTGCAGTGTAATGGAGTGAGTGTGTAATGGTGGTGAGGTGATGGGGTGAGAGGGGCGACTCCCTCTAACAGTCTTCACGTTAGTGAAGACTGAGAGAGGGGCCCCTTCACTGCCGGGGCGGTGGTGAAGGGGAAGAGCCGGTGGGGGCCGGTACCCGGGACGTCGCGGAGAGGGGCGGCGACGTTGGGGTCAGGTGGGCGAGATGGAGGCGATGTGTGGTGTTTGTGGTGTGGGGGTGGTCGGGTGAGTGGTGTGGGGCGAAGTGTCGGGGAGGACTGGGGCTGGTTTACACCGGGCGAGGGGTACAGTGTGGGGCTTCCCGTCAATTAACAGGGTAGCCGTGGTGTTTGTGGAGCGGATGACGTGGAAGGGCCCGGCGTAGAGAGGTTGAAATGTTTTGTGGATGCCGGGCTCCTTCAAGTACATGTGAGTGGCTGTGTAAAAACGTGTGGGATAGGTGGTGTCGTTGTGTGGTGTTGTTGTGCGGAGTGGTTCCCTGTTAATTGACGGGGTGGGGTGTGGAGTGAAAATGTCGGCTGGTAAACGTAGAGGGTCTCGAAAAGCGTGTTGTGCGGGACTTGTGTTGTCTGAAGGACGGGCGGAAGTGCGGAGGCTAAGTAAGACGTAGGGGAGGGTTTTGGTCCATGAGGGAGATGTGGCTGATGTGGAGATGGCTTGCTTGACGACCGAGTGCCACCGCTCTATTTTCCCGTTGGATTGAGGGTGATAAGGAGTGGTGCGGATTTTCTGAATCCCGAGGGAACGGAGCAGGTCGGCAAAGTGGGCTGATTCAAACTGCCTCCCCTGATCGACCGTGAGTGTCCGCGGACAGCCGTAGCGGCTGATCCATTGATTGAGGAAGGCCGTGGCGACGGCGTCCGCGGTAATGTGGGCGAGTGGGATACACTCAACCCAATTGGTCGCACGGTCGATCATGGTGAGGCAGTACCTCTTCCCCTCGGAGGGGGGAAGAGGGCCGACCAGATCCAAGTGGACATGTTCCCACGGGAGGGAGTCGGGGATGGGTTGAGGAGGTACATGGGGGTGAGCCGAGACCTTAAATTGCTGGCACTTCTGGCACCCTAGAACCCAGGTACGGATATCCGTGTTCATATGGGGCCAGAAGTACCGCGTCTTGATGAGATCCCGGCTCGCCCGAATGCCGGGATGATGGAGGGAGTGGTAATGGAGGAACAACTGCCTCCTCAGCTCCGGCGGGACGTACGGGCGCGGTGAGTCGGCCGATACGTCGCACCAGAGATCGAGGGGAGGCAGTTGTTCCAATTTGGAGGCGGAGATGAGGTTG